>OX451735.1:454055174-454655174 GCA_948472305.1 Vicia faba | reverse complement strand
TTTTTTATCTGAACGAAGTGCACTTGATAATGTCCTCCACATAAACGTTTTACCGGTTCCGCCGTATCCATGTAAAAAAAACACCCCTCTGTTTTGTTTCTTGACGGCGTCCATTATGGTTTCAAAGATTGCACGTTGCTCATCTTGACGTTCAAATGAAAAGAATCAATACAACAGTAGTTTAATGAAAACATCGATGATTTGAATAATGAGGAAATACCTGTTAGAGATGAAAATAGATTCTAGAAGTTTTGTCGCTCTAAATCAGCATCGTAATCACGTTCATCAAAAATCAGTCTATTGCCGACATGTCGCGTTATATACAAATCTGGAAACGGCATATCTTTGAATTCACGCAAGCTTATTCTATTTGATTGCATCATATTCTCAATCTCAATTAATGTGAGGTTTGTCAGTTCTGCAGTTGACAATTGCATGTCTTCCAACACAAATACAAACCAAAATAAAATATAACTATTATATACAATAGAAATCACAGTGTTGATGAAGATAAACATGCAAAAGGATCGTTAACCTTAAAATGGTAGTATCATGGAAAAGTTTAGTATAATGCAAGAGCATCAGACATTCGGGTTCATTTAAAATGTTATGTTTTTTATCAGTAGCTGTGACAAAAGGTGGTTGAAGGTAAAAGATAAATCACATAATTATTCTGTTCTGTGTTGGTGGTGAGTAATATCAGATTGCATTAGATATTTTTATTACTGATGAAATAGCAGCATTGAAAGGACTTGCTTACTGGAACTTATGATTCTTTGAAAGGGCAGCATTGAAAGGTGATGTTGAATGGAAATGATGTGAACCAGTTTGGTAACAATTGAAATTCTTAAGTTAAGACCCTATCTACATGAGTTGAAATTACATTACGACAATGAGAACCTGTCAAAAGACTTAAGTATGGTTTGAACTGTATGATATGTAACATATATATGGAAGTATAAAAGCATTGAAATTATTGCATCCAAAGTAGTTTAAAAGGTATTATAAGAAGAAAAACTCATTATAATAGTTTCGTACGGTTTGTAATTGTATGAAATTTAACAGAAGTATTTAGGTATTTGTTAAGTGTACCTCTTATTCCAGTGACAATTCTCTGTTGATGAAGAATACCGTCAGATAGAAACTTCCAAGTCTGTTGCCAAACATGTCGCGGTCGATTAACAGTACCAGACAACAGCATCGTGACAAATAGCTTCCTCAAAAAATTACCGGAACCCCAATCTTTGGCCTCATTTATGGCTGCAACATATTCTTTGTCGTCGTTAAGAAATCCCATCTCAAAGCATGCATCTCTAAAACTGTTGCGGACTACTCCACCAACCTTTTTTATATCGTCATAGCAAGTCGGTCCCTTGACAACCGTCAACATCATTCTAAGGTAATAGAGCTCACCAGTGCTTGGAGGAACCCAAATTAACCGGCTAATCGTACGACCTCTTTTTCGAGGTCTCCATAAATGGTACCTTTTATCGTAAACGAACTTGGAAAGAAACGCAGTGTATGTTAAAGTCTTTGCATCTTCGTATTTTTTGTTTGACTCCATCCAAGCTGTAAACATTGATTCCTTTACAGTTGGTTTTTTAAGAACATTGTCTATGAAATCATAGTCAGTGTAGTAAACCAGATTTTCGCCTTCCAGATGAAAATACAACCTTTCGACAGAAGGAGATCTACCATGGATAGGATATGAAAAAATCCTCCAACACGCCTCACTCGGGGAAACGTACCTGCAATCAAGGTACTGTTTGATTTCATCAACATCTGTACCAAATGAACTTCCGTCTGATTTGGTCCGAACAACCGCTGCAGTTATTCTATCGTAACCTTTGTTAATATACTTGAATAAGTACTTGACAGAAGTACCTTGGTTACACCATTCCATATTAATGTGCGCCTGATATTTATTTAGAAGATATGCATTATAAGGAACTACATACCTATTATCAAGAACAATACTTTTTTTCAGAACAGTAATGCCAGTATCCCTTCTCCTATAGACGGGATAGCCATCTTGATCGACAATAGTTTGAGGCTGCCAATTTTTGGGAAAGAATTTAGAGCATTTACCATTTTTCATGCAAGGGGAAGATCTGTTAGCCAACCCACTTGGACCATGAATCATATGTGTCTTTACCAAATTATTTAATAGTTTATCATCCGTTTCTGCCGGTATTTCTGCTGAAATAATGTTGTTGATGTCATCCGGAGTGGGAAACTTGTTCTGGTGATGCATGAAAAGTAAAATGTGTGCATGGGGCAAACCTCTCTTTTGGAACTCAATGGTGTATATATCTGGAAGAAATTAAAATACAGTAAAACATTAATTTAAAATCATTGGTATAGAATATGGAAGAATTAAGTATTACATATTTAATTTCATGTGGCTCACATGCAACAACTCTGCCCAAGACATGCTTCTTTGTTATATCATACAGTAATTCGTCAAACTTCATTTTAAAAACCCTTGAGATTATATCAGGACGATCTTGAGGTTGTAAATTCATGTTGTTAAGAAACCTCTGAATCTCTGGCCAACATGGATTGCAAGTAAAGGTAATGAATAGATCGGGAAATCCAATTTGACTACAAATTGCCATTCCATCAAAGTATAATTGTTCCATGTATCTGCGACTTCCAACGTATGTTGACGGCAACACCACTCTTTTGCCTTTGTGGGCTCCTTCATTTTAAGATTGTTGGTGTACTCCTGACAAATTGGAGTATTTGGATACTCGTAATTTTTTTGATGCTTACGTATGTAATTGAGTCGCTGTGACTCCATCATAGTGAATCCATCAACCAAAAATTGCTGAAACAATCTCCTTGACCTGAGCAGTGTGTGAGCTTCATGTTGTCTGGTCTGAATGCGAAAGGCCAGCCATTCTCTAATAGTAAGTTTGTTCATCTTTCCATTTTTTTTGGGAACTATCTCTCTGTGTAGAACACCAAGTCTAAATCCATCTTCCCCGTACGGAAACAGAAGTGGATATTGTAATGCAAGATAGGTCGGATGAAACTCACTTACTCGTTTTAGTCTACCGCTTTGTCTTTCAAGGATAATATCCCTTTTTGAGCCTGTATCAACATCACCAACAATGAGGGCTGCAACCTCAGACACGGTGGGTTGGTTGTAAATTCGTCCGTCCTTTAATCTATCAGATATTAACTTCAACTTGAGGTCAGGTACAGGACAATCCTTTAGTCTAGCTGATGCCATTCTAAAAGATTTAGCATGTGTGTTGAATTCGTCAAGCATGTTCTGTATTCGGCTAACAGTTTCTTCAATAATATTCTGGTTGTTGCTGCATTAAAAAATTAGACACATGTCATGCACGATAATAACAAAGGTAATATAAAGTAGGCATCTCAGTTGGCTTAAGAAACATAACCCTATTCCTTGCATCCTATGATGAATCTCATTGTCAGTGTCGTATATATAAAGCTGAGCGAATTTCGGTTTTTCGCCATGCACAGGCATCATGCTACCAATTCTATGGCAAGCCTGCCCTTGAATTCTCATGTTAGGTGGTCCATTTCCATTATTGAATCTATTGTCAATTTTCATTCCAAGAGACGTAAATGCAAACATTATGTTGTACAGTCTGCAATTCTGCTGATAATTTCTACATAGTACATCGTTTTCATTCGACAGAAGATGTTTAAGAAACGGTGGTGGTGTTCTCAGAAGTGGCAACACAACTTTACTCTTTCCACAACATAATTGGAACTTAGGCACTGCGCTATGTTTTCTATTGACAACCTTCTCCTGATACCACATTTGTGCTCCACACTGAGTGCATTCGATGGAAGGATCACCAATATCTGAATATCCTGTATTTATCAGATAGAACGAAACATCATATATCTTATACACATCAGTATATTCATAGACACCAAACTGCATGACAGTGAATTTAAGTTATGGTTTGCTATTAATAATAATTCCAGCAATACATACCAGCATTTGTGCAATCAATTGTTGGGACATTTGCAGAATGATCTTCGTCGTTGTCTAGACTTGAACTTGTATCATAATCTGGATCTTCATTTATGAATTCACACGAACTATCGGTTAAAGATTCATCGGATGAATAGTCTGCAACTGATTGTTGAACTGGGTTCACTGAGTCAGCACTTCTGAACAGATTGGTATTAAGGGAAGTTGACGTCGTTTCTGTAACACTTGAAAAGGTTTTTAATAGATTCGCAGTCGTTGAACGAATTAGATTTGGATCAAGATGTTTGTTGGATGAAGATGCATAGGAAGTCGGTAGTCCATATGAATTATTTTTGCATTTAATACTTGATGAGGAGGTAACGCCACTCAGAGGTGTGTTAGCATCAAACGGTAAAGGGGAACAAAAGGGCATTCTATCAGCGAGTTTGATCTGCAGATGACCATGATGGCTGTTGTTTTGGGGACTCTTACGCTTCATTATTGACCTCCTTCTTTGACGTGTTGAAGCCGAAATTTGTTTGGGAGAAATTGTATCAGTAGAAATGCATGAGAAGCTGGGGGAAGATGCAGGTGTTGGGGTTGTGCACTGGTTAAAACCAACACTCCTTCTCCTTTGTTGGGAATTAAGCATTATGCACTCTGTTCGTGCAGAAACATCTCCATGGCCATTGACAAAAACAGAACTGATATCAGACAGTGGCTGTCTTGTATGATGTCTGCTTACATAACTTGAATTATTTAGGTCATGGTTGTGCTCAGTTGAATTTTCATTAACTCTATTCTTCTTAAATCTTCTTTCATCAAGAACATGCTTCCTCTTTTGTCTTGCAAGTGATGCAGAGTATTTCCTATCTACAAAATGGTTGTTCATAGTTGAAAGAGAATATGGTTGATAACTTACAACTCTTCATAAGTATAACATAATGAATGTAAGAGTAACAAACCTATATGGAATTGTTTGGTTTTGCAGTTCATAACATTTGTATTCTAATTTTTAAGTGTACTCAGATACTCTATTTGTACATTAGATATGAGATAGGGTACAGTGCATTGCATCAGCGAAGTTGCTATATAACATTAATTGTGTTTCATCATTACAGTATATGCTACCAAAGCTTAACAATTATGGGTAGAGGTTAAAAAAGTTAATGTCACATGAATACCATATGTTGGCCAAACTTTAAACAATTATTAGAACACCAAATATTATAATATGACATTAAATACTGTTATGTTGGAAACACAAAATTTCCATTGGGAACCAAAGGTTATTCCTATTGTATTCTATACTATCATCATTTTATTTTTGTTTGTAACATGTAACCATGGTTTGATGTAAATGTGTAAAATTAAAAGTACTTCCAAAAATATACATTTTCCAAGGGATATAAAATGGAATGATCAGAAGTTGTTTGTATTCTACATGTCATGTATAGTGTCTTATGTAACTAATGCTTGCTTGTTGGGCCAACAAAAGTTATTGTCTAACGTCTGTTTTACTCCATCTCCCTGTCTCTTCGGTTTTCCATCAGAAACAACATTCCAAGAAGACGGTACACCTTTGAAACAGCGTTTTGCTCCAGACAGCGTCGGCCAACCAATACGATGAAGAAAGAGGATCTACGTTGGTGTTCCCGCGGGTAAGTTCTTCCGTTTTGACACACATGTTTCTAAACTTGCAATGAGATCATTTAGGGTTTATACAAAGATGTCTGTGTGCATGATGGGCATGAATGAATTTAT
Organism: Vicia faba; assembly: GCA_948472305.1. Classification (NCBI taxonomy): domain Eukaryota; kingdom Viridiplantae; phylum Streptophyta; class Magnoliopsida; order Fabales; family Fabaceae; genus Vicia; species Vicia faba. The sequence continues at coordinate 454,649,452 of OX451735.1, read as the reverse complement.
ATGCAGGGGATTCGTTGGTAGAAGTCACACAACCACGACTCCTAATCCTAAATGGAAATATCTGTCTATCCAAAAGGTTTGGAAGCAATCAGAGGATAAGCGGGACAGAGCAGAAGAATGGAGAAAGTTGCATGTAGAGGCTAAGAGGAGGAAAGAGGAAGCTGAAAGTTCTTCAAGGTAAAACAGTATTCTGGATAGTGAAAAAAACAAAAAACTGAATGCATGATGTTTGTTGTTTTTTTGATTAAGCAGCAGGAGTTGCATAAAATTTACACGTGCTGAACTTATGGACAAATACTACGAGTATGTCGAAAGAGAGGAATCGTACGAACTGAGAACAGGAAAGGTGAGAAGTTGTCTATCATGGGAAAAGTACTTTGAAATAGCCAGAGAGAAGGGATGGCTTGTTGACATATCAGACGATGAGCCTGAACAGAATTCCACTGATGAAGCAATGGAATCAGCGGGCGATGTGTTGGACAGGCAAGGGCTTTTAGGTTACATATATACATTTGAATATTTTACTTTGCAAATTAGTAGTTTAAATAATCGTGTTTGTTAATGCAGCGAGGAGAACAACACTACTGATGCTGCTGATGTTGTACAACCTCCTGCCATGCAAGAGAAACTTGTTTGCAGATGGCAGAAAGTTGTTAAGAGCAGAAGCCAGATAAAAAATCAAGTTCTTGTAAGCTCTTGATCTGTTTGCTGTTACAGTTCGTAAGGATGCATAACATTGAATGAATAGACATAGCTAATAAAGTTTTAATGTTGCAGCACTTTCCAGCAGCAGTCATCAAGGAAATCTTCATGGAACCAAGATCATATATTGATCTTCATGACACAGACTCCGGTATTACGTACCAATGTGTTTTCAAATCCAGGGAGAACATGACCGAGAAGTTTCTGTCAAGGGGCTGGTTAAAATTTGCAAAGGACAAAGAGCTGTCGAAAGGTGACGTTCTCTTATTCAGTGTAGAGCATCCTCCTGTGGAACGTATATTGGTCAAAGTTGAGAGAGGGCAGCATTGAAAGGAGTTGTTGATTGGATTACATGGGAAGCATCATGGAAAAAAGGAGGGATTATTTTTGTATGGGCGGAAATGCATAACTATTTGTTTTGAAAATCTATTTGATGCCCATTTGTCTTTGTTATTAGTTTTGTTATTTGATATTGTTGGGCTATGGCTCAATGTACAATCTGCTTATGATTTGTTAAATGGGATGATACGAAATTAGTTCCATATCTTGCGTTGATGAGATAATTGCATATCGTTTCCGGTATTATCCGGTAACAATTTATATTAATCAAGTGTCATGGATTTCTGCTATGCATAATCTGTTATTCATGTATTAGTTTTTTAGATTAATGTACAGTATGCTGATATACTACCGTGTATTATGCATAAAGTATGCAAAATAATATGGATTGTCCAGCATCAAGACATAAAGAGAAACATTTTTGTCCAGAATAAGTTTATTATATTAAACAAAATAAGGAATTACCAACATCATATTGCTTTTTGCAGTGTAAATTATACATAGTTTTTTGCAGCTTAAATGACTAAAATCATATCATTCTTTCATATACAATGTCAAAAGGATCAAACAAAAAGCAAGAATGACAAATCAAATCCTCATAAACCAGAATAAACAAAATGTAAACCAGAAATATTTCATTACATCAATCAAAATAAGGTGTGCAATGTTGTCCAAAACAGCTTAAAGTAAAAATAAATCGTCGACGATAATTGACTGCATCATTTCTCCAGCTTGATGTCCCTTATTATCTTGGTGGACGATAGTTAGGCACTGTCGAGTTCTTCAACTGTCTCGGGAATAGATCTTTTTGACGGTGTAAGTGCAGAGTTGGCAACTGAAGGGTCATAATCTGCAGTGATTGATAACGGATCCTGCCATTAAAGAGTCATTACAAAATCAGTAGCATAAAAAGGAAGTAAAAAATTGTTTAATAGGCTAATTTGTTAATGTTGAAAGCTAAAAAAAGACGCACTGAAACTGTTTGTGGATCATCATGAGACTGTTTTTCTGAGGTGCTGATGGTCGGAGTACACTGCAAGTTAAAAAACGCAAGAAATAAACGTTAGACAATTGTTCAAAATGTGATGGCAAGAGTAATAGGTCGTTCCTATTTAAAACATACCGATGTTGTATGCATATCATCCCGAGTGTCATCTGTTGAGACGACAATCTTTGAAGTGTGCTGCAAGTTTTAAACAATTGTTAAAAAAATCCAATGCACATGATACTGATTTTAACAACAGTAAAACATGAGTACAGCAGTACCTCTTCACATTTAAACCTCTCCTTTATTTTGGTACGTAGCACTTCATCTGCCTTAAATCCGATTACAGAAAGATTGGCCTTGTTTGGTTGAAACACTGCTCTTATAGCCAACTCCTTCTTCAACATCACATCAAGTTCATAAGGGAATTCAAGGGGATCAAAATCTCCAGTCTAAATGATTAAAACAATATATGTTATTTATGTGGTAATTATCTAACTTACATATTAGCCAAATGGAAAATACCTCCATCAAATCCAACTTCATCTGAAGGGCGGACTTCCCAATCAACTTTACACAATCTACATCCCAAAATACGAACTTGTATTTTAACTTTCCATCGGAGGCAAGCACTTCAAGCTTAAACCTGTACCATGCGTGATCAAAATAAGAAATTGTCAATAATGAAGTGTTTGGTTATATGATGATAATCATTGATATGCAATACTTAGAAGTTACCTTGGGACTGGCTCAGAACTGATGTGTTTGGAATAACACATGAATTTTCCATCCTTCAAAGTCACACTTTTGGTACATTCACTACATCCATCATAATACCATCCCGACTGCCCACATTCAAACTTCTCCAGAGTCGCAACAGTCACACATGTAGTTTCCTGAAACAGAAAGATGGGATGATGTCTCAAAAAATGGATTAGAACCCAGTCTGTGTAATTCCTCAATCTAAGACAGTCATGTATTAAAGAGAAACTTACAGTCTGCAGATATGCAATATCAGACAGACTCAACACTTCAACTTTCCATACAAATTTGTCCAAATCAGAAAAAACAGAGGTATTTGTGGTTTCCATTTGCATGCTCGAGGATGAGAGCGTCGGCAGATCATCTTTAAGTCTGATGTACATAGATTAGAATGAAAACAGGCTGTTAGTAATCATAGGTTGCTAATTCATAACTTCATAATAAAATCACTTACTTCTCTTTAAGGTTTTTAACCTCCTTAATAGACAAATCATTGATGAGCAGTTTTGTGCCGTTCCAAGCATTTGATACATTTAAAGGATAATTTCCTGAAAATTGAGATATTTATAAATGACAACACTTAAAGTTGGATATAATAATTGGATATAATAAGAAATAGTCACATAGCATACCTTGAGGTTCCTTGATCCTTGCATTCATAAGTAGGAGAACAATACTACCATCAGCCTTATGAGTCGTATAATACTCATTCAGTTGCACAGCTAATTTACCCCAAAGAGTACATTGCACATGATGTTTGCTGATTGACAAGAATTACAAAACAAACAACATGAACATGTTAGACTTTTAGATTTATCAGCATCAATGTTAACAAACAAAATGAAACACCTACCTCAGATCAGTTAATGAAAACACAACCTTGCTTTTGTTGTTATCAGGAATTATCTGGGCTTGGGATATTTCAGTAACCCCACCAATTATATCTGCACAAAAGTTCACCACAGACAGTTATGTATAACGGAGAAGTCACAATACAATGCGTTCTATTATAACAGTAAAAATGTAACTCACCATATAACAAATTCGTTCTGTATTTACCCTCAATAATAGCATTTATTCCAATTAACTTGAGGTGGTTCAGAGGTATGTCAGCAAGTTGGACCTTTTTGACGGAAGTTGAACCACAGAAAATCAATTTGAACTTATGATCAGTGGATTTGAAGGAGAAATCATTGCTGGAAACTTTGAAATTCTGCATTATGTAGGAACAACCAAGTTCAAGCTGTGTTTTGAATTTTGATACCAAATAAGATGGCACAATGGCTTGAATCAAATCCAACTGTGAAAATACAAACATCTTGAAATCAGTATCATATACCAGTACTGTTACAACAAAATCAGAATGGCAAAGCAGAAACGTTTAGATTGTATTATACCTTTGAATCAAACAGAATAAGCTCTAAGTGCTCTCTATTCTGAGAACTGGTAACTGAGCACAGATGCTTACATCTAACAGCAACCTTCCATAAATCCTTCGAATCGTCAATGCTACTGATATACTCGATTGGGCGCGCCATCGTCACGCAGCGATTCGTAACAGCGCAGAGAGCCTTGCGTGAATGAAAACGAAAGGGACGTCTGTAGCAATGGCTTGCGTGAATGAAAACGACTGGAAGGTGTTAAGCAATGGAGGTTATACATAAGTACACATTGGGGAAGGATTGAAGGAAGATTGAAAAACTTTTGGTGTTCCATTTGAATTTGAATTTTGATTAAGAGAGGCATAATGGTTTGGCATGGGGAAGAGGAAGAGAGGCACAATGAATGGCAAGGAATAATGAATTGGTATTCCCCATGGTTGGGTTTCTCACAATATGTGGGATTTATTTGAAGAAAAAAAATTGAAAATGTGGTGAAAAATTGTGGGAGTGCCACATCATATTCAAATCAATGTGGTGCAAGATATTTTGGAGTTTCCAATTTTACCCCAATACAATAGACCAACAATGGATTTTTTCAGCTGTGGTGTTGTGGTAATTCCAGGGACTATCATTTTTATAGATAGATAGTAGATTTGCAATTTTGGGTTTCTTGATGACCAAGTTTCATATTTTGACACATCTTGATGAAAAATGACCCTTGGAACTTGATTTTGACCAAAAAGTCAAAGTTTGACTTTTCAGTGTACAGTCAAAATTTGATCAGTTGACTGAAAAATTCATTTGTCAATCCAATGCATTTGAGATCTTTTGAATTTGTTGAATAGGTCAAGATGATGTCATTGAGTCCTTGAGCCCATGGTTGAGCTTAATTTTCCTTTGGCTAGGTTAAACAGTCAAAAATTGCCTTTGTGCAGTCAAAACCCTAAAAATGACCATTTTGCCCTTTTGGTGATCTGATCAAATTTCTTGTGGAGTTGTGGTCCAAACTTGATCAAATGGTTCATATGAGTTCATAATGTTGATGTGGGTCAAAATTCATGAGGTTTGACTGTAGATTGGTCATAGTTGACTTTTTCCCCAATACAATTGATTTCTAGGTCAACTGTCCAATTGACTGGGCAAAATTTTGATTTAAGGCTTGAAACTTGGTATGGGCAAACTTATGAGTCCAACATGAAGCATGAAAGTCAATTTGGGCATTGAAGGTCCAAAAATCCCTGTGCAAACTCAAACCCTAATTTAGGTCAACAGTGCAAAGAGGTGTCTTGAGCAGAGCAAACCCTAGCTTGATCTTGAGTTCCAAGAGTCTTGTGATGAGAAATGTTGATAAAATGAGAGGGCAAATTTTGGGGTACAACACAATAGTTTGGATAAAGAAAGATAAAGCGCGCGAGACAAAATGAATTGAAAGTGAAACTAGGGTTATGACCCTCCTCATTAAAAGAAAATATTTTTGTTATTTTTATTTTTTAAGAAAAGAAATTAATCCTAAAATTAAATACTAAATTAATTAGTTAATTAAGTTAATTAATGAAAAATAATTAATGACATATTTTTGGAGTTTTGTTAATTTTAGGAAAGAAATAAAACAATTAATTAGGGTTAAAACCTATTGATTCTAATTAATTTTAAATATTTACAAAATAAATTAAAGTTACCTAATTAATCAACCTAATTAAATTAATTGATTTATTAATGAACAATAAATTTTTGAAATTTAATTGGGTAAAAATATTTTTGTGATTTTTTGATAAAAATAGAAAATTAATTAATTGTTAGTAAAAATAATAAATAAATCAATTAAAGAGATAAACAAAATAAAAAAAGAAGAGAGAGATGGGCCTGAATGGAGGGGTGTAGAAAGCAGGAATTCTGGCCCAATTGTGCTGATCCATTTGACTTTTTGCAATTCAGTGCGTTGGCATTGACTTGGTCTATGGTGTGCCTTCAATGGTGGCCACCAGATCTGGCCATCTGGCGCGTTGGATAGTGAGAGTGTATGATGGACATCCAGCTTAGGCGTGCACTGAATCACCTGAAATAGTTAGGAAAAATAACAAATGCTGGAGGCAGGGATCGAACCCCTGACCTCCAGCCCTCAACGCCTTGAACACGCACCTGCTAACCACTACGCCACTTGTTTCTATTTTTTATCATAATACGAAATAATAATAATATAAGAAACAAACAAATTAATGGGATTTTCCGCGCGAAATTCAAACAGCCTAGTAAGGGAGTGACAACGCATCATCTCCTTCCTCTGCACCGTGGCTAAAATCTCTAAAACTTATACCCACAGACGCTGTCCATCACTACAAGTCATGTTCATTCCAAAATCTCCTTCAGGCCACATAAATGGAATCTAACACCATGGTTAGATTCGTCTCACTCTTCTGATCACAAACATGCCCATTATGAAGGCTAATTATTCCTGAAACAAAAAGCTCTAAAACCAAATCTGAAACCCTAACAATGGTGGATTTCGTTACAGACCATTAAAATGCAATTGGGTAATTTTAAAAGCTTGCAGATGCTTCATAGGTTAAGAATATGCCACTAATTCAGGTTAACAATGCGTAAATTCCAAGATACGAATTCAAGAACAGAGCGGGGTTATGAATGACTTACAACATGATTAAGGACTGGAATGGATCGGTTCTAGATTGCTTTAGCTTCTAGGGAGTGCCAGGAAGCGATTGGTATCAATAGAAAGCTTTGAGAATGCCTCTAATCGTGATTTTGAACTCACACTTTTTTGGTATTTTTTCAAATTTTGTTTGCCCTATAGCGCCTGTCTTCCACCCTTATTTTGATCTGCCTCTCCTCCTTATGTATCATACAATGCATTAGGGTTGTTTATTCAGTCCAAATCTTCTTCTTTCAATGACTTTGGATTTGATTTGATTCTTCTTTAACAACCTTCCAAATTTGGCTTCTTTTCAATCTTTTTGTGCATTCTAAGGCTTAGCACGAATTGGAAGGATGATAGCTGTATAATGAAGCTTGAAACAACACAAAATCCTTGGTTATTAATGTTTCGGATTTTTATTTGATTTATTTTGATTTAAATCAAATTAATTCAAATAAAAATCAAAATAATTAATAAAAATATGATATGGACAAGTGGAAAAGGATAGAGCACGTGGGCTATAATGCCAACTCAAAACAAGTGAAAAAAATGGGCCCATTTGGCAAAATTTGAAGTTTTGGGGATAGTTGACTTTTGGCAATTTTGCAAAAAAGGTCAACTTCACCAATGCATAACTTCCTCAATTTTGACTCTTTGGAGGTGTTCTTGGACTTTATAGAAAGCTTGAGATGTCATCTAATCAACCCTTTTGGTCTCATATCAATTTGATATTCCATGCTCATGTATGAATCTTTTACAAAAAAGGTGTTTTTGTTGACTTTTCAAAATGACCTATAATGTCCAAATTCATAACTTCTTGTGAGTAAATATTTTGATCTTGGAATATGAAGATGGATTGTAGGGAATTGCATCCTCTTCAAAATGAGCTTTTGATGGGTCATTTCTCATAAAGTATGAGAAAGTTATGCTTGGTCAAAGTTGAGTTGACTTTTCTTGCAAAACCCTAATTTAGCAACTTTTGAATCTTGATGAATTGTGAGAAATCCTTGATAAATCATGATCAACCCTTGATAAAATGATGAAATATACTTCAAAATAAATATGTTGACCAAAAATCTTGAAGTTTTACTGTATGTGGACCACAATTGACTTTTGCCCTAGCACAGTCGATTTTTGGACCTTTTGAGCAATTGACTGAGCAAACTTCCTTTGCAAGGCTTGAAACTTGACATGGATGATCTTGAGAACATATTAGGACATTGGTGAGAACTTGAGGTCACTTGGACTCAAGAATCTTGATGCAACATGAAACCCTAATTTGGGGTAGATTGCCTTAGGAGAGGGCTTGTCTGGCCAACCCTTGGACTACCTTGAGCAACTTGGGGCTCTTTCTTGAAATGTTTTGAGAAATATGGGATGGAAAATTTTGGGGTACAACAATGGGGTTTGGTGATTTATTCGCTTTACTTTTTGGGCCAGCGAGCCCATAATGAATGTTGGTTCAGAGCCTCCTTTTCCTTAAGGCAAGGTTGACCGAGTTGTGGTTTAGAGCCCCTTTTGCCGTAAGTTGAGGTTGATTGAGTTTTGGTTTAGAGCCCCTTTTTCCCGAAGGTAAGGTTGACCGAGTTGTGGTTCAAAGCCCCTTTTTCCCTAAGGCGAGGTTGACCGAGTTGTAGTTCAGAGCCCATTTTTCCCTAAGGCGAGGTTGATTGAGTTGTGGTTCAGAGCCCCATTTGCCCTAATGTAAGGTTAACCAAGTTACGGTTCGGAACCCCTTTTGTCCTAAGGAAAGGTTGACCTACTTGTGGTTCAGAGCACCTTTTTCCCTAAGGCGAGGTTGATCAAGTTGTGGTTCAGAGTCCCTTTGCTTGAAGGTGAGGTTGACCAACTTGTGGTTCAGACCCCCCTTTGCCCGAAGGTGAGGTTGACCAAGTTGTAGTTTAGATCCCCTTTGCCCAAAGGCGAGGTTGAACGGCTTGTGGTTCAGATCCCCTTTGCCCAATGGCGAGGTTGACTGAATTGCGGTTCAGAGCCCCTTTGCCCGAAGGCAAGGTTGACCGAGTTACGATTCAGAGCCTCTTATGCCCTAAGGTGAGGCTGACTAGCTTGTGGTTTAGAGCCCCTTTTCCTGAAGCCAAAGTTAACCAAGTTGCGGTTCAGAGCCTCTTTGCCCAAAGGCGAGGTTGACCAGCTTGTGGTTCAAAGCCCCTTTTTTCGCTAAGGAGAGGTTGACCGAGTTGCCGTTCAGAGCCCCTTTACCCAAAGGCAAGGTTGACCGGCTTGTGGGTTAAAGCCCCTTTTGCCCTAAGGCGAGGTTGACCTATTTGTGGTTTAGAGTCCCTTTTCCAGAAGGCAAGGTTTAACGACTTGTTTCTTTTCCATAATAGTGTTACAAAGATTTTCAGTTTTGGGTGCCTCGTTAAAAACCCTTTCCCTTGCAAGGGAAAAGAGTGTATCCCGTACATTTTATTGATGATGGAATTACATAATTTTAGTTAAAATAAAGCCTAAGGTTAGATACATTCCATGTCTTAGATGTTTTCTATGCCTTCCAAAGTTTCTAAATTGTAGGCTCCATTATTTAGCTTTTGTATAACTCGGTATAGGCCTTCCCAGTTTGGGGATAACTTTCCTTTGTTCTTTAGATTAGTGATCCTTTGGAGAGCTAAGTCACCATTATGGAAACCTCTTTGTCTCACCTTTAAGTTAAATCATTTAGCAAATTGGTCCCTGACTGGAAACTCTCTGATCTGAGTTGTCTCTTTGATTTCATCAAGCAGGTCGGTTGAACTATTCAAGTCATTTTTGTTGGTAACTTCATCGAAATGCTCTCGCCTCCAGGTGGGTGTGTTGATCTGTACTGGAATCATTGCATCAGCATTGTATACCCTCCGGAAATGTGTTTCACGAGTTATGGAATGAGGTGGTGTATGGTAAGACCAAAGGATTTCAGGCAGATACTCTAACCATAGACCATTCGCTTCATCCAACTTCTTTTTCCTCCCGGCTAGGATTATCTTCTTTGCTGCTTCTATTTGTCCATTTTCTTAAGGGTGTTCTACTGATGTAAATTTATTTTAGATACCCAAGTTTTTGCAAAACTCCACCACGGATGTGCTTACAAATAGGGTTCGATTATTGAACACTATGACCCTGGGTAAGCCAAACCTACATATAATATTTTTCCAGTAAAAATGTCGTACCATCTCGGCTGTGATACGTGCCACAGCCTCAACTTCTACCCACTTTATGAAGTAATCTACAGCCACAATCAAGAATTCGAGTTGTCCAGGTGTGGTAGAAAATGGACCTAGTATGTCTGATCCCCACTGGTAAAATAGCCATGGACAAAATAAATAGTGTAGCAGCTCGGTTGGCGAATGTATGAATGGTTCGTACACTTGGCATTTGTCACACTTGCTTACAAACTCAGCGCAGTCTTGCAGCATGCGAGGCTATTAATACCCGACTCTAAGGATCTTTTCTGATAAGGATCTTCCTCTGATGTGGCTACCACGTGCTCTTTCATGGACTTCTTTCATTATCAGGGTGATTTCACTTTCTGATACGCATCTCAACATGGGCGTAGATCTCCCTAATTTGTATAGTTTGTCACCCACTATGAGATAGCATGTGAACATATTTTTTTTGTGTTTTGTTTCGTTGACATCTTCTACTAGAACCGCCTGTATTAAATACTATATTAATGGTGCCATCCATCCCGTTGAATGCTCGATGGATATAGTTTCTTTGCACTCAGTGCTCGGACTTCCCAAGATCTCTTGTATCACTGTTTTGTTTATCCCTGGCCCCTTATTATTGGCGAGTCGAGCTAATAGGTCAGCTCGTAAATTTTCTTCTCTTGGGATATGGCTTATTTCAAACTCTGTAAAAGCCTTTGACAGCCCCAACACTATCTTTAGGTACTTTAGTAATGAGGCGTCCTTGGTCTGATGCTCTCTTTTCACTTGCCTTGTAATCAGCTGTGAATCTGTTTTTAGGGAAAGGTGAGTCACACTGACTTCCTTAGCCAATTTCATTCCTTCTATCAGAGCTTCATACTCTACCTGATTATTGTTGGATTGGAAGTTGAAACTCAGGGAGTATTTCGGTATGAAGTCCCCTGGTTCTTCAAGCCCAATCTCGGCCCCGCTCCCTTTGAGGTTGGAAAATTTGTATATATGAAGGATCCATCTGCTTGCACTCTCCTCGTGTTTCGAGTTACTCAACTCCACCAGGAAGTCATCCAATACCTGCGACTTGATGCTTGTTCTCGGGGTGAACTCAATGTCGTACTCGGACAATTCCACAGCCCAGGTCACCATTCCTCCGGCCAAGTCAGGCTTCTTTAGTATTTGTTTTATTGGGTAATTGGTTTTCAATGTTATTAGATGGCCCTGAAAATAGTGTCTTAGATTTCGTGCTATTATTACCAATGCCAATGCCAGCCTTTCATTTTTTTATATCACATATTTACCCCTTTCATGACTTTGGTAACGAAGTACACCGACTTCTCTCTCTTGTACAAGGACATAGCTCATGGCTTTGTCGGATACCACCAAGTATAAGACCAGTGGTGTATTATCTTAAGGCCTTATCAAGATGGGAGGAGAGGATAGAAAATGCTTCACGCCTTGAAAGGCCTCCTCACACACCTTTGTCCATTTGAACTCTTTAGAATTTCTGAGGGCTGAGAAGAAGTGTATTGACTTATGTCCTGCACATGATAGAAAACAAGACAAGGCGACTAACCTTACCGCCACTTGTTGGACTTATTTCTTTTAGGATGGGCTTCGCATGTCTATAATCACTTGATATTTATTGGGACTGACTTCTATTCCCCGATTCATGAGCATGAACCCCAAGAATTTTTTGGCATGTACCCCAAAGATGCTTTTATTTGGATTCAACCTCATGTCATACCTTCTTATTCATGTGAGTGTTTTTACTAGATCCACTACATGACTCTTCCGAGAGGTGGTTTTGACAACCATATTGTCCACATACACTTCTGAATTTCTTTCGATTTGGGTAGCAAACACCTTGTCCATCAACCTCTGGTAGGTGGCTCCTGCATTTTTGAAGCCAAATGGAATTACCTCGTAGTAGTAGTTGTTTTGGTCTGTCATGAAGGTTATCTTTGGCGCGTTGGTCGGACTCATGCAAATCTGGTTATACCCGGAGTATGCATCCATAAAGTTAAGTAGTTTGTATCTTGAAGTTTCATCAATGAGCCAGTTTATCTGCGCCAAGGGGTAGGGATCTTTGGGACATGCCTTGTTGAGGTCAGTGAAGTCGACACACATGCCATTTCCCCCATTTCTTTTTTTACCATTACCACATTGGAAAATCGAGTAGGGTACTTGATTTCCTTTATGAAGCCGATGTCAAGAAGCTTATCGAATTCTTCTTTCACAACCTTTCTCTTCTCTTCGCCTCCCTTATGTTTCCTCTGGTATATTGGCTTCGTATCCGGGTCCAATGCCAAGTGGTGATACATGAATTTTGGGTCTTTCCCGGGCATATCTGAAGGCTTCCAGGCGAAAAGATAAACATTCTTTTTCAATATTTCCATGATCTATTCTTCTTCATTAGAGGATAGGTTGACACCGATGTAAGTTATTTGAGAAGGTTTGTTGTCGATTTGGACTTTTTTGGTTTCCTCGTGAGGATATAGGCTGTCCTATGGTGGGTCATCACATGGGTTGATGTCGACCATGTTGACTTTGAGATCATTTGAGTGTCTGGATTCCCCGGGTTGAATCCTCTTTTTTAGCTTCAGACTGTCCTTGTTACATTTTCTCGCCAGCCCCTGATCACCTTTGACTACTCCAACCTTGCTGTCCCCAAAGGGTATTTCATAGTGAGGTATAAGGTGGAGAGTGCAGCTTCTAGATGATTAAAGGACGATCTCCCAACGATGATGTTATTGGGAGATGCGGCGTTGATAATAAGGTACCTTACTCTGACAACTTTGGTGTTTGTGCCACTCCCGAAGGTGGTTAGAACTGGAAGGTGCCTCAGTACTTGCACTTTCTCCCTGGAGAATCCAACCAAGGTACCATTGAACGGTAGCAACTCAATAGTATCAAATTAAATTCCTTTAAAGGCTTCCCAATAGAGTATACCAGTTGAGCTTCTGAGGTCTACCAACACTCTTTTTACGCTCTGATCCTGGATTTGTACCTTAATGACCATCAAATTGTTTTCGTGAGCTAGGATTCCTATGACGTCCCGTTTTGAGAAGCTAACAAGGATTAGGTCCTGCTTTTGAATTTGGGCTATCTCCTCGGAAATATGCATTACAGCCCGAGCATACCTGTTTGTGTCTGAGCTTGTTTCTCCAGCACCGATGAATCTCTCGACGATGGTGTTGAGTGTATGACGAGTTGTTTTTATCTCATGCACTTCCTCAATACCTTTCCCTTTTTTCTAGGAGGGTCCTTCAGATTTTGAGTCCTCTCTTTGGGTATCCCTCTTCTCGGATTAGGCTCTATTGTCTTTCATATAGGTCAAGAGATGTCCTCTCTGCATTAACGCCTCAATTTCTTTCTTCAGTTGGTGATTATCGTCTGTGTGGTGTCCCCAAAGTCAGTAATAACTACACCAAGCTCAGGTATCCTTTCCCATCATAAAGACTACCTTCTTTGTATGGGTTTCTTCTGGGATTAAGTTCAGATGGTCGACTTCTTGCAAGATGTCACCTATTCTAGTGTTCAGCGGTGTCAGGTCCTCGTCTGGGCTGAGGGGTCGTCGGCTTGGTCTTTGAGAAGCTCGTTCCTTTTTTTGATCTCTAGGAGTGGGTCGAGAGGATTCTTGTCTTCTCCTCGACCCCTTTTCTTTACTCTTGGTTTTTTCAGTGGTGTCCCTAGAATGTTTCTCTCGGTTACTTTCTTAACCCTTTATGTAACATTATGCTCTGGTGATGATCTCATCCATGTTGGTGGTCGACTTTTATGCTAGGGATTCATTAAACTGCCAAGCTCAGAGACCATGGTGGATGGCACCCACGAACGATTCTTGGTTGGGGTGGAAGAATTTTATGTTTTCCTCGTTGAACCGAGCAAAGTACTCCTGTAGAGATTCAGACTGTCCTTGTCGGACATTGAACAAAGTAGTCATTGAGACCTTTTAGTGTCTGTTGGCTGAGAAATGTTGCACCAGTTTTTTGGTCAGGTCTGAGTAGCTTTCCATGGATAGATGAAGAAGGCTCATATACCACCTTAGAGCCACGTCTTTGAAGGTGTGGGCCATGATTTTGCACTTCAGCGAATCAGTATAGCCTATTATTGCCATCTGGTTATTGATAGCAATAACGTGTTCCCGAGGGTCAATTTTTCCGTCATAAGATGTGACCGGCGATGCTTTTAAGTTCTTAGGGACCTGGCCGTCCCATAAATCTTGAGAAATTGGCTGAGGTTCCAACAACTCCTCTTCTAGGTGATCATCCCCTACACTTTTTGTTGCACGTTCGTGACACTATCCTGCAGAGTTTCACTCTATTGTGTGAGGGCCTCCACCATGGCTAGTAGTTGTGCCATGTTTGAGGGATCTCCTAGTGATGACATTTTTGTCGAATTTGATTTTAGGTGTGGCCTAGGACAGTTTTACCAAGGCCCTACGATGGGCGTCAAATGTTCTTGTTAAAAACACTAAAATGAGTAGCTTCCCTATAGGTATAGGGAGAGTCGCAAGGGGTAGATTTTTGAAGAGTATTTGGAAATTTGGGAGCTACGATAGTAGTGTATATTGTCCCAAGAACGAATTTTTTGCTTATCCCTCTGGTGGGAGCCCCTTATACAATCGTCTTCTGGCGCCATTTAAGAGCCTCAATCATGGTGTGACCCTTGGGCTTCGTAACTGTGTAAAAGCCACCTTCAGCTTGAATAAAAGTGTTTAAAGCCATGTAACCTTAGAGTAAATGTTCCGGTGGCGGTTACAATCATTAATGAGCCGGGTTGATGACCGGCTACTGGTAGGTGTGTCCTGGTTGCTAGAATTATTCGGGTTGATGGCACACATGGATTGCTACCCGGAGGTATGATGGTCGTCTGACATCTTTATACGAGTTGCACCCCCTCCCGGGTATCTTTTACTATTAAGAGTCGATCACTAGTTTTGCTATCCCTTCAGCCGATTTCATGACCCAGTCAGGATTAATATTTTAGAGTTATATATATATATATATATATATATATATATATATATATATATATATATATATATATATATATATATATATATATATATATATATATATATATATATATATATATATATATATATATATATATATATATATATATATATATATATATATATATATATATATATATATATATATATATATATATATATATATATATATATATATATATATATATATATATATATATATATATATATATATATATATATTGAAGTACCTACAAGTTGTTCAACCATATACACTAGGAAATACAACTTGTACTGTTGGAATCAAAAAGTGAAACTGATAGTGCAATTAAAAGACCATATACATTAATACTATTAGTACCATGGTTTAGGGAATTGACAACATTTTTCTAAAACATGGTTTTTGATCATATGTCGAGCAGGATGCCACAACATCATGTTCTGGTGTGGCAGTCAAGGCGCTGCTATTTTAAATCTTCACAGATTTTGTTTTTATTTGGGAGATTTCTTTTGAGATTTGTCTCAGATATTCCCTCAGGTCTTGAAGATTTCTTTTGGAACAAATTACATCTCCAACTATACAGAAGATACTAATTTGGGCCTTGAAGACCAATTAGGAAACTATGTATTGGTTTGTTCCAAGATTTAAGGAGATTGGCTGCACAAAAGGTGAATCACTCAGCTTGTGGACCAAGAAACTTCTGGAGTAAGAATATCAAAGCCCATGGAATATAGAAGTGTATTTAAAGGATAATCCTAACCTAGTGTAATTTAAGTTTTCAACAATTGTAAATTAGGGGAAGCATAAATCTTAGGTTTTGAGAGTCTCTTGTGTAGTTTGTAAGACACCCATGTAACTTCTGATATTATGTGGTCAACTGATTGTTGCTTGACTGTTAGTCAAGTTATTTTCCTTACTCATAAGTCTTTAGGCAATGAGTTGAGTGTTGTTCTCACTCTAATCTTTTAAGCAATAATTTGAGTTATTATAATGTAAGAATGATCTTCTAATTTGAGTTATTTTATAGACAACCCCTGTGACTGGGATATGTATTTTATCACTGCGGTAAGTGGAAGTGGGATAGAGATTTCTCATATCTAGGGAGGACCTAGGTATAAGTAGCATTGGGTAGGGATTAGGCGATAAGTTGTAAACGGGGGAGTTTAGCTTTGAACTAATACTGCTGATAGTGGACTTCCTTCCTGGTTTGGTAGCCCCCAAAGTAGGTAACGTTGCACTGAACTGGGTTATCATCTTCATATGTTATTTATCTTTCTGTAGTCTTATTTTATGTCTTGTATTCATCTTGATTTATCTAGTTTGTTACCATATGTTGTAACATCTATCTTGACATCTTCTGCTATCAAGACAATGTTGGTTATATGTGTTGCTTGTACCAGAATTTCAATCGGTATCACAGCAGGAACCCTGGTTCATTGAGTGAGATTTTTGGGAGATATAATTTTGATCCTATTTGTCTTATGGGAATGCTGGAGGGATTCCATTATGGTTTTCAAATGACAATAGAACTGTGAAGAGTATAAAATTTGAAGAATCCTGGAGTTTGGAAGACAAAAGAAAAGATTAGATATTGATGCCATTATTATGGAGTTGATAAGTGTTTTCTTCCAGAATGTACACCAATTGAATTGGGGGCAACGATACTTGGAATTTCTCAAGTCAACTCATAAAGGCACATCTAAGTGTGTTTGGAAGAAAAGGTTCAGATGTGAGGCTGATCAAGAAGAAGTTTCTCAAGTCTCTACTCTAGAGTTTTGATATAAAAGTGATAAGCTATTGAAGAAAGACAAGAGCAATTTATTTTTGCTTTCAACTCTGAAGGAGCTTAGGTTCTGGTTTCTAATAAAAAGGTTTCTTTTTGCTATTATGTTCCTTGGAAAGTGATCCAATCAGGAGTTTAGGAGATTGAACATGATGTCTAGACTAAGTGTCAAGGACATCTGTATTGACTTCAGCATGTCTGTGATGCTAAAAATAATGTTGGAACTAGAGTAAAAGGTCTATCAATATAAAAGCATTCATATGGATATGGAGATCTTGGATCTTAGCGAAGAAGAATTCATTGCTTATCTCGAGAGCAACTTTATGGGTTTTCTATATTTGGTTTGACTGAAAGATGGACTTCTTATGAAGATTTCTAAACTGAAGATTTATCTCATAATGAGCTGGAAGTTTGTTTCTATGATTTGTATATAGAATGAAGGGAGTCTTCAATTATGAATAAATAAGAGGGGATTTTTTTTCCGATCTTATGAAGAAGTATCTACTCTATTAATTTTGCTAGGAGAAGTGACTATATTTTATCCTAAAACTTGATATGTTGATCAAGTTTGTAAGGATGTTCCAGATCAAATGGATGAGTTTCTTTAAGAGGGAAGATGATTGGAAGTTTAAGGAGGATAAATTTTTCTTCTAAGCTATTTTGCAAAGAGAAAAACTCAAAGTGACAATAAGTTGTTGTTATCAAAAGGCAAGTTGAGTCGAGGAAGTCATACCATTATGCTGGAAATTCTGCTTACTCATGCTAAGGATTTACTTGCACTGAAGATATCTCTTCTGTGTTAAGCTAATGTTAATAATTTTTAGTTATTTTATCAAAGATCAAGTTTAGTGTTTCTTAACCAAGCAATGGTTAATGCTCAGGAAAGGTGATTATTTCCTTATCTCTCATACCTTTCTTAGGTCTCCATCTAAGATGACTGGTCTTTTGACACTAATTATTCCAGACACTTAATATATGTAAAATTGTTTCTAGTAGTTTGTTTAAGTCTCATTCTAGTCAGTGTTATTTTGTGGGTGATAATAAAAGGGAATTTTTAAGGACATTGGATAACTAAAGAATTCAGGACAGATTCTTTAAGTTTTTGGTAATTGGTTTTACTTAATAATTGATTCAGTTGTATCATCGAGGAAGAATGTTATGTCTCTTATGAGATTTGAGGTCCCTCTGAGGACTGATGAACTATTGTTATTTGTGAAAGAAAGAAGAAGTCAAGATCAATCAATTGCAAAAGCTCAAGAATCTATTTTATGGATCTGAATGATTCAATGCAAAGTAAATGTCCCGGTGGATAGAATGGTGTATATAATTTTCTTTGTCAAATTGAATCTATCATCTATGAAGTATTCAAAATGTCCTATTTACTCCTTTTATGAGAGCAAGGTATGTTTCTGAGTTACTCTTTTAAGAAAAGTACTATTGGTGATGGGTTCAGGTCTAGATTCAGTGATGTATTCATTGAAAGGAACTGATGTTCAATCAGATGTTGGAATATTGTCTCATCATTTTGATACTTTAGAGATTGGAGAAGATTTAAAAAGGGGCTAGCTAGCACTGAATGAGATGGTTCTCTAGAAAATAAGTTGTTTAAAAATGGAGCTCATTATTTGTAGGTTATTTTAGTCTATGTTCATTAGTTGTTTCAAATATGAAATAGATAATGAGGGAGTTTTCTGGATTAAAAAACTTGGCCAAGTCTGAAGAAGATTGTATCATTGGATTTTGATCTCTGAGATTAGAATTAATTGAGTCCTCGTATGTCTCAAAGATTAGGTACATTGCTGAAGGATGATGTTTTATATGTTGGATTGGTTACTAAGTGTGTACAATTTCTAACCAGAGGTCATGTCATTGTAGTGTAACATTCTACTGCAACTAAGGGACAACGGTTTTATTCTGCCTACAGAATAAAGTCATTGTAACAAAAATCTTGCTACAAAATATTGGCACTCACATGCTTGGTTTGGCTAAGGAGCTTTGGGAAGGATATTATTATAATTTGAGGTGCAAGTTATTTTGAGTATTCAAGGGGTATTTTTGAAATTGCACTGTGAGGGAATTTTTGGTATTAACTGTTTGGTCGGGGTTTCCAACTATATTCCTCCTTGTGGATTGTGCAGTCTCAGAAAAAGCATGTTCAATGGCATGAAGAATGTCATTTCAAATGTTGTAACATTTTTCAGTAGTCAAAGTTTTGAAAAAAGGAAAGTTTGAACATGGGCGTGTTTCTCTCTCATTAAGTGGTACACTGTTTCTGATGAAGATTTTATCTCATTCCAATAACGCTTTCATTGACCTATTTATCGTTACAAGAAAGGTTTTTATTACAATCAAAGTAACTCATCTTGTATTTATATGATCTTCTTCCTCATGTTTCTCATATACTGTATTTCAACATGAGTAAATTCTCCAAAGATAGTGGTGTCAAGAAGGTTCATTTGTTGGAATCCAACAAAAATAATGACAGTTATCCTAAGAAGGATGGGTTCAACATTACAACAAATGTTGTAACATCAACTTGGGCATCCTAGACAATGAAATCGTCTGACAGAGATGAACTCCTTGAAGAAGAATTGGTTTCACCTACATGATTCAGATTCAGAGGCTGATGAAGAATGGGTCAAGTTCATTGACTCAAAAGGGAAAATTGGATAGCTGGTGATTACTATCTTGTATATATTTTGGATCTGTTTTTTTGAAGAGTCTTCTTGATTTTTTTCGGAAACTTAGACTTACTCTTAGTTTCCTTGGGATATTTGTTTTGGAAGAAACTTAGACTTACTCTTTGTTTTTTTGGGTTTGTTTGTTCTTTTGAGTCAGTTCTGATTTGGGAATTGTTTTCCCTTAGTCAACTTGTTGCTTCTAGTTCCGCATTATATTTTTTTCAGTTTCCTTTATGTCTTGAATCAATTCTTTCTAGTTTTGATTCTTCGAGTCAGTTTCTTTTCACTTTTCTTTTTGTCAATTTTTGGCTAAAAGGGGTAGAAAAGATTAATGTGTGTCTAGAGTCTTGGTTAGGATAAGTGTTGTTATTTGTTCTATACAACACTTTAGGGGGAGCATGACAATCCATCATGTGAGTCTGAGTCTGATCTTACAGTTATTTTGCAAGGATGTTCTAACATTCTGTTTGTATATTCTGAGTCTGAATTTGTGTCTTCTTATCTAGGACTTTCTGTTGTGTCATGTGGTCTGAGTTATAAGCATGGTTGTATCACGTGCTCTGAGTTACACGGATTTCGAGTCAAGCCCCAAGGGGGAGTGTCTTTGGTCTTGTATTTGAGGGGGATTGTTTCTTATCTTCTTCCTCGTGTACAAGCTCTATGAACTGTTTTATACAAAGCTTACATGATCAACATATAACTTACGTTGGCTCTCTGGTTTTTGTCTTGTTGGATGGTTGCTACAACCTTTTTAATTAATGAACTATTTTTTGCTTAAGTAGTTTGTTTTCATTTTTATGCTAAAAAATATAATAAAAATAGAAGAACAATTTGAGTTTGATACCCCCCTTAAGACAGAATATCTTATAAAGATTTAGATAGAATTCTATGGGGACTTTAACAATTCAGGAAACAAAGACTTGAGGAGTATATATTGCACTAATCTTTTGTTACTGATAACCCATGTCGTGAATCTAGTAGTCTGAGAAGTAGGCAACCTTAAGATAAGATTGTATTGTTTTTTATTATCGAATATGAATTAGATTTAAGGTTTACTTAGGGTGGTTAGCAAATCTGATTAATAGTTGAAGTACTCTGGACACACTGCATATGCTTGATAATAAACAGACTAAAGTGTGGAATAGAAGTTGTCAAAGAGCACTTCTCAATAGATTTCTTGTTCCTGAAACTGGAGGAACAACTCCTGTGCCCGAAATTGGAGGGGAAAGTTTTTAAAACAAGTTCTTGTGCCAGTGTCTGGAGGAATAATAGTTGTTCTCACCATTAGTAATAGGTTGGACTCATTACAAGTGATATTTCTTCAGGTGAAAAGGTGGGGGCAACTAAATTTTTTTTCCGAATAAATGCATGTGTGGTCCTAGTTGTGAAAGTCTTAAAATAATAAGTTAAAACCCCTTGCTGAAGTTGAAAACTAAGTTGTTGGACCATAGGAGAAAGCAACCAAAATTAATAATTAGGCTGATTAACTTGACAAAAGAGTTTATTCGTGACAGGGTGTATTGGTGATCCAAAGAGCACACTCGCAATTAAGATTGTGCCTTAGGACTGAGTTATGCTTGTTTTTGGGAAAAGTCCCTTGAGAATATTTCTGAGTTTGAAAAAGATTGGGTTATGTTAAAAAGGGGTGGTTATTTGTTGAATGTTTTTTATGTCCTTTCCTATCGTATCACCTGAGGAAAAGTAATGGTTTAAGTTTGGTGTGTTAACCCACATTTTGTGATTTAATACATGCTTTTGTATTTCTTTAATGAGTATTTTATTTGCTTAATAGTTGTTAAATTTATGCATTTTAATTAATTTTATTAGTATAGCTTGGAGCACAATAGGTGTTCCCTTTTGGTTATTTAATATGTTTTTGTACAAGTAAAGGTTAGCATAGTCAAGCTGAGGCATGACTGCAGTGGTCTGCTGCATGGAATGCAAGCTGAAGGAACTAGAAGAACTTAGAGGAAAGGGAAATCAAGATTTCAATTAGTTGGCTTACATGGATGGCGTGGAAGGAAGAATTAATTGGAGGGAAAACTTTGTTGTGCTGAAAAAGAGGAAGAAAATCATTCAAATTCAAAGTATGAGGTGTAGGCGCTAGAGGATAAAATCAGGTACAATAGTACACTGGGCAGACTGTGCAATACCGTCTATGCTTGTTGTAGCTGCCTGCCACATTATACCTTATCTCCCACCATAGTCTCCTTGTATCCAATTCCTTGTTTTCTAAGCAGTTGCAATTGTGTGTTAGCGCTATTTTATATGGGCTTGATGTGATTCCTTAAACAAAAACTCATGATCCAATGTAAGACACAAACCCTGGACCTTGGTCTATAAATCGAGCTTTGAGGAGAATTGAAAAGAGAGTTCAGTTGTTCCAAGAAAAAACATAAGAGTCTAAGTGCATGGATAGTGGAGTGGAAAAGAATTTCTCTCCTCACCCAATCATGTACCAACTGATGAGTAGTAGCGCGACTGGAGTCATCTCTTGAAGATTAGTCATCTTAAGGCATCCTCCAAGTCCCTCTTAGGTTTCTATCTTTTCTTCATTTATTGTTCAAAGATGTTTATGTTAAGAATCGTGTTTGTAGCTTGTACTCAACTCACTATGAGGTAAACCTTTTGTAGTTGAGCAATGTGAAGTTAATATTAAATTGTTTTTATGTTATATGTTGTGTGGTTAGTGCTTGCTTTACCATGTGTTTACTTGTTTAAAAAAATATTTCTTTGAATGATCAACTTAGGAATAGGTAGCAGCTTGTTGTTGTGAGAGATCCAACAACACGTGGACTTTATGAGTAAAAATGATTGAAAAAGTAGGATAAAGATATTCACTTGCCTAGTTTACTTAGAGATAAGAAACTGCGGCCATTAAGGATTTCAGAATAACTAAAAGACGTATGTTAAGGTTATAAGTGAGATTTATAGATTTGTTCTCTTGCGCTTTATATGCATGCTTTGATGTTGTAGAAATACATCACAAGATCACTTTGACCATGTCTGTCACGACTCCGTATATTATAAACACATAATTACACTAACGATATTAATGAAATATAGCATAACTTAATCACTCTTAATATATTTCTATTTCTTTTCACATTACTTTTGATATATGTTTTAGGTGAACTTTGAACTTGTAACTACCAAACATTACTTTTCTCTGTTCATGCTTAAATCAAAAGAATAATTTTTATATAAAAATCAAATCTAAGTAACAACATTCCCTGTAGATTTGACACTCTTATATTTATTACTTGTTGCAATCAATATACATGTATACTTGCAAGTGACACTCTTTACAAGTGAACACACCTCTTATAAAATGTATACAATCGCCAATTAAATTTGTTACACCATATGCAGTCGTCAATTCAATTAACACCTCTTTATTTCAATTTTTTTTTAAAAGTGAATTACTTTAAGGAAATAGGTGAAAATGATAATTATTATGAGAATAAAATTGAAAGAAAAAAAATAATTATTTGCATAAATATCTTATTAATAATATAAATTCTTTAAATTACTACATTGTTCAACACATTAATAATGTCATTATAACTCATCAAAATTAGTCTCTATTTTATTCCTACAAAAATTATCATACTGACATTTTTCTATCGGAAGCAATTTATTTTACATGACAAACACCAAAGTTATATTTCTGTCAGATTTAATGCATATAACGTTACAAATTTTATTGTAATTTTTAAAATAAGTGTATTCAGTTGTGTAACGTGTGGGTCTAAATCTAATTTATGTTTATCTTTTACTTTAAGGCTTTTTGAATCACTTGAAACTTGAGATTCATAAATATATATTGGTAGTTGTTTGTTGTTATATATTATCATTGTTAAAGAAAAAGTCATGGATGTGGCAGATACGTAACAACAATCCCATAAATGGATTCAAATCACCTTTCAATACAGATAGATGATGTGAATCATTATGTAGTATGCTGATAGTTTGAAATGCGAAGACTCGTAATATTCCCACCCACATGATTTTTGAATCACAAGATTATTACACATATTCTTTCTTTGGTGAGCTTACAAATATTATTCTCATATACTTAAATATATGTTGGTGTTTATGTGATAAAATGTGTAATAAACTTTATGATACACGAAATCAAATGCTGATTAAACATAGTTTCAACTTTGAAGTTGATGTTCTAACAAATTAGTTCACACTAATCGACACTAATTGTTAAATATGTGTTTAAAAATTAATTTCAATAAAATCAATTAACATCAATCAACTATATAATTATGTTAGTAATCTAGATTTTCTTCTCATCCTCTCGTTCAAAATATTAATCTTAGAGAGAACACACCATTTATTGTAACTAGCTTTCATAATTCAAATACCGACATGATTGTGGTAAGGATGTCTTATTTAATATATTTTAGACGTGTCAGGATATTTGTGAAGAAAGAGACACCTGCGAATTTTATTACTGACTCACAGGAGGAGAGGTCGACACTTAGGCCAACATATATTATGGTATACGAGTGGGTAGGAGAGAAACATGCATGTGTGTTGGAGTTTACACCTCCATTGAAGTACAAGATGAAGAAGATGAAGATGTGAGAGAGAGAGAGAGAGAGAGAGAGAGAGAGAGAGAGAGAGAGAGAGAGAGAGAGAGAGAGAGAGAGAGAGAGAGAGAGAGAGAGAGAGAGAGAGAGAGAGAGAGAGAGAGAGAGAGAGAGAGAGATGTAATAAACTTTTCTACCCAAATGTGAAAAGTGAATTCTATTACAAATAAAACTATCAATGAGTTTATATACTAGCACCCAAATATAAATGCTAACCAAATTAAACTCAAATAAAAAATAAACTCTAACGCAAATGAAACTAAGGCTATCTTGATTTTAGATTACATTTCAACATCATCCCTTAATTCATATTCGTGTTTTAAAATCAACAACATCAATATCATCCCTCAAATTGATGAAGTGTTCAGTTTTGATCATCTTGGTTAGCACTTCTGCAAGTTGCTTCTGAGTTCTACAATGAATAACTTCTATCGTTCCATTCCGAACTTGATTACGCATAAAAAATGGAACTTTGTTTCAAAATGCTTGCTTCTCCCATGTGTTTCATTTGGTTTTCAAATCAGAGTCACCACTCTTAATTTTTATCCTAAGGAAGGGAATATAAAGGAATAACCCTAAAAAGTTCAGAGATTTTAGGCCTGACTCGGTTCTAGACGAATGGAAGGTGTTAGGCACCTCTTATCTACAGTGTTCACAAGGATACTAGGTTTAGAAGCGCATTTTTGGGAAGAAGGCTTTTTTATGTTTATTGAGGGAAAAAGGGTTTTAATATTAATTAGGGGAACTCGCCACGATTTTAATCGTATGCCTACGTGTCCTCTTATGAGGAATCAGAGTCCCATTTCGTAGTTCGCGATGGGTTGGTGTTTTCTTATGGATTAAAAATATATTTGAATTTCTCGTGTGCTTTTCCTAGGTGTTGGGAGTAGCGGAGATTTTTAGATAAAGCGCGCAATCCATTTAAATATATTCGCAATCCTTTTTGAAAATTGTTTATTGAATTAATTTGATTTAGGAAAATCATTTTGTGTTTGGTTGAATATTTTTTATATATTAATTATAAAAAAAATCTTATTTAAAATGATGATTAAAAGATAATTTAATGCAAATAAAATAAATAAATTTAAATGAGTTTGGAAAATAATGTTATTTGATTTAATAATAAATATATTTAAATTGTAAATATATAAAAGAAAAGATAAAATAAAATAATAAAAAATAAATAGATAAAAATGCAGGGGGTGTAAATTATCTTAGGCTAGTAAAATAAGGGGGGTAAATAGGATGGACCTAAGTTCAAATATTGAATTCGGGACCAAAAAGGCAAGGGGGTGCAGGCTTAAAGTGTCTAGTAAAAAGAGGGGGTTTGAGCAGTAGGGGCCCAAGTCCATATTTTTGGACTTGGCCCAATATTGTACTCCAAAATTTTCTCTCTCATTTATCAAGAATTTTCTCACAAAATCTCCTTTGACTCAAGACTGCATTAGAGTTGATCAGCTCAAGACACCTCTTTAAGCACTGATGATCAAAATTAGGGTTTGAGATTGCACAAGGATTTTTAAACTTCCAATACCCCATATGACTTTCATGGATCATTATGGACCCCCAAGATTACTCATGTCAAGTTTCAAGCCTTGGATCACATTTTTGCTCAATTAATTGAGCAGTTGACCTAAAAATCAGTTGTATTGGGGAAAAGTCAAATATTGCCAATTCACGAATTTTTTTTATTAATAACCATGTATTAAAATAATATTTCGCAAATAATCGGGTTTCGGAAAAAAATACGCAAATAACCATGTTTCAGATGGCTCCACAAAGGAGGAGCCATCTCACTTGGCGCCTCCCTTGGCTTTTAGCCAAGTGAGATGGCGCATGCTCCTTAAAAATGAGAGGAGGCACCATCTCACTTGGCGCCTAGGGTAAAACTAGGGCAAAATGCTGTTTTATAAATAATTCGTCCGTTTCTTCGAAATTTCTCACACTTTCTCGCACTATATTTTTATTGTGTACTCCGTTATTTGCGTAATGACGTCGCCTATGATTTTTAGCAGAGATGGTTACGTTATATTCTCCGCCACGAAACCTGCGATGAAAATGAAATTCTGGCACATTCACTCCATGGAGCGTCTGAAGCGGGAGTTGATACGGTGGCTAGATGGAGACATCGCGGAGGGGGAAAAAATTCGAAGGATCCAGCGAAAATGAACAACAACCTCACATGCGACAGGAAGACCTAATGTGTGGTTGGAGGAAGTCAAAACAGACAGTGATGTAATGCTGATGATGCATGGGTCAGATGAAATTGTGTTAACAGTTGTAATTTCCTAGATTGAATATCGTTAATTATTGTTGTACGCGTTTTATTAACTGTAGCAAAATCTGTTAACGGAAAACCCTAATGTTTACAACACAAATATTGAAAAGATTTATTGTATTACAATATTTATGTGGTCGAGCCAGACGCCCGATTCGGACAGTTTTTGCGATTGTGTCCGACCTGACGGCATAAACCACACTTTCTTTCCAACCTGTCAAGATCGTCCATTTCTGTTGTGATGCGCCTACTTTTTTGACGACCCTTCTTGTTCCTTCGCATTTGGTCATTGTGCCAAACTATATCGCCGTTGTATCCAGGCCAATAATCCGGTTTTGCCACCAAAGGAAAGTTGTTGTTGTAAACAGTGAGCAACGTTTCAGATTTGTAAACGTTTGACAGCAGTTGAAGCGCGTCTTGATGGGTATGAGCACAAGCGGCAATGACATGAGAGCAAGGCATACGAAAAGCTTGAAACCTGCCACAATCGCACCATTGAGAAGGTAAAATGACCATGTATTCTTGTCTTAGCAGGCCTTCATTGTGGTCGATTGTCTCTTTCACAATGAAGTTATGGCTGTGTCGGTCAAACCGTGTAACCATGTGAGTGTTGGCTTTAGCACTTTCAGCCTTAATGTATTTCATGCAGCTTTCACTCCATAGTTGTCCTGATTGCAACACCGCATTCCACATTTCACCTCTTTTGGCAAATAACGCAGCCATCCTAAAATACGTAGATTTTACCAAGGCAGTGATTGGGAGGTTTCGTATGCCCTTCAATACCCCATTCATTGATTCAATAAGATTCGTTGTCATATGCCCCCATCTTTGGCCATTGTCGTATGACCTAGTCCACTTTTCCACCGGAATATTGTCGATCCACCTACCGGCTTCTGGATTAGACAAACGGATCTCGTTGCGGTAATATTTGAATGTGGGTTGTGTCAATGCATATCCTGCATTCGTAACTGCTTTCCTCAATGTTTTGTCCTTGACCTCCCTCGAGAAATTCTGGACGATATGCCTGACGCAATAGACATGCGTAGAAGGAGGGTCATGCCAACCATTTGCTGGATTATTGTAGGCACTTTCAATGGAGGCATGTCTGTCCGAGATCAAACAGAGATCTGGTTGAGGAGCCACGTGTGTCCGAAGATTTTTCAGGAAAAAGCTCCAAGCACCACCGGTCTCCCCCTCGACAAGGGCAAACGCAACGGGGAAAATGTTGTTGTTGCCATCTTGTGCAACTGCCATCAATAGCGTGCCTTTGTACTTCCCATACAACCAAGTCCCGTCAATTTGTAGAATTGGTTTTCATGATGCAAACCCTGTGATGCATGGTTGAAATGCCCAAAACACGCGACAGAATATTCCGTTGCCATGCAGTAGACTACCATCTTGGGCGTACGCTGGCAATGTTTCCAGAATATAAACACTACCTGGAGAATACGTCTTGAGTGCATTCAGGTAGCGGGGAAGTTCTCGGTATGACTCCTCCCAGTTTCCGTACACCCTTTCAATCGCCTTAGTCTTTGCTAACCACGCCTTACGGTAAGACGGAGTGTAGTTAAAAACTGTGGTGATGTGGGAGATGATTGTTTTCACCTTCAAAGATGGGTCGTTGCTGACCAGAGGTAGGATTTCTTGACAGATTAGATCATGGTTGAGTTTTCGGTGGTCCTGTGATTGAATGGAACTTACACAAGTGTGGGTAGTCATGGAACCTATGACCCAGCAGTCACCCCTTAATCTGTATGATGCGGTCAGCTTGAACATACAGTCAGGGTGGACACACTTGATCTTGTACCTTTCCGGGTTGACACGATCCACCTTAAAATCAACCGAGTTGAGCATGTGAAATTTTTTAATGGCCCTGATGCATTCCTCTCTGTTACAAAACTTGTCCTTCTCTTTTAAATTTTCATCCGACTGCATATACGGTTTGAAAAATAAGTCAGTAGAAGGTTCATCTCCGCCCATGTTGAAGTTTGTCATGTGCGGAGGTGGTGTGTAGATTTTGTCTGTAGGAATACTAGGGATGCCATCATCGTCAGAATCATCGTTCACCATTTCATCAAACTCTAACTCGTTATCTTCTTCTTCATCATCAACTGCATCTACCTCATCTTGTTCATTCTCCAAAGGGTCAACCTCCAGTGTCACCGGAGGCTCTACCTCCTGTGTCACCGGAGGCTCTTGAAGCAAAACGTACAACTCAATAGAGTCGTATCCAGAATAGACATGGCTGGAAATCATATTCTGGAGATCCTCGTCATCTTGAACTTCAACCTTATAAAAAATTACTTGGTTGTTTCCAAAAAAAACTGGATTCTGATAAAATATCTGGGATACCGGGCCTCGTTCAAGTTTGGCCTCCAATCTTTTCTTGAAGTACGAGAAATTGGCTTTCCCGTTTAAGAGAAATCGAACGTTGTCGGTGTTTCTAAACAAAAACCCAACTGTGGGACAAATGTATGTCTCACCGTTGAAATGTGCTTTGACGACAAATTATGGTGAAGAGGCCATTGTGTAGAATTGTTTTAAGGTTTAAAGGTTGGAATGTTTGAGGTTTATTGATTGTATGAAGGTATGAATGCTGTAATGTTTGAAGGTTGGAATGTATGAATTTGATGACTGATTCGAAGGTTGGAAGATTTGACAGATTATGTGAATCAATGTTATGTTAAACGTAAGGCTAAAAATTTCAATTAAGTAAGGGATGCAACCCCCCAAGGCTGCCAATAATATTACATGCAATAATGAAACCCCATAGGCTGCCACCTATCCTGGCCCTGTTCTGCACATATACATGTTTTTTGTAAGACTCCACCCATCAACTCCAATGGCCTTGCATGCAATAAAGAAAGGAATCCCAAAGGTTGTCACGTAGCCTGAGCCTATGCTGTAACAAATGACACCTCTTATTCGCCATATGGGGTGGCGACACCATTCATTTTTGTACTCTTTCGCCAAGTCCAATGGCGCCTCCCTTACTGTCCAATCGTGATACATGCATGGGCTGCCACCTAGCCTGCAAGAGTGACACCTTACATTTTTTGTACATGCATGCATGCATATGTGTAACCCCCTAAGCATGCAAATGTGACACTTCGCAGGCATGCAAGCACAAGCAACCACTACATCAAACTTATTTGCCTATAAATACATACCATATGAAACATCTCTCACACCCACACAACTCTCACTCTCTGCTACGAAATATTTCATAAGTCTATCATACTCTCTATCTCTTCCTAAGTCTTTCATACTCTCAAGCATTCTAAACAATGGCTCTTCTAACAATGGGCGATACTCACAGAGGCACAAGGGAAAACATTGCTGCATTTGTAAGTATCTTCTTTGGTTATACATTTTTCATACTTCAAATAACGCGTTGTTCATCTTAATTAATCTTACACATGTTAAATTATGATCTCAGGACACAAAAAGATTCAGAATCCGTTCGCACAACTACCTGGATCCCGACCCATTTATCGTCCCTTATCTGGAATACGCAGGTTTTGGACATGTGATAAAGATCTCCAACTGCACCATTGACTCAAAGTTCATTCTTGCAATGTTGGAAAGGTGGAGACCGGAGACCCATACATTTCACCTACCAATAGGTGAATGTACCATCACGCTCGAGGATGTGTACATGCTACTGGGCCTCACTATAGACGGTAAGGCGGTGAACGGGTCGGTTCAACAACCCAACTCACAGTGTGAAGAACTGTTGGGTAGGGATATGGTAGAAGGTGGTGGAGCAAGAGGGCAGGGAATACTACTCACTGACCTGAAACGTCATTATGCAAGTATGGAATTAAATGAAAATTCCTCAGAGAATGACCGAGTAGTAAAATCCAGAACGTATCTTATGATACTTTTTGGTACATTTTTATTTCCCGAAAGTACGGGAAATAGTGTAAATTTTATGTACTTACATTTACTAACAAATTTTGAAAAAACTAGAAAATATAGTTGGGGTTCTGCAGTATTAGCCCACCTATACAGTTCCTTGTGCAAAAACGCAGTCAAGGAAAAATGTACATTTTATGGGTGCGCATTTTTACTACAAGCCTGGGGTTGGTGGAGGATGGAGTCCTTAAACCCCATCAACAACAACACTTTTGGTTTCCCGTACGGAACAAAGTAAGTCATTAAGTTATAGCATTTATAACTCTTATGCTCTTTCCAAAATATATGCTAAAAATAACATGTTTCTCATTTCCTTTAGGTACTGCGTGAGGGGTATGGATTACGGCAAGAATCCAAGATTCAATGTCGCACTCTACCGGAATCTGTTGGATCACTTAGGCCCAGATGACGTACGTCGTAGCTTTTAACTTTTGTTCATTTTAATTATTTATACATTACTTTTGCGCTAACCTGATTTAAATTTTATCGCAGTTCGTCTGGAGACCATATTTGGGTTTGGGCCATGCTCCAAACCCAGAGGATGCAGCAACTTAGACTGCAAAGACTGCACTCATTCGGTTCAACATTGTGGAGATGCACCACAGCGACCGTGTGAAGATGCAGTTCGGAATGCATCAAGAGATACCAAGTGATCCAACAGATTTGTCCCCATGGCATCTTAAAAGGGTCGACGCCCAGTAGGGTCTTACCAACTGGAAAGACTTTGCTCTGGAATGGTGTAAGATGTGGCAGAGGCGTCACCGCTACGTCTTGCAATTCCCGGTTTTCCTTACTCAAGGTAACATGCGACACACATATCAATATATGTCGTGGTACAGGTCGGTTAGTAACCCAGAAATGCACGTGTCTCATCCGAGGTACTTGGTTGACCCACGCACACAATGGGCACAACCCTCGATTCCCCATCAACAAACCCAAAACCCATCAACCTCCAACCAACCCCCAAGAAGAAACAGACCCACAAACACCCAACCACATTCCCCACCACAACACAACTACAATCAAATGCCGTACTACCAACCACAATCACCACCAAACTACCAATACCCCGATATGCCTCAAACCCAACCACAATACCAACCCCAATACCAGCACACCCACATACCCCAGACACAATTTCAGTCTTCCACATATCCAAATATGGCACCCTCAACATCCAGCCTTAGCCCTGATATGGGAATGTCGGAAAGATTATGACCAAGCCGACCAAACCTACCATCACCCACCATATCACCAAACCACCCAACATCCACAATACCAAACACCCCAAGATCCATTTCCTTTCTACCCCCCATACTCAGACGACCAATGCTACCGACCAACCATGGAACCCCACCCACCGCCAACACGACCAAACTTTGTGGGTATGGGTAACCGACTGTACCAGAGCGGATCTTCGAGATATGGAGATCTTACTGATTTTATGGATTCGGACCGCATTGACTTCTCTGGGCCATCGACCTTGCCGCAGCAGGAAATGCGACGACACCCAGCAAGAAAAAGGCGAGGACAGGGATGCGGAACCGGGGGTCATTACCGGGTTCCGGGGGATCACTGATGTATCTTTTTTTTCCCAGTATTTTTGTATCCATTTTTTTTACTGTTCTTTTAATGTAATACAGTTGAATGTAATTATTTTTTTTTTAATAAAAAGTCCATTTTGTTGATCTCTGTCCAATAGGCAACGCACAGGAAAAAAAATTTTGTTTGCCCTAAAATTACACTTAGGCGTCATCTCACTTGGCTTAGGGCATGCCCTAAGCACATAGGCGCCAAGTGAGATGGCGCCTCCCTTAAAAAAGGAGTTGCATGCGCCAAGTGAGATGGCTCCTCCTTTGTGGAGCCATCTAAAATATGGTTATTTGCGTAATTTTTTCCGAAACCCGGTTATTTGCGAAATATTATTTTAATACATGGTTATTAATAAAAAAAATTCGCCAATTCACAATCAAACTTCACAATTTATGAGTCACATCAACATTTTAAACTCATATGTATCATTTGATCAAATTTGGACCACAATTCCTAAAAAAATTTGATCAAATCTCCAAAAGGGCAAAATGGTCAAAATTAGAGTTTTGACTGGGAAAGGGCAATTTCTGATTTTTGACCTAGCAAATGATCAATTGATTTAAGGCATGATCTCAAGAGTCCAATTGCATCATTTTTACCTAATGACATGGCTCAAAACATTGCTCAAGTCCAATGGATTGACAGATGAATTTTCAGTCAATTGATCAAAAGTCAATTGTATACTGAAAAGTCAAACTTTGACTTTTTGGTCAAAATCTAATGCCAAAGATCACAATTCATCAAAACATGTCAAAATATGAAACTTATTCATCAAGAAATCAAAAAGTCAAGATTTCATTTTGAAAAGTCAAAATTTCTAAATTTAGAAATTTTTCTAAGTGTTGGAAATTTCATGTTTTTTTACAACTTTGAACAAATTTTTCACCATGATGCAAGATGATTCAAGAGAAACTTCCAATATTAAAGTTGTAGATCTCCATGAAATATACAACTTTTCTTTACACAACTCCTTACAAAAGTGCTTGAATCTCAAGTTATAATTTTAAGAACATGTGGTCATGAAACAAAACACTTAGTGAAATTTTGCCCTAATTTGGTCAGGATTTTGACCCAACTTCATGGCAATTTTTCATATAGTTCCAAGTGTAATATTCAAAAGTAATTCAAATATGGGTTGTAGAGCACATTGCAAGCTTTTCAAAATGTCTAAGAGTTCTTTGAGATCATTTTTGAGTAGGGAGAATCGAAGAGATGAAGTTAGGGTGTTATCACTTGAATTACAAGTCATTTTTTGATGAACCAAATTCAAAATTCAAACCATGCTGCATAAACTATACTTTACAGGCCTCAAAATTGTTAGGAACTCCATAATTAATTGCTTGCACAACTATTAGAAAGTCTCATTTCAAGCATTCAATGCATGAACATGTTTTATATCCATTTTTGGAAGAAAGTGCACATTGCCATTTTGATAAAGTGACTTTTTGCACAAAACTTGTTCTTGAGCCTTGCGCTTGTTCTCTTTTGATCACACAAGTCCTATAACTCATGAGAAATGGTTTAGAAACTTACAATCACCCATCCCATGCTTGTACGTCACATTGAAACTTGGTTTTCCTCTTTTCTTGAAAATCAAGTAATCTAGCCAAAAGCTGTTAACTTGTACTTCTGATTGTCCAAACCACTCCAATCCTTTTGCTTATAGATACACAAACTATTTGCATCAAAGACACGAATGCTTAAGCCCTAAAAACACCTAGAACTCAAAATCATCAAAAACACTTCAAAACTTGTCATTTTTGAGTTTTTGAAGCCAATCTTCAAATCTACTCGTGCGTTTCTTGGCCTTTTGTTTTCAAAAGCTTCTAAACAACATACACAAACAATCCCAACACCTGCAACATAACTGTAACACCTCCATCCTCATCCACCATTTTCAAAAACAGAGCTTTGCACTTGGACTTCTCCAGAACTCCTCGGGCCCTTTCAGCTCAAGCTAAGCATTCCATTAGCTTCCTGGAAACTTGAGGAAGCTAACCCAACCATTGGAACTCCTTGAAAGCTGCTCAAACTTCAAACCCGATACCCTCTTGCAAGGTAAGTTTTCTAACTTTGTAACTTTTCATACAGGCATCATCAATGATTTATTTGTGAATGAAACATGTAGATAACATTACCCTAAAGCTGACCATGTCCATAGTTTCCATTAATTTTGTTTGAGCTTAGAGAATTTTGAGACTGAAATTTCTGATATTTTTAGGGTTCAGTTTAGGGCCAATGAATTCATGCTTATCTTTGAGCTATAGTTTTAATGCTTTACATTTCTGAAACCGTGAGGAAGTTTTCTACAAGTTTCATCTTTACATTTTTCATTTTTGTTGAGAAATGAACAAGTTACAGTTGGTTTGGCTGGAGGTTGAAGATGAAGTGTAACTCAGGGCGCGTTTTGTATCATATATTTATTGTTTTGCTTATGTTAATGGATGTATAGTCACTCCAGTGGTAGAAGCGCGCGTCTGTAACCTTTGGGACTTGGGTTCGAGCCCCAGTGGTACCCTTTTGATTTTTCACATTTTTTGCTTTCTGACTTTGTTTTTTTTGCAGGGGCTGGGCCTTGTTGGGCTTTTGTTGTTTTTACTTTCTAACCCCCTTACAGGCAATTTGCACCCTGGCCCGGATTTTATTTTCTTTTCTTATTTTTCATTTTATTTTTTTCTTAATTATTTTTCTAAATACTAAAAAATCATAAAAGTATTTAAAAAAATAGTAGATTTATATTTTGACTTAGTTTATTTATTTTTCTCATAAAAAATATTTTATTTAATCAATACTTTATTTATTACACTAAATATCTTGTAAATTTAACTAAATACTAGGTCTTATTTATTTTCTTTTACACCAATTTAAATATTTTAGTTTAATATAAAAAAGTCCAAAAATATTTTATAATACTATAATTTATTTCCAAGACAAAAAATACCAAAAAATACTTTTCTTATAAACTTAGTTTCTTATCAATTAATAAATTAGGGTTTTATTAATTTCTTTTCTTATTAAATTAGGTTTATTTTTATTATTTTAATTAATTATTTTATTTAATTAATTAGGTTAAAACAAATTCATTTTTTCCTAAAAAATCCAAACAAAAATACCCATTTTCTTCATATTTATATTCTTGCATATTTATTCATCTTATACATTATTTATTTCAATTTTTTGTACCAATTCAATATGATTGTAATAGATTAATTAGGTTTATATTCTTGCAATCCCCATTTACAATTTGTATACCCCCTCCCTCCAAATATTGTAATAGCATAGTAACTTTAAATTCTGCAATTTATCGCTTCATATACAAATGTTAGTAATTAGGGTTTGTATGGAAAGATTAAAATCAATACTTAGAAAACCCTAATTCAAAAAAAAAAATCAAGCATGAAAACAATAAACTTACACACAAGCACTCCCTAGGGTAAATCCACTTGGTTGCCTTTACAAAATGGCCATATTACGCATGTGAGGTATCTTAGCAAAAACAAGCAAATATAAGATCATAAGTCCCTCGATGACACTATCTAAGTTTCCTTTCAAAGGATCTTAGTCCCTAAAAAGAATGCTAAGATACCTTGCAAAATTTCTAATCATGGTTATACGATGACCCACGCCCGTCCCGTTTACATCCAAAGATAGGGTTACTTACCAAATCAATGGTAAGATAACAATGTCAAAGGAAAAGAACAAGAAAGACTTTTGAGTAGGTAGAAAGCTCCTAGTTACTTGCTCCATTTCAAAACAAACATCCTTGTTATTTTCAAAACAAACACCTACACTTTCAAACATCTTACAAACATAAAAACATTTTCAAAAGATCAAACATCTTTATATACATTCTTAAGAATGAAAATCATTACAAAGATTGCCTAAACAATGGCCTCTTTAACAAAATACTTTCAAAAACCACACAAAGCATAATTTCAAACAAAAGCAAGTGATCTAGCAAGTAACTAAGAGCCCATGGAAAACCATGGATGAAAAGGGTGATAATACCTTCCCTTTTCATAATCTACTCCACGAACTCAAGAAATAATCTCAAAGGTCTTTCATGTGCTTTTTCACCTTTCCTTTTGGATAAAAGAAAAGTCGGTGGCGACTCTTGCTAACCGAAACATTTGCGATCAAACGCAAAATACTCAAGTCAGTTCTCCTGCCGTATCACAGAACTGACGACTCTGCTGGGGAAATATTATAAAAGTGGGGTTACCTTAGGGTTAGATCACATTTACTTGCTTTCATTGTTTGACTTGTATGCTTTACATTATGGTTCTTTATTTGGGTTTGAATCCTCTACCCGGATTTGGGATACCTTATAGGTAAGTAGAAATATGTTGTGGAAACTGTGCGGTGTATACCTACATTGTCTAAGAAATAGCTACGTTAGTGCAACACATTTGTGGGCACCGGTATCCCTTGAGTTAATCAAGGAGAATACGGGGCTGCTGAGTGATGTCATGAAGCACTAATGAACTTTTAGAACCTTTACTTGACCAACTTGGCTATTAGGAAGTAGTGAGATGACCGGCTTTGGTGCATTTCGAAGTTGGTAGATACTCGATACTACACTCATTGAGGTTTGGTTTTTTGAGATATTTCGGTCGCCATTAAAGAGGCTTGTGCTGAGACAATGCTCAAAGAAATAAACCAGTGATATTGAGCTCCTTAGAACT
Source organism: Vicia faba (assembly GCA_948472305.1). Classification (NCBI taxonomy): domain Eukaryota; kingdom Viridiplantae; phylum Streptophyta; class Magnoliopsida; order Fabales; family Fabaceae; genus Vicia; species Vicia faba. Next base: position 454,612,953 of record OX451735.1, on the reverse strand, counting down.
CGGTTACTATTGCTAGGACAGGTTGAGCCAACTAAACTTTAAGAGGTTACTTACCTATGAGACTCCATGCAAGCCTAAACCTAAGAAATTTTCTGCTTTATTTGTATATATATACTTGTACATAACATCATGAACATTAACATCATATTAATTCACTAACCATTTCAAGGATCTTGGGATTCATCTTTGTTCTGTTTTGTAGGACATGGACTCTATTCGCAGGAAAACTATTCAAGTCAACCTTGTAAGAATCCCTCCACAACTTAAGGAGTTAGATTCAAGGATTCCAAAAAATTCTCCATTCACTGAGAGACATGGTCGCCTACTCACCTTGGTCACCTCCAACACTGATGAAGACTTGATGAAGGTGCTTTTCCAGTTCTTTGATCCTTTGCACCATTGTTTCACGTTTCCCAATTATCAACGTGTGCCAACTTTGGAAGAATTCTCCCAACTCTTGAGGATTCCCGTTCTCAATCAACTACCTTTCAAAGGTACAGAAAGAGACCCAAAGCCAGAAGATATTGCTCAAGCTCTACACTTGCAATCATCTGATGTCACAACTAATTGGGAAATAAGGAGTGGTGTCAAAGGTTTCCTAGCAAAGTTCTTTTTTGAGAAAGCCCGAAACTGTTGGAACTCCTTGGATATGCAAGCCTTTGAGGAAATTGTGGCTCTCCTCATCTATGGGATGGTTTTTTTCCCAAATCCTGACTAACTCATAGATGTGAACACCGTCAAGATCTTCATGTCTCGTAACCCAGTGTCTACTTTGCTTGGGGACATTCTACATTATTTTCACACTCTCGCTATGAGGAAAAGAGGTGTCCGTATGTGCTGCACTCTCTCTTGGCAAGATGGTTTATTTCGCAACTTCCCTAATTTGTATTGAAGAATGATCAAGGTTCAAGGTGGTCACAAAGGTTGATGACGCTCAAGCATTCAGACATTCATTGGTGTTCCCGATCCCTAGAGAATGTTACTATTGTCGACCGTTGTGGAGAATTCCCTAATGTCCCCTTACTTGGAATTAGGGGAGGTATCACCTATAACCCCTGCTTAGCCTTAAGATAGTTTGGTTATGCCCGAAGGGATGGCCCTCATGAGATGCTCATCCAAGGTTTGGTATTTGACTACGAGAACGACGATCAAGGTCTTCACCAGAGATTTATCCGAGCCCGGAGGATGTTGAACAAGGTAGATAGAAAGACATTGGGGCATAATAATTACATCCCTCTTGAGCCTTACCTCAAATGGGTACGAACTCGTGCTCAGAGTCTTATGATAACTTATCCTTCCATTCTCCTGGTAATCATTGAGCCTGTTAGGGAAGGAGATGTTCCATACACTATGCTACATCCTGACATGCCCACATCTCTTGAAGACTTACAAAGATATTGGATAAAACTCAAAGGGGAGCGAGATACTTTCGAAGCCCAATTCTACGCTAGCGAGAAGAAGGTTTTGGAACTCACTAAGCAACTCCATGAGGAGAAGACTCTGAATGCCTACATTGCACCAAGGAGGATGCGTACTACCTTTTTATCTTAGAGTTTTTTGTATTATTTTTCCCAAAGAGGCATTGATGTACTCAAGCTTTAATTTATTAATATAACGTGTGTTTCCTTTTTGTCTAAAATAAATTTGAATCTATAAAATCCTTGAAATCATTGCATATGTAATTACCATTCATCATAACATAAGCAGGTTTCTTGCAACAAGTCTCCTCATCTTTCTACTGTTTATTTCAGTAAGATGGATCTCAAGCAAACGGTGAATGACCTCCAAGCTCAAAATGCTCAGTTTCAACAGATGTTCTTAACTCTAGCCAAAGGACAAGAAGAGTTGAAGACTTTGCTGGTTGAAGAGAAAAAGAAGAAAAAGAAAATAACCAGAGTTCTGAACATGGGAAGAAGATTCCAAGGACAAGCAAGAAGGACCATGAACTTTGCAACGTCATCTGGTGAGAAAGACAATCAAGATGGGAAAGGAAAGGAAGCAGTTGTCCATCCATATTCAGAAGAGGAAGAGGAAGAAGAAGACTATTCTGAAGAACAATATCCTCCAGCCGATGACAAGTATAAGCATCTAGAAGAGCGGTTGAGCGCAATGGACATCCAAAAAGTGTCTGGATTAGAATTTGAGGAGTTGGGATTAGTATCGGGGATTGTCATTCCTCCAAAATTCAAAGCACTGGTGTTTGCCAAATATGATGGAGTTTCATGTCCCAAAATGCATCTCCGGTCCTATGTGAGGAAAATCCAGCCTCATACCGCTGACAAGGACTTATGGGTACACTTCTTCCAAGACAGTTTGTCTGGAATTCAACTTGATTGCTTTTATCATCTAGAAAGAGCCAATGTTCATAACTGGGAAGATTTGGCCGCTGCCTTTTACAAACAATACCAATACAACACTGATATTGCACCCACCCGTACTCAACTCCAGAGTATGGCCATGGTTTCAAGTGAGGGCTTTAAGGACTATGCGCAAAAATGGAGGGACTAAGCAGGAAGAGTCCAGCCTCCTTTATCTGAAAGAGAATTGGTAGACATGTTTTTGGGCACCTTGTCTGGTCCCTTCTTTAATCACTTAATTGGGAGATCTTCGGCGGGTTTTACCGAATTGATATTGACCGAAGAAAGGGTAGAAGCCGGGATAAAGAATGGGAAGATTCAAAAAGAAGCATCCTCTACTGTTGTAAGGAAACCATTCATTGGAAAGAAAGAAGTGGTTGTTGTATATCCTCATAGAAATCAAGATAGGGCTGAACACCGTCCAATAGTGGGGGTTGTCATGATTCCTAAACCAGAGCCTGCTCAACAAAGAGGCAACCAACCAAGAATGGAAAGACCAGTCAGACAATTCACCCGAATTAATATGACACTATCTCAAGTATTACCACATTTGTTAAGATCCAACCTAGTGACTTTGGAAGAAGCTCCAAAGAACCCTAACACAACCTCTCCTCATTATCATCCTAATGCCCACTGTGCATACCACTCTGAGAGTCCTGGCCATGACACTAACAACTGTTGAGCTCTAAATAACAAAGTACAAGACCTCCTTGAAGTCAAAGAGATTGAGTTTGACGCGCCAGAAAAGCCTAATGTCATTACTGCCCCTATGCCCAAACACGGCCATAATGCCAACGCCATTGAGGAAGATATGTTTGTTACTTCAGTTGATGAACTTATGACCCCACTCCTGACTATCAAGAAGAACTTATTGAATGCCGGTGTATTCCCAGGATGTAATGAAAGTTGTCATTTCTGTTTGTCCTCACCAACCAGTTGTCCTTTGTTAAAAGCATGCGTTCAGTGCCTAATAGATAACAAGGAAATTTTGTTCGAGAAGACTTTAATTCCAACTGTTTCTTATAATGATTTCCATCGTGACCATTTCCGACAATTCTTCCAGGGTATCCACCAAAAGACCCGTTAGAATTACATCAGTTCCAAAAGTAGCTCTGTTGATAATTACAATGCCTAGACCAATCCCGTACTCGTCAGACAAAACCTTACCATGAAATTATGGAGGGGATGTCTGCTACCACATTATCAAGCAAGATTGGCTAGCTGCCGAAGATTCAAATTCTGAGAAAGTTGATTCCAATGTCAGTAATATCGCAAGGACTAGTAAGATAACCCGCAGTGGAAGGGTTTTCTCTCCAGAAATTACTCCTCCCAAAGCTATTTCTGGACCCGTAATAATTCCTGTTGTTTTTGCTCCTCCAAAGGCTATTCCTAGTCCTACAATCATCTATGATAATACTCCTGTTGACAAAACTGTTACAATCCCTGTTATCACCCCTACTTACATTCCTCCTACCGAGTCAACCGAGACTCGAGGTAAAGGTATTCTGGTTGAGCCTGTCCGGACGAAGGCACAATTAGTAGCTATCCTTGAGACCTCCCGAAAAGAGATGGAGGAAATTCTAAAGATCATAAAAAGAAGCAACTACAATGTAGTCGAGCAACTGGGGCAAACTCCATCAAAAATTCCCATGCTGGCTTTATTACTATGTTCCGAGGCGCATGCAAAGGCCTTGGTAAAATTCCTCAAAACTTCCCATGTACCCCAAGAAACATCTGCCGATCAGTTCCAAGACTGCGTAGCCAGCTTGACTGCAGATAACGGCTTAGGCTTTTCAGATGCTGATTTAACGCCAAGGGGGAGGAAGCATAACAAGGAATTGCATGTCTCAGTCGAATGCAGGGGCACGACCTTGGCTCATGTTTTCGTTGACACTGGTTCGTCTCTGAATGTATTGCCTAAAAAGGCTCTAGATAGGCTTGACTGTGAAGAATTGACATTGAAACCAAGCAACATAGTAGTGAGGGCCTTTGACGGCACAAAAAGGATGGTGCACGGGGAAGTGGATATCCTCATAAAGGTTGGAAACCAAAACTTTGATTCAAATTTTTATGTGATGGATATTCGCCCTTCATATTCCTGCTTGCTATGCCGACCGTGGATTCACAATGCTGGTGCTGTTACTTCTATGTTGCATCAAATGTTGAAATATCCAATTCAAGGGAAAATCATCACTGTTCATGGAGAAGAAGAGTATATGATCAGCCATCTAAATTCCTTCAGATGTGTGGAACTAGATGGTGAATTTATTTAAACTCCATTCCAGCACTTTGAAGAAGTCCCGTAAGATGTGGCAGTAACCAAGGCTGTGTCTCAAGTTCCCATGATCACAAGGCCTCCACCTAAGATGTCGTCTTTGAAGGATTCCAGGGCAGTGATAGAAGAAGGTGGGTGCACTATTTAGGGAAAACTCCCAGATATCCCATACAAATCTGACAAATTTGGTCTGGGTTTCACTTCAGGTGCCCAGAAGGTTGTACGTCACGCTCATGTCGGAGGACCACCCTTGAAGATCAGCAACCGCGAATTCAATGCAGTAAAGGATGATGAAGACAGCTACGACCTGGAGGATTGTATTTTCCCAACTGTCAGTGGAGGGCTCAGCAACTGGGAGGCTAGAGATTTTGTCCCGATCACTTTTATCCCACAGTAATTTGTCTTTACATTTTTTTGGATATGGAATATTAAAACAATTCAGACTCTTAAAACCTTGTGTCTTACCCAAGGCACAATGGTCCATTTGTAAGGGTTATTATCTCATTTCCATATGACATCAATGAATCATGGATGTTTTTGCATACAAACTTTGTGCTCATTGTTTTTCTTTTTACATTTTCATTTCTTTTAAAGATAGTTATACTCTTACACACACTCACACTCATAATGCAGGTCTACATCCACTCAAGATCCCATGGGTAACGGTTCTGCTATGGCCTTTTGTGACTCTAAAATCTAATATACCAAGCCGAAGACGAAGGTGAGGAAGATTGTGAAGTACCAGGGGAACTCACCAGGTTACTGCAACAAGAAGAGAGGACCATTCAGCCCCACGAGGAACCAGTGGACACAATCAACCTAGGTACCGAAGAAGACAAAAGGGAAGTCAAGGTGGGTGCCAATCTGGAACCCAATATCAAAGAGCGTCTGATTCAGTTGCTACACGAGTATGTTGAGTTCTTTGCCTGGTCGTATGAAGACATGCCGGGACTTGATGCAAATATTGTGGTACATCATCTACCAGCAAAAGAAGATTCTCCACCGGTGAAACAAAAGGTCTGTCGCATGCGATCAGACATGTCGGAGAATATTAAGGCAGAAGTCATGAAACAATTCAACGTCGGATTCTTGGTTGTCACCTCCTACCCACAGTGGGTTGCCAATGTTGTTCTTGTACCCAAAAAGGACGACAAAGTGCGAATGTGCGTGGACTACAGAGATTTGAATAGGGCAAGCCCTAAGGATGATTTACCACTACCCCACATTGATGTTCTAGTTGACAATACGTCACAACATAAAGTGTTTTCCTTCATGGACGGTTTCTCAGGCTATAACTAAATCAAAATGGCGCCTGAGGACATGGAGAAAACAACCTTTGTCACACTGTGGGGCACATTCGGCTACAAGGTAATGCCATTCAGACTGAAGAATGCTGGGGCAACCTATCAGCGTGCCATGGTAGCTCTATTTCACGACATGATACATCACGAAATAGAGGTCTATATGGACGACATGATAGCTAGATCTCAAACAGAAGAAGAGCATCTTGATCATTTACATAAACTGTTTGAGAGACTAAGGAATTACAAGCTGAGGTTGAACCCAAATAAATGCACCTTTGGGGTGAGGTATGGTAAACTCCTAGGCTTTGTTGTCAATAATAAAGGTATTGAAGTGGATCCTGCCAAGGTGAAAGCGATACAAGAGATGCATGCTCCTTGTACTGAGAAGGAAGTCAGAGGATTCTTGGGACGTTTAAACTACATTGCCAGATTCATTTCTCACCTAACAGCTACTTGTGAACCAATCTTCAAATTACTGAAGAAAGATCAAGTAGTCAAATGGAATGACGAGTGCCAAACTGCTTTCGACAAGATCAAAGAGTACCTACAAGAGCCTCATGTTTTGATGCCACCAGTTGAGGGAAGACCATTGATCATGTATCTGACTGTTTTGGAAAATTCAATGGGGTGTGTGCTGGGGCAGTATGACGAGTCTGGCTAAAAAGAGCATGTTATTTATTACCTGAGCAAAAAGTTTACCGACTGTGAAAAAAGATATTCACTGCTCGAGAAAACTTGCTACGCTCTGGCATGGGCTGCTCGCTGGCTAAGACAGTATATTCTGACCCACACTACCTTATTGATATCTAAAATGGATCCAATAAAATACATCTTTGAGAAACCTGCTCTCTCTTGGAGAATAGCGAGATGGAAGATGATCCTGACAGAATATGACATACAATATACTACCTAGAAAGAAATAAAGGGCAATGTACTAGCTGATCACCTTGCTCACCAAGCCGTGGAAGACTACCAGTCCATGAAGTTCGAATTCCCAAATGAAGATATCATGATGGTAAACAACTATGAAGATTTCAAACCATATGACGGACCTGAACAAGGATCCCGATGGACCCTGGTTTTTGATGGGGCATCTAACGCACTCGACAATGGTATTGGTGTTATACTCATATCTCCTGAAGGATGTCATACTCCCTTTACGGTAAGACTCTACTTCAATTTTACAAACAACATGGCAGAACACGAAGCGTGCATTTTTTGGTCTCAAAGCTGCCATAAATTTGGGGATCAAGTTCTTAAATGTATTCGGAGATTCAGCTTTGGTTATCAGCCAGATCAAAGGTGAATGGGATACCAAACACCCTAACCTTATCCCCTACAAAGAACATGTGTTGACATTGCTCCCATATTTTGAGAAGATTATCTTCGAGCATTTCCCGCGAGAAGAAAATTAGCTAGCAGACGCACTAGCCACAATGCCATCCATGTTTAAACTTAAATGGGATAACGAGGTTCCCCAGATCACCATTGAACGAATGTAGAAACTAGCTCACTGTCACGAGATTAATACTGAAGAAGTAGTGGACCAGCCTTGGTTTCACGAAGTCAAGAGGTATCTCGAGGCTCAAGAATATCTAGAAGGAGCTTCAGTCAATGATAAGAAGTTCTTAAGGAGATTCTCTACTAAATTCTTCCTTAGTATTGGCATTCTCTATAAACACAACCATGAATCAGTGTTACTTTGTTGCATAGATAAGGTTGAAGCTGAAAAGATAATGGCTGATCTACATGAGGGCACTTTTGGCACCCATTCCAGTGGGCATACAATGGCAAAGAAAATCCTACGCGTAGGGTATTACTGGTCTACCATGAAAGCAGATTGCTATCAACACTCTTGAACCTGCCACAAGTGTCAGATTTATGCTGACAAATTGAACGTACCTCTGGTTCCTCTGAATGTCTTGACGGCTCCTTGGTCCTTTGCTATGTGGGGCATCGATATGATTAAGGAAATCAAGCCAACGACCTCTAATGGACACCGCTTCATCTTAGTGGCCATTGACTATTTTACAAAGTGGGTTGAGGCAGCCTCTTTCGCTTCCGTCACCAAGAATGTTGTCACCTGGTTCATCAAGCAGAATATCATTTGTCGTTACGGTATCCTAGAGAGGATCATTACAGACAATGGTACGAATCTAAACAATACTATGATCACCGCCCTGTGTGAGCAATTCAATATCCAGCATCACAATTCTTCCCCTTACCGGCCGAAGATGAATGGTGTTGTCGAAGCCACAAATAAGAACATCAAAAAGATCGTACAGAAAATGACAGTCACATACAAAGACTGGAATGAGATGCTACCATTCGCTCTCCACGGATATCATACCACTGTGCACACATCAACCGGAGCAACACCCTACTCTCTGGTATACAGCATGGAGGTTGTCTTGCCTATTGAGGTCCAGATCCCCTCTCTGAGAATTATGAAGGATGCAGGGCTGAATGAAGAAGATTGGATCTAGACTCTACTTGATCAACTGAACTTGATTGATGAGAAAAGGCTTATTGTTGTCTGTCAGGGTCAAATGTACCAAAAACGGATGATCAAGACTTTCAAAAAAAAGGTCATACACCAAGTATATCAAGTCGGGGATTTGGTGATCAAACGCATCATACTGCCGCAAGGTGATCCCGGGGGCAAATGGACTCTTACATATGAAGGACCGTTTGTAATCAAAAGCATATTCTATGGTGGAGCAATGATCATGACCATAATAGATGGCGACGACCTTCCGCACCTTGCGAATGCAGACATAGTCAAAAGATATTACGCATAAGAGACCCGCTAGGTTGACACACCTAGGCAAAACAAGGGCATCCCAACGAACCAAAGAGGTTCAGGAAAAAATTAGGGATAAAACAAAAATATATACACCCGGCAAGTTGAAAACCCTAAAGGGAGGCTTGGGAAAAAAATGGTATCCCGGTGGACTGAAAACCCGAAAGGGCGGTCCAGGAAAAAGTTAGGGAATTAAAGCGTATGACTATGTCTTGTTGGATCACCTCACAGACAACCTGACAAACTCAGAGGTTCTGATCAATCCAATCAGCTTTGGACAAGGCAATAAACAGACAAGATGCTCAGAGACACGAAGGATATAGCAGAATGGGAACCCCATGGGATTATTGCACATAGCTATCTTTTCTTTGTATCAAAATTTTCATTTTTTACGACGACATTCTCTTACTATATGTTTGTCTCATTGTACAAAATTACTTACTCAAAGTCAATACAAAGATATCCATTTGAAAGTGCAAAACTACCTGTTTTTCTTTACTCTTGTGTTTTGTTTACAAAAATGTCCAATGATTTAATTTTGAACATATGCATTTGAACATAATTACTAGTTGAAAATAAACAAAGTAGAAAGACAATCACTGATGGCTTTAAGAGATAGGGAAATATCTTTGAGCTATTCCATAAAATCCCCCGCAGTGTGAAATTTAATCCCCAACAGAATAAAGCTTCCAGTTATCAATCCCCAGTAGAAGTCGTCCAATTTCTAAAGATTCCCCAACAGGATTTTACAGTCAGTGCACATCTTTTCCCTTACAACAGAGTTTATTTCTCTAAACGGAAATTCGTCAATACTTCAAATTCACATTATGAATACTTACACTCCATATCCTCAGCAACAGACAGGGGTTTTGTCTGAATAATCTAGTTCTTTTATGTATTTATCCAATTTTATTCTTGAAATTTCATCTATGTCAAAACTATCCTTAAACTCAAAAAGTTCATCGTGCACATATGTTGGACCGGGGTCTGACACAAAATATCCTTTGTGGTGTAACTTAATCTTTAAAATGTGGTTCTTAGTTGACCTAAATGAAAAAAGACAATAATAAACAACAAAGAGACAATATTGTATAATAGAAACAATACGTGTGATAAGAAAATATAAAATATAAAATACTAAACATAATGGATTAATTTGTTAATTATACAACTATTTATCGTGCAATTTTAGTAAACAAGCGCTAGTCTTCCAAAAAAACTTACTCGCGGGATCGACTTGATGATCCTAGGACATATCTGCATAGAATACTTGTGAATTTGTTTGAATGTTTGGTGTAAAAGGAAAGTTATTCTAATTTCTACTAAGTTAAAATGTAAACTTTGTAGAAAATAGAGGGATTTTGATTTGGTCGAAATCTTGGTAAAAAGTAAGGCAAAAAGTAAAGGTAAAGTGCAGGAAAAGGTAAGTTAAAATAAAGTGAAATTGCTTAAAATGTAAAGAATATGGTGTTCAGTATCATACATTTTGCTCAAATGACTTGTTTCTCGCTTGACACTTGGATACTTTGAGTTTGTGAGTTTTTGTAATGATTTTGACACCTTGAATCCTAAATCTATAACTCCTATTTAAACCAATACTATATTAAATGTCTTCAACAGATTTCTCCTTAGATGCTAACACATCTTTGATGCATTCATTTCTCCGCTGGATTTTTTTCCATGTGTACTTTCGGATATGACCAAAAAATAGTTATGTTTCTCTTCTCTCGCCTAATCCATTGTTGCGAAGACACGTGCCAACCATTCGGCTGACATCTTGATTGCACCATTAGTCGTCAAAATCCTTGGACAGTTACTCTTACAGAAAAATGCTAATTCCCCATTTCAGCCTTATGCTTGAAACTTCAACTTCTTAATTTGAAAGGGTTGTGTCGAAAAACTTTGTTAAACCTTCAGATTTTACTTATTTTTCCCCTGATTTTATCTTCCATACATTGAGCTCAACTTAGTTAAAATTCTAGGCTAACAAACTGCCCCCCAAAAATGCGACATTCGACTAACTAGAGATAGTGGTGTTTTTAAATTTTCTCAACAATATGCCCACTAATATTCTAACATCATGGTCATTATGACCACTTTACAAAGATGTAACTTCGATACGTGCGAACCCAGAAAAGCTCATCATGGCTCTGATTTTTAAGGATAATGTGGGCCATGCAAATCAATTGTCTGCCTCGTCTTCTAGGAGAAGAACATGCGTCCCACTATTTGCACCATTTTTCAAAAAAAAATTGAAATTTTTATTTGTTTCCTTCTATAAATACTCTGTTTCTTCATTTCTTCCTCTTTTTTCATTTTATCCTCAATTTCTTCTAATACTCCCCAGATTATTTCTTTTTAACTTTTTTTCTTCAAAATACAGGAATCCCTTTTAATTTCCTTCTTCGAATGTTCATCATTCCTAACAATGGTTGTTTCCTCAAAATAAAAATAAAAAAAGGATTCTGAAGACATTTTGCCTCTTGCTAGCAGATTGAGAGCTCCAATCGCCGTCAGGAATCAAGAGTATGTCCCTGAGCCACCAATATAGGAGGATAAATTCTGTATCTATAAGTCTTGGGTAATAATTCCTTCTTTAATTTCTGGTGATACTCATGCACTTATGGGTTCATTACCTGATCCTAATGCCAATGCTGATAAATTGAAGGAATTTTTTCCTTCTTACCACTATACTAAACCCATTGTCAGCATGAAAGAATCTACTGCTGGTACAAAGAACCTTAGTGACAAACCCACGACTGAAGCAAAAAATTCAAAGGATAAATCCACTACTGATGCAAAAAGCTCTAAGGATAAATATATTGCTGATGCAAAGAATCTCGTAGATTTAGCCTATATGAGCCACACTTTTAGTGTTTTTCGCTCTACACCTTTAGTCAAGAAAGTTGAAGACTATATTTATTAGCTAGAAAAATTCGAAATTAATAAAGCACAAACTTGGAAAGATGTGGGTATTTACGACATGGTCCAATTGTAGAAAGTAGGACCCCTATATTGCCAAGATATGCTTGTCACCTTCTTATATTTTTGGGAGAGCACCACCAACACATTTCAACTTCCTTATGGTATTATTACACCTACCCTTTTCTGTAAAATCAAGCTTCTCAAATGCACTTTTGTTTTGATGAAGACAAACCATGATTGACAAAGAAGGCAAAGATTATTGGTCAAGCTAAAAGCATCTGTGGATAAAGTCTTTGGTTCAAGCACTTAGCAAAATTTCAAGGTATAATGATAATACTTACTTTGAGCTTAAGACATAGATGCTCAATGGTCAAAAGAAATATTTTTTTATTGTCCAAATCCTTACTCAAGTTTTTCTAAGATAAAAATCAATTTTTACTTGAGTGCAACCGATTTGCATATTGATGCAATCGATTGCATGTTTCATTTTTTCAAAACATTTGCTATTGTTTCTAAGTGCAATCGATTTGCATGTTTGTGCAATCGATTTCACTCAATCAATTTTTGCTACTGACTTCAAATGCAATCAATTTACACACTTGTGAAATCAATTACACACTCAAAATATTTAAATTTCTAGCTGTTGAAACCCCGTGCAATCGATTTACACAAAGGGTGCAGTCGATTGCATGCTGAATAATTTTGAAAAACAACAACTTTACACATGCCTGTTCATAACACAAATTCATGGAAACCTTTCACTCAATCTTGGAAATTATTCATGATTCATTTACAGAACTTTATGTTGTTTCAAAAGGGTGCTATGAACATATAAATACTCATTTTCAAAATCATTTTAAGTACCTCATCCAATCATATTTTCTGAATTGTCAAAAATCAAACTTAAGTTGTTATACATTTTCATAAACAAGTTTTCTGCACACTTTGACATATTGTTAACCAGAAAACTTTGAGCATTATATATCTTAAGTCATTGTATACTATTATCATTGGAAGAGAAGATCAATTCATTGATTAAATCACTCAAAGTGATCATTGCTACCCAAACTCACTCAAATCAAATATTGGTATATACTTGCTTACTTTTTCAGGATTGTTGGAAATAAGTTTAAGTGGTTTTATAAATCTTGTTTTTCCAAGATTGTTGGATACAAGTAAAGTCACTTTGAGAGGATTATTCTCATTGTTGACATAGTGAAAATACAAGAGGATTGTTCTTGGTCCATGAGTATTGATCTTGGTTTTGGGTAGTTCTTGTTTAAGTTTGGCACAATAAGGAAATCTCTTTCATGTTGAAAGGGGACTAGAGTACTCTCGTACTGTGAGGGGAACCAGGATATATCGCTTGTGTCCTCTTTATTTTTCTGCACTTTACTCTTTCATAAACTCACCAAAAACCAAAAAAATAATATCCATCATCACTAAAACCAGAAATTTCTAAAAGTACCTAATTCACCCCCCCCCCCCTCTTAGGCGCACTTCTTACTTACAATTGGTATCAGAGCAGGTTATAGGTAACCTGTTCCTAAAAGATCTAGAATGGCTTCCATAAATCAAAATCCCGTTTTCAGAGATGGTGGTAGTAACAACAAGCCTCCTCTATTTTGTGGTGAATATTTTGACTTCTGGAAAATACGCATGAAGGCACATCTAGAAGCACAAGGAGAAGAAATATGGGATGACGTCGAGAATGGTCCATTTATCCCTATAACAGTAATCAATGGTGCTGGCTCATCAAAGCTTAAAGCTGCATGGGACGAAGATGATAAGAAGAAGGTTCTCTATGATAAAAAGGCAATAAATCTTCTTCAAGGTGCACTTAGCATGGATGAATTATTTCGTGTCTCGGCATGCAAAACAACAAAAGAAATATGGGATAGCTTGGTACAAACTCATGAAGGAACTGTTGAAGTTAAAAGATCAAGACTAAATACCTTGAGTCAAGAATACGGATTATTTTGAATGTAACCCGGAGAAACCATCCTTGACCTACAAAAGAGATTTGTGCACTTGACAAATCATCTAAGTGCTCTTGGTAAGACTTTGACGAATGATGAACTAAATCTGAAAGTACTCAGGTCCTTAACTAGGGAATGGCAACCAAAGGTAACGGCAATTTCAGAAAAGAAAAGTCTCTCCTCCATGACTTCCGCAACGTTGTTTGGGAAACTTCAAGAATATGAAACAGAACTAGGAAGACTGGAAAAACATGAAAATCAAGAGAAGAAATCCAAGAATATTGCTTTAAAGATAGATTCCAAGGAAGTTGAAAAGGAAGACAATCCGGAAGAAGATTAAAATTTCACGCTTCTTGTTAAAAGTCTTGGTAAATTCTTTGGTAGAAATGACAAACCCTTTTCTCATTCAAAAGGAAAGAAACAATTCAAGAAAAAGGAAGCTTCCACATCAACACAAGAAGTCATATGTTATGAATGTGGTAAGCAAGGTCATATCAAGCCGGACTGTCCGAAACTCTCCAAGTAAAGTGGCTACAAAAGCAAAAAGGTATTCAAGATCAAAAAGGTCTATGTTGCATGGGAGGATAATGAAATAAGTTCTTCATCCGATTCCGATAGTGATGAAAGTGCAAATCTAGCATTGATGGCCTCACACCATTCCGATAATAAAGACAATAAGGTTAGTAATGAATTTTCTCTTTTTGATAGTGATACACAACGTGCTATAGATGAACTATTAAATGAATGCAAAATTCTGTATAGAACTATCTCATCTCAAAAGAAACAAATTTCATCTTTAGAAGAAAAATGTGAATCTATGGAAAAAGATTTCAAAGAAGAAAAACAAAAATTAAGTGATGAACAAAAACAGAATTTTGTATGCAAAAGTTGTGAATCACTCTCTTTCCAAATTGTCCAATTGAAAAGAGTTATTGAAAGATATGAAAAAGGTCAAATTTGATTGGAAGGTGTTCTTAGCCAACAAAGATACTCCAATGATAAAAGTGGACTTGGATATTCAATGTTTTCAAAACCAAGTTCTAATAAAACTATCTTTGTTAAGGCTAGTGATTAACCATCCAAAGAGAAAGTAAACAAACCTAAAATGGTTCATCACTATCCCAAAAAGAAAACATTTCCTAAGAAGAAATCTTATCCTTCTATATATAGAAGAAACTTTGAACCTACTTGTTTCTATTGTGGTGTTAAAGAACATACACCTAATGGTTTCTATGTTAGAAACTTCAGTGTGGCAAGTGGACATTATGTGTGGGTAAAGAAAGGCACTAATTATGAAGGACCCAAAGCAACTTGTGTACCTAACAAGACCTAATTTGTTTTGCAGGTATGCTTGAAGACCATGTGAAATCTTTGGTATCTTGATAGTGGTTGTTCAAAGCATATGACGAGAGACATAAACCAATTTTAAAATCTAGCTCTAAAGGCCAAGGGTTTTATCACTTATGGAGACAATAATAAGGGAAGAATTCTTGGCAAAGGCAAAGTTAGTGCTCCACCTTTCACATCCATTTAAGATGTTCTTTATATTGAAGGACTAAAGCACAATCTTCTTAGTATTAGCCAACTTTGTGACAAAGGCTTCAAGATCAAGTTCACCAAGGATGAATGCTTGATAGAAGATGAAGTCACACATGAGGTTATACTTAAAGGTAAAAGAATCAATAATATATTCATGATTTCCCTTGATGATCCATCTTTGAAGGTAAAATGTCTCATGGCGAACAACGATGATTCATGGCTGTGGCACAAAAGAATTGCTCATATTCACATGGAACACTTGAATAAACTAATCAAGCATGATCTTGTCATTGGGTTGCCTAAAAGAAATTTTGTCAAAGATAGACTTTGTGATGCTTGTCAAAAAAGGGAAACAAACAAAATCAACTTTCAAATCTAAGAATGTGGTGTCTACTACAAGGCCACTACAATTGTTACATATGGACTTATTTGGTCCATCAAGAACAAGAAGTTTCGGAGTTAATGTATATGCTTTGGTTATTGTTGACGATTTCTCTAGATATACTTGGACATTATTTTTAGTGCAGAAAAGTGATGCATTCAAGGCATTCAAGAAGTATTCTAAAAAAATTCAAAATGAGAAGTCTCTAACAATTGCCTCCATAAGAAGTGGTCATGGCGGAGAATTTCAAAATGCTTTATTTGAAGAATTTTATGGAGAACATGGAGTATCTCACAACTTCTCGGCACCAAGGACTCCTCAACAAAACAGAGTGGTGGAAAGAAAGAATAGGTCTCTTGTAGAACTTGCAAGAAGGATGCTTAGTGATTCAAACCTTCTAAAATATTTTTGGGCAGATGCGGTGAGCACGGCATGTTTTGTTAGCAATAGAGTTAACATAAGACCGATCTTGAAGAAAACTCCATATGAACTCTTCAAAGGGAGGAAACCAAACATTGCTTTCTTTCACATTTTCGGGTGCAAATGCTTTCTCTTAAACAATGACAAAGATAACCTTGGTAAGTTTGATGAAAAATCCGATGAAGGTATTTTTATTGGCTACTCTCTTTCTAGTAAGGCAGTTATAATTTATAACAAAAGAAATTTAACAATTGAAGAATCAATTCATGTATCTTTTGATGAAACTAACCCCTCAGAGGAGGATAATATTGTTTGTAATGATAATGATGATGAAATACTAGAAGGCCCTCAAGAAAATACTTCCAAAGATCAACCAACTCAACAAGGAGAATCATCCCAACTAGAATCAAAATTCAATGATCTACCAAAAGAATGGATAACTCATAGAGATCATCCTATCGACAAAGTAATTGGTGATATAAGTCAAGGTGTAACAACAAGACTAAATCTCAAAGATGCTTGTCTAAACATGGCATTTGTCTCTCAAATTGAAACTTTCAAAGTTGATGAAGCCTTAGGTGATGACCAATGGATTATTGCTATGCAAGAAGAGTTAAATCAATTTGAAAGGAATCAAGTTTTGGAACTTGTCCCTAGACCAAGAAACAAACACATTATTGGAACAAAATGGGTATTTAAAAACAAACTTGATGAAAATGGAATAATTGTTTGGAACAAAGCAAGGTTGGTAGCACAAGGCTACAATCAAGAAGAAGGAATAGATTTTGAAGAAACTTTCGCTCCGGTTGCAAGGTTAGAAGCTAATCGTCTCTTACTTGCCTATGCCTGCTCATTAAATTTTCAGCTTTTCCAAATGGATGGCAAAAGCACATTCTTGAATGGATATATCAATGAATAAGTCTACGTTAATCAACCCCCGGGGTTCGAAGATTTCAAGAATCCATCTCATGTATTTAACCTGATAAAAGCTCTTTATGGTTTGAAACAAGCACCAAGGGCATGGTATGATCGGCTAAGTAACTTTCAATGCGAAAAAAGGTTTTGAAAAGGGTAAAGTTGACAAGACTTTGTTTATCCAGAAAATCAAATATGACACTTTTCTAGTTCAAGTCTATGTTGACGATATCATTTTCGGCTCTTCAAACAAAGAAATGTGTGAATAATTTTCAACAATGATGCAAGGGGAATTTGAGATGTCCATGATGGGTAAAATGAATTATTTTCTTGGACTTCAAATCAAGCAATTAAAATATGGCATCTTCATCAACCAATCCAAGTATTGCAAGGAACTCTTGAAAAGATTTGACATGGATAACTGTAAGGTAATGTCTACACCAATGGGTTCCGGTACATATGTTGATCAAGATGAATCACGTGTTTCCATCGACATTACAAAGTATCGAGGCATGATTGGCTCCTTATTATATCTGACAGCAAGTCGTCCTGACATAATGTTTAGTATTTGTCTATATGCTCGCTTTCAAGCAAATCTAAAGGAATCTCATCTCATGGAAGTGAAACGGATCATGAATTATCCCAAAGGAACAACAAATGCTGGATTATGGTATCCTAAAGGTAGTGTTTGTAACTTAGTTGGTTATTCTGACGCGGATTATGTAGGTTGTAAAACTGATAGAAAAAGCACAAGTGGTACTTTTCACATCCTTGGAAATGCATTAGTATCATGGGCCTGCAAGAAACAAGCATGTGTTGCTCTTAGCACGGCCGAAGCATAATATATTGCAGCGGGTAGTAGTTGCACTCAAATTTTGTAGCTCAAACAACAACTTCGTGACTACGGACTTGATCTAGGTTGCATTCCTCTACGGTGTGACAATACAAGTGCAATAAACATTACGAAGAATCCGATCACGCATTCAAGAACCAAACACATAGATATACTACATCATTTCCTTCGTGGTCAAGTACTTCAAGGAGATGTCGAGGTAACATTCGTAGATACTCATAATCAACTTGCTGATATCTTCACTAAACCTTTGGCAAGAGAACTATTTTACAAGATTCGACGAGAGCTTGGCATTCTTGATGAACACGACATATAAGGTGCTTTCTATCCTTGTTATGATCTTATATATTTGTCTTAACCTTGTTATATGTGAATATATATGTTAAGTGGTGTTTAAGTTTAAGAAAAATATGTTTTTGGTCATTTTTGGTTGATGCAAATCGATTGCACAATAGTGTAAATCAATTACTCACTGAATGTTTTTAATTTTGACCTTTCTGTTTCAGTGTAAATTGATTACACCATAAGTGAAAATCGATTGCACTCTGTGCGTTTCAGTTTTATTTTGCTTCTATTTTATGTTCAAGTCGATTGCATTTGTATGCAAATCAATTGCACCCACTGTAACATGCTTTTGTGACAGAAATATTTGTTTGTCAGAATTCCTCTCTCTCTGTCTCTCATATTCCCAAGATCATCTCTATTATTGAAAAGTAGATTAAACTTCATTACATATAATACAACCCACTCATTTCTATTTACTCACAAATCATATCCAAACTTCAGCTCATCAAACATCTTCCTCTCAAAACCTAAAACCTTCCAAAACCCTAAAAAAAACACCTTACCCATGGCTTCAAGGAAAAAACGTAAGGTGTCAGCTTCAGAGAAAGGGAAGAAAAAGGTTGGTTCATCTTCTGAGAATCCATTAATCTCAACTCTCACTGAAGAACAAGAAGCAATATTTACAAAGGATTTTCAAAGAAATATAGTGTCCAATCCTAAATATGGTATGCTATCATCTTTTCCCCGGGAATGTTTCTCTTTTCAAAATGATTTAACTGCTTATGGACTAGAACCATTAATTTCATCATTTGGTCTATATTATTCAGATCTGGTAAGAGTATTTTTCAGCAATTTAACTCCTCACAAAGTCAAGATGGTGACATATGTATTGGGTACATGAATCTCTCTAACCCCTGAGATTGTTGGTGAGATTCTACATATTCTCTACATTGGAAGCTCTTTGTACGACCCTAAAAACGAGGCATGGGATGACTATAGGAAAAAGGAATTTTATTACAGCATTGGGAGATTAAGCGAAGCTGAATTCCGTGCAAAAAGAATTCGTGGTCTAGGAAGAGTGATTCCCTCTAGAGACTCATGGAGTGCAAGTAACTTTTATATAGACGATCGACTATTTCATTATTTTATGGTCTATATTATATTTCCACGGGCTGGAAACCACTGCACCGTGATTGACCTGGAAATGCAGTTGATCTATGCAAGGAAGAAAGGTATAAGTGTTAATTGGGAAAGGCTCATAATGGTTCATATGCTGAGGGTTGATGCAAAATTAAAATTTCTACCATATGCTTACTTTGTTACATTAATTATGGAAGAATTTGGAGTTGATTTTGCTGGGTTTGAGAAAGTTAATATGGATCCAAATATGCATAAGATTTCAATCAAAAATGTTGACTCAAGAATGGGTGTTCATTATAATCCGGAATCAAAAACTATAACTTACATTGGTGAAGATGTGGTCGGTGATGAAGGAAACGATCAAGAAGTTAAAGGTGGTGAAGTTGTAGCTCCTCCACCTACTGCTCCCTCTGGTCCAAGCAATCAAGATCTTATGGGTTTCATGTCTCAACAATTTGCTTCCATGAATACCAACATCAACAACCAATGGAATGCTATCAACGATTCTACAACAACCCGAATTAATGACTTCCGCGCAGATGTGAATCAACAATTTTCTTACCTTTACTCTCATCTTCACATTCCACCATATGACCCAAATAATCCAGCTGCACCTCCACAACATTACACAGAACCTCCTCTATAACAACAATTTCCAAATCAAGGATCTTGGTTCTATAACAACCGGGACATGAATCAACCATAAAGTTCTGTCCAACTTTATTATGTCTATTATTTTCTGTTATGTCCTTGTTCAGTTATGCTACGTTTTGTTTGTTGTTTTTCAGATTTCTTTGTAATTGTTATGTTACTATGTCTATGGATATTTGTGATGTACGATTAATTATGTTTTTGCAATATTGCTTTATTATTGTCCATTTTTATTGCATCTTTCCCTTCTTTTTGATTGTCAAACGGGGAGAAGGATGTGGCATTTTATGCTTGTATATTTCTTGTCTTAAATTTCTAAGGTACTCTTCAACCAAGATGAAAGAATTCAAAAGATTCCAACCTTTTCATACAAATGGGAAGTTATGCATCTTAGGGGGAGAAGCTTCTTTCCGGAAATTACAACGCATCAAGCAAGATCGTTTGTTATCATAAAAAAGGGGGAGAATGTAAAATCAAGCTTCTCAAATGCACTTTTGTTTTGATGAAGACAAACTATGATTGACAAAGAAGGCAAAGATTATTGATCAAGCTAAAAGCATTTGTGGATAAAGTCTTTGGTTCAAGCACTTAGCAAAATTTCAAGGTATAATGATAATACTTACTTTGAACTTAAGACATAGATGCTCAATGGTCAAAAGAAATGTTTTTTTATTGTCCAAATCCTTACTCAAGTTTTTCTAAGCTAAAAATCAATTTTTACTTGAGTGCAATCGATTTGCATATTGGTGCAATCGATTGCATACTTCATTTTTCAAAATATTTGCTACTGTTTCTAAGTGCAGTCTATTTGCATGTTTGTGCAATCGATTGCACTCATTCAATTTTTTCTACTGACTTCAAATGCAATCGATTTACACACTTGTGCAATCGATTGCACACTTAAAATATTTGAATTTCTAGCTGTTGAAACCCCATGCAATCGATTTACACAAAGGGTGCAATCGATTGCATGCTGAACGATTTTGAAAACAACATCTTTACACATGCCTGTTCATAACACCAATTCATGGAAACCTTTCACTCAATCTTGGCAATTGTTCATGATTCATTTACAGAACTTTATGATGTTTCAATAAGGTTCTATAAACATATAAATACTCATTTTCAAAATCATTTTAAGTACCTCTTCCAATCATATTTTCTGAATTTTTAAAAATCAAACTCAAGCTGTTATACATTTTCATACACAAGTTTTCTGCACACTTTCATATATTGTTAACCAGAAAACTTTAAGAATTATATATCTTGAGTCATTGTATACTATTATCATTGGAAGAGAAGATCAATTTATTGATTAAATCACTCAAAGTGATCATTTCTACTCAAACTCACTCAAGTCATATATTGGTATATACTTGCTTATTTTTTTAGGATTGTTGGAAATAAGTTTAAGTGGTTTTATAAATCTTGTTTTTCCAGGATTGTTGGATACAAGTCAAGTCACTTTGAGAGGATTGTTCCTATTGTTGACATAGGGAAAATCTAAGAGGATTGTTCTTTGTCCAAGAGTATTGTTCTTGGTTATGGGTAGTTCTTATTTATGTTGGCCACAATAAGGAAATCTCTTTCATGTTGAAAGGGGACTGGAGTACTCTCAGACTATGGGGGGAACCAGGATATATCGCTTGTGTCTCTTTATTTTTCTGCACTTCACTCTTTCATAAACTCACCATAAACCAGAAAAATAATATCCATCATCACTAATACCAGAAATTTCTAAAAGTACCTAATTCACCCCCCCCCCCCCCCCCTCTTAGGCGCACTTCGTACTTACACTTTCGACATAGTTTTCATTACTAGCCTTCGCCCGATTGGGGATATTTTAGACCCAGACAATAGGGATGGGGATATCCTTTTATTTTGACATTGGTTGTGCTAGCTTTGGGAAATACATTGGTGACCATCACGACGCTACCACTAACGATGTATCTGATGAAGAACATAGTGCTTTCCTGGAATTGTGATTGTTACATTGTGTCTTCTACTGTAAGTATTTAAAGATGGAAAAATGTTTCTGACCTTAGCCAACCAACTACATGATGGTCGAAATATTTGTCTGAGCTAATTGATATTGGGTTCTCTGTTGAGACTTTAGGGTTAGCTGTCTAGTCCCTAAAAACTCTCAAACCTGGAACTAATTTTCTGCTATCTATCCCTTAATGGCTCCTATAACTAAGGCTAAATGCCATGTTTAAACCATCTTTGTAGATCAACAAACCAAATGATGATGATGACGAGATCAAATATAGAAGGATCGAAGGTGCTCTACTTTCCTTGATGACTCCTACTAATAATGGTTGTACTTTGCGAGAAGATTTTATAGGGCATGTTATGATGTTTGCAAAGTGTTATAACTTAACTCCAACCATGGCTCCTTTCATCCATCAAACTCACAACCCTGAATGGTTCACTCGAAAGTTCTCTACTCCTAATATGGGAAGATTTTCTCATCCCAAAACTCCTTTTAACCAGGTTGGGGACCTCTAAGGATCACACAAAAATAGAGTGTTATCAACACAACCCGGTATCTCGTCAACTTAGACTTAACCAGCTTTTTCCCAAATCCTTTTTTCGTCAAAAGAATGAGCTTTGCATTTACGATGTCAACTTCTCTAAGGCTCAATATACTGAGCGCCTAGATAGACATGCAACTGACACTGCCAAACTTACATGACTCTTTTTCCAACCATCCTTTTATTATACCAAAGAATTTGATACTTGGTGGAGAGCCTACCGTGACATAGAAATTATTGAAGTTTTAACATTATCGCAACATCTAACAGGTGCATTTTCTTCTCTGTAAATGAAGTTTAAGTAATGTAGAGACAAACATATAAAAGAAATCCAGGATTTCCAAAGCTACTTTAAAACCGTGTATAACCCAAATAATCTTAGTCAAACTATTCATGAGGCAGCAAGTACTTGGGGGAAAAATTAGTAGCCAAACTTCCTAATTTGAAAATTCCATATTATGTGGAGGATAAGTATACATTTTCTTTAAACTTGTATCCTCCTAATTTCCCCTCTTTTCCTAGCACCGAGCTAGATTTGTCATTTCGACCTCCGTTTCCACAGTGGTTCATTTAGGGGTCATATTTGAAGGTCGTCAAAAATGAATGTTTAAAATCGTCTAAACGATTAGTTCTGACTAAACATGATATATAAAATTTCAAAGGCCTCCTTCACGTCGACATAAAATGTGTCAAGATTATTTCTACAATATATGAAGGTGAGGAAAGTAAATTATTTTTCGACCAACATATTATATCATTTCAATTGTGCTCTTCTTACACATCCTTTGTCACTTTTTTTGTAGCACTCGAACGTAGGAAGCAAACCAGAGATGTTTCCAATGAGGTTATTTCTGCTTCACGCAAAAGATCCTGAGAAGGAAAATATTCAGTCGAAGAAAAGGAAGTGCAGGTTTGTTTTCACATCATTAGCTTAATATGTATTGTGCCTGATTATATCCTTTTTTTAATATCTTTATCAATGTTTCAGATTGAAGGGGAACCTCAAACCACTCCTCCAAAATGTTTGAAGATCAAAAAAATCAAAGACCCTAAGTTTCAGGATGTTGTCGAGAATTCCTCCTTTGAAACTCATAAACTGAAGAAGAAGAAGAAGAAGAAGAAGAAGAAGAAGAAGAAAGCAAGATACCCCGAGGCTGGTTCCCAAAAAGTCCCTCCTAGTCCAAGTGTTTCCCCCAATGCTAAAGCAAATAAGGTAAAACCTACCACCTCTCAAGCTATCAAAAAGGAAATTGATCCAGAAAAGAAGCTTGTTTTTGGCGACCCTGAAAGTGAAAATTCTAGCTCTGACATTGGTGTGCCTAAGGTAAGCTTTGTTCAACTTAAACCTTCCCTTGGCAAACATTTTCCAAATTCTAACCAATTAATTTTTGTAAGGAGACCTTTCTGTTAATGTCGTGTCCAGTATCAAATACCTAATCCATGTCTTTACTAGTTCTCCTCTTATCAATCCTAAATCGACCAAACGTTCAACCGGTGAAGTCTACCAACCTTCAAAAGTCCAAAAGGACCTTCCTGGTTCGGATACTAAGCATAAAAATTCTAATGAATCTCCTTCAGATACTAATAGTGAGGATTTGAACCATTAAAATATGGACTTTATCCTTGAAGAGGAAATCCATGAACAAGAGAAACATCACAAAATTTCCTCCCCTTACAGTTTTGATCACGACGATAATGTTTTTGAGGACCAAGAGATCATTGACTCTTCTAAAGAGAAAGAGGTTGAAGACTGTTGTACCCCAAAATTTGCCCTCCCATATTCTTCAAGATTTGTCAAAAGCATGCTTCAAGATTCCCCAAGGGTTGCACAGTTCAAGGGCCTCCTAATAGTCAAAATTAGGGTTTTGGTTCTGACAAAGTAAATGAAGTTTCCAAGGGTCCAATCAAGTCTCACATGCCTATAAACATGGTCAAGCATCCTCATACCAAGTTTCAAGACTTACAGCACAAAATTGCACAGTCAAAAACCCTAATTGCACTACAGTCAACTATAGGGGCAAAATGGTCATTTGACAGTCAAAAGTTCAAATTTTTGATCAATACTTCATTTTGAAGCCACAAACATCATTTGATCAATTCTTGATCATGATTCTCAAAGCTTGGCTCAAAAATCATCAAGATGCAAAAGTTTCCATATTTGGACAGTTGAAAAAGTCAACTGTAAATTGACCAGGGCATAACTTTCACATGGATTATCAGAAAAATTCCATCCAAAGCTCATTTTGAAGATAAAGACATTTACTACAGCTCCTCTTCATACTTCAAGTCCAAGAAATTCTCCCACAAAAAGTTATCAATTTCAACATTATAGGTCATTTTCAAAAGTCAACAAAAAGGGACTTTAAGTCAAAGGCCATAACTTGAGATTGGAAAATCAAAATGACATGGGACCAAATACATTGGTTAGAGGACTCAAAGACCTTTCCAAAATGTCCAAGAACATGAGCAAAGCTTAAAAATTGAGCAAGTTATGCCTTGTGGAAGTTGGGAAATTTTTGGATATTTTGAAAAGTCAACATTGATTCAAATGACCTAAAAATGCTAATGGGCCTCTTTTTTTTCTTCCACAATTCATCATCCAAGGCATGTGCACGACCATTTGGCCCAAAGGGAAGTTTTTATCATTTTTATTTATTTATTTGGATTTTTAATTATTAATAATTCATTTAATTAATTAAAATACATGAAAAATACTAAACCTAACTTTTCAAATCTTTTTATGCAAGGAATAAGCTTATGATTTCGTGCAAGACCAAATATAGAAAGAATCAAGTCAATTGGCCATGATTTGTACCAAATAGGCATGGAAAAATATTTGAAAAGATCTTTGAAAATCAAATCTTGCAAATCATGAATGCAAAGGTTTTTGTGTGATTTCTCAACCCTAAAACCTTCACACATACATATATAGTGCAACCCTAATGCCAAGAACCGCTCAGCTGCGCTATACATAGAAAACCACACTTGAGTTTTTTGCTTAAAAATTGAAAACTGAAAACAGGGATACAAGGCGATTCAAGGCAAAATATCCGTTCCATTAGCTTGCTGAGACTTCAAGGAAGGAATTAGAATCAAAACCATAAGCTTTGACACCAAGAAACGTGAGAACGATGATGACCTGTACAGAAAATATTTGACATTCTTGCATCTCGATTCATGCATCTTTAGCAGTTTTTAATGTTTGACTTGTGTTTATTCTGTAATTCTAAAGCTAACCACATTATTTGATTGAGTTTTTATATGCCATACACGAATCTGCCATTGTCATCTTTTAGGTTTTTTCAAGCTTTGAATTGGGCGTTTCTTAACGCTGTAAAATTGGAACATGAAACCTAGGCCATTCAACTCAACATGCTTGGACGATGCTAAATCCACCCTCGCGCTCAATTTATGAGCTACCACAAGCTAATCGCTATTTTCTGGAATGGCATATTTTGGAACGGTTCAAAAACCGTTGCTAATGGTTTTGTGTTTCAGGAAAAAATAAACGAAGAAGAAGAAGATGATACGTGGAAGAGTACCATTGGAGGATTCAAATAATTAGCGCGTTTTTTTTTATTTTGTCCACTAATCCATTTTTTGTATTATATTATTTAGTTTCCATCAGATTAAAGAATGAACGCGCTAGCTTGAGTGGTGGGGGAAACGCTTGGTAAACCACAGGACCTGGGTTCGATCCCAGGTCCCCCTCCCTTTCCTTATATTTTTCATTTAATTGCATTCTCATGCAGTGCAGGGTCTAAGGCTCCACCATATGCTCCTCCATCCAACACGCCACTTGGCCAATCTCATCAATCCAAGGGCCCAGATCTGGAGAGCATGGTATGTAATCTCAAGCCTCAACTCAACTTTAGTTTTGATGAAAGACAAACAAGCTAGTTTGATGAAAGACAAACAAGCATTATGGAAAGAAGGAAAAGAAGTGGAAATCATCTTAAAGCATCATTCACTCAAAGCTTCAAGGAACTTGGCAAGCAATCAAGTATATCAATTCTCAATTAAACTACATTGATTAGAAATGCTCAAAAATGATATACACACTTGCCACATCACTTCAATTATATTTCAAAACAATTTTTAAGTTTTTCTCTGCTGTAAATCGATTAACATCTTGTGTAAATCGATTTACACATGCTTTTTCAAAAAACTGTTTGCTCCTGCCAGCAATCGATTTACAGGTTGTGTAAATCGATTGATCACAGAACAAACTGATTTTTTAACACATGTAAATCGATTGACACAACATGCTAATCGATTTACACTTCAAACTTTTTGAAATTCTGAACGTTACAAACACGTGCAATCGATTTGCATGTTATGTTAATCGATTTGCACATTGAAAACTTTGAAAAATCTGAACTGGTTTCAAGATATCCTTCATACCTTTTCTCCAATAGTTGCATGATCAAACATTGCATCTTGTCAAGTTTTACAAACAGAAAAGTGTCCTTTTGGAAAGGTATCTTGATTACTATATATTACAAAATATTTCAAATCATAAACATCTCTTCTCTTGCAATAAAATCTGAACTTTGTAAAATATTCAAACTTCATATTTCTTAACTTTTAAGAACAAAGATTTTCTGCACTTTCACACATTTAAAGAACAGAAATCTTTGAGCATTATCTAACCATTGTGTTACAGTTTGAATTGCTTACAAGAGAAGAAAGAAGAAACTTCAAAGAAGTCACTCTAAGTGATCAACATCTTTCAAGAAATCATACTTCATAAAAACATACAAAGTGTAACTTATTTCCAGGATTGTTGGAATTAAGTATTAGATTACTTTTGTTCCTTGTTGTCCATTATTGGAAACAAGAGGTATCTTTTGAGAGGATTGTTCTCATTAGACTTATTGGAAATCCAAGAGGGTGTTCTTGGTTATTTGTTAGGTTCTTTAGTGGATAAGACTAGGAAGAGTCTTGTAAAAGTTCTAACAATATAGTAAAATCTCTTGTGTGTTTGCAAGGGGACTGGACGTACTTCCGGGTTGTGGAAGGAACCAGGATAATTCTCCGTGTCTCTTTACTTTCTGCACTTTACAGTTTTCAAAGCACTAAATCAAAACCAGAAAGTATAAAATAAGTCAAAAATCGACCATCACCTAATTCACCCCCCCTCTTAGGCGCAATCTTAATCTTACAATTGGTATCAGAGCAGGTTATAGGTAACCTGCTCCTAGAGATCCAGAATGGCTTCCGCAAATCATCAACCAGTTTTCAGAGATGGTGGTAGTAACAACAAGCCTCCTCTATTTTGTGGTGAATATTTTGACTTTTGGAAAATACGCATGAAGGCGCATTTAGAAGCACAAGGAGAGGAAGTATGGGATGCTGTCGAAAATGGTCCATTTATCCCAATAACGGTAATCAATGGCGTTGGGTCTGCAAAGCCCAAAACTGTATGGGACGACGATGACAAAAAGAAAGTTCTCTATGACAAAAAGGCAATAAACCTTCTTCAAGGTGCTCTCAGTATGGACGAATTCTTTCGTGTCTCAAACTGCAAAACAGCAAAGGAAATTTGGGATACCTTGGTTCAAACTCATGAAGGAACGGCTGAAGTAAAAAGATCAAGGCTAAATACCTTGAGTCAAGAATATGAACTATTTCGAATGCAGCCCGGAGAATCCATTCTTGACTTACAAAAGAGATTTATGCATTTGACAAATCACTTAATTGCTCTTGGTAAAACCCTGCCAAATGATGAACTCAACTTGAAAATCCTTAGATCATTGACTAGGGAATGGCAACCAAAGGTAACGGCAATCTCGGAAAAGAAGAGTCTCTCCGCAATGACTTCCGCTACATTATTCGGCAAACTTCAAGAATACGAAACAGAACTCGGTAGACTTGAAAAACATGAGAATCTAGAAAAGAAGTCCAAAAACATTGCCTTAAAAATTGATTCAAAAGAAGTGGTAAAAGAAGACAATCCGGAAGAAGATGAAAACTTCATGCTTCTAGTGAAAAGACTTGGGAAGTTTTTTGGCAGAAATGACAAAGGCGGATCTCATGCACATAAGAGAAAGCACTTCAAGAAAAGAGAAGCCTCCACATCAACTCAAGATGTCTCATGTTATGAATGTGGAAAGCAAGGACACATCAAGCCAAACTGTCCAAATCTCCCAAAGAAAAATGGATTCAAAGGAAAGGACTCAAAACAAAAGAAAGCCTACATAGCATGGGAAGATAATGATATGAGCAGTTCATCGGAATCGGAAAGCGACGAATGTGCAAACTTAGCCTTAATGGCATCGCATCACTCCGACAATGAAGAAGAGGTTAGTAATGAATTTAATCTTTTTGATGATGATGTTCAAGGTGCAATTGATGAACTCTTGAAAGAATGCAAAAGTTTATACAAAAAGGTGTCAAAACAAGATAAAGAACTTCTAAGTTGTCTAGAAAAAATTGACACCATGACTAAAGATTTTGATCTTCAAAAACAAAATTTTATAAAAGAAAAGGAAAACTTTGCATGCTCCAAGTGTGAATCAAATGTCTTTCAAATTGTTCAATTGAAAAGAGTCATTGAACAATATGAAAAAGGACAAATAGGATTGGAAGGATTACTAAGCCAACAACGTTATCCTAATGATAAAAGAGGTCTTGGTTATGTGAATACTAAGAAACCAAGAAACAATCCCACTGTTTTTGTAAAGGCTAGTAATAGTTCCAATCCCAAGAAAGTAGAAAAGAAGCAAGTTGTTCATAATCATCAAAAGAAAAAGGCTAATGTATCTAAAAGAAAACAAATTCCTAGATACAAGAGCAAATTTGTTCCAAACTGTTTTTACTGTGGTATTATTGGACACACACCAAATGCATGCTATATTAGAAATTTCAGTATGGCTAGTGGACATTATGCATGGGTGAAAAAGGGAACTAACTATGAAGGACCCAAGGAAACTTGGGTACCTAACAAGAAATAATTTGTTTTTGTAGGTATGCTTGAAATCCACTTCAAATGTTTGGTATCTTGACAGTGGATGTTCAAAGCATATGACAGGAGATGTACACCAATTTTCATATCTAGTACATAAAGCCAAAGGGTATGTCACCTATGGAGACAACACCAAAGGAAAGATTCTTGGCGTTGGAATAGTTGGCACACCTCCATCCATTCAAATTGAGGATGTTCTCTATGTTGAAGGATTAAAGCACAACCTTCTTAGCATAAGTCAACTTTGCGATAGAGGGTTCAAGATCAAATTCAACAAAGAAGAATGCCTTATTATGGATGAGGCAACCAATGAGGTAAAACTCAAAGGTATAAGATCTAACAATATTTTTGTGATTACTCTAGATGATTTGTCTATGAAGGTACAATGTCTTATGGTAAACAACAATGACGCTTGGTTATGGCATAAGAGGATTGCTCACATTCACATGGAGCACTTGAACAAATTGGTTAAGCATGACTTAGTTATTGGTCTACCAAAGATGAAGTTCATCAAAGACAAATTATGTAGTGCATGCCAAAAGGGCAAACAGACCAAATCAACTTTCAAACCAAAGAATGTGGTTTCAACAACAAGACCACTTCAATTGTTGCACATGGATCTTTTTGGTCCATCTAGAACAAGAAGCTTCGGAGGTAACATTTATGCATTAGTTATTGTAGATGATTTTTCCCGTTTCACTTGGACTTTGTTTTTAGTACACAAGAATGAAGCATTCAAGGCATTCAAGAGATATGCAAAACAAGTTCAAAATGAGAAGTCATCAAAGATAACATCAATCCGAAGTGATCACGGTGGAGAGTTCCAAAACAGTCTATTTGAAGAATTTTGTGAAGAAAATGGGATCTTCCACAATTTTTCAGCACCAAGAACTCCACAACAAAATGGAGTAGTTGAAAGGAAAAATAGGTCTTTGGTGGAACTTGCTAGAACCATGCTAAGTGACTCAAGTTTGCCTAAATATTTTTGGGCGGATGCGGTAAGCACGGCATGTTATGTAAGCAATCGCGTGATCATAAGACCTATACTAAAGAAAACTCCATATGAGATCTACAAAGGAAGAAAACCAAATATCTCTCACTTTCATATTTTCGGGTGCAAATGTTTTGTCCTTAACAACGACAAAGACAATCTCGGTAAGTTCGATGAAAAATCGGATGAAGGTATCTTTCTTGGTTACTCCCTTTCTAGCAAAGCTTTTAGAATTTACAATAAAAGAACTTTAACTATAGAAGAATCAATGCATGTTTCTTTTGATGAATCTAACACCTCCAAGGAGGAAGTTGTTATTTGTGATGATGATGATTCTATAGATCTATCTCATGAGATTTCCTGCGGAGATGGCAAAATTGTCAATCCGGAACAAACACATGAACTTTCACATCAAAATGAAAATGATGATGATCTTCCTCAAGAATGGAGAACTCATCGTGATCATCCAATTGACAATATAATTGGAGATATTAGCAAAGGAGTATCTACTCGACTAAATCTTAAGGATGCATGCTTAAATATGGCGTTTGTATCTCAAGTTGAACCTACTAAAGTGGCTCAAGCACTAGAAGATGATCAATGGATCCTTGCCATGCAAGAAGAGTTAAACCAATTCGAGCGGAATGAAGTTTGGGAACTTGTTCCTAATCCAGGAAATAAACGTATCATTGGAACCAAATGGGTTTTCAAAAACAAGATGGATGAAAATGGAATAATCACTCGAAACAAGGCAAGACTAGTTGCTCAAGGATACAACCAAGAGGAAGGAATTGATTTTGAAGAAACTTTTGCTCCGGTAGCACGTTTGGAAGCAATAAGACTATTACTTGCATATGCATGCTCATTGGACTTTGAACTTTTTCAAATGGATGTAAAAAGCGCATTTCTCAACGGATTCATAAATGAAGAAGTCTATGTAAAGCAACCTCCCGGATTTGAAGACTTCAAACATCCTAATCATGTCTTCAAACTGAAGAAAGCTCTCTATGGGCTGAAGCAAGCACCAAGGGCTTGGTATGATAGACTAAGCGCATTCCTATGTGAAAAAGGGTTTGTAAAGGGTAAAGTTGATACCACTCTCTTCATAAAAAATGTTAATCATCATACCTTACTTGTACAAATCTATGTAGATGATATTGTTTTCGGTTCAACTAACCAAAATATGTGCAAGGAATTTTCGTCTATGATGCAAGGAGAGTTTGAGATGTCTATGATGGGAAGATTGAATTTCTTTCTTGGTCTTCAAATTAAGCAACTCAAACATGGTATCTTCGTAAACCAATCAAAATATTGCAAAGACCTTATAAAGAAGTTTGAGATGGAAAGTAGCAAAGAAAGTGCAATTCCTATGGGATCCGGCACCTATCTTGACCCAGATGAATCAGGAAATTCTATTGACATAACTAAGTATCGTGGAATGATTGGCTCACTCCTTTACTTAACAGCAAGTAGACCTGACATTATGTTCAGCGTTTGCCTATGTGCAAGATATCAAGCCAATCCTAAAGAGTCTCACCTTGCAGCAGTCAAGCGCATAATAAAATATCTCAAAGGAACAACCAACGTCGGATTATGGTATCCAAAAGGTAGTATGTGCAATCTAGTTGGTTATTCTGATGCTGACTATGCAGGTTGCAAAACTGATCGCAAAAGTACAAGTGGAACATGTCACATTCTTGGAAATGCCTTGGTTTCATGGTCATGCAAAAAGCAAGCAAGCGTAGCTCTCAGCACTGCCGAAGCAGAATACATTGCGGCTGGAAGTGGATGCGCTCAAATTCTTTGGCTAAAACAACAATTACTTGACTATGGAGTAAACCTTGGATGCATTCCTCTTCGATGTGATAACACAAGCGCGATCAATATTACGAAAAATCCAGTTATGCATTCCCGGACGAAACACATTGACATCAGACATCATTTCATCCGAGACCATGTACTCAAAGGAGATGTCGAGATCACATTTGTGGACACTCAAAATCAACTCGCGGACATCTTCACAAAACCACTTGCAAAGGATGCATTTTTCAAAATTCGTCGTGAACTTGGAATCCTCGATGAACAAGATATTTAAGGTGCACTCAATCCTTGACTATACCTTAGTGTACATATATATGTAGTTAGACATTGTTTCAAATGTTAAAAAATAATGATTTTTTAAATTTTCTCTTTAAGTAAATCGATTTACACCATATGTCAATCGATTTACCACTGAAGCAAATCAGTTCTTTTAATAAAATCTTCTGTGTAAATCGATTTACACAACATGTCAATCGATTTACTACTGAAGCAAATCATCTTTTTAATAAAATCTTGTGTGTAAATCGATTTACACAACATGTAAATCGATTTACCACTGAACGAAAATTATTTTTTCATAAAAATGTTCTGTTATATATTTTAGAAGTTTTGTGTTTTTCATTCATGTTCCTATACATTTCTTTCTGGTATACTCTCTTGTTGCATCTTTCCCTTCTTTTTGATAATGTCAAAGGGGGAGAAGGATGTAATAGCACTTTATGGTTGTTTGTTTTCATTGTCTTTACAGAGCAAACTTTCAAAGCTTTTTCTCCATAGGGGGAGAAATCTTCTCAGGGGGAGAAAACACCTTTTGCTCAAATTCTGATCAACACATAAAGGAAAATGGTTTGTCATCATCAAAAAGGGGGAGAATGTAATCTCAAGCCTCAACTCAACTTTAGTTTTGATGAAAGACAAACAAGCTAGTTTGATGAAAGACAAACAAGCATTATGGAAAGAAGGAAAAGAAGTGGAAATCATCTTAAAGCATCATTCACTCAAAGCTTCAAGGAACTTGGCAAGCAATCAAGTATATCAATTCTCAATTAAACTACATTGATTAGAAATGCTCAAAAATGATATACACACTTGCCACATCACTTCAATTATATTTCAAAACAATTTTTAAGTTTTTCTCTGCTGTAAATCGATTAACATCTTGTGTAAATCGATTTACACATGCTTTTTCAAAAAACTGTTTGCTCCTGCCAGCAATCGATTTACAGGTTGTGTAAATCGATTGATCACAGAACAAACTGATTTTTTAACACATGTAAATCGATTGACACAACATGCTAATCGATTTACACTTCAAACTTTTTGAAATTCTGAACGTTACAAACACGTGCAATCGATTTGCATGTTATGTTAATCGATTTGCACATTGAAAACTTTGAAAAATCTGAACTGGTTTCAAGATATCCTTCATACCTTTTCTCCAATAGTTGCATGATCAAACATTGCATCTTGTCAAGTTTTACAAACAGAAAAGTGTCCTTTTGGAAAGGTATCTTGATTACTATATATTACAAAATATTTCAAATCATAAACATCTCTTCTCTTGCAATAAAATCTGAACTTTGTAAAATATTCAAACTTCATATTTCTTAACTTTTAAGAACAAAGATTTTCTGCACTTTCACACATTTAAAGAACAGAAATCTTTGAGCATTATCTAACCATTGTGTTACAGTTTGAATTGCTTACAAGAGAAGAAAGAAGAAACTTCAAAGAAGTCACTCTAAGTGATCAACATCTTT
This sequence comes from Vicia faba, assembly GCA_948472305.1. Classification (NCBI taxonomy): domain Eukaryota; kingdom Viridiplantae; phylum Streptophyta; class Magnoliopsida; order Fabales; family Fabaceae; genus Vicia; species Vicia faba. The sequence goes on along the minus strand of OX451735.1, from coordinate 454,579,052 downwards.
CAAGAAATCATACTTCATAAAAACATACAAAGTGTAACTTATTTCCAGGATTGTTGGAATTAAGTATTAGATTACTTTTGTTCCTTGTTGTCCATTATTGGAAACAAGAGGTATCTTTTGAGAGGATTGTTCTCATTAGACTTATTGGAAATCCAAGAGGGTGTTCTTGGTTATTTGTTAGGTTCTTTAGTGGATAAGACTAGGAAGAGTCTTGTAAAAGTTCTAACAATATAGTAAAATCTCTTGTGTGTTTGCAAGGGGACTGGACGTACTTCCGGGTTGTGGAAGGAACCAGGATAATTCTCCGTGTCTCTTTACTTTCTGCACTTTACAGTTTTCAAAGCACTAAATCAAAACCAGAAAGTATAAAATAAGTCAAAAATCGACCATCACCTAATTCACCCCCCCTCTTAGGCGCAATCTTAATCTTACATGGTAAACCTCAGTCAACGCACTTACACGCATCCTGAAAAGTCCACCAGGCCAGGGACAATTGGGCCCAAATTGCTAAGCAAAAACCTCCTATCTGAGGACAGAACCCCCCAAGGTTTGCAAGTTTCTTTTATATTTTTTCATTCTTTTTATTTATTTCAATTATTATTTTTAATTAGTTCTTTAATTTAAATACTTTCATAAAAAATATAAAAAAACAATAAAAAATCAGAAAAGAGACAAAAACTAATATTTTTATTTAATGTTATTTTTTTTGTAAATAAAACCTTTATTAATTAATTAGTTTTAATCTAGGGTTAACTTTAATATTTTTTCAGTAAAACTTAAAAATTGATAGAATTAGGGTTTCAAATCTTTTCATTCTTCTTTTTCTTTTTTCACTAATAATTAAATATTATTTATTTTTGTAATCAAATTGCATGTAAATAATTAGGTTAATTTAGGTTTAACTTTAATATTTTTTCTTAATAAATAAAAGTTATAGAATTAGGGTGAATATTTTATTTTAATTAATCTTTCTCATTGAAAATTCATAAAATACAAAAAAATCTCAAAAATAATAATTTCTTTTTCTTTTTAATTTTCCTTAATTTAATCATTTAATTCAACTTCGCAAAAAGGGTCCAACGCCCTCATTTCTAATTTTAATTCAAATCACGCATTTATTTCTTTTTCTTTTAATTATTTATGTACCTCTCCCAAAGCCGTGTAAATTTAATTTCTTTCGCACTTTATTTTATTTCTTTCTTTATTTTCTGTCAAATCGGGTTCTGGAAATTTTGGTGATGTGGACCCGCGCCTTTTGTAATAGTTTAGAACTTTACGTTTCTCGCAAATTTTTTAACTGTTAATCAATGCATGCAAGAATGAATGTCTAAATAAAAAACGCATAGATCACTTTGACAAAAGACAAAAATAAATGAAAACGACACACAAATCACACACCACCCCTAGGGTGCGCCTCACTGTTGCCTTGCCTCTCGAAAGGTGATCGTCGAGTAGAGGATGTCTTAGTAAGTCCTCATGATCCGAGAACCTGGCATGAGGGTAGCTTCTAAGGTGTCTTCCCATTGCTCTGGTGATCACCATGTCCCGAACCTCGAATTGACCCGAACACCTCCAACGGTGGTGCTACCTACCTCTCAATGGTGGGATGGCACTACTTTAAAGGACATTTACACAGACGAATTCCTTAGGGTAGGTAGACGACTCGTAGATACTTGCTCTAATTCAAAACAAAACAAATCAAAAATACTTTTCACACCAACACATTTTCAAAAAGCTTTCGAAAGCATTTTTCAAACACTCTTGAGGACCGATACAAGAGTCGAACTGAAATTTTCAAAGAAACTTTTTAAAACCCACAGTTGAAAAGCAAACAAACCATTTTTGAAAACACAAGTGAGCAAGTATCTAAGAGCCCATGGATAACCATGGATAGAAAGGGTGCTAACACCTTCCCTTTCTATAATCTACCTCCCGAACCGAGAGCAATCTCTATAAGGAATTTTTCTGTGCTTTTGTCCTTTCCATTTGGAGAAAATAAAAGACGGTGACGACTCTTGCTTCCGCGACATTTCGCGAACCAGCGTTAAACAGTCAGTTCCAGATCCACCGATCACAGAACTGGCGACTCTGCTGGGGACTTAAACTTAAAGTGAGGTGTACCTTAGGGTTAGTTCATAACTGTGTTTTCAATTGCTTTCTTTGCTTGCTTTCAATTGTGGGACTGTCTTGGGAGTTCTATAGATCCTAACCCGGATCTGGGGATACCTTCTTAGAAAGTAGCAACAAGGCTGTGAGGGAACTGTGCGGGGTATACCGACATGGTTGAAACAGTCTGCTACGTTGATGTGGCACTTTGGTGTGTACCGGTAACCCTTGAGTTCAGTCAAGGAGAGTACGGGGCCTCCGCGTGGTGTCGTGAAGCATCAACAGACCTTAGGAACCTTAATTGAACTATCTTGGCCTCTTTAGGGTAGTGAGATAACTGACTTTGGTGCAGTCTGAGGTTGGTTGATACTCGATACTACACTCAATTGAGGATTGCTTTCCTGGAATATTTCGGTCGCCAGTTCAGTGGCTAAATCGAAACGATGAACAATGAAAGCAATCCCGTGATATTGGGACCCTTAGAACCCGATTACTTCTAATAGGACAGGTTGAGCCCACCAACTTCAAGAGGGTACTATCCAGACCCCACGCTGGCCTTAAACCCTAAGGGCTTGTCTTGTGTGCCTTGTGTGCCTTACATGTTTGTCTTTTTAAATATCTGTGGTGTGTTTAATCATAGCATCATGACATCATCCAGCATCATATGCATTGACTAACCATTTCAGGGGTTCGAATCTTCATCTTTGTTCTTGTTTTGTAGGACATGGAAACTGTTCGTAGAAAGACAATTCAAATCAATCTTGTAAGGATCCCTCCTCAGCTTAAGGAACTTATATCCAGGATTCCCGAGAGCTCTTCATTCAGTGAAAGACATGGAAGACTCATCAGCTTGGTCAACACCAACATTGAGGAAGATATGATAAAGGTCCTGTTCCAGTTCTTTGACCCTCTGCATCACTGTTTCACCTTCTTGGACTATCAGCTGGTACCTACATTGGAGGAGTTCTCCCGGCTCCTGAAGATCCCTATCCTTGATCAACTACCCTACAACGGTACGGAAAAGGAACCCAAGCTTGAAGAGATTGCTAAAGCCTTGCACCTACAGTCATCTGACCTCAAGGGACATTGGGAAGTTAGAAGTGGTATCAAAGGGTTCTTAGCCAGGTTTCTGTTTGAAAAGGCCCATGAATGTTGGAACTCCCTTGACTTACAAGCTTTTGAAGAAGTTGTGGTCCTCCTTGTCTATGGTTTGGTGTTGTTCCCTAACCCAGATCAGCTTATAGATATCAGTGCTGTCCGGATCTTTATGTCCAGGAATCATATACCTACGTTGCTGGGGGACATCCTCCACTCATGTTACACTCGAACCATGAGAAAAAGAGGTGTCCTTATGTGTTGCACTCCTCTCCTGGGAAGGTGGTTTATTTCGCACCTTCCACAATCAGTTTTGAAGAACGAGCGGGGTTTGAGATGGTCACAACGGTTGATGACCCTCACACATGCAGATATACATTGGTGCCCTAGGTCCAGAGAGGATGTCACTATCATTGATCGTTGCGGAGAGTACCCTAATGTTCCTTTACTTGGAATCAGAGGAGGTATTACTTACAACCCATGCCTGGCTTGGAGACAGTTTGGTTATGCTCGGAGGGATGGTCCTCATGACATGTTAATTCCTGACATAGTTTTTGACTTCGACAACGATACTCAAGGACTTCGCCAGAGATTTATCAGAGCCTGGAGGATGCCCAGTAGGATAGACAGTAAGACACTGGGGCACAGGAATTCCATCCCGTTGGAACCTTATCTCAAGTGGGTACGCGCCCGCTCCCAGAAGTTAGTGATGCCATATCCTCATATGCTCCCAGTAATCAAAGAGCCAGTCTTGGAAGGAGAAGTGTCCTACACTATTCAGCACCCTGATATGCCCACATCCTGGGAAGAGATGCAGAAGAGCTGGATCCAGCTTAAGGAAGAACGGAATTCTCTTGAGACCAGTCTACATGCTAGTGAAAAGAAGGTCTTGGAGCTCACCCGCCTATTGCATGAGGAGAGGAATCTCAACACCTACATAGCTCCAAAGAGGATGCGTAGTGTATTTTGGGATTGATTTGCTTTTGTATTATTTTACCCATAAGGCTCTGATGTACTGAACAATTATTTCCTTAATGACAACGTGTGTTCTTTTTTGTCTACAACGAATTTGAACTTTCGAACCCTTGAATGCATTGCATAAACACATATCATTCATCATGTGCATAGCAGGTTTTTCCTCTTTTCAGGTTACTTACAGTTCTTCGCTGTTTATTTCAGCATCATGAATCCTGACTCATCATCAACCAAGATGTCCATCAAAGCTCTTCAGGCGCATAATGCGCAATTTCAGGAATTAATCATGGGTTTGGCTCAAGGCCAAGAAGAGCTGAAGGCTCTGCTCCTGAAGAAGGAAAAGAAGAAGAAGAGGAGAACTGTTTTGTTCAACTCGGGCCGAAGGTTTGGCAATACTCTGCAAAATGAAGAGGCTGGTTCTTCCATTGGCAAGGGTACTCCTCAAGCGGAAAAAGGTCCTAGTCCGGTAGTCTCCGACAACGAGACTGATTTTGATGAAGAGCAGTATCCTCCTGCAGAAGACAAATACAAACAGTTGGAAGACAGGTTGAATGCTATGGAGATACAACAGGTACCTGGGCTGGATTTTGGAGATTTGGGTTTGTCTACTGGTGTGATTATTCCTCGTAAGTTCAAAGCACCATCTTTCACTAAGTACGACGGGGCGTCTTGTCCCAAGCTACATCTCAGGTCCTATGTTCGGAAGATTCAACCGTACTCAGTGGATAAGAATTTGTGGATCCACTTCTTCCAGGAGAGTCTTTCAGGGACTCATCTTGAATGGTTCTATCAGCTGGATGGGACCAAGGTTCGTAACTGGGAGGAGTTGGCTACTGCTTTCTATAAGCAGTATCAATATAATGCCGACTTTTCCCCTACACGTACCCAACTCCAGGGTATGTCGTTAGGTTCAAGTGAAGGTTTTAAGGAGTACGCTCAGAAGTGGAGGGATCTGGCTGGCAGGGTGCAGCCTCCGTTGACTGATCGGGAGTTGGTAGACATGTTCTTGGGGACCCTATCTGGGCCATTTTTCAACCATCTTATCGGTAATTCTTCTGCTGGATTCACTGATCTTATTCTAACTGGAGAGAGAATTGAGGCTGGGTTGAAGTCTGGAAAGATTCCGAAGGGTGCATCGTCTAGTTCTGAGAAGAAACCCTTCAAGAAGGAGGCTAGCACTGTATATGGCTCTAGAAGACAAGAGAAATCTGAGCGCCGCCAATCTGTCAGTGCGGTGATGATTGCTAAGCCTGCTGCCGCTCCTCGGCCAACCAATCCTCAAAGGGCTGAAAGACCCCGGAGAGAGTTTACCCGTTTGAGCATGACCTTATCGCAGATCTTGCCACAATTGCTATCCACCAATCTAGTGACTGTCAGAGAGGCCCCAAAAGCTGTGAACACTGCCTCCCCCAAATACAACCCAAATGCTCGTTGTGCTTATCATTCTGATAGCCCGGGGCATTCCACTGATGACTGTTGGGCATTAAGGAACAAGCTGCAAGACCTTATTAACGCCAAGGAGGTACAGTTTGAGGCATCTGAGAAGCCTAATGTAGTGACAGCTCCCCTGCCTGCTCATGGAGTGAATGCTATTGGGGACGAAGATGAAGTGGATGAGGCTGAGTTTGATAGCTGGATCTACCCGGCAACCGACAGTGGACTTAACAATTGGAGTGCAAAGGACAATCTACCTGTTTCTCTTGTTACTAAGTAATGAATTCCTATGTTTTTGGCATTTGTAACAAACAATAAGTTGAACTTTATGGCCCGGTGTCTTACCCGAGGCACCGTGGTTTCATTTGTGAGGGCATATAAATTGTCATTTCATATATCATAAATGAAAATCTTGGACGTTTTCTCGCATTTCAAATCTTATGCTCCTTTTCTGTCTTTCCTTCCTTTACATATTTTTCAAAACAGCTGTATTTACACACACTCACTCATACAGGTTCCAATCCACTCTGGATCTCACTGGTAACGACTCTGCTACTGCCAGTTATGACTTCGAAAATCCGATCAACTTAGCCGAAGACGAAGGTGAAGACGATTGCGAAGTTCCTGGCGAGCTTGCAAGACTGTTGCTTCAGGAAGAGAGGGCAATTCAACCACATGAAGAGCCAGTGGAGATAATAAACTTAGGCACTGAAGAAGATAGGAAAGAGGTAAAGATTGGTGCCAACCTAGAGCTCAGTGTGAAGCAACGGTTGACTAAGATGTTACATGATTACATGGAGATATTTTCCTGGTCCTACGAAGACATGCCCGGGTTGGATACCGATATTGTGGTCCATCACTTGCCTACTAAGGAAGACTGCCCTCCGGTTAAGCAAAAGGTCCGTCGTATGCGTCCAGAGATGTCTGAGAAGATTAAAGCCGAGGTCATGAAACAGTTTGACGCTGGGTTCCTTGCAGTGACTTCTTACCCTCAGTGGGTTGCTAATGTGGTGCCGGTACCAAAGAAAGACGGTAAGGTCAGAATGTGTGTTGATTATAGGGATCTGAACAGGGCCAGCCCCAAGGATGACTTCCCCCTACCTCACATTGATGTCCTTGTGGATAATACTGCTCAGCATAAGGTGTTCTCTTTCATGGATGGTTTTTCAGGTTACAATCAGATCAAGATGGCTCATGAAGACATGGAAAAACTACCTTTGTTACTCAGTGGGGCACCTTCTGCTACAAGGTCATGCCTTTTGGACTGAAGAACGCTGGGGCAACCTACCAACGTGCCATGGTTGCTTTATTTCATGACATGATCCATCATGAGATAGAAGTGTATGTTGACGACATGATCGCAAGGTCCCAGACTGAGGAAGAGCACCTAGATCATCTGCAGAAGTTGTTTGACCGGTTGAAACTGTACAAGCTGAGGTTGAACCCGAACAAGTGCACCTTCGGGGTAAGATCTGGAAAGTTGCTAGGCTTCGTGGTAAGTGATAAGGGAATTCAAGTGGACCCTGCCAAGGTCAAAGCTATTCAAGAGATGCCTGTTCCTAAGACAAAGAAAGAGGTCAGAGGCTTTTTAGGGCGCCTGAATTACATTGCTCGATTCATCTCACACCTAACTGCTACCTGTGAGCCAATCTTCAAGCTGCTGAAGAAAGATCCGGTAGTACGTTGGAACGATGAATGTCAGGCTGCTTTTGATAGAATCAAAGAGTATCTCCAAGAACCACCCATCCTTATGCCACCGGTTGAAGGGAGACCTCTGATACTATACCTGACGGTACTTGACATCTCAATGGGGTGTGTGCTCGGGCAGCATGATGAGTCTGGCCGAAAAGAGCATGCCATTTATTACCTTAGCAAAAAGTTTACCGACTGTGAGACCCGATACTCACTGCTTGAGAAAACTTGCTGCACTTTGGTATGGGCTGCTCGCCGGCTGAGACAGTATATGCTGACTCACACTACCTTGTTGATCTCAAAGATGGATCCTATAAAGTACATATTTGAAAAGCCTGCTCTGTCTGGGAGAATAGCAAGATGGCAAATGATCTTGACGGAATACGACATTCAGTACACGACCCAGAAAGCCATCAAGGGAAGTGTATTGGCAGACCACTTGGCATATCAGGCAGTTGACGATTATCAGTCAATGAATTTCGAGTTTCCGGACGAAAGTATCATGATTGTGACTGATTGCGAAGTACCTGGACCGGATGAAGGACCTGAGGAAGGATCCCGATGGTCTATGCACTTTGACGGAGCCTCCAACGCTTTGGGAAACGGTATCGGCGCTGTAATCATATCACCTCAAGGCACTCATACTCCACTCACTTCCCGGCTATGTTTCAATTGTACCAACAACATGGCAGAGTATGAGGCGTGCCTCATGGGTCTTCAAGCTGCGATCGACTTAAGGATCAAGTTTCTGAGTGTCTTCAGAGATTCCTCTCTCGTAATCAATCAGATCAAAGGAGAGTGGGATACGAAACATCCGAATCTTATTCCTTACAGAGAATGTGTGTTGACCTTGATCCCCCACTTCACGAAGATAACCTTTGAACACTTTCCGAGAGAGGAGAATCAGCTGGCGGACGCGTTAGCTACAATGTCTTCTATGTTCAAGGTCAAATGGGATAATGAGGCTCCCCGGATCATCATCTGGAAACTGGACGAACCGGCATACTGTTGCGATCTCGAGACTGAATTGGTGACTGAGAAGCCTTGGTACCATGAGGTGAAGAGATATCTGGAAGCTCAGGAATACCCTGAGGGTGCCTCTGTCAATGATAAGAAATTCCTGAGAAGGTTCGCGGCAAAGTTCTTCCTTAGCAACAACATCTTGTACAAGCGAAACCATGATTCAACCTTACTGCGTTGTGTGGATAAGATTGAAGTAGAAAGGATCATGGAAGAGCTACATGAAGGGACCTTTGGTACACATTCCAGTGGACATACAATGGCAAAGAAGATCCTTCGGGCAGGGTATTACTGGTCCACAATGGAAGCTGACTGCTACCAACATTCCAGGACATGCCATAAGTGCCAGATTTATGCAGACAAGGTGCATATTCCTCCAGTTCCTCTGAATGTTCTGACTGCGCCTTGGCCGTTTGCGATGTGGGGCATAGATATGATCGGTGAGATTAAACCTACGGCATCTAATGGGCATCGCTTCATCCTAGTGGCGATTGATTATTTTACAAAGTGGGTTGAAGCAGCTTCCTACGCTACGGTAACCAAGACTGTTGTGGCACGGTTCATTCGGCATAATCTGATCTGTCGGTACGGCGTCCCAGAGAGGATCATTACAGACAACGGTACCAATCTGAATAATAAGATGATCACTGAGCTCTGCGAGCAGTTCAAAATACAGCACCACAATTCTTCTCCTTACAGACCGAAGATAAATGGGGCTGTAGAAGCAGCAAATAAAAACATCAAGAAAATCGTGCAGAAGATGACAGTGACCTATAAAGATTGGCACGAGATGTTACCGTTCGCTCTACATGGGTACCGTACCTCAGCTAGGACGTCAACCGGGGCAACTCCTTTCTCTTTGGTTTATGGTATGGAGGCAGTCTTACCGATCGAAGTGCAAATACCCTCTCTCCGGATAATGAAGGATGCAAATCTGAACGAAGATGATTGGATCCAGACACGACTTGATCATTTAAATCTCATTGACGAAAAGAGACTTGCTGCTATCTGTCATGGTCAGACGTATCAGAAACGGATGATCAGGGCATTTAACAAAAAGGTCAGACCACAGGAATATCAAGTTGGGGATCTGGTAATCAAGCGAATCATCCTTCCTCAGAGTGATCCAAGGGGCAAATGGACCCCTACGTACGAAGGGCCATTTGTGGTTAAGCATGTGTTCTCAGGAGGAGCCATGATTTTAACCAACATGGATGGTGACGACCTTCCTCACCCCGCCAATGCAGACATAGTAAAAAGATACTACGCATGAAAAAAGACCCGCTAGGCTGACATGCCTAGGCAAAAATTAGGGCTTCTCGGCGAACCAAAAGGGTTCGGGCAAAATGAAGGGATGAAATGAAAAAAATCTGTACACCCGGCAAGTCGAAAACCTGAAAAGGCGGCTTGGGCAAAAATGGGTATCCCGGTGGACTGAAAACCCGAAAGGGGGGTCCAGGCAAAAGTTAGGGATAAAGCGTAATACTATGTCTCATTGGATCACTTTGCATCCAGAATCCGGTATCTACATCAAGTTCAGACGGCATCGATCAGTCAGCTTCACCTTCAACCAAGGTCATCAAGTGATGAGACGCTCGGAGTTATAAAGGCAATAGCAGAGTGGAAACCCAGTGGGATCATGCATTTCACACAGCTGTTTTATTTTCTCTTGTACAAAATTTGTATAAACTCTTTTGTTCGGCGGCGTTCTCTTACTAGGACGTCAGCCTCTTGTACACAAAACGCCTATTTACAGGCCATTCAAAAATCAATACAAATACACTTTTCAGTTAAAATTGCCAATTGTTTTTCCTTTTTCTGTTTTGTTTTGCGAAGAACGTCCAAGGTTCAATTTGTGATATATGCATTGACAATAATTTGCTAACTCATGAATATTTGCATACGAAACAAAGGATTAATTACAAGTAACATTAGAAACAGGGGCAATAAGGAGTTGTCTAAGCAATCTAATTGTTCTATCCATTAAGGTACCAAGGTAGGTCCAACTAAAGAACATAACCAGATATCCTAATTCCCCAGAGAGTGAGCCAGCCAATCAGAGCACTCTCAGGCAAAGCTATTGTCAAACCTTAAGGAAGTTGGGTATCCTCCCGCAGAACTCAAACATTCCCCAGCAGCATATATACATGTATTCTTAACAAGCATCCCCGGCAATCTTGGTCTAAAGATTGTTCCCCGGCAGTATACCAGCATTCAGTGGAGTCATCTTCCCGATACAGTTCAAAACTTCCCCAAGAGAGTCCAATCCAGCTCCCCCAGGAAAGTTGGAATCCATCTCCCTGAGCAGTAAGCTTATCCCCAGTAGATTTTGGAAGCTTATTCTCGCAGAGCACGAACACGTCTCCCGACTTTATTCAAAGAGTTATTTCTTTACCAGGATATAACTGGGTTATCCTCAGCCAAAAGCCACGGAAAGATCGTCCTCGACGAAGTCCTCTTATCCCCAGTGAAGTCTATCAACGCTTCCAACACAACAAGGGTATCCCCAGCAAGTTATTATCAACAACTCAGCAAAGTATCTATCTCCCCACAGAGTATTGCTTCCCAGCAAGATCGTTAGAGTACTTTCCTCCCCGCAGAAATATTCTGTTCGCCAAGTTTATTCCCCAACAGAGTTATCCTCTCCTACCGGTATTCTTGCAACTATCATCCCTAGCGGAAGCAAACATCTACTTGCCAACATCAGCCCAGGAGTGACTTCCCGGCACCCGTCAAGGATTTATTTTCCTAAGACGGAAACATAATATTCATAAACATCCTCATACATCATAGCATGCATATACGCATCATATCTTACAAATCTCATTTATGTTGAGAACATCATTGCTTGACCCATATCATGCATTGCATGTGACTGACCTTTACCTTTCAGGAAAAGATTCAGTTAAGTTCTCGGATATATTTCAAGACCTAGACCGGTTCGGTTAAATCGACTCCAAAGATTTCTTATCCAGTCAAAGGCCTTCTCTGGTTCAGTCAGATCGACCCTAAGATCTCCCTGTTTCTTACCCAGTTGAAGACATTTCAAGACCTAGACCGGTTCAGTTAATCGACCCTAAGATTTTATGTTTCTTATCCAGTCCAAGGCCTTCTCTAGTCCAGCTAAATCGACCCCAAACAGATTTTTCTGATAAAGACTCAGTAGAAGTTACCCAAGATTCTCTCAATGATTGCTATTGAGGTTGTAGTCGCCTGTGGTTCTCTCCCCGATACTGCGGAGGTGGTAATCATCCCAAGATTTTCTCAACGATTGCTGTTGAGGTTAAAGTCATCCAAGGTTCTCTCACCGTTCCTGTTGAGGTAGTAACCACCCCTGGTTCATTCATCATCTTTTGAAGCTCCAGATCCAGCTCCTGTAACCAGTCAGGACACCCTTACAAAGAGTTTGAAGACCAGCTCCTGCAACATGTTAGGTACTCATCTTTCTTTTGCAGGTACGCAGGTTCTCGCTAAGGAATCTCTTATGCGATTGACATCCAGATGGCATCTGTAAGCCCATCCACCATCCATCATCTCTTAGCATGGCATCTATAAGCCCATCATCCTATCCATCAAGCTCCAAATGGCATCTATAAGCCCATCATCCTATCCATCAAGCTCCAAATGGCATCTATAAGCCCATTCCCATCATCACACTGCTACTATGTGAGCGCAAATTTCTGGGCCCTCTAGTGTTCAATCATCTTCCACCTTCGGATTACGAAAGGCACGTCAGCCAATCTGCATCCTCAGGTTTAAGAAGATTGAACAGGGGCAACTGTTGTACCCCAAAATTTGCCCTCCCACATTCTTCAAGATTTGTCAAAAGCATGCTTCAAGATTCCCCAAGGGTTGCACAGTTCAAGGGCCTCCTAACAGTCAAAATTAGGGTTTTGGTTCTGACAAAGTAAATGAAGTTTCCAAGGGTCCAATCAAGTCTCACATGCCTATAAACATGGTCAAGCATCCTCATACCAAGTTTCAAGACTTACAGCACAAAATTGCACAGTCAAAAACCCTAATTGCACTACAGTCAACTGTAGGGGCAAAATGGTCATTTGACAGTCAAAAGTTCAAATTTTTGATCAATACTTCATTTTGAAGCCACAAACATCATTTGATCAATTCTTGATCATGATTCTCAAAGCATGGCTCAAAAATCATCAAGATGCAAAAGTTTCCATATTTGGACAGTTGAAAAAGTCAACTGTAAATTGACCAGGGCATAACTTTCACATGGATTATCAAAAAAATTCCATCCAAAGCTCATTTTGAAGATAAAGACATTTCCTACAACTCCTCTTCATACTTCAAGTCCAAGAAATGCTCCCACAAAAAGTTATCAATTTCAACATTATAGGTCATTTTCAAAAGTCAACAAAAAGGGACTTTAAGTCAAAGACCATAACTTGATATTGGAAAATCAAAATGACATGGGACCAAAGACATTGGTTAGAGGACTCAAATAACTTTCCAAAATGTCCAAAAACATGAGCAAATCTTAAAAATTGAGCAAGTTATGCCTTGTGGAAGTTGGGAAATTTTTGGATATTTTGAAAAGTCAACATTGATTCAAATGACCTAAAAATGCTAATGGGCCTCTTTTTTTTCTTCCACAATTCATCATCCAAGGCATGTGCACGACCATTTGGCCCAAAGGGAAGTTTTTATCATTTTTATTTATTTATTTGGATTTTTAATTATTAATAATTCATTTAATTAATTAAAATACATGAAAAATACTAAACCTAACTTTTCAAATCTTTTTGTGCAAGGAATAAGCTTATGATTTCGTGCAAGACCAAATATAGAAAGAATCAAGTCAATTGGCCATGATTTGTACCAAATAGGCATGGAAAAATATTTGAAAAGATCTTTGAAAATCAAATCTTGCAAATCATGAATGCAAAGGTTTTTGTGTGATTTCTCAACCCTAAAACCTTCACACATACATATATAGTGCAACCCTAATGCCAAGAACCGCTCAGCTGCGCCATACATAGAAAACCACACTTGAGTTTTTTGCTTAAAAATTGAAAACTGAAAACAGGGATACAAGGCGATTCAAGGCAAAATATCCGTTCCATTAGCTTGCTGAGACTTCAAGGAAGGAATTAGAATCAAAACCATAAGCTTTGACACCAAGAAACGTGAGAACGATGATGACCTGTACAGAAAATATTTGACATTCTTGCATCTCGATTCATGCATCTTTAGCAGTTTTTAATGTTTGATTTGTGTTCATTATGTAATTCTAAAGCTAACCACATTATTTGATTGAGTTTTTATATGCCATACACGAATCTGCCATTGTTATCTTTTAGGTTTTTTCAAGCTTTGAATTGGGCGTTTCTTAACGCTGTAAAATTGGAACATGAAACCTAGGCCATTCAACTCAGCATGCTTGGACGATGCTAAATCCACCCTCGCGCTCAATTTATGAGCTACCACAAGCTAATCGCTATTTTCTGGAATGACATATTTTGGAACGGTTCAAAAACCGTTGCTAATGGTTTTGTGTTTCAGGAAAAAATAAACGAAGAAGAAGAAGATGATGCGTGGAAGAGTACCATTGGAGGATTCAAATGATTAGCGCGTTTTTTTTTATTTTGTCCACTAATCCATTTTTTGTATTATATTATTTAGTTTCCATCAGATTAAAGAATGAACGCGCTAGCTTGAGTGGTGGGGGAAACGCTTGGTAAACCACAGGACCTGGGTTCGATCCTAGGTCCCCCTCCCTTTCCTTATATTTTTCATTTAATTGCATTCCCATGCAGTGCAGGGTCTAAGGGCCCAGATCTGGAGAGCATGGTAAACCCCAGTCAACGCACTTACACGCATCCTGAAAAGTCCACCAGGCCAGGGACAATTAGGCCCAAATTGCTAAGCAAAAACCTCCTATCTGGGGACAGAACCCCCCAAGGTTTGCAAGTTTCTTTTATATTTTTTCATTCTTTTTATTTATTTCAATTATTATTTTTAATTAGTTCTTTAATTTAAATACTTTCATAAAAAATATAAAAAAACAATAAAAAATCAGAAAAGAGACAAAAACTAATATTTTTATTTAATGTTATTTTTTTTGTAAATAAAACCTTTATTAATTAATTAGTTTTAATCTAGGGTTAACTTTAATATTTTTTCAGTAAAACTTAAAAATTGATAGAATTAGGGTTTCAAATCTTTTCATTCTTCTTTTTCTTTTTTTCACTAATAATTAAATATTATTTATTTTTGTAATTAAATTGCATGTAAATAATTAGGTTAATTTAGGTTTAACTTTAATATTTTTTCTTAATAAATAAAAGTTATAGAATTAGGGTGAATATTTTATTTTAATTAATCTTTCTCATTGAAAATTCATAAAATACAAAAAAATCTCAAAAATAATAATTTCTTTTTCTTTTTAATTTTCCTTAATTTAATCATTTAATTCAACTTCGCAAAAAGGGTCCAACGCCCTCATTTCTAATTTTAATTCAAATCGCGCATTTATTTCTTTTTCTTTTAATTATTTATGTACCTCTCCCAAAGCCGTGTAAATTTAATTTCTTTCGCACTTTATTTTATTTCTTTCTTTATTTTCTGTCAAATCGGGTTCTGGAAATTTTGGCGATGTGGACCCGCGCCTTTTGTAATAGTTTAGAACTTTACGTTTCTCGCAAATTTTTTAACTGTTAATCAATGCATGCAAGAATGAATGTCTAAATAAAAAACGCATAGATCACTTTGACAAAAGACAAAAATAAATGAAAACGACACACAAATCACACACCACCCCTAGGGTGCGCCTCACTGTTGCCTTGCCTCTCGAAAGGTGATCGTCGAGTAGAGGATGTCTTAGTAAGTCCTCATGATCCGAGAACCTGGCATGAGGGTAGCTTCTAAGGTGTCTTCCCATTGCTCTGGTGATCACCATGTCCCGAACCTCGAATTGACCCGAACACCTCCAACGGTGGTGCTACCTACCTCTCAATGGTGGGATGGCACTACTTTAAAGGACATTTACACAGACGAATTCCTTAGGGTAGGTAGACGACTCGTGGATACTTGCTCTAATTCAAAACAAAACAAATCAAAAATACTTTTCACACCAACACATTTTCAAAAAGCTTTCGAAAGCATTTTTCAAACACTCTTGAGGACCGATACAAGAGTCGAACTGAAATTTTCAAAGAAACTTTTTAAAACCCACAGTTGAAAAGCAAACAAACCATTTTTGAAAACACAAGTGAGCAAGTATCTAAGAGCCCATGGATAACCATGGATAGAAAGGGTGCTAACACCTTCCCTTTCTATAATCTACCTCCCGAACCGAGAGCAATCTCTATAAGGAATTTTTCTGTGCTTTTGTCCTTTCCATTTGGAGAAAATAAAAGACGGTGGCGACTCTTGCTTCCGCGACATTTCGCGAACCAGCGTTAAACAGTCAGTTCCAGATCCACCGATCACAAAGATAAAACAAAAGGTGTTGATGATTCTTTGGAGACTGCGATGAAACTCTTGATACAACTTCGATTATAAGACCTCCAACAGCTAATGCTTCTCTATCCCAAGAAGATCTTGAAAAATTGAGAAGGACGAAACCTTTTTAATACCTAAAACACATGATGAGTACTCGGGGAAGCTCCACTAAAAAATGTTTGAGCTCTTCGACAGTCTTTGGTGGAGATTCTTCCATCGAACCCATTGAGGATGTATTTCGTCAATTGAAGGAAAAAATTGTTGGTACGTATTTGTTCAAAGCCATGGAGTAGGACCCCATGCTTTACTATGGGATCAAGATCCTGATGAAAAAAGTTTAAAGTCTTAGTGCCCCCTTGTTGTTGTTGGCTTTATAGTCGAGTTTGGTCATTTTCTTGACCAAGTCATTGCAGATATTTCTCATAAGAGTGATGCACTAGTTAAGCTACAACCCAAACAAGATGTTCGGTCGAAAGATTGGGACCTAGATAACAAATCCAGGAGTCTAGTCGAAGATCTTGAAAAGTCTCTTCAAAAAGAAGATGATGAGATTAAAGCTTGCGCCGCCAACGTTCTTATGTGGAAACGACAAATAGAAAAACTACAATCAAAAGTGAAGAAGGATGAAGAGAGACAATTTGAACTCTAAATCATCAATCGACAACAGCTGGGTGAGGATGCCTTGATTGGGGTCAAACATTTTTATGCAGTTAAAGGTTTCGATGTAGAGATTGAAGGAAATACTTCCACCATCTCGTTAACTGATTGTCAACTTGCGGCAGCAAAGATTCAATATGAAAGGATAAAATCATCTCTCTCTTTTTAAATCTTGTATTCCTTCTTTTTTATTATCTAAATTTTCTTTTTACATTTCTACATTTATTTTGTAATGTTTAAATATGCCACATATGGCATTTTGACCTTCGAACTACAAACCCTTAGTCTTCTTTATGGAAGCTTTAATTGTATTCTTCCTATATTTGTATTTCATTCAACATAGGTGTTGAACCCCAAAATTTTCTCTCCCATTATTCAACACAAATTATTTCAATAGGTCTCCCCATGCTTCTAGGATTCTCAATTGCTTAATACTACTCAAGGATTGATCAGATAAACCCTCATCCTAAGCAGTTGACCTACAACTAGGGTTTTGCTTCTCTCAAGGAAAATTGGAATTATAATGCCTCAAGTGGATTTCATGGTTTCTCATATGTCTTAAAGAATACTCATGAAGAATTCCAAGCCTTGAAGCACAAGTTTGCTCAGTCAATTAGTTAGATGACTGAGTATCAACTGTATTGGGCAAAAAGTCAACTTTGACCAATTTACAGTCAAACTTCAATATTTTTGGTCAACATCAACATTTTGAAGACACATTCATCATTTGATCAAGGTTTTATCATGATTCATCAAAAAAACTTAAGTTTCATCAAAAGTCAAAAGTTAATAAATTAGGGTTTTCATAAGGAGAAGTCAACTGAACTTTGACCAAACGTAACTTTCACATAATTCATCATAAATTTATCAACGAAAGCTCATTTTGAAGGAGATTCAATTCTCTACAACTTTGTCTCTGTAAGCTCAAGGCAAAAAATGCTTCATTTGAGAGATATGGGCCAAAACATTACATGTCATTTTAAAAGTCAACAAAAAGACACTTTTTGTCAAAGAAATTTACGTCAAGATAAAGGCAACAAATTAAAAATTGACCAACATGAAGAATGTATAGGATATCTTGAGATTTCCAAAGAGTCCAAGATCACCTCCATATGATAAAAATTGAATGAGATATGATTTGTGCAAGTTGGGCAATTTTGAGAAAATGCATGAAATACAAATTAAGAAAATTTGAACTTTTGGGCTAATAGGCCTATCTTTTAAGGTCTAAACTTGTTCATGACATCATAATAGGCTCCTAAATCCATTCATATATTTTTGTGGTTTTTATTTCTTTTATTTTTGATTTTATTCAATTAAAAGCAAAATAAATAAAATACAATACCAAGTGAATGAATCAAGGCATGAAGATCTATTTTTGAATCAAATCATAAGTCTAAAAAGCTGGTGACAACTTGCAAAAAACGTGTAAAGATTGATTGGTACATGATTGGCCTAAAAAACAAATATTTCATGCAAAACTTCAATTAAAGATTTGATCATGAAATACAAAAGATTGATTCCACTTTTGTTAACCTAAATCTTTCATTATAAATAGAGAACACATTCAGACCAAGGGTATTGTACCCCAAAATTATCCCTCCCATATTCTTCAAGATTTGCCAAGATCAAGGTTCAAAATCTCTCAAGGGTTGCACAGTCCAATTGCCTCCTAACACAATCAAAATTAGGGTTTTGGTTCTTGCAAAGAAATTGAAGTTTTTAAGGGTCCAATCAAGTCCCACATGCCTATAAACATTGTCAAGCACCCATATGCCAAGTTTCAGGACTCACAGCACCAGATTGCACAGTCAAAAACCCTAAATGCTTCACAGTCAAAAGTCCAAATTTTTGGTCAACATCTTATTTTGAAGCCACAAACATCATTTGATCAATTCTTGATCATGATTCTCAAGGCATGGCTCAAAAAGTCTCAAGATGCAAAAGTTTCCATTTTTGGACAGCTAAAAAAGTCAACTGCAAATTGACCAGGGCATAACTTCCACATGGTTTATCAGAAAAATTCCATCCAAAGCTCATTTTGAAGAGAATGACATTTCCTACAACTCATATTCACACTTCAAGTCCAAGAAATGCTCTCACAAAAAGTTATCAATTTCAACATTATAGGTCATTTTCAAAAGCCAACAAAAAGGCACTTTAAGTCAAAGACCATAACTTGAGATTGGTAAATCAAAATTACATGGCACCAAATAAATTGGTTAGAGGACTTCAAGACCTTTCCAAAATGTCCAAGAACATGATCAAAGATTAAAAATTGAGCAAGATATGACTTGTAGAAGTTGGGAAATTTTTGGGAATTTTGAAAAGTCAACTTTGCTTCAAAAGCCTCAAAATTGCTAATGGGCCTCAATTTCTTCCATGAATCATTACCCAAAGGCCATGCACGACCCATTGACCTCCAACGGAGTTATTTTCTCATTTTTGATTAATTATTTGAATTTTTATTATTATTAATTCACTTAATTAAAATTAAATATGAAAAAATAGCAAATAATACCTTTCAAATATTTTTGTGCAGAGAATTCACTCATTATGTGCTCAATATTTCGTGCATCATTCAAAAAGGAAAGATTCTACATGATTGGCAATGATTGGCATAAAAAAGGATTGAAAAAGATTGGATTTTATATGATTGGAAATCAAATATCAAAAACATGAATGCATGGATTATGGGTTTGTTTTCTTATCCTAATTCACTCACTTACTTATGCACAAGTGAAACCTATTCCATTGGACACAAGAGGCTGCGCAGAAAACCAATAACAAACTTGCAACTTTCACCTAAAAACCTTGAAATTGTTTTCACACCTAGAGGACGATTCAAGGCTTGTAAAGTATTCCAATACACTCCTGACACTACTAGGAAGCATTTGCAATCAAATCCAGGCCTCCATACCCAAAGAAGTGGTAGAACGATGTCTCACTTTTCATAGATTTTTTCATTATCGTGTTTTAATTTCCAGGCATTGTTCATGCATTTTAATTGTTGATTTACACTAATATGGATATGCCGAAGCTAATGACATAACTCAATTGAATTATCAAGCCCGGTATCATGATTCACCATTAAAGATTTCTAGGGTTGCAGAAGCTTTGAATTGGGGCTTTCCCCATATGGAAAAATTGGGCCACCAAACTGGGACCATTGAAATCAGGGCATCCAGACGAATCATTTGACCACCTCGCGCCCTTTTTATAATTGACCATGCTCTAATCGTTATTTTTATGCATTGCAGCTAGTGGGGGTTTAAAACCCCCGCTATTTGGTATTATTTGCAGGAACAAAAGGAAGACGATGCTAGCGTGGATTGATCTTACTGGATAGTTTAAATACTGGCACGCGTTTTCGTTAAACACCACTAACGCTGGTTTTCTCTCTTATAATAATCATTATCCATTAGATATACAAAGTAACGCGCTAGCTCAGTTGGCAGTTGAGTTGTCATGCAGGTACTGGGACCTGGGTTCGATCCCCAGGTCCCCCCCAAACGTTTAATATTTTTGTCTTAAGACGTTCATGTGCAGCGCCTCTCCCAGGGTTCATCATACAACCCCACCTCCTAGCTTGCCACGCGCCCAGAAGCTTCAATCTGAAGGCCACAAAAGAGGCTCACCATGTACCTCAGTCAACCCTTCCACATGCACGCGCCAGAAAGTCAAGCAGGCCTTTGATTTAATGGGCCAAAATGCTTCAATAGACCTCCAAATTGGGCCAGATACCCCCCTTTGTTTGTATTCTATTCTTCTTTCTAGTTTTCTTCTTTCTTTTCAATTCTTTTTTAATTTGTTTTAATTATTTTTGTTAATTCACAAAAATAATTTTTATAATATAAAAAACCAGAAATCAAAAATTGTAATATTTAATTATTATTATTTCACCATTAATTTATTTTGTAAATAAATATTAATAATTAATGTAGTAAATTAGGTTTTCAATTTTAACATTTTTTTAAATAATTAAAATATGTAGAAATTAGGTTTTTAACATTTTTATCCTTTTTTCTTAATAAATAATTTTTTCTTATTATCATCATTGTTAATTATTAATTAATTTTGTAAATAAACATGTAATTAATTAATTAGGGTAAATTAGGTTAAACTTGAATATCTTTCATAAATAATTAAAAACAACTTAGAACTAGGGTTTTATTTAACTTCTAATTTTAATTAATTTTCCTTATTTTCATTAAATACAAAAAAAAACATGAAAAACAATTTTTCCTCTTATTAAATAATTAATTAGCTTTTTTTAATTTCATTTAATTTCAAAAGGGTCCAACGCCCTCGAACGTTCCTTTTTTTCACGCATTTATTTTTATTTTCTTTTTTTTAATATTATGTAATTGCTCAAGCCTTGTAATAGTAATTAGGAATTTATTTACTTTCCGCATTTTTATTAAAAAACAGGTCTTTGTTAATTTGGCGATGTATAGACCCGCACCTTGTAATAGCGTAGGACTTTATTTTCCGCACTTTAATTTCCGCACTTTTAAATTCTAAACTTTGCATGAAAGAATGAATGGCCTAAATTAAAAACAATGCGTAGCTCACCAAATGCATGACAAGATAAAACATAACTGAAAACAATACACAATTCACACACCACTCTTAGGGTACGCCTCACTGTTGCCTTGCCCTCGAAACGTGGTCGTCGAGTATAGGATGTTTTAGTAAGTCCTTATGTCCATGACCCATGGCATAAGGGTAGCTTCTAAGGTGTCCTACTGTTGCTCTGGTGACCACATTGTCCCTATCATCGAATTGACCCGAATAACTCCAACGACGGTGCTACCTACTTCTCAATAGTGGGATAGTACTGTCTAAAGGACTCTTACACAGCTTAATTCCTTAGAGTAGGTAGATTTCTCATGGGTACTTGCTCTTTCAAAAAACAAAAACAACTTTTCGCACCTACACTTTCAAAAAGTTTTCAAACAAATACTTCATACACTCTTGAGGACTGATACAAGAGTTACCTAGAAGTTTTTCAAACTAAACTTTTTTCAAAACCCACATACACTTGAAAAGCAAACAATTTTTGAAAACATAAGAGCAAGTACCTAAGAGCCCGTGGATAACCACGGATAGAAAGGGTGCTAACACCTTCCCTTTCTATAAATCTACCTCCCGAACCGAGAACATTCTCAAAGAAGGAATTTTGCAGTGCTTTTGTCCTTTCCATGTTGGAGAACATAAAAGACGGTGGCGACTCTTGCTTACCGCGACATACGCGATCCAGCTTTAAACAGTCAGTTCTATTTCCACCGATCACAGAACTGGCGACTCTGCTGGGGATTATTATAAAGTGAGGTGTACCTTAGGACTAAGATCACTTGTGTTTTCAATTGTTGTGCTTTGTTTGCTTTATTATTGTGGGCTGCATCGGAGTTACATAGATCCTAACCCGGATCTGGGGATACCCTGTTAGGTAGCATAAGCTGTGAGGGACCTGTCTGGCGTAGACCGACATGGGTGAAGCAGTGTCTACGTTGGTGTGGCACCTTGGTCTGTACCGATATCCCTTGTGTCGCAACGAGGAGCATATGGGTCTTCTGAGGAGTCGTTAAGTACCAACCGACCTCAGAACCTTAAATGACCCAACTTGGCCAATAGAACAGTAGCAGTATGCTACGCCCATTGAGGCTAAACTCTCGTGATGGTTCTGGCTGCAAGAAAAGATTGCGATGCTGGAGTTATGACCGATTGAGGGTAGTCAGTGATATTGGGATCCTTTAGAACCCGGTTACTTCTGATAGGACAGGTCTTAACCAACAAACTGAAAGAGGGTAATACCTAGACCCCATGCTGGCCTAAACTCTAAAGGCTTGTCTTGTGTGACTTGTGTGCCTTATCATGTTTGCCTTTGTGAATATTTGTGGTGTGCTTTATCATAATATCATGCCATCATAAACATTGCATGCATCCTGCATAAGGACTGACCATTTCAAAGACAAGAGGGTTTCACCTTTGCTCTGTTTTGTAGGACATCATGATGCCTATGCGAAGGAATACTATCCGGTTCAACTTTGTTCACCCACCTGAGTTGCTTGAAGAGTTGGTTAGCAGAATTCCAAATACTACTTCCTTCATCCAGAGGCATGGTTCTCTTCTCAGTTTAGTCACGGCAAAGTGGGACCAACAACTGATGAGTGTCCTGACACAGTTTTATGATCCCTTGTACCAGTGCTTCACCTTTCAAGACTTCCAGCTGGTCCCTACCCTGGAAGAATTCTCTGATTTGCTTGACATCCCTATCTTGGATCAGACTCCCTACACTGGTTGGGAAAAGACTCTTAGGCTTGAGGAGATTACTGCAGCCCTTCCCTTGACCAACCAAGAGGTAATAGACAACTGGGTGACTAGAAGCAAAGTCAAGGGTTTCTTGGCCAAGTTTCTGGTTGTTAAGGCTAACAGTTTCTGGAATGACCTGGACTTTAGGGCGTATGAAGACATCCTGGCTCTCTTAATCTATGGTTTAGTCTTGTTCCCTAATCCTGATAACTTCATTAGCGTCACTGCCATAAGGATCTTCATGTCTCGGAATCCTGTGCCCACTCTCTTGGGTGATATCCTGCAACAACTTTATGCTCGTACTGCCCGAAGACGAGGAACTCTGTGGTGTTGTATTCCTTTGTTAGTGAGGTGGTTTATTTTGCACCTCCCTAAGTTCGTGCTGAAGAATAAAGAAGGAAGAGGCTGGGCTCATAGGTTAATGTCTCTCACTGATAAGGACATCATTTGGACTTTCAGGGGTTTGGATGAGGTAGCTATTATTGATCGTTGCGGAGAATACCCTAATGTTCCTCTGATTGGTACCCAAGGAGGAATCTCTTATAATCCATGCCTAGCTCTCCGTCAGTTTGGAAGGGCCAGAAGAGCAGGGCCTCATGAGATATTGGTGCCTCACATCAGTTTTGAGTTCCAGGTAGATAGTGACGAGCTGCGTCGTAGGTTCATCAAGGCTTGGGACAAAATTCATAAAGCTGACCCACAAGAGTTGGGACCAAAGACTTCTCTACCTATGGAAGCCTACTACAAATGGGTCCGCATCCGTGCTCAGAAGTTAGGTATGCCGTATGAAGCTGTCAGACCCATCATTCTTGAGTATCCTGATAGAGATGGGGTTCCTCCAACTGTCCTCCCTCCTCAGATACCTACTGATATTGAGACAATAAAGAGGTCTTGGGCGCAACTGCGAGAAGAACGGGATTCTTATCGGGAAAAGTTTAACGAGCAGGAATTGAAGATCCAGAAGCTGACAAAGCAGTTGGAGAATGAGCGAGCTCTGAATGACTACATCCGTACTGAGAAGAGGAGACCCTGGGATCAATGATGAGCTTTGGATGTTCTTTTACAGTTTTATTTCCCTTTTCAGAATTTCCATTTTTATGTAACGCCTAAGGGCAACCTGTTGAATAATTTAAATTGCAAAGTTGAATCTAACAAAGTGTGTTCCTTTTTGTTCACAAAGTTGATTCTCGATTGTCTTTGAAAACATAAATCATACGCATTCCATTCATCATGTGCATCACAGGTACTCTTCTTTTCAGGTTGCTTAATGTTCTTCGCTGTTTATTTCAGCATCATGAACCCTGAATCATCTACCGAGCAGTCTATCAAGGCCCTTCAGGCTCAGAACGCCCAATTTCAAGAGTTGATCATGGGTTTGGCTCAAGGTCAAGAGGAGCTGAAGGCTCTGCTGGTCAAGAAGAAGAAGAAGAAGAGAACTGTTCTATTCAACACGGGCCGGAGGTTTGGTAACACACTGCAGAATGAGGAAGCTGGTTCTTCTGTAGGCAAAGGCAGTCCCCAGGGGGGAAGGGCTCCAAGTCCGGTGGTCTCTGACAACGAGACTGATTTTAATGAGGAGCAGTATCCTCCAGCTGAAGACAGATACAAGCAGTTGGAAGACCGTCTGAATGCCATAGAAATTCAACAAGTGCTTGGTTTGGATTTCGGAGACTTGGGTTTATCTGCTGGTGTGATCATCCCGCACAAGTTCAAAGCACCATCTTTCGCAAAGTATGACGGGGCGTCCTGCCCTAAGCTACATCTCAGATCTTATGTGCGGAAGATTCAGCCATACACCGTGGACAAGAACTTGTGGATCCACTTCTTCCAAGAGAGTCTTTCAGGGACTCATCTCGAATGGTTCTATCAGCTGGATGGAACCAAGGTTCGTAACTGGGAGGAGTTGGCTACTACTTTTTACAAGCAGTATCAATATAATGCCGACCTCGCTCCTACACGTACCCAACTCCAGGGTATGTCGCTAGGATCGGGAGAAGGTTCTAAAGAGTATACGCAGAAGTGGAGGGACCTGGCTGACAGGGTGCAGCCACCATTAACCGACCATGAGCTAGTGGACATGTTCTTGGGGACCCTATTCGGGCCGTTCTTCAATCATCTCATTGGCAACTCATCTGCAGGGTTCACAGACCTTATTCTGACGGGGGAAAGGATAGAGGCTGGTATGAAGTCAGGAAAGATTTAGAAGGGTGCGTCCTCGAGTTCTGAGAAGAAACCTTTTAAAAAGGAGGCCAGTGCTGTGTATGGGCCTAGGAGGCAAGACAAACCAGAACGCCGCCAAGCTGTCAATGCGGTGGTAATTGCTAAGCCTACTGCCGCTCCTCGGCAACCTAACCAACCAAGGGCTGAGAGACCCAGAAGGGAATTCACTCGGCTGAGTATGACCTTGTCACAAATCTTGCCATAATTGCTATCAACCAACTTGGTGACCGTCAGAGAGGCTCCGAAGGTTGTGAATATTGCATCTCCTAAGTATAATCCAAATGCCCGCTGTGCTTATCACTCTGATAACCCGGGGCATTCTACTGATGATTGCTGGGCCCTGAGAAATAAGGTTCAAGACCTTATTGATGCGAAAGAGATACAATTTGAGGCGCCTGAGAGGCCAAATGTTGTGACTGCTCCTATGCCCCAGCATGGAGTAAATGCTGTTGAGGAAGACTTGTATGCCGTTTCTGTGAATGATGTTGCTACCCCTCTGTTGACTGTTAAGAGGAACCTGTTGCGGGCCGGTTTATTTCCGGGTTGTAGCAAGGGTTGCCTTTTGTGTGCTGTTACCCCTACTGGTTGTCCGTTGCTGAAGTTAGGCATCCAAAGCCTGACGGATAGCAAAGAAATTTTGTTCAAGAAGACCGTTGTTCCTTTTGTTCTTGTGGAAGAAGTATCTGTCGTTACAATTTTCAACAATCCAATCAAGGCTCCCCCGAGGAAGCCAGTCAAGATCATGTCTGTCGCACCCATTATTATTACTATTCCGGGGCCCCTCCCCTATGAATCTGACAAGGCTGTCCCAAGGCACTATGGGGCAGATGTGTATGTACTTGGAATAAAGCAAGAGTTCAACACCGGTACCAGTATCAGTAACATCACTGGTCCAGCTAAAGTTACCCGCACTGGCAGGCTCTTCTCGCCTGACATTGCGCCACCAGTTATTCGAAGACCTCTCATAATTACACCTGCAAGTGCGCCTGTTTCCACTTCTGATCAAGTTGCTTCCCCTGCTGTCGAGTCATCTAATACTCGGGGCAAAGGGATTGATGATGAGCCTGCCCGGATGGAGGCACCAAAGTCTGTGAATGTTGAAGCCTCCCAGCAAGAGATGGAGGAAATTCTTAAGATAATCAAGAAGAGTGATTTCAATGTCGTTAAACAGTTGGGGCATACCCCCTCCAAGATCTTTATGCTCTCATTACTGCTGTGCTCAGAGGCCCATGCCAAGGCCCTGATTTCATTTCTGAAGACAGCCCATGTGCCATAAGAGACCTCTGCAGATCAATTCACTGACTTTGTAGCCAATTTGACAGCTGACAATGGCTTGGGTTTCTCGGATGCTTATCTTACCGCTAAGGGAAAGAACCACAATGATGCCCTGCATGTCTCTATAGAATGCAGGGGCACTACTCTTGCTCACGTGTTGGTGGACACCGGTTCTTCCCTAAATGTGTTGCCCAAGAAGGCCTTAGACAGGTTGGATTGTGAGGGCCTGGAGTTGAAACCTAGCAACATCATTGTCCGAGCCTTTGACGGGTCGAAGAGGATGGTTCATGGTGAGGTAGACATTCCTATTCGTGTGGGTTCTCAAGTATTCGACTCAACTTTCTATGTGATGGACATTCGTCCATCTTATTCCTGTTTACTGGGTCGACCTTGGATTCACAAAGCTGGGGCAGTGACCTCCACTCTACACCAGAAGCTCAAGTACCCTGTCCGAGGGAAGATCGTTACTATGCAGGGGGAGGAAGAATATATGGTTAGTCATCTGAATTCCTTCCGGTATATTGAGATGGACGGGGAGTTTATTGAAACCCCCTTTCAACATTTTGAAGAGGTACCTCCAACATTGGCGTCAGCTGAGACGGTAATTGAAGAAGACTTTCCTTTGAAGATGGCTTCCCTGAAGGACGCCCGACCTGTAATTGAGAAAGGTGAATGTGATAACTGGGGCAGGCTCCCTAATTTCACTCCTAAAACTGACAAGTTTGGACTGGGTTTTACTGCAGAGGCTCAGAGGGCTGTGCGCAAAGCTAGGATCGGAAGACCTCCTGTGCTCATCACCAATCCAGGAGTGAATTCTATTAGGGATGAAGACGAAGTGGAAGAATGAGAGTTCGATAGCTGGATCTACCCGACGACCGACGGTGGACTGACCAATTGGACCGCAAAAGATCATATACCTGTTACTTTTGTTACACAGTAATGAATTCCTTTGTTTTTGTTATTTGTAATAAACAATGAATTGAAACTTTATGGCCCGGTGTCTTACCTGGGGCACCGTGGCTTCATTTGTGAGGGCTTATTAACTGTCATTTCCATATATCATGAATAAAGACATTGGACGTTTTTCGTATTTCAAATCTTGTGCTCCCTTTCTTTCTTTCTTTCTTTATATATTGCAAAACAGCTATATTTACACACACTCACCTATACAGGTTTCAATCCACTCTGGATCTCACTGGTAACGACTCTGCTACTGCCAGTTATGACTTCGAAAATCCGATCAACTTAGCCGAAGACGAAGGTGAAGATGATTGCGAAGTGCCTGGTGAGCTTGCAAGACTGTTACTCCAGGAAGAGAGGGCAATTCAACCACATGAAGAGCCAGTGGAAACGATAAATCTGGGTACTGAGACAGACCGAAAGGAAGTTAAGATTGGTGCCAATCTGGAGCTCAGCGTGAAACAACGGTTGACTCAGATGTTGCATGATTATGTGGAGATCTTTGCCTGGTCCTACGAAGACATTCCCGGGTTAGATACCGACATTGTGGTCCATCACTTGCCTACCAAGGAAGACTGCCCTCCGGTTAAGCAAAAGGTCTGCCGTATGCGTCCAGAGATGTCTGAGAAGATCAAAGCTGAGGTTATGAAGCAATTCGATGCCGGGTTTCTAGCAGTGACTTCTTACCCTCAGTGGGTTGCCAATGTGGTGCCGGTACCGAAGAAAGATGGTAAGGTCAGAATGCGTGTTGACTACAGGGATCTGAACAGGGCCAGTCCCAAGGATGACTTTCCCCTACCTCACATTGACGTTCTGGTTGACAATACTGCCCAGCACAAGGTGTTCTCCTTCATGGATGGTTTTTCAGGTTACAATCAAATCAAGATGGCTCCTGAAGATATGGAAAAGATTACCTTTGTCACTCAGTGGGGCACCTTCTGCTACAAGGTCATGCCTTTTGGACTGAAAAATGCTGGGGCAACCTACCAACGTACCATGGTTGCTTTATTTCATGATATGATCCATCATGAGATTGAAGTGTATGTCGATGATATGATTGCAAGGTCCCAAACTGAGGAGGAACACCTTGACCATCTGCAGAAACTGTTTGACAGTTTGAAACTGTACAAGCTGAGGTTGAACCCGAACAAGTGCACCTTCGGGGTAAGATCTGGAAAGTTGCTAGGCTTCGTCGTAAGTGACAAGGGTATTCAAGTGGACCCTGCCAAGGTTAAAGCCATTCAAGAGATGCTAGTTCCTAAGACAGAGAAAGAGGTCAGAGGCTTTCTAGGACGTCTGAATTACATTGCTCGATTCATCTCGCATCTGACTGCTACCTGTGAACCAATCTTCAAGCTGCTGAAGAAAGATCAGGTGGTACGGTGGAATGATGAATGTCAGGCCGCTTTTGACAGAATCAAAGAGTATCTCCAAGAACCACCCATCCTTATGCCACCGGTTGAAGGGAGACCTCTGATACTATAATTGACAGTACTTGACAGCTCAATGGGGTGTGTGCTGGGGCAGCATGACGAGTCTGGCCGAAAAGAGCACGCCATTTATTACCTTAGCAAAAAGTTTACCGACTGTGAGACCCGATACTCACTGCTCGAGAAAACTTGCTGCGCTTTGGTATGGGCTGCTCGCCGGTTGAGATAGTATATGCTGACTCACACTACCTTGTTGATCTCAAAGATGGATCCAATAAAGTACATATTTGAAAAGCCTGCTCTGTCTGGGAGAATAGCAAGATGGAAAATGATCTTGACAGAATACGACATCCAGTACACGACTCAGAAAGCTATCAAAGGAAGTGTATTGGTAGACCACTTGGCACACCAGGCAGTAGACGACTATCAGTCAATGAACTTTGAGTTTCCAGACGAGAGCATCATGATTGTGACTGATTGTGAAGTACCTGGACCGGATGAAGGACCTGAGGAAGGATCCTGATGGTCTATGCACTTTGACGGAGCCTCCAACGCTTTGGGTAACGGTATCGGTGCTGTGATCATATCCCCTCAAGGCACTCATACTCCACTTACTGCCCGGCTATGTTTCAACTGCACCAACAACATGGCGGAGTATGAGGCATGCATCATGGGTCTTCAAGCTGCGATTGACTTAAGGATCAAGTTTCTAAGTGTCTTCGGAGATTCTGCTCTCGTGATCAATCAGATCAAAGGCGAGTGGGATACGAAACACCCAAATCTTATTCCTTAAAAAGAATGTATGTTGACATTGATCCCCCATTTCACAGAGATAACTTTTGAACACTTCCCAAGAGAGGAGAATCAGTTGGCGGACGCGTTAGCTACGATGTCTTCCATGTTCAAAGTCAAATGGGACAATGAGGCTCCCCGGATCATCATCTGGAAACTGGATGAACCGGCATACTGTTGTGATCTTGAGGCTGAGACAGTAACTAAGAAACCTTGGTATCATGAGGTGAAAAGATACTTGGAAGCTCAAGAATACCCCGAAGGTGCATCTGTCAACGACAAGAAGTTTCTGAGAAGATTCGCAGCAAAGTTCTTCCTCAGCAACGACATTCTATACAAGCGAAACCATGATTCAACCTTACTGCGTTGTGTGGATAAGACTGAAGCAGAAAGGATCATGGCAGAGCTACATGAAGGTACCTTCGGAACACATTCCAGTGGACACACCATGGTAAAGAAAATCCTTCGGGCAGGATATTTCTGGTCCACTATGGAAGCTGACTGTTACCAACATTCTCGGACATGCCATAAATGCCAGATTTATGCAGATAAGGTGCACGTTCCTCCAGTTCCTCTGAATGTCTTGACTGCACCTTGGACTTTTGCAATGTGGGGCATTGATATGATCGGTGAGATTAAACCTACAGCATCCAACAGGCAGCGCTTCATCCTGGTGGCGATCGATTACTTTACGAAGTGGGTTGAAGCAGCTTCCTACGCTACAGTAACCAAGAATGTTGTGGCACGGTTCATTCGGCACAATCTGATTTGTCGATACGGCATCCCGGAAAGAATCATTACAGACAATGGTACCAATCTTAACAACAAGATGATCACTGAGCTCTGCGAGTAATTCAAGATACAGCACCACAATTCTTCTCCTTACCGGCCGAAGATGAATGGGGCTGTAGAAGCAGCGAATAAGAATATCAAGAAAATTGTGCAGAAGATGACAGTGACCTATAAAGATTGGCACGAGATGTTACCGTTTGCTCTTCATGGGTACCGTACCTCAGCAAGGACGTCAACCAGGGCAACTCCTTTTTCCTTGGTCTATGGCATGGAGGCAGTCTTACCAATCGAAGTGCAGATACCCTCTCTCCGGATAATGAAGGATGCAGATCTGAGCGAAGATGATTGGATCCAGACACGACTTGATCAATTGAACCTAATTGACGAAAAGAGACTCACCGCTATTTGTCATGGTCAAACGTATCAAAAACGGATGATCAGGGCATTTAACAAAAAGGTCAGACCACAAGAGTATCAAGTTGGGGATCTGGTAATCAAACGCATCATCCTTCCTCAGAGTGATCCCAGGGGCAAATGGACCCCCACCTACGAAGGGCCATTTGTGGTTAAACATGTGTTCTCAGGAGGAGCCATGATTCTAACTACCATGGATGGTGACGACCTTCCTCACCCCGCCAATGCAGACATAGTAAAAAGATACTACGCATGATAAAAGACCCGCTAGGTTGACATACCAAGGCAAAAATTAGGGCTTCCCGGAAAACCAAAAGGGTTCGGGCAAAATGAGGGATGAAATGAAAAAAACCTGTACACCCGGCAAGTCGAAAACCTGAAAAGGCGGCTTGGGCAAAAATGGGTATCCCGGTGGACTGAAAACCTGAAAGGGAAGTCCAGGAAAAAGTTAGGGATAAAGTGTAATACTATGTCTCATTGGATCACCTTGCATCCAGAATCCGGTATCAACATCAAGTTCAAACGGCATTGATCGATCAGCTTCATAGTCAACTGAGCAGCAAAGTGATGAGACGCTCGAAGATATAAAGGTGATAGCAGAGTTGAAACCCAGTGGGATTATTCTTTCTTCACACAGCTGTTTTGTTTTCCCTTTTTCATAAAATTGTATAAACTCTTTTATTCGGCGGCGTTCTCCTACTAGGACGTCAGCCTCTTGTACATAAATGCCTATTTACAAGCAAATTCAAAAATCAATATAAATTCACTTTTCAGCTAAAATTGCCAATTGTTTTTCCTTTTTTGTTTTGTTTTGCGAAGAACGTCCAAGGTTCAATTTGTGATATATGCATTTGACAATGATTGCTAACTCATAAATGTTTGCATACGAAACAAAGGATTAATTACAGGTAACACTAGAAACAGGGGCAATAATGAGTTGTCTAAGCGATCTAATTGCTCTGTCCACCAAGGTACCAAGGTAAAATCGGCTGAAGAATACAACCAAGATACCTCAATACCCCAGAGAATGAGCCAGTAAGTCAACATACTCTCCCCAAGCAGAATTAGTCCACAGGCAGCCTTAAGGAAGTTGGGTATCCCCTGCAAATCTCAACATTCCTCAGCATAATATACAAACATTCTTAACAAGCATCCCCGACAGTCTTGACCTAAGATTGTTCCCCGGCGGTATACCAGACATTCAGTGGAGCCACTTCCCCAGAACATCTCAAAAATCTCCCCAGGAAGCCCAGTTTGAAGATTTCCCCAGGAGAGTTCTATCAATCTCCCCAGTAGTAAGCTTATCCCCAGTAGATTCTGGAAGCTTGTCACCCGCAGAGTACGAACGCGTCCCCCGGCTTTATTCAGAAGGTTATTTCCCCACCAGGATATAACTGGGTTATCCTCAGCCGTTTACCATGGAAAGATCGTCCCCGACGAAGTCTTCCTATCCCCCAGCAGAGTTCATCAATTCTTCCAATAATACATCAACGGTGTCCCCAGCGGAGTTATCATTAACCTCAGCAAAGTATTTCTCTCCCCACAGAGCATCCCTGCAGAGTATCTATTCGCCAAGTTTATTACCCCAACGGAGTCATCTTCTCCTACCGGTATTCTTGCAACTATCATCCCCAGCGGAAACAAAGCACTATTCCTCAACATCAGCCCAGGATTCAACTTCCAGGCACTCGTCAAGGATTTACTCTCCTAGACGAAAACATACATTCATAAACATCGCATCTCTATACATTATAGCATGCACATACGCATCATAAATATACAATCTCATCACGCATGTCATACATCATGACATTGCATACAACTAACGTTTTGTCTTTTCAGGACAAAAGTTAATACAAAGATAATTGCTATCAACGGTCGCAACTAAAGATTCGATTCCTGTATCTTGCCAGGGTGTATCTGTTGACGACTGATTCCAAACTCGATTCCTGTATCTCACCAGGGCACGTCTGAAGGGTTCGAAGATCCGATTCCTGTATCTTGCCAGGGTGTATCTGTTGACGACCAACATTACCAGACTCGATTCCTGTATCTTGCCAGGGCACGTCTGAAGGGTTCGAAGATCCGATTCCTGTATCTCGCTAGGGTGTATCTGTTGACGACCAAAATTACCAGACTCGATTCCTGTATCTCGCCAGGGCACGTCTGAAGGGTTCGAAGATCTGATTCCTGTATCTCGCCAGGGTGTATCTGTTGACGACCAACATTACCAGACCTGATTCCTGTATCTCGCCAGGGCACGTCTGAAGGGTTCGAAGATCCGATTCCTGTATCTCGCCAGGGTGTATCTGTTGACGACCAACATTACCAGACTCGATTCCTGTATCTCGCCAGGGCACGTCTGAAGGGTTCAAAGATCCGATTCCTGTATCTCGCCAGGGTGTATCTGTTGACGACCAACATTACCAGACTCGATTCCTGTATCTCGCCAGGGCACGTCTGAAGGGTTCGAAGATCTGATTCCTGTATCTCGCCAGGGTGTATCTGTTGACGACCAACATTACCAGACTCGATTCATGTATCTCGCCAGGGCACGTCTGAAGGGTTCGAAGATCCGATTCCTATATCTCGCCAGGGTGTATCTGTTGACGACCAACATTACCAGACTCGACTCCTGTATCTCGCCAGGGCACGTCTGAAGGGTTCGAAGATCCGATTCCTGTATCTCACCAGGGTGTATCTGTTGACGACCAACATTACCAGACTCGACTCCTGTATCTCGCCAGGGCACGTCTGAAGGGTTCGAAGATCTGATTCCTGTATCTCGCCAGGGTGTATCTGTTGACGACCAACATTACCAGACTTGATTCCTGTATCTCGCCAGGGCACGTCTGAAGAATTTGAAGATTCGATTCCTGTATCCAGCCAGGGCACATATACATAAAGGGTTTGAAGATCAACTCCTGTAACAGGCCAGGTAATTATTTTTCTTTCTCAGGTACGCAAGTTCTCGCTAAGGAATCTCTTACGCGATCGACAATCTCCCGATGGCATCTATAAGCCCATCTCTCCACTTACCAACAGTCTCCAAATGGCATCAATAAGCCCATTCCCGACAAGGTACTGTCATACTTCCAGAAGGTATCTATAAGCCCATCCTCTTATCCATCAGTCTCCAAATGGCATCTGTAAGCCCATTCCCACCATCACGCTGCTGATATTCTACTATGTGAGTGCAAATTTCTGGGCACTCTAGTGTTCAATCATCTTCCACCTTCGGATTACGAAAGGTACGCCAGCCAATCTACACCCTCAGGTTTAAGAAGATTGAACAGGGGCAACTGTTGTACCCCAAAATTTTCCCTCCCATATTCTTCAAGATTTTCCAAGATCAAGGTTCAAAATCTCTCAAGGGTTGCACAGTCCAATTGCCTCCTAACACAGTCAAAATTAGGGTTTTGGTTCTTGCAAAGAAATTGAAGTTTTTAAGGGTCCAATCAAGTCCCACATGCCTATAAACATTTTCAAGCACCCACATGCCAAGTTTCAGGACTCACAGCACCAGATTGCACAGTCAAAAACCCTAAATGCTTCACAGTCAACTGTAGGGGCAAAATGGTCATTTGACAGTCAAAAGTCCAAATTTTTGGTCAACATCTTATTTTGAAGCCACAAACATCATTTTATCAATTCTTGATCATGATTCTCAAGGCATGGCTCAAAAAGTCTAAAGATGCAAAAGTTTCCATTTTTGGACAGCTGAAAAAGTCAACTGCAAATTGACTAGGGCATAACTTCCACATGGTTTATCAGAAAAATTCCTTGCAAATCTCATTTTGAAGAGAATGAAATTTCCTACAACTCATCTTCACACTTCAAGTCCAAGAAATGCTCTCACAAAAAGTTATCAATTTCAACATTATAGGTCATTTTCAAAAGTCAACAAAAAGGCACTTTAAGTCAAAGACCATAACTTGAGATTGGTAAATCAAAATTACATGGGAACAAAGCCATTGGTTAGAGGACTTCAATACCTTTCCAAAATGTCCAAGAACATGATCAAAGCTTAAAAATTGAGCAAGATATGCCTTGTAGAAGTTGGGAAATTTTTGGGAATTTTGAAAAGTCAACTTTGCTTCAAAAGCCTCAAAATTGCTAATGGGCCTCAATTTCTTCCATGAATCATTACCCAAAGGACATGCACGACCCATTGACCTCCAAGGGAGTTATTTTCTCATTTTTGATTAATTATTTGAATTTTTATTATTATTAATTCACTTAATTAAAATTAAATATGAAAAAATAGCAAATAATACCTTTCAAATCTTTTTGTGCAGAGAATTCACTCATTATGTGCTCAATATTTCGTGCATCATTCAAAAAGGAAAGATTCTACATGATTGGCAATGATTGGCATAAAAAAGGATTGAAAAAGATTGGATTTTATATGATTGGAAATCAAATATCAAAAACATGAATGCATGGATTATGGGCTGGTTTTCTTAACCTAATTCACTCACTTACTTATGCACAAGTGAAACCTATTCCATTAGACACAAGAGGCTGCGCAGAAAACCAATAACAAACTTGCAACCTAAAAACCTTGAAACTGTTTTCACACCTAGAGGACGATTCAAGGCTTGTAAAGTATTCCAATACACTCCTGACACTACTAGGAAGCATTTGCAATCAAATCCAGGCCTCCATACCCAAAGAAGTGGTAGAACGATGTCTCACTTTTCATAGATTTTTTCATTATCGTTTTTTAATTTCCAGGCATTGTTCATGCATTTTAATTGTTGATTTACACTAATATGGATATCCTGAAGCTAATGACATAACTCAATTGAATTATCAAGCCCGGTATCATGATTCACCATTAACGATTTCTAGGGTTGCAGAAGCTTTGAATTGGGGCTTTCCCCATATGGAAAAATTGGGCCACCAAACTGGGACTATTGAAATCAGGGCATCCAGACGAATCATTTGACCACCTCGCGCCCTTTTTATAATTGACCATGCTCTAATCGTTATTTTTATACATTGTAGTTAGTGGAGGTTTAAAACCCCCGCTATTTGGTATTATTTGCAGGAACAAAAGGAAGACGATGCTAGCGTGGCTTGATCTTACTGGATAGTTTAAATACTGGCGCGCATTTTCGTTAAACACCACTAACGCTTGTTTTCTCTCTTATAATAATCATTATCCATTAGATATACAAAGTAACGCGCTAGCTCAGTTGGCAGTTGAGTTGTCATGCAGGTACTGGGACCTGGGTTCGATCCCCAGGTCCCCCCCAAACGTTTAATATTTTTGTCTTAAGACGTTCATGTGCAGCGCCTCTCCCAGGGTTCATCATACAACCCCACCTCCTAGCTTGCCACGCGCCCAGAAGCTTCAATCTGAAGGCCACAAAAGAGGCTCACCATGTACCTCAGTCAACCCTTCCACATGCACGCGCCAGAAAGTCAAGCAGGCCTTTGATTTAATGGGCCAAAATGCTTCAATAGACCTCCAAATTGGGCCAGATACCCCCCTTTGTTTGTATTCTATTCTTCTTTCTAGTTTTCTTCTTTCTTTTCAATTCTTTTTTAATTTGTTTTAATTATTTTTGTTAATTCACAAAAATAATTTTTATAATATAAAAAACCAGAAATCAAAAATTGTAATATTTAATTATTATTATTTCACCATTAATTTATTTTGTAAATAAATATTAATAATTAATGTAGTAAATTAGGTTTTCAATTTTAACATTTTTTTAAATAATTAAAATATGTAGAAATTAGGTTTTTAACATTTTTATCCTTTTTTCTTAATAAATAATTTTTTCTTATTATCATCATTGTTAATTATTAATTAATTTTGTAAATAAACATGTAATTAATTAATTAGGGTAAATTAGGTTAAACTTGAATATCTTTCATAAATAATTAAAAACAACTTAGAACTAGGGTTTTATTTAACTTCTAATTTTAATTAATTTTCCTTATTTTCATTAAATACAAAAAAAACATGAAAAACAATTTTTCCTCTTATTAAATAATTAATTAGCTTTTTTTAATTTCATTTAATTTCAAAAGGGTCCAACGCCCTCGAACGTTCCTTTTTTTCGCGCATTTATTTTTATTTTCTTTTTTTTTTAATATTATGTAATTGCTCAAGCCTTGTAATAGTAATTAGGAATTTATTTACTTTCCACATTTTTATTAAAAAACAGGTCTTTGTTAATTTGGCGATGTATAGACCCGCGCCTTGTAATAGCGTAGGACTTTATTTTCCGCACTTTTAAATTCTAAACTTTGCATGAAAGAATGAATGGCCTAAATTAAAAACAATGCGTAGCTCACCAAATGCATGACAAGATAAAACATAACTGAAAACAATACACAAATTCACACACCACTCTTAGGGTACGCCTCACTGTTGCCTTGCCCTCGAAACGTGGTCGTCGAGTATAGGACGTTTTAGTAAGTCCTTATGTCCATGACCCATGGCATAAGGGTAGCTTCTAAGGTGTCCTACTGTTGCTCTGGTGACCACATTGTCCCTATCATCGAATTGACCCGAATAACTCCAACGACGGTGCTACCTACTTCTCAATAATGGGATAGTACTGTCTAAAGGACTCTTACACAGCTTAATTCCTTAGAGTAGGTAGATTTCTCATGGGTACTTGCTCTTTCAAAAAACAAAAACAACTTTTCGCACCTACACTTTCAAAAAGTTTTCAAACAAATACTTCATACACTCTTGAGGACTGATACAAGAGTTACCTAGAAGTTTTTCAAACTAAACTTTTTTCAAAACCCACATACACTTGAAAAGCAAACAATTTTTGAAAACATAAGAGCAAGTACCTAAGAGCCCGTGGATAACCACGGATAGAAAGGGTGCTAACACCTTCCCTTTCTATAAATCTACCTCCTGAACCGAGAACATTCTCAAAGAAGGAATTTTGCTGTGCTTTTGTCCTTTCCATGTTGGAGAACATAAAAGACGGTGGCGACTCTTGCTTACCGCGACATACGCGATCTAGCTTTAAACAGTCAATTCTATTTCCACCGATCACAAAGGGACACACAAAAATTGCCTCAAGGACACCCTCTCGAAAATCTCAATTTTTGTCAACACTAGGGCAAAGTCAAAACCAAAGATCCAGCAACTTTCAGTCCAAGCCATCCATTGCAAATCATTCTTGAGGGATCTAAGGGTAAGAATAGGTTGAAAGTCATGGCCATTGCTGCTTGAAACAAGTATCCTCATCTTCTCCGATTTGCTTTTCTTTCAAACATTCATATAATTAATTTCATGCATTTCTAGTATTTATTAACCGTCCAAATGAGTTCCTGCTATTACTTAGAACAAGTTTGAATCATAAAACAAGCTCTAACATGAGAATCATGTTTTGCCATGGCTAGGGAAGTTTGAGATGTCTTCTTCGAAACTCATGATACAAGTGTTTTGAGGCCAAACAAACACCACCATCAGATTCGCAAGGGTCGAATTAGGGGGATAGGGCCCTTTTTATGGTCTAACATATGCTATTTTATAGGTTTGAAAATCCTCTCACCGGAGAAGACGATCGGAGCTAGGGCTCCAGCGCTTCCCTGGTTCACTTGCTTTATTATATATTTGTTTGTTTATATTTTAATAACAGAAATGAAGCACAGTGCAATTGGTTGAGACATAGGCATGTAATGTGAAGGGCATGGGTTCGATCCCTACGTCTTACAATTATTTTTTTTTTGTTATTTTTCAAACTAACGTGCAGGTTTTATATATATTAATCAATGCCTATTTCTCAAAAATCAAAGGCGCTTGGCCTAGGGGCAAGTAGTGCAGTTTGTAAAGCCAAGGGCGTGGGTTCAACACCCACCCCATGCAGTTTTTATTTACCCTATTTTTCTAACCTAATTTTTCTATTTTCTTTCTTAATTATTCCTTAATTATTTTTTAATTAATAATTAACTAACCTAATCTTTTTTTCTTAATAACTAAGAAATTAGGATTATGATTTTAGTTAGTAATTAATTTTTTCTTATATTTTTTATTTACTAATTAATCAAATTGGCTTTTTTCTTAACATTAAAATAAATTAGGATTTAGGTTTTAATTACTATTATTAACTTAAATTATTTTCTACAAAAAAAATCATAAAATATTTTAACATTCTTTTTCTATTTTCTTTCTTCTTGCTATTTAATTTTCATAGAAAATTGTATAGGTTTCATTCTTTAATTGTAATAGCGTAGATTTCTTTTCTCGCATTTTTTCTTAATTATGTAATTGCTCACAGGATGTAATAGCGTAGGTTTACTTTCTCGTGAATTTTTATACTTATGTACCTCTCCCAAAGCTATGTAATAACTTAGGACTTTACATTCCACACTTTATTTTTCGAACATATTTAACTGCTAGTAACTAGGGTTTGCGTGGCAAGACTAAAAACAATCTAGAAAACCCTAATATTCAAGATAAATAACTGAATCAAACACTTCACACACTTGCACCTCTAGGATAACCTCTCTTGTTGTCTTATGATATTGGTCACGTCCCTTGAAAGTGGGGACACTTTAGTGAAAGACCCTTGATCAAATCATCATGTCCCTTTCGAATAAAGTCCATAATCCCTCGATGAGCCTTCGAGTTGCCTACAAAATGATCTAGTCCCTTCGAGTTGCCTATAAAATGATGATAGTCCATTTGATACAATTGCTAAAGTATTCATACTTGTTGCCTTCGATGACCATATGATGACCCTACGCCTGTACCTTCACATCTAATAGATAGGGTTACTTACCAACTAATGGTATGGATATTAATGTGATACGGTGGAAGAACCGACTGTTTAATACTGGTTTGCATTTTGCGTTTTTTGTTTGCAAAACATCGCGGTAAGCAAGAGTCACCATCGACTTTTATTTTATCCAACTAGAAAGGAAAAAAGCACAAAAAAATTCCTTTTTCTAGATTTTGAGTATGGGGGTAGATTATAGAAAGGGAAGGTATTATCACCCTTTCTATCCGTAGTTTTCTACGGGCTCTTAGGTACTTGCTCATCATTTTAAAAATTGCTTCCATGTTTGTGTGTTTTTGAAAAGTTTTTGTTTTACTTTGTTTTAACCCTTGTATCAGTCCTCAAGAGTGTTACGAAGTCGTTTTGAAAACTTTGTTAAAAAAAAGGTGTAAGTGTGAAAAAGTTTGATTTTGAGCAAGTACCTACTAGCATCTACCTACTCTAAAAAAGAATGTTTTTGTTCTTGTTTCCTTTAGACAACGCTATCCCACTATTAAAAAGTAGGTAGCACCGTCAATGGAGTTGTAAGGGTCAATTCGAAAGGGACGTAATGGTCATTGAAGGCAACATGTAGGGATACCTTAGCATTTTGAAGGGACTGTCATCATATATTCATAGGCAACATCGAGGGACAAGATCATATACCGTAGGCAACTTCGAGGGACATCGAGGGACCATGATCTTTATGATGATTTTAACCGAGGGCCTTTGCTAAGGGTATCTCTACGTTCGAGGGACATGACCATTATTTTCCGAGGCAACCAAGTGAGGTATACCCTAAGGGTGCATATGTGCAAGGTGTGTTATGTTCAGTTATTTTAGTCTTGTGTTAAGTTTGCTAATGTTTGATTATTCTTGCCATACAATCCTATTAGTCATACATCTAGCAGTTAATAATTGCAGTAATTTAAAAGTGCAGAAATATAAAACCTAGCTATTACAAGGCTTTGGGGAGGGGGATTATGTACATATCCAAAACTGGGGGAAAAATAAATAAAAGCGGTAAAAGTCCTACTAATCATCTATTACATCCCAATATACAGTTACAATAATAAAATGAAGTGCGAAAGAATAATAACGCGCAAATTTGAAAAGACGTCTAAAAATCCTAAGATATAAAAAAAATCTTTTTGTTGTTTTTTTGTTTTAATTTATAAAAATGGTTTAAGTTAAAAAATAATTGATCTAGATCTATATTTAAAAAAGATAATTATTAAAGAAACATGAAATTTAAATAAAAGAAATTAATTCTATATTTTTTTGGTATTTTTGTTATGAAAAGGAAAATGAATTAAAATAAAATTAAACCTAAGTTCTATTAATTTTAATTTTTTTTAAAAAGTTAAAGTGTTTAGTTAATTAATTTACCAAAATTAAAATTTAATTAAGAAAAAATTATAAATCTATTTTTATGTGATTTTTACATTTGTTTATTGATAAAAATAAAAAAGGGATTAAAAAAAATAAATGAAATGAATAAAACAAGAAAATAAAGATGGGCCTAGTAGCAAAAGTAAACAGGGGGTGCAATCATCAGAAATCCCTAGGCCCGAACCTTTGAAAGTTTCATGCTCTAACTATGGTGTTTTTTTATTCTTGCGTGGAACCTATGATTCAACCATCCATAACTGTTCTATATAAACTCAAACAAACGTTAGCATACCACAAAATGTGATTAAAATTAGAGATTCGAAGTTTAAAATTTTACCAAACCGGTATTGTCACATGGGGACATGCTAGGCGTGTGATGGATTTCTCTTGGGCCTTGTAATACTCCTGAGGACTTCAAAAGGATGGTTTGAGTCTTGATGTCAATTGAGAGAGACCAGAACCTCGAGATATGACTTGCACCAATTCTTTGATTTTTGGAGAGCTTTTTGAAGAGCTTTTGGAGAACTTTTTGAAGAGCTTTTTAGAGAGTAATTTCGTCTCTTTCAAGCTTGTATGTTTCTATATTTATAGAGGAGAATAAGGAGACAAGAAAGCATGGAAATAATCTCCCTCATAATGTTGTGTTTTAAGACCATGATCAAAATTTGAAAAAAATGTCATATTTGATGAT
This sequence comes from Vicia faba, assembly GCA_948472305.1. Taxonomy (NCBI): domain Eukaryota; kingdom Viridiplantae; phylum Streptophyta; class Magnoliopsida; order Fabales; family Fabaceae; genus Vicia; species Vicia faba. The sequence continues at coordinate 454,537,584 of OX451735.1, read as the reverse complement.
TTTATGCCATTTTCACATGTGGATGAACCTGGACATATTTTAAAGGTTATTGCACGAAATCAATTGACATAAACCTGCATAAAACTAGCCCAAAATAGATTCACATCAAAATTTACATTGTTTCTATTATTTATTTATTTAATTCTGAATTTTAATGAATAAAATATCAAAATAAATAGTATAAATAGTATAAAAATATATGAGTGGGCTTAGAGGTCGTGGAACATGTTACAAACTCAATGCAAGCATAAAAAGTTGGGCCCATTTGGCAAAAATTGCAATTTTGGACATATTTGACTTTTGGCAATTTTGCAAAAAGGGTCAACTTTGCCAATGCATAACTCCCTCAATTTTGACCCTAGAGAGGTGTTCTTGGAGTTTTTAGAAATCTTAAGATATCCTCTAAGCAACCCTTTTGGTTTCATCTCAATTTGAACTTTCATGTTCATGTAAGAAGATTTGACCCAAAAGGTGTTTTTGTTGACTTTTCAAAATGACTTATAATGTCCAAATTTATATCTTCTTGTGAGTGCATATTTTGAACTTTGGATATGAAGATGAATTGTAGGTAATTACATACTCTTCAAAATCAGCTTTGGATGGGTCATTTCTGATAAAGTATGAGAAAGTTATGCTTGGTCAAAGTTGAGTTAACTTTTCCTGCAAAACTCTAATTTAGCAACTTTTGGGTTTTGATGAATTCTGAGCAATCCTTGAGGAATCATGATCAACCCTTTATCAAATGATTAATAATACTTAAAAATGAGGATGTTGAGCAAAAATATTTAAGTTTGACTGTATGTGAGCCACAATTGACTTTTGCCCTAGCACAGTCGACTTTCAGGCCTTTGAGCAATTGACTGAGCAAACTTCCTCTGCATGGCTTGAAACTTGACATGGATGATCTTGAGAATATATTAGCACAATAGTGAGAATTTGGGACCCTTTGGACTCAAACATCTTGATGCAAAATGAAACCCTAATTTGAGGTAGATTGCCTTTAGGAGAGAGTTTGTCTGGTAAACTCTTGGACTTCCTTGGGCAATTTGAAGACCTTACTTGAAATGTATTGTGAAATATGGGAGGGAAAATTTTTAGGTACAACAGCTGCCCCTGTTCAATCTTCTTAAACCTGAGGATGTAGATTGACTTGCTTGCCTTTCGTGATCCGAAGGTGGAAGATGATTGAACACTAGAGTGCCCAGAAATTTGCACTCGCATGAAGTGGTACTGGCCTTGCGATTTCGGGAATGGGCTTATAGATGCCATTTGGAAGTTAATGACGGAAAATGGGCTTAAAGATGCAATCGAAATAAGTGTTGATCGCATAAGAGATTCCTTTGCGAGAGCCCGTATACCTGTTGTTAAGGAGGATTTCGCTGGGGAATGTCGGTCTCTGTCTTGAGAGAAATAGAATTTTAGGAGCTTCAGTCGTCCGTTATCCTACTGGGGAATCATCTCTTAGTAGGGGAGGTGAAAATGAACTGCTATCTGGTCGTGTATAGGCTGCATCACAGCCTACTGGGGAAAGGTGAAACTGATCGTGTTTGATCAGGTCCAGGTCTTACAGTGTTATGGACTGCTGTCTGGAGATAAGAGAAAAGAAACCTGGATGGTAAGGTTATGAGAAGGAACCTGGATAGTAGGGCTTATGGGAAGGAACCTGGGTAAGGTTTCTTCGTGAGGAGTTTGGATAAAACTGCATCTGAACCGAGAAGGAACCTGGGTAAGGTTGCTTTGTGAGGAGTTTGGGTAAAACTGCATATGAACCGAGAAGGAACCTGGTTAAGGTTGCTTTGTGAGGAGTTTGGGTAAAACTGCATCTGAACTGAGAAGGAACCTAGGTAAGGTTGTTTTGTGAGGAGTCTGTGTACGGCTTTAGGAGGAACCTGGGTAGGGTTACTTTGGGATACGTCCGTGTAAAACTTCGACAGGAACCTGGGTAAGGTTACTTTGGGCTAAGTCTATATAAAACTTCAAGAGGAACCTGGGTAAGGTTACTTTGTGATAAGTTCGTGTAAAACTTCAAAATGAACCGGGTAAGGTTACTTTGAGATAAGTGTGTGTAAAACTTCAAGAGGAACATGGGTAAGGTTACTTTGTGATAAGTTCGTGTAAAACTTCAGGAGGAACCTGGGTAAGGTTACTTTGTGATAAGTTTGTGTAAAACTTCAGGAGGAACCTGGGTAAGGTTATTTCGTGATAAGTTTGTGTAAAACTTCAGGAGGAACCTGGGTAAGGTTATTTCGGGATAAGTTCGTGTAAAACTTCAAGAGGAACCTGGGTAAGGTTACTTTGTGATAAGTTCGTGTAAAAATTCAGAAGGAACCTGGGTAAGGTTACTTTGTGATAAGTTCGTGTAAAACTTTATTTGGAAATGTATGAGAAAAGACCCGTGTAAGATTTTTCAGGATAAACCCGTGTGAAGTTGCATTTAGGAGAAACCCGTGTAAGATTGCTTCGTGACGAACCCGTGTAAAGTTTGTTTAGTTTCCGGAGCTAATCTTGAACTTGCTGGAAGTTGTTGATGATAAACATCTTTCCTGAAAAGGTACATGATTAATCGTATATGATGCATGACATGCATTGTATGATGATGTTCTCAAAATAAATGAGATTATGTCGTATGCAATATGTATGCGCACATCATGATATATGAACATGAAATGCTATTGTGGCACGTCCGAGTTTGGGAAAATAAATCCCTGACTGTTGTTGGAGAGTAATGGAAATTGAGTTCCTGACTGTCGTAGAAAAGGTGGTTCTTCTACATCCGCTGGAGATGGTGAACCAGAGATGACTATGCTGGGGATTTGCCCCTTGTTTATGGATATTCTGCCGAGGAGAGACTCTGCTTGAGAACAAATCTGCGGGGGAATAATTATGTTGGAGAGAGAAGCTTCCATAGCTGAAGGGATAAACTCTGTCGGGGATTGAGCTTTTGTATTCAGAGAAATTAACTCTGTTCAGGAGAAAACTTTATGAACGCTTGCGATTACAAAATTCGACTGGGGAATAAAGACGTCGGCTCTCTGAAAGAGCTTGGCTGGGGAAAGTAACTCATGTTTGGGGAGGCAGAGATCAAAACTTTGGTTGCCTCTACTATGTAGGGAGTGTAGATGTTACTAGGACGCATGCTGAGGATACGACAATGACTTTGTATCAAGACTTTTCTACCCCTGTACCTGCTAGAGAAAGTGCTTGCGGAGGCCTTGTGGCTTGATGGTTATCCCAACTTATGAGGTGCTTGGTAACTGCCGATCGAAATAATAAGTATTCTACTAATAGGAAAGTGACAAGATGACCGGACATAGTCGTACGCTTTAATCCCTAACTTTTCCTGGACTGTCTTTTCAGATTTTCAGTCCACTTGGATACCCTTTTTTGCCCAAGCCGCCTTTTCAGATTTTCGGCTTGCCGGATGTACATATCTTTTTTGTTTTTATCCCTAATTTTTTCCCGAACCCTTTTGGTTCTCTGGGATGCCCTTATTTTTGCCTAGGCCAGTCAACCTAGCGGGTCTTTGTTCATGCGCAGTATTTTCTGACTATGTCCACGCTCTCAGGATGTAGGGAGTTGTCACTGTCGGTAATGTTGTGTTGCCACACTACCAGAAGATGTTTGTTTGATCGTACATGATTCGTTGCTAGAATTCATGACCAATGCCCCCAAGTGATTCAGATGGAGATCTGCCCCTGGCTATTTGGCATCTTTGAGAGATTCCTTGAATCTTGACTTGACTTCCCCAGATGATGGACAATGATCATGTCGTGCCCCTTGGTTGGAAGTGTTTTTCCACTTGAGGTGATCCTTTTTATTGAGAAGGTTTTTTTTCACTAGATATTTGTCACGTGAATTTCTCTACTGTTGAACAAATAGTGATATGCAAACAATGTTATTTTAAGAATGCAAAGCTTATGTCTGTCTTGAAGTTTTGAAAATGCAGATTTTTATAGAAAAAATAGAATTTTGCAAAGATGTGATATCAACTCAGGATTTGAAACGAACCTTCAGGAGTCAGGATACCTTTTGTAACAGTATGTTTTCAAACTAACCCATGCTTCAGCTAGGACTTTTAAGGGTTATAACATGGCTTGGTTCACGGTTTAAGAAACAAAGGATAAAGGCTCAAATTTTATTTGTACCCACCCGTTCTTCGTGATGTTCTTTGATCCTAAACTCAGCTAATTGTGCATTTAGATCCCGTTTGAGACTTTGCTCTGATATTCCTGTGATGGTTCGGATACTGACAATTTATTTTGAATAGGAAGTCATTTATTTTTTGTTAAGGGTTTGCAGGACCTCTTTCTTTTTTATTTTATTATCCCTGTCTTTTTCCTGAATTGTTTCTTTTTGTGATTATAGTCAGCGGGATGCCCCAGTATTTTTTCTTAAGTCTCCTTCATAGGTTTTGACTTAATGGGATTTTATTTTGAGAGATAATGACTTCCTGTCTTGATGATTATAGGGAACCATCACCATCTTTTGTTTCAGAAGGACGTCTTTGATGCCATTCATTGTGTACGAAGCGGCAGATTGTGACTGAATATGCCTCTGAACTAACTGAGAAAACTACCCTGCCCCAGGTTATGATTAAGGGTTTTAATTTGTGTGAAAAGAAAAACTCCTACTTCTTTGGCTCGAAGGGGTTGACGAGGGATTATCTTCCTTATAACTCCACTGTTTAGGATTTGAAACAACGCCTGTACATCGTCAGCGGGGTCTGTTCAAAAGCATATTGTAGAGATTTTGATATCATTTTCGTCATCCTCCTAGCATATTGTAGAGATTCTGGTCTAGGAGTCTCTTCCAAACCTATGAAGGGCATCTGCTTAAGGATGGATATGCCCAATAAGTGAGAAAACTCTTCTAAAGTGGGAACTAGCTGATAATCTGGGAAGGTGAAACAATGATGCACCGGTTTGAAGAACTGGAAAAGCACACTCATCATCTGTCATCAAACTTTGAGGTAACCAAGCTAAGAAGCTGACCATGTGTCTTAATGAAGGAAGAAGTCTCAGAAACTCTTGAGACCAACTCTTTGAGTTGAGCAGGTATTTGCACAAAGTTAACTCGGATGGTGTTTCTGCGCATGGAAGACATAATTTGCAAAACGGAACAAAGATAAATCCCCTCGGTCTTTGAAATGGTTAGTATAATGAAGCATGCATGCTATGTTATGATGCATGATGTCATGGTAAAAACAACACAGGTATAACAGATAACAGACATGGCAAAGGCAAACAAGTCACACAAAAGTCCTTAAGTTTAAGGCTTGCATGGGGTCTTGGTATTACCCTCTTAAAGTTCAGTTGGTTTCAACATGTCCTAATAATAGTAACCGGGTTCTAGGGGATCTTAATATCACTGACCATCCTCCATCGGTCATGGTTTCAGCTCACGCAATATTTTCTTGCAGCCGGAACTATCTCGAGGGTATGGTCTCAATGAGTGTAGCATCGAGTATCAACCAGTTCTCAGCTTTACACTGAGGCCGGCTATCTCACTACTTCCTAATGGCCAAGTTGGGCTATTAAGGGTTCTAGGTCAGTTGATGTTTAACGACACACATAGCAGCCCCGTATTCTCCTCGTTTATCCACAAGGGATATTGGTACCAACCAATGTGCCACATCAATGTAGCTACTACTTCAACCGTATCGGTCTACGCCGTACAGTTCCCTCACAGTTTATTGCTACTTACCTAAAAGGTGTTCCCCAGATCCGGGTTAGGATCTATAGTAACTCCCAATACAAAACTATCAAAAGTAAAGCAACCAAAACAAACAAGAGAAGCAAATATGATGACTAAATCCTAAGGTATACCTCACTTATTTAGTCCCCGGCAGAGTCGCCAGTTCTGTGATACGGTGGCAGAACCGGACTGTTTAATACTGGTTTACGTTTTGTGTTTTTTGTTCGCAAAACATCGTGGTAAGAAAGAGTCACCACGGACTTTTATTTTATCCAACTGGAAAGGAAAAAAGCACATAAAAATTCCTTTTTCGAGATATTGAGTACGGGGGGTTTATTATAGAAAGGGAAGGTATTAGCACCCTTTCTATCCGTAGTTTTCTACGGGCTCTTAGGTACTTTCTCATTATTTTTAAAATTGCTTCCGTGTTTGTGTGTTTTTGAAAAGTTTTTGTTTTACTTTGTTTTAACCCTTGTATCAGTCCTCAAGAGTGTTACGAAGTCGTTTTGAAAACTTTGTTTAAAAAAAAGGTGTAAGTGTGAAAAGGTTTGATTTTGAGCAAGTACCTACTAGCATCTACCTACTCAAAAAAATAATTTTTATGTTCTTGTTTCCTTTAGACAGCGTTATCCCACTATTAAAGAGTAGGTAGCACCGTCGTTGGAGTTGTAAGGGTAAATTCGAAAGGGACGTAATGGTCATTGAAGGCAACATGTAGGGATACCTTAGCATTTTGAAGGGACTGTCATCATATATTCGTAGGCAACATCGAGAGACAAGATCATATACCGTAGGCAACTTCGAGGGACATCGAGGGACCATGATCTTTATGATGATTTTAACCGAGGGCCTTTGCTAAGGGTATCCCTATGTTCGAGGGACATGACCATTATTTTCGGAGGCAACCAAGTGAGGTATACCCTAAGGGTGCATATGTGCAAGGTGTGTTATATTCAGTTATTTTAGTCTTGTGTTAAGTTTGCTAATGTTTGATTATTCTTGCCATACAATCCTATTAGTCATACATCTAGCAGTTAATAATTGCAGTAATTTAAAAGTGCAGAAATATAAATCCTAGCTATTACAAGGCTTCGGGGAGCGAGATTATGTACATATCCAAAACTGGGGGAAAAAATAAATAAAAGCGGTAAAGGTCCTACTAATCATCTATTACATCCTAATATACAGTTACAATAATAAAATGAAGTGCGAAAGAATAATAACGCACAAATTTGAAAAGACGTCTAAAAATCCTAAGATATAAAAAAAATCTTTTTGTTTTTTTTTGTTTTAATTTATAAAAATGGTTTAAGTTAAAAAATAATTGATCTAGATCTATATTTAAAAAAGATAATTATTAAAGAAACATGAAATTTTAATAAAAGAAATTAATTCTATGTTTTTTTGGTATTTTTGTTACGAAAAGGAAAATGAATTAAAATGAAATTAAACCTAAGTTCTATTAATTTTAATTTTTAAAAAAAAGTTAAAGTGTTTAGTTAATTAATTTACCAAAATTAAAATTTAATTAAGAAAAAGTCCTAAATCTATTTTTATGTGATTTTTATATTTGTTTATTGATAAAAATAAAAAAGGGATTAAAAGAAATAAATGAAATGAATAAAACAAGAAAATAAAGATGGGCCTAGTGTGATACGGTGGCCATAACCGAACTATTTTAGGAATGCTGGTTTCCGTTTTGCGTTTGTGTTTGCAAAATGTCGCGGTAAGCAAGAGTCGCCACTGACTTTTATTTTATCCATCAGGAAAGGAAAAAAAGCACAGAAAAATTCCCTTTTTCGAGATTTTGAGTACGTGGGGTAGATTATAGAAAGGGAAGGTATTAGTATCCTTTCTATCCGTGGTTTTCCACGGGTTCTTAGGTACTTGCTCATCATTTCAAAATTGCTTGTATGTGTTTGATTTGAAAGAAAAAAATTTTGACTTCGATTTAACCCTTGCTTCTGTCTTCAAGAGTGTTACAAAGTGTTTTTGAAATCTTTGTTTGAGAAGAGTGTAAGTGTGAAAAAAAGTCTGTTTTGATTAAGCAAGTATTTAAGAACTAATCTACCTACTCGAAAAAAGAGAATTGTTCTATGTTTGTTTCCTTTAGACAGTGCTATCCCACTATTAGTGAGTAGGTAGCAACGTCGTCGGAGTTTTGAGGGTCAATTCGAAAGGGACGTACGATCACTGAAGTAATGCTAGGACGTCTTAGTAATAACCCTAATGTCTTAGATCAATTATTTGACGCAACAATTCCGAGGCAACTTTTCTGAACGGGACTTTAATCTTTGTTTAGACAAGAGAGCGACCACTAAAATATCCTATACCTAATGACCGTTTACCAAAGGCAACCGAAGTGAGAGTATACCCTAGGAGTGTGCATGTGCGAGTGATCAAATTTCAAATTATTATCTTTGCACATTTAGGGTTTGCTAACCGTTTTAAAGTTTAGATACATTCTTGTCATGCATCCTCAATATCCATACATCTAACAGTTAATATTTGTGGAATTTAAAGGGCGGAAAGTAAAGTTACGCTATTACAAGGCTTCGGATATTTACATAGCCAAAAACAAATTCGTCGAAATGATAAATGAAATGGAGAAAAACCCTAACTAATCTATTACAACTTGTGAGCAATTACATTAATATGGTAAAAATAAATAAACGCGATGAATAAAGAACGAGAGAGAACTAGGATTTTGACCCCGTCTAACCTAATCGAAAGAGAAATTATTTTTGTTGTTTTTAATTATTTTTAAGAAAAAAGAATAAGGTTTTCAAATTAAATACAAAATTAATTAGTAATTAAATTAATTAAAGAAAATAATTTACATGGCCTATTTTTGTTTTTTAAGGAAAAAGAAAATAGAATTAAATTAAACTAAAACACCAATTTTCAAATTGTTTTTTAATTTATTTACAAAAGAATTTAAGTTACCCTAAAATGAAATTAATTAATTAAATTAATTAATTTTTTGATAAAAAATGAACCTAAATCTAATTGGATGAAAAATATTATTTTTGTGATTTTTTGATAAAAAGAATTATTTTTTATGTTACTAAAAATAAATAAAATGAATAAATAAAGAAAATATAAAGAAAAAAAATAAAGAGAAAGAAAGAAGAATTGGGCCTGGTTGTGAGTAATTGGGGGGCGTGAATAGCAAATCTGGCCCAAGAAGTAATTGATCCACGTTGACTTGCTGGATCCCCTGCCATGCGTTGACTAGATCACATGATAGGTCTTTCAATGATGGCCTTCAGATCTGGCCTCCTGGACACCTGGCTGGTTGGATGATGATGGACCATGGTGGTCATCCCACCTATACACGCACCTGATTATGGAAAGGAAAATAATATGAAATAATTAGGGGGACCTGGGATTCGAACCCAGGCCCTATGGCTTTCTCCACTCACCTTGCAACCAACTAAACTGCGTGCGTTAGTTGTATACAACAGAAACAATAATTATTATATTATAAACAAGCGAAATAAAGAGAAATTCGTGCGGAAATTCAAATGGACAAGTAGGGTGATGCCACGCCATCATCCCTGTCCTCTCTCCGTGGCTAAAAGGTTTGAAGACCTTTACCTACGGACAACGTCCGTCACTACAAACCCTGTAATTCTCAAAATCAAACACAAGCAAGATAAATAAAATCTAAGGCCATAAATCAACTCGTCTTGGCCTGCTGAGTACGATGGTGCCCTTCTTGATGGCCAATTTTACCTGTGTGAAAAGATCCCAAATGGAGACCAAGAACCCTAACAATGGCAAATCTTGATACAGTCTACAAAAACGCAATTAAATGATATAGATAGCTTGGAAATGTTTCAAGGAGCAAGAATATATAATTATTTCATGCTATAGATGCCAAAATTATGCAATTCGATTTCAAGAAGAAGTCATTGTCGTGGATGACTTACAGTGGGGTTTTAGCGCTGGAAACTCCTTGTTCTTGATTGGTATAGCTTGCTGGTGATCCCAGGAAGTGAATGAGATGGTTAGGGATCCTTGTAAATGCCTTGAAGTGAAAAATCAGTTTACCACTTTTCTTTTTTTTCCAAGTTTTGTTCTCTCTTTTGCGCCTCCAAAACCTTGTGATTTTTGTCTGCAAATGTTCCCTATATACTGAGGAATGAATTAGGTTTAAAATTATGCTCTCAATCTTCCTCTGTTATAGCTTTTGATTTGGATTTGATTCACTTGAAAATCTTTCTAAAAATAGGTCAAAACCAAACTTTTTGTGCACACAAAGGCTTTGCATGATTTCAATCTTTTTCTAGTTGGATATAGAACCTGAAACATGCACAATATCTTGAGGTTTCAATGATTTGGATTTTCTATGATTTGTTTTGATTTAAATTGATTTAATTCAAATAAAAATCAAAATAAATAATAAAAATAATATAAATACAAGTGGGAAGAGCTAGGACTCGTGGACCATGCTACCAATTCAAAACAAGTGCGAAAGATTAGGCCCAGTTAGCAAAAATTGCAATTTGAGGCATAGTTGACTTTTGATAATTTTGCAAAAAGGGTTAACTTCACCAATGCATAACTTCCTCAATTTTGACTCTTTGAAGGTGTTCTTGGACTTTTTAGAAAGCTTGAGATGTCCTCTAAGCAACCCTTTTAGTTTCATATCAATTGGGTATACCATGTTCATGTATGAAGCTTTGACAAAAAAGGTGTTTTTGTTGACTTTTCAAAATGACCTATAATGTCCAAATTCATAACTTCTTGTGAGTGCATATTTTGAACTTGGGAGATGAAGATGGATTGTATAGAATTGCATCCTCTTCAAAATGAGCTTTTTATGGGTCATTTCTCATAAAGTATGAGAATGTTATGCTTGGTCAAAGTTGAGTTGACTTTTCCTGCAAAACCCTAATTTAGCAACTTTTGGGTCTTGATGAATTGTGAGTAATCCTTGATTAATCATGATCAACCCTTGATAAAATGATGAATGATACTTCAAAATGAGTATGTTGACCAAAAATCTTGAAGTTTGACTGTATGAGGGCCACAGTTGACTTTTGCCCTAGCACAGTCGATTTTCAGGCCTTTGAGCAATTGACTAGGAAAATTTTTTCTACATGGCTTGAAACTTGACATGGATGATCTTGAGAACATATTAGGACAATGGTGAGAATTTGGTATCCCTTGGACTCAAGTATCTTGATGCAACATGAAACCCTAATTTGAGGTAGACTGCCTTAGGAGAGAGCTTGTCTGGTCAACCCTTGGACTTCCTTAAGAAACTTGAGGATCTTTCTTGAAATGTTTTGAGAAATATGGGAGGGAAAATTTTGGGGTACAACAGCTGCCCCTGGTCAATCTTCTTAAACCTGAGGATATAGATTGGCTTTTCTGCCTTTCGTGATCCGAGGGTGGAAGATGATTGAACACGAGAGTGTCTAGAAATTTGCACTCACATGAAGTGGTATCCATCTTGCGATGTCGGGAATGGGCTTACAGATTCCATTTGGAGATTGATGATAGAAGATGGGATTAAAGATTCCATCCGGAGGAGTGTCGATCGCATAAGAGATTCCTTAGCGAGAGTCTGTATACCTGTTTTTGAGGAAGACTACGCTGGGGAATGTTGATATCTGCGTTGAGATAAATAGAATTTTAGGAGCTTTGGTCGTCCGTTATTCTACTGGGAAATCGTCTCTTGGTCGAAGAGGTGAAAAAGAATTATTATCTGGTCGTGATCTGGGCTTCATAGTGATAAGACCGACTGTTATCTGGTCGAAATGCAGGATTTACAGTGACTTAATGGGGAGATGAGATTATACTTGCTATCCGGTCGTAATCCAAGCTTCGCAATTTCTCACTTCTTATCTGGTCGTAATCCAGGCTTCAGAAGGAATTAAGTTGTTATCCGATCGCATCCGGGCTTCAACTTGAATTTAGGGCACACTAATATTCGGTCGTCTCCGGGCTTCTTAGTAATTGTCTAGGTAAACTGCTATTTGGTCGAAATCCAAGCTTCGTAGTGTCTTGTACTGTTATCTGGTCGTAACCCAGGCTTCAGTCCTTTTATCGTTATCTGGTCGTAATCCGGGCTTCACAATACCTTACTTCTTATTTGGTCGTAATCCAGGCTTCAGAAGAAAATCAAGTGGTTATTCGGTCGCATACGGGCTTTCCATTTGACTTTTGGGCCTACTAATATCCAGTCGAATCTGGGCTTCATAGTAATTGGCCGGTTAAACTGCTATTTGGTCGTAATCCAAGCTTCACAATGTCCCTCACTGTTATCTGGTTGTAATCCAAGCTTCAGTGCTTTTTACTGCTATCTGGTCGTAATACAGGCTTCGCGATGTCTCATACCATTATCTGGTCGAATCAAGGTTTCATGGTGTTCGTAGAAAATCAAGATACTATCCGATCGTAATTCGAGCTTCATAACTTGTATTAAAGATATACCACTATCTGGTCGTAATCCAGGCTTCGTGGTGTCTTTGGCTGCTATCTGGTTGTAATTCAGGCTTCACAGAAACTTGTATTGCTATCTGGTCATTGTGATACGGTGGAAGAACTGACTTGAGGTTTTGCGTTTGTATTCGCACTTGTTCGGTTTAGCAAGAGTCACCACCGACTTTTTATTTTATCCTAAAGGAAAGGTTAAAAAGCACAGGAAAAACCTTTTGAGATGTTTCGTGGGTTCGGGGGGTAGATTATGAAAAGGGAAGGTATTAGCACCCTTTTCATCCATGGTTATCCATGGGCTCTTAGTTACTTGGTTTTTAGATCACTTGCCTTTGATTTTCGATTGCTTGAAATTATGGTGTGTGTGTGTGTTTTGAAAATGTTTTTGAAGAAGATGCCTTGTCTTAGGCAACCAATGCAAAGACTCGTGTTTGAGTATTTCACAAAGGTGTGTATCTTTTCGAAAAGATGTTTCAAATGTTTTTGAGAGTTTGTTTTGAAAGTGTTTGTGGAATATGGTTTTGAAAAGTAGGCAAGTGTTTTTGCAAGTTGATCAAGTAACTAAGAGTTTGTCTACCCCTAAATTTACTCAAAGGTTTTTTCTTATGTTTTAACCCCTTTTTGGAAATTTTGTTCCACCATTGCATTTGATGGGCAATCTTGCGTTTAGGATGTTTAACGGGACAGGCGCGGGTCATCGTATGGACCATGAATGCAATGGTGCCAAGTGTCTTTGGCAATTTGCTTGAAGGGACTATGATCATTCCGTTTAGGCAACTTTCAAAAGCGTCATCGAGGGACTTATGATCATTTGAATTGTTTTGCCAAAGAAACTCGACGTGCAAGCATGGCCCATTTTGGAAGGCAACATGTGGGATTACCCTAGGGGGTGCAAGTGTGATTGTGTATTAATTTCATGTATTTGTCTTGTATTAGGTTATCTAGCGTTTGATTTTATGTACATACAAATCCTAGGTCTAACCATGGTATAATTCGAAAGTGATAAATTGCGGGAATTTAAAGTCTACGCTATTACAAATAAGTATCCGGGAGTGGGGGTACAAATTTACAAATGGGGATGAGACTTAAGGAGGATAGTGTCCGAATAATTACAACCAAATCGAATTGCGATCAAATGTAATATGTAATCAAATATACAGCATAGAGGCAATGTAAAAGGTAACAATGTTTTGGAATAAAAGATAAACAAATGTGTATGTATAAATGTGTAAGTGCAGTGTGTATGTATAAATGATTATGTGATTTATTTACAGTTGAGAAGTGTGAACTTAAATGTATTATTAAGCATATGTTCTTGTTTTGTATTTTGGTTAAGTATGTACAAAGAAAGTATTTTTAGAAAAAAAAGAAAAGTATCATCTTAAGAAAATTAACATTTCATGTATAAAAATTTAATTAAAGAAAGTGTAAGTTTAATTGTAATTTTATATGTTTCAATGTTTTTATGGACAAAGTCTTAATTAAGAAAAAAGAAATATTTTAATTTTTAGGAAAAATATTATTTCTATTAGTTTCTATATAAAATTTAATTATGTTATATATATATAAAAAAGTATTGTTAATGTAAAAATTAAAATTAGTATTAAGTAAGTTATAAAAAAGTATGGTTAATTAGTGTAAAATAAAGTTAGTGTATTTATTTAACAAAGCAAAAATTAATATAAAATTAAATTAAAAAAACAATGGTTTTTTTGTTAAAAAGGATGGGATGGGCTCAAAGGGTCTTAGGCCCAAGCTGAAATAAGGGAAACAAAAAAAGGGGGGGTGTCAAATGGAACACATTTGGGCTTTGGTGATAGAATGGGGCGAGGCCCATTAGGTTTGAGACAGATTATTCTCTAGGGTTTGACATGTTTGTTCATTTGGAATCAGCTTGAGGGTTTGTGAGAACGGCGCTGTCGTCGCTTTGCTTCGTTCGTCTTTCGTTCCTTTTCGTTCTCTTGGCCATGGATTTTTGAACAGCGTCCTTCTCGCCCAAGCCACCAGCGCCACCATCTATGTCCTCTTCTCCCCACGGGTTGCTCGGGCAACAGTTAAACAAGGTGGCAATTTGTCTCAATCTTGTTAGGGTTTTATGTTTTGCATGTTATGATTTCGCATTCTGATGTTATGTTTATTATTGTTTGTTAATGAGGTCGTGGAAAGGGATGAAAAGAAATTATACTACCTTTTGGGAGACGGAGGAGAAAGGAATTTGGAGGCTTTTGGAGGCTTGACGGCGGGGAAACGCGTGATGATGAAGCTAGCTCTTCTTGGTACCTTTATGTTTTTGCCTTTTGTTGGATTTAATGATGAACTTGAAAACCTAATTTTGATATCACTTCTTTCTTCTTCTCCTCGCTTCTGCTTATGTATGCTTATGTTGCCTTTGTCGATTCTGAGATGATGATTACTGACATGCTTGCTTGATGGCCCTCTTGAATATTGCTTTGAATCTGTGTGCTTTCAATGATGAACCCTTGGGGTTCTGAGAACTTTTGCTTGGGTTGAATCCTGTTTCACTTCTTTTCCTCCTCTACTATGGGCCTGCTGAGATGTTTTCGTAGTTTACAGGTTATGGCCTATGGCTTTTTGTGCTTACAGTTTTGATGGACTGGTTTGTGTCTTTAGGCCATCACAGGGTTAGAACCAAGGCTTTGTGTTATATGTCTCAAACAGGTTGAGGGTTTAAGTGTTGGAAAACCTGGTTTAATGGTTTTTGGATATCAGTTTAGGCTTTGGCTTTGAATGCAGGTAGCTTTTTATGCAGGGTATTTGATGAGAAGCAGTTTTTTTGAGAGCTTGTACAGGTTTTGAGGCCTTTTGGCTTATGCAGGCCTGAGGCAGCTTAGGTTAAGCTTGAGAGCTTGGCTTCATGTTTGTTAATGCAGGTTGTTTTATGATAGTTCAGGCTTGGGACTTTACGTTTTGAGCTATGTTTTTGTTTGTGATTTCTGCCCCCTTTTACTGTCTTGATCAGTTTGTTATATATCTCTTCATGCCTAAAGCCAGTAAGCCCATCCTCTTTTCTCTCTTACCTCTCTCTCTAGTACAGTTAAAACATTAAATAATGTTTATGTTTGTACTTTTTTCTGAAAAGGCACTGCTGGAAAATGATGACAATGAAACCTTGCTTGCAATATTGGTTTTAACCTGCATACTTTCTTTCTTCAGCTTTCCTGCATCTTTGTGACAGTACTGAGTAGTCTTTTGTTTGATATCTTGATATCTTTCCATATTTTGGACAGTTTGACAGCTTTTTGGATAGTTTGAATGTGAACTCAGTTTGGACTTTGTAGTTCTGTTTGGATTTGGACTTTGTTTATGCCATTCAGTTTGAGACTTTTGGACTATGCAGCTTTGACAAATTTGAATTTGTGCAATTAAAACTTTTGTGCATTTCAATACTTTAATTTGCAAACATTTTTCATCCCTCTCTGTGAACCGGGAGAAATCTCGTGATTTGCAGAGAGGGCGAACTGATTCCAGCCAGTTGCCTTTAATGATGAGCCCAAATTAACTGTTTGCTCTTAATTTCAATTTATCTGCTTCTGACTTTTTTCTTTCTTTGTTTTGCAGATAAAATGATCAAATGGAGAGGAATAGCAGTAGAAGCTGAAGATTTGAAGATTTAGGAATTAGGATAGTTTTTATTTCATTTTAAATATTTGTAAAAATTATCATTGTAAATACTTTGTAAATAAATACTGTATTAAATGATAATTGTAACAAATAAATTAAAGATGAATAAAATCTAATTTTTTACCAGTTAATTCTTTTTCTTCTTTTCAATTGTTCATTTATTATTTATAATTCTTTAAATTATAATAATTGAAAATAAATTCCAACCATTTAACTCAGAATAATAAATAATCCATAAACGTCCGGCGTCTTGAATAATCAAAGCAATGCACCGTCAAATCACACATGCCCAAATGTCTTTTCCTTTTACTGACTTTAATCAAACGCTGCAAACTCAATCCAAATGGCTCTTTTCACTGATTTAGTCAAACATTGCGAACTCAATCCAAATGCCTCAGTCCATATCTCGGAATAACTTGAAAAGCACTGTGGGATTAATTCTTTCTGAGAATGCGCGCACAAAAACCCTAGTTCCTGATCAAATGCCAAAGAAGCGTTCGCCTGACCAAAGTTGAGCCAAAATCAACAAACCCTAAACAAACTGTTTGAATTGTTCCAGAGCCATGAAAATCAATGAAAACCCTAATTTTGTCTGACTGACAAGAAAAGTCTGTTTGACCGATTCTTGAGCCAATCTGAAAAATCAGGAAAAGCCTGAAGATGTGATTTCTTGTGGAAAAATGCGAGGGCAAATTTTGGGGTACAACAGTTGCCCCTGTTCAATCTTCTTGAACCTGAAGAGTTAGATTGGCAAGTTTGCCTTTCGCGACTCGAAGGTAAAAGGAGATTGGACACTAGAGTGCCCAGAAAATTTGCACTCGGTGATGTGATGGTAGAGGGAATGGGCTTACAGATGCCATTTGGTGATGGGCTTAACGATGTCATCTAGGGATGTGATAGAATCTTGTCGGGGGATGGACTTAGAGATGCCATCTGGAAATGGGCTTAAAGATACCATTTGGTGACTGCTGATAGGAGGATGGGCTTATAGATGCCATCTGGAAATGCTGATAGGAGGATGGGCTTAAAGATGCCATTTGGAAATTGCTGGAGGAGGATGGGCTTATAGATGCCATTTGAAGGTGATTGTTGAACCGTATGTCACTGGTGAGTGGACGAGTATCAGAAAGGCATCCATGTTTTGGGACATCTCTGAACTGGTGATCTGAATAAGCAATAGATTGACGTCCGTGTTTGGAGAATCCATAAACTGTTTTCAGGAGTTGGAGTTGAATAAGCCATAGAGTAGAATCCGTTGTTGGGAAGCATCCGTAAACTGTTTTCAAAAGTTGCATCTGAACAAGCGATAGATTAACATCCGTTGTTGGGAAGAATCTGTAAACTTTTTTTTCAGAAGTCTTGAAGTTGAATAAGCAATAGAGCAGCATCCGTTGTTGGGAAGTGTCCGTAAACTGTTTTCAAAAGTTGCGTTTGAACAAGCGATAGATTAACATTCGTTGTTGGGAAGAATCCGTAAACTGTTTTCAGAAGTCTTGAAGTGGAGAAGGAACCGGTGTAGGATTTCCTGATGATGAGTCCGTGTAAAATTGCATCTGGATGAATCTGGAATAAGTATCAGAATGTCGCCGTGTTTGGGTCACATCTGAACTATTTCTGGATGAATCTCGGAAGAAGATGATTTTTGTCTGTCGACTGATCTTTCCTGAAAAGGTGAAGAGTTAGTTGTATGCAATGTCATGATGCATGATGCAATGTATGTTATCAATGTTTATGATATGAATGTGATAGATGCATATGTAAGCTGATGAGCTAATCTTGCTGAGGATAGATGAATCCTGGATGGCTGAAGATAAAAGACTCTTGACTGCTGCCGGGGAGAACAATTCCTTGGCTGCTACTGTGGAGGGCAAGAATCTCTTGATTGTTGAAGATGAGAAGTCCTGGGACCACTGTTGGGGGATCAGGAGCTTGGGTTGTATGCCAAACTACTGGGGACTTCCTGTCTTGAGGAGATCTTCACTGGGGAATGTTTGAATATTCTGTGAGGAACTGAGAATGAGAGTCTCCACTCTGCTTGGGGATTGATAGTTGTAAATTTTAGCTCCGCTGGGGATTTTGAAACTTGACTCTGAGGGGAATTAGCTTCTGGAAGACTCTCTGGCTGGGGATTGCAAGAATCTTCTGATTGCTGCAGGTGTTGATCTGGAGTAAGTTACTGAATGTCGCCATCTTTGGGTCACATCTTGAACTATTTCTAGATCTTGAGTAAGAATCTTTTGAGTTTGATAAGGAACTGGTGTAGGGTTTCCTGATGATGAGTCCGTGTAAAACTACATCTTGGATTTGAGATCATGTCTGGAGCGTATCTGGACTGTATCTTGGAGTAGAGATCTGTATGAGTAGCAGAATGACTTCCGTGTTTGGAGTGTATCTGAAACTGTAACTAGGATCTGAATGAGCAACAGAATGGCTACCGTGTCTGGAGCGTATCTGGACTGTATCTTGGAGTAGAGATCGTGTCTAAAGCGTATCTGAAACTGTATCTTGGAGTAGAGATCTGTATGAGTAGCAGAATGACTTTCGTGTCTGGAGTATATCTGAAACTGTAACTAGGATCTGAATGAGTGACATAATGGCTACCGTGTCTGAAGCGTATCTGAAAATGTATCTTGGAGTAGAGATCTGTATGAGTAGCAGAATAACTTCCGTGTCTGGAGTGTATCTGAAACTGTAACTGGGATCTGAACGAGCAACAGAATGGCTACCGTGTCTGGAGTGTATCTGGATTGTATCTTCCAACATGTGATGAAGGAATTGTTGAACACTTTTGACATTCGAATGCCCTAAGTGAAGATGTAGATAATTTCCTGGCTTGCTACAGGTGTTAATCCATAATCAGTCGTTCACAGATATTTTCCTGGCTTGTTACAGGTGTTGATCCGGAACTTAAGAAAGGTGACAGAATGGCAACCGTGTCTGGAGCACATCTGGACCGTATCTTCCAACATGTGATGAAGGAATTGTTGAACACTTTTGACATTCGAATGCCCTAAGTGAAGATGTAGATAATTTCCTGGCTTGCTACAGGTGTTAATCCATAATCAGTCGTTCACAGATATTTTCCTGGCTTGTTACAGGTGTTGATCCGGAACTTAAGAAAGGTGACAGAATGGCAACCGTGTCTGGAGCACATCTGGACCGTATCTTCCAACATGTGATGAAGGAATTGCTGAACACTTTTGACATTCGAATGCCCCAAGTGGTGATGTAGATAATTTCCTGGCTTGTTACAGGTGTTAATCCATAATCAGTCGTTCACGGATATTTTCCTGGCTTGTTACAGGTGTTGATCCAGAACTTAAGAAAGGTGACAGAATGGCAACCGTGTTTGGAGCGTATCTGGACCGTATCTTCCAACAGGTGATGAAGGAATTGTTGAACACTTTTGACATTCGAATGCCCCAAGTGAAGATGAAGGAGACTTGAATCAGATTACTCTGCAAATTGAGAGATTTCTTGAAATCTTGACTGGACTGCCCCAGGTTAACTGAACTTTGAAAGATCTGTTGAAATCTTGACTGGAATGCCCCAGGTTAACTGAATAGTGACATGTGATTCCCCTTGTTGATAGGAGACTTGTCGTTGGAAGTGTCATCCTTCTTGAAGTGATTTTACTCATTGAGAGAGTTTCCGTTCCTCCGAACATTCGCTGTATGAATTTCTTCGCTGTCAAACAAATAGCCAAATGCAAACAGTGATATTCAAGCAATGCAAAGTTTATGTTTGTCTCGAAGTTTTGAAAAATGCGTTTTTAGCAGAAAACTTTTTATCAGACAGTTCAAAACGAGATTTTAGAGCAAAGCCTTACAGGAGTCAGGATACCTTTGGTAACAGTATGCTTTCGAACTAACCCATGCTTCAATTAGGACTTTTGAAGGGTTGTAACGTGGCCTGGTTCACGGTTTAAGAAAAAAAGGATCAAGGCTCAAAGTTTATTTGTACCCACCCGCTCTTCGTGATGTTCTTCAAACTTAAGCTCAGTTAATTGTGCGTCGCACTATGTTTTGAGTTTGGAATGACCTTTGGGTGATGGTTCACCAGTTGAATTTTGGGGGACAGTCATCATCTCCTTTTTTCTTTGCAACATTTTTCATGTTGTTGAGGATTTGTAATGACCTCACTATCTTGATTTTGATTTGTTA
This sequence comes from Vicia faba, assembly GCA_948472305.1. Taxonomy (NCBI): domain Eukaryota; kingdom Viridiplantae; phylum Streptophyta; class Magnoliopsida; order Fabales; family Fabaceae; genus Vicia; species Vicia faba. Next base: position 454,517,635 of record OX451735.1, on the reverse strand, counting down.
TCCCTAACTTTTTCCTGACTGTTCCCGTTTTTTTTTAGATTATAGTCAGCGGGATGCCCCAGCTTTCTTAAGCCTCCTTTACAGGTTTTGGCTCAGTGGGCTTTTTCTTTTTTGAGAGATAATGACTGTCTATATGATAAGGAACCATCACTGTCTTTTGATTCCAAGGGAATGCTTTTCTTTTTTGACGTCATTCGTTGTGTTACGAACTGAGAGTTTGCGACTTCAATGCGCATTTTCTTTTGAATTAACTGAGGTACTACCCTTCCCCAGGTTTATATCAAAGGTTTTGATTGTTTAGAACAGAAAACTCCTACTTCTTTGGCTCGAAGGGGTTGACTAGGGATTATCTTCCTTATAACTCCAGTGTTTGGGAATCGAAAGAAATGCCTGTACATCATCAGCAAGGTCCGTTCAAAAGCATACTGTATGAGATTATGGTATTGTTTCGTCATCCTCCCTCTAAAGGCTTGTAGCTTTTTATCAAGAGTCAAATATCATAAAGAAAGCATAAGAGTAGTTAAAACGAATGGATGAATTCAAGACAAACATATGCAATGCATTAATGAAACAGAGTTTGACATTAACAGTTAATTGTTTGAAAATAAAAGAAATTGCGAACTTTGAAAATTCAAATGAAGCAAAAGTCTTTCAGTTTGAGCTTCATCACTTCAGGTGGGGAACCCCTCAACGGAAGATCTTCATCTCGCTGTCCGGCATGAACCTCAGCACTCCAATGTCAATTAGATCTTGAATCTTGTTCTTCAAGGCCCAATAGTCGTCAGTGTCGTGCCCCGGGCTGTAGGAGTGGTATACACAAAATGCATCGGGATGATAGTTAGGAGCGGAGGTACTTGGGTTCCGGACAGGATCCCTCAAAGCAGCCAGATTGACCTCCAACAAGCGCTCCAGAATTAGAGATGACGATATGTCAGTCTCCATGAACTGTCTTCCCGACGTATTTTGCTTACGCCGATTACCCCGTTGACGCTGACGAGGTTGTTGCTGGGCTTGTGACCCTGAAGCAAGCAGAGGAGCCTTCCCCTTGTCTTTTTGAGTGGATGGAGGCTGAGCGGTGACTTGCTCTTCAACCTCAGATGTTTGCCCCAGTTGGTTGTTTTGAAGCAGTTGGCGGACGAGAACTCTGAGTTCCTCTTGTCTTTGAGACAGGTCTTGGATGAGAGCCATCTGGCCCACCAACTGTCCCATCACTTGGATCCTCAAGGTTGTCAAATCAAACTGCAGCTCTGCAAGCTGATCACTCCTGGTATTGTTTGAATTCTCCAAGCCCTTTGTGAGGAGAGCTTTCATTTCTTCTTGCCCCAGTGACAGGTTCAAGAACATTTCCTGCAGCTGAGCAGTCTGGTCCTGGATATCCTTAAGAGTCCTTTCTAGAGCCATCTCTTACTGAAATAAACAGTATGAGAGTAAGGAAACCTGAAAAAAGGAAAAATCGTCGAGATGCAATGCATGATATGTGGATGCATGCTTTCAAGGATCTCTTGGGGTAAACACAAGAAAATGTTAGAGGTTGAACTTCGATCTTGGATTGGAGATCTTCGCACTGGTGGATGTCTTTCCACGAGAATCAAGCTCACCATGTCAAGTGGGTCATAGCCCCTGATTCAAGTTGTTGCACTTGATCTCTGATTGGAGAACTTTGTATCGGTGGATGTCTTTCCACGAGAATCAAGCTCACCATGTCAAGTGGGTCATAGCCCCTGATTCAAGTTGTTGCACTTGATCTTTGACTGGAATTTGTTTAGAGGAGAAACCTCTTGCCCATGGTAGACGTCTGGTTCAACGTAACCCTGCATCAAAAGAACCCTCGAGATCTTTGAAATGGTTAGTGAAAAAATTCTATGGTATGATGTTATGATGTTATGTACATGTATGCGAAAGCAAGTGAGTGTATATACAGGTAATCATATTCACACAAAGCAAACAAGTCCTTAGGTTCAGGCTTGCATGAGGTTCGGGTACTACCCTCTTTCAGTTTCGTTGGTTAAGACCTGTCCTATCAAAAGTAATCAGGTTCTAGAGGATCTCAAAATCACTGACTACCCTCAATCGGTCAAAACTCCAGCATCGCTATCTTTTCTTGCGGCCGGAACCATCGCGGGAGTTTAGCCTCAATGAGTGTAGCATGCTGCTACTATTCTATGGCCAAGTTGGGTCAATTTAGGGTTCTAAGGTCGGTTGGTGCTTAATGACTCCTTGGAAGACCCATATTCTCCTTGTTTCAACACAAGGGATATCGGTACAGACCAAGGTGCCACACCAACGTAGCCACTGCTTCACCCATGTCAGTATACCCCGGACAGGTCCCTCACAGATTATGCTACCTAAAAGGGTATTCCCCAGATCCGGGTTAGGATCTATGAAACTCTGATGCAAAGCCCACAAATATAAAAGCAAACAAATCAAGCAATTGAAAAAAAAGGTGATCTAAACCCTAAGGTAACCCCACTTTTAAGTAAAATCCCCAGCAGAGTCGCCAGTTCAGTGATACGGTGGGAGAACTGACTTGAGGTTTTGCGTTTGTATTCGCACTTGTTCGGTTTAGCAAGAGTCGCCACCGAGTTTTTATTTTATCCTAAAGGAAAGGTTAAAAAGCACAGGAAAAACCTTTTGAGATGTTTCGTGGGTTCGGGGGGTAGATTATGAAAAGGGAAGGTATTAGCATCCTTTTCATCCATGGTTATCCATGGGCTCTTAGTTACTTGGTTTTTAGATCACTTGCCTTTGATTTTCGATTGCTTGAAATTGTGGTGTGTGTGTGTTTTGAAAATGTTTTTGAAGAAGATGCCTTGTCTTAAGAAACCAATGCAATGACTCGTGTTTGAGTATTTCACAAAGGTGTGTATCTTTTCGAAAAGATGTTTCAAATGTTTTTGAGAGTTTGTTTTGAAAGTGTTTGTGGAATATGGTTTTGAAAAGTAAGCAAGTGTTTTTGCAAGTTGATCAAGTAACTAAGAGTTTGTCTACCCCTAAATTTACTCAAAGTTTTTTTCTTATGTTTTAACCCCTTTTTGGCAATTTTGTTCCACCATTGCATTTGATGGGCAATCTTGCGTTTAGGATGTTTAACGGGATAGGCGCGGGTCATCGTATGGACCATGAATGCAATGGTGCCAAGTGTCTTTGGCAATTTGCTTGAAGGGACTATGATCATTCCGTTTAGGCAACTTTCGAAAGCGTCATCGAGGGACTTATGATCATTTGAATTGTTTTGCCAAAGAAACTTGACGTGCAAGCATGGCCCATTTTGGAAGGCAACATGTGGGATTACCCTAGGGGGTGCAAGTGTGATTGTGTATTGATTTCATGTATTTGTTTTGTATTAGGTTATCTAGCGTTTGATTTTATGTACATACAAACCCTAGGTCTAACCATGGTATAATTCGAAAGCGATAAATTGCAGGAATTTAAAGTCTACGCTATTACAAATAAGTATCCGGGAGTGGGGGTACAAATTTACAAATGGGGATGAGACTTAAGGAGGATAGTGTCTGAATAATTACAACCAAATCGAATTGCGATCAAATGTAATATGTAATCAAATGTACAACATAGAGGCAATGTAAAAGGTAACAATGTTTTGGAATAAAAGATAAACAAATGTGTATGTATAAATGTGTAAGTGCATTGTGTATGTATAAATGATTATGTGATTTATTTACAGTTGAGAAGTGTGAACTTAAATGTATTATTAAGCATATGTTCTTGTTTTGTATTTTGGTTAAGTATGTACAAAGAAAGTATTTTTAGAAAAAAAAAGAAAAGTATTATCTTAAGAAAATTAACATTTCATGTATAAAAATTTAATTAAAGATAGTGTAAGTTTAATTGTAATTTTATATGTTGCAATGTTTTTATGGACAAAGTCTTAATTAAGAAAAAAGAAATATTTTAAATTTTAGGAAAAATATTATTTCTATTAGTTTCTATATAAAATTTAATTATGTTATATATATATAAAAAAGTATTGTTAATGTAAAAATTAAAATTAGTATTAAGTAAGTTATAAAAAAGTATGGTTAATTAGTGTAAAATAAAGTTAGTGTATTTATTTAACAAAGCAAAAATTAATATAAAATTAAATTAAAAAAACAATAGTTTTTTTGTTAAAAAGGATGGGATGGGCTCAAAGGGTCTTAGGCCCAAGCTGAAATAAGGGAAACAAAAAAAGGGGGGGTGTCAAATGGAACACATTTGGGCTTTGGTGATAGAATGGGACGAGGCCCATTAGGTTTGAGACAGATTATTCTCTAGGGTTTGACATGTTGGTTCATTTGGAATCAGCTTGAGGGTTTGTGAGAATGGCGCCGTCGTCGCTTTGCTTCGTTCGTCTTTCGTTCCTTTTCGTTCTCTTGGCCATGGATTTTTGAACAGCGTCCTTCTCGCCCAAGCCACCAGCGCCACCATCTATGTCCTCTTCTCCCCACGGATTGCTCGGGTAACAGTTAAACAAGGTAGCAATTTGTCTCAATCTTGTTAGGGTTTTATGTTTTGCATGTTATGATTTCGCATTCTGATGTTATGTTTATTATTGTTTGTTAATGAGGTCGTGGAAAGGGATGAAAAGAAATTATACTACCTTTTGGGAGACGGAGGAGAAAGGAATTTGGAGGCGTTTGGAGGCTTGACGGCGGGGAAACGCGTGATGATGAAGCTAGCTCTTCCTGGTACCTTTATGTTTTTACCTTTTGTTGGGTTTAATGATGAACTTGAAAACCTAATTTTGATATCACTTCTTTCTTCTTCTCCTCGCTTCTGCTTATGTATGCTTATGTTGCCTTTGTCGATTCTGAGATGATGATTACTGACATGCTTGCTTGATGGCTGTTGTACCCCAAAATTTGCCCTCCCATATTCTTCAAGATTTTCAAAAAGCATGCTTCAAAATCTCCCCAAGGGTTGCACAGTTCAAGGGCCTCCTAACAGTCAAAATTAGGGTTTTGGTTCTGACAAAGAAAATGAAGTTTCCAAGGGTCCAATAAAGTCCCATATGCCTATAAACATGGTCAAGCATCCTCATACCAAGTTTCAAGACTTACAGCACAAAATTGCACAGTCAAAAACCCTAATTGCACTACAGTCAACTGTAGGGGCAAAATGGTCATTTGACAGTCAAAAGTTCAAATTTTTGGTCAACATCTCATTTTGAAGCCACAAACATCATTTGATCAATGCTTGATCATGATTCTCAAAGCTTGCCTCAAAAAGTCTCAAGATGCAAAAGTTTCCATATTTGGACAATTGAAAAAGTCAACTGTAACTTGACCAAGGCATAAATTTCACATGGATCATCAGAAAAATTCCATCCAAAGCTCATTTTGAAGATAAAGACATTTCCTACAACTCCTGTTCACACTTCAAGTCCAAGAAATGCTCTCACAAAAAGTTATCAATTTCAACATTATAGGTCATTTTCAAAAGTCAACAAAAAGGGACTTTAAGTCAAAGGCCATAACTTGAGATTGGTAAATCAAAATGATATGGACCAAAGGCATTGGTTGGAGGACTCAAAGACCTTTCCAAAATGTCAAGGAAACATGAGCAAAGCTTAAAAATTGAGCAAGTTATGCCTTGTGGAAGTTGGGAAATTTTTGGATATTTTGAAAAGTCAACATTGCTTCAAAAGTCTTAAAAATGCTAATGGGCCTCTTTTTCTTCCAAAATCCATCATCCAAGGCATGTGCACGACCATTTGGCCCAAAGGGAAGTTTTTCATCATTTTTATTTATTTATTTGGATTTTTAATGACTAATAATTCATTTAATTAAAATAAATATGTGGAAAATACTAAACCTAACTTTTTAAATCTTTTTATGCATGGAATAAGCTCAAGATTTCGTGCATGATCAGATATGGAAGGAATTAAAGTGATTGGCCATGTTTTGTATCAAATATGCATGAAGAAATATTGGAAAAGATTCTTGAAAATCAAATCTTGAAAATCATTAAAAGCAAGGCTGTGGGCTTGGATTATTGATCAAATTCGTTCTCTATACATGTGCAAACCTAACCCTAGTGTCCAGAACCACAAAGCTGCGCCAGAAAAGCATAGAAAAGTTTGAGTTTTTTGCCAAAAAATTGAAAACTGAAAACAATATTCTAGCACGATTCAGAGCAAGAGACCAATTGCAAAAGCTTCCTCGTGTATTACTGAACCTAACTGCATTGTTTTTCAACCCTTACACGCCCAGAATTGGTATACAAAACTCAAACTGTTTCCAATTTTATGCATATTCGTATTGCAATATTCAAGCATGTTCATTGCATTTTTTTTATGGATTCACACTAACTAATTGATTCTGAAGCTAACCACATAGTTTGATTGAGTTTTTATACACCATACGCGAAGTTGCCATTGTTGTCTTTTAGGGTTTTCAAAACCTTGAATTGGGGTTTCTCAGTTAAGGAAAAATTAGAACGTGAGACCCAGACCATTCAGCTCAGCATGCTTGGACGATTTGAAAACACACCTCGCGATTAATTTATGATTAGCAGGGTGCTAATCGCTATTTTTGTACTTGTTACTTAGTGGGGGTTTAAAACCCCCGCTATTCAATTGTTTTTTTATTTCAGGAAAATGCAACAAGGAAGAAGAAGGATAGGTGGCGAATGATGGTTGGGTCATTTGAATTCCACGCGCGTTTTTTCTACTTTTTGAGCCACTGACCACTTTTCTCTTATAACAATTATTTGTCATTATATAATAAAAGCGTGTGTTTGGTTCAGGTGGCAAGCAAGCATATTGGTAACCTCTGGGACCTGGGTTCGAATCCCAGGTCCCCCATCCCTTTCCATATTATTTTTCTACTCACGTTTCTGTGCAGTTTCATTACAAGGGTGCATCATACATCCACAGCCTCAAGCTTGCCACGCACATATCAAGATCAATCCAAGGCCTTTGACCTGAAGAACATAATGGACATGAGTCAACGCATATGCATGCTACCCTGGGAAGTCAACCAGGCCAAAGGTCAATGGGCCAAAGATGCTGGACTTTACCTCCAATATTGGGGACAGACCCCCCATGGTTTGCCTTTCTCATTCTTTTCTCATACTTTTCTATTTTTGTTTTAATTAGTTTTTTAATTTAATTCTTTAAACCAATTTATTTTCATAAAAATATAAAAACAATAGAAAAATCAGAAAAGACAAAAAATTAAATATATTTTATTTAACTAATATTTTTGTAAATAAAGTCTTGTATCAATTAATTAGTTTTTATTCTAGGGTTAATTTTAATATCTTTTCTTAATAAATTAAAAACTTGTAGAATTAGGTTTAATTAGTTTAATTACTTTTTTCTTTTATTTTCTCATCACTAATAATTAATTATTTATTTTTATAAATCAAGTTGCATTAATTAATTAGATTTAATTTTAGGTAATTTTCATATTTTCTTAATAAATTAAAAAATAGCTAGAATTAGGGTTAATTAATGTTTTAATTTCATTTAATTCTCATAAAAATTCATAAATACAAAAACCCTCAAAAATAGTTTCTTTTTCGTTTTAATTTCATTAATTTAATAATCGTAATTTAATTTCATTAAAAAGGGTCCAACGCCCTCGCTTTCAATTTTAATTCAATTCGCGCATTTTATTTTATTTCTTTTAAATATTGATGTAATTCTCCCAAAGCCATGTAACTCGGACATTTTATATTTTTCGCACTTTACTTTACTTTTTGTCAAATCGGGTCCTGGATTTAATTTGGCGATGTGGACCCGCGCCTTTGTAATAGTTTAGGAACTTTATATTTCTCGCTCTTTTTTAACTGTTAATAATGGCATGCAAGAACGAATGACAAAAATAAAAACAAAAGCGTAGATCACCCATGACATGACAAAAGACAAAAATATCTGAAAACGACACACAAATCACACACCACCCCTAGGGTACGCCTCACTGTTGCCTTGCCTCGAAAGGTGATCGTCGAGTAGAGGATGTCTTAGTAAGTCCTCATGATCCGGGAACCTGGCATGAGGGTAGCTTCTAAGGTGTCTTCCTATTGCTCCGGTGATCACCATGTCCCGAACCTTCGAATTGACCCGAACACCTCCAACGGTGGTGCTACCTACCTCTCCATGGTGGGATGGCACTACTTTAAGGACATTTACACAGACGAATTCCTTAGGATAGGTAGACGACTCTTAATACTTGCTCTAATTTCAAAACAAAAATCAAAAATACTTTTCACACCGACACCTTTTCAAAAAGCTTTCGAAAGCAACTTTTCAAACACTCTTGAGGACCGATACAAGAGTCGAACTGAAATTTTCAAAGAAACTTTTTAAAACCCACAGTTGAAAAGCAAACAAACCATTTTTGAAAACACAATGAGCAAGTATCTAAGAGCCCATGGATAACCATGGATAGAAAGGGTGCTAACACCTTCCCTTTCTATAAATCTACCTCCCGAACCGAGAAACATCTCGAAAAGGAATTTTGCTGTGCTTTTGTCCTGTCCATATTGGAGAAAATAAAAGACGGTGGCGACTCTTGCTTCCGCGACATTTCGCGAACCGGCGTTAAACAGTCAGTTCCAGATCCACCGATCACAGAACTGGCGACTCTGCTGGGGAAAAAACTTTAAAGTGAGGTGTACCTTAGGACTAGTTCATAACTGTGTTTTCAATTGTAGTGACTTGTCTGCTTTAAATTGTGGGTTGCTTGGGAGTTCTATAGATCCTAACCCGGATCTGGGGATACCTTCTTAGAAAGTAGCAACAAGGCTGTGAGGGAACTATGCGGGGTATACCGACATGGTTGAAACAGTCTGCTACGTTGATGTGGCACTTTGGTGTGTACCGGTAACCCTTGAGTTCAGTCAAGGAGAGTACGGGGCCTCCGCGTGGTGTCATGAAGCATCAACAGACCTTAGGAACCTTAATTGAACTATCTTGGCCTCTTTAGGGTAGTGAGATAACTGACTTTGGTGCAGTCCGAGGTTGGTTGATAATCGATACTACACTCAATTGAGGGTTGCTTTCCTGGAATATTTCGGTCGTCAGTTCAGTGGCTAAATCGAAACGATGAACAATGAAAGCAATCCCGTGATATTGGGACCCTTAGAACCCGGTTACTTATAATAGGACAGGTTGAACCCACCAACTTCAAGAGGGTAATACCAAGACCCCATGCTGGCCTTAAACCCTAAGGGCTTGTCTTGTTTGCCTTGTGTGCCTTACATGTTTGTCTTTGTAAATATCTGTGGTGTGATTAATCATAGCATCATGACATCATCCAGCATCATATGCATTGACTAACCATTTCAGGGGTTCGAATCTTCATCCTTGTTCTTGTTTTGTAGGACATGGAAACTGTTCGCAGAAAGACAATTCAAATCAGCCTTGTAAGGGTCCCTCCTCAGCTTAAGGAGCTTATATCCAGGATTCCCGAGAGCTCTTCATTTAGTGAAAGACATGGAAGACTCATCAGCTTGGTCAATACCAACATTGAGGAAGATATGATAAAGGTCCTGTTCCAATTCTTTGACCCTCTGCATCACTGTTTCACCTTCTTGGACTATCAGCTGGTACCTACATTGGAGGAGTTCTCCCGACTCCTAAAGATCCCTATCCTTGATCAACTACCCTACAACGGTACAGAAAAGGAACCCAAGCTTGAAGAGATTGCTAAAGCCTTACACCTGCAATCATCTGACCTCAAGGGACATTGGGAAGTTAGAAGTGGTATCAAAGGGTTCTTAGCCAAGTTTCTGTTTGAGAAGGCCCATGAATGTTGGAACTCCCTTGACTTACAAGCTTTTGAAGAAGTTGTGGCCCTCCTTGTCTATGGTTTGGTGTTGTTCCCTAACCCAGATCAGCTTATTGATATCAGTGCCGTTCTGATCTTCATGTCCAGGAATCCTATACCTACGTTGTTGGGGGACATCCTTCACTCATGTTACACTCGAACCATGAGAAAAAGAGGTGTCCTTATGTGTTGCACTCCTCTCCTGGGAAGGTGGTTTATTTCGCACCTTCCACAATCAGTTCTGAAGAATGGGCGGGGTTTGAGATGGTCACAACGGTTGATGACTCTTACACATGCAGATATACATTGGTTCCCTCGGACCAGAGAGGATGTCACTATCATTGATCGTTGCGGGGAGTACCCTAATGTTCCTTTACTTGGAATCAGAGGAGGTATTACTTACAACCCATGCCTGGCTTGGAGACAGTTTGGTTATGCTCAGAGGGATGGCCCTCATGACATGTTAATTCCTGACATAGTTTTTGACTTCGACAACGATGCACAAGGACTTCGCCAGAGATTTATCAGAGCTTGGAGGATGCCAAGTAGGATAGACAGTAAGACACTGGGGCACAGGAACTCCATCCCGTTGGAACCTTATCTCAAGTGGGTACGCGCCCGCTCCCAGAAGTTAGTAATGCCTTATCCTCATATGCTCCCTGTGATCAAAGAGCCAGTCTTGGAAGGAGAGGTGTCCTACACCATTCAGCATCCTGACATGCCCACATCCTGGGAAGAGATGCAGAAGAGTTGGATCCAGCTTAAGGAAGAACGGAATTCTCTTGAGACCAGTCTACATGCTAGTGAAAAGAAGGTCTTGGAGCTCACCCGCCTATTGCATGAGGAGAGGAATCTCAACACCTACATAGCTCCAAAGAGGATGCGTAGTGTCTTTTGGGATTGATTTGCTTTGTAATTTGTGCCCATGAGGCTTTGATGTACTGAATAATTATTTCCTTAATGATAACGTGTGTTTCTTTTTTGTCTACAACAAATTTGAACTTTCAAACCCTTGAATGCATTGCATAAACACATATCATTCATCATGTGCATAACAGGTTTTCTTCTTGGTTGCTTACCGTTCTTTGCTGTTTATTTCAGCATCATGAATCCTGACTCATCATCAACTGAGATGTCCATCAAGGCTCTTCAGGCGCAGAACGCGCAATTTCAGGAACTAATCATGGGTTTGGCTCAGGGCCAAGAAGAACTGAAGGCTCTGCTCCTGAAGAAGGAAAAGAAGAAGAAGAGAAGAACTGTTCTTTTCAACTCGGGTCGAAGGTTTGGCAACACTCTGCAGAATGAAGAGGCTGGTTCTTCTATAGGCAAGGGTACCCCCCAAGGGGAAAAAGGTCCTAGTCCGGTAGTCTCCGACAACGAGACTGATTTTTATGAGGAGCAGTATCCTCCTGCAGAAGACAGATACAAGCAGTTGGAAGACAGGCTGAATGCTATGGAGATCCAACAAGTGCCTGGGCTGGATTTTGGAGATTTGGGTTTGTCTACTAGTGTGATCATTCCTCATAAGTTCAAAGCACCATCCTTTACCAAGTATGACGGGGCGTCTTGTCCTAAGCTACACCTCAGGTCTTATGTGCGGAAGATTCAACCGTACTCAGTGGACAAGAACTTGTGGATCCACTTCTTCCAGGAGAGTCTTTCAGGGACTCATCTCGAATGGTTCTATCAGCTGGATGGGACCAAGGTTCGTAATTGGGAGGAGTTGGCTACTGCTTTCTATAAGCAGTATCAATATAATGCCGACCTTGCCCCTACACGTACCCAACTCCAGGGTATGTCGCTAGGTTCAAGTGAAGGTTTTAAAGAGTACGCTCAGAAGTGGAGGGATCTGGCTGGCAGGGTGCAGCCTCCGTTGACTGATCGGGAGTTGGTAGACATGTTCCTGGGGACCCTATCTGGGCCATTTTTCAACCATCTTATCGGTAACTCGTCTGCAGGGTTTACTGATCTTATTCTGACTGGAGAGAGAATTGAGGCTGGGTTGAAGTCTGGTAAGATTCTGAAGGGTGCATCTACAAGTTCGGAGAAGAAGCCCTTTAAGAAGGAGGCTAGTGCTGTATATGGCTCTAGAAGACAAGAGAAATCTGAGCGCCTCCAATCTGTCAGTGCGGTAATGATTGCTAAGCCTATTGCCGCTCCTCGGCAAAATAATCCTCAAAGGGCTGAAAGACCCCGGAGAGAGTTCACCCGGTTGAGCATGACTCTATCACAAATCTTGCCGCAGTTGCTGTCCACCAACCTAGTGACTGTCAGGGAGGCCCCTAAAGTTGTGAACACTGCCTCCCCCAAATACAATCCAAATGCCCGCTGTGCTTATCACTCCGATAGCCCGGGGCATTCCACTGATGACTGTTGGGCATTAAGGAATAAGGTGCAAGACCTTATTGACGCAAAAGAGATACAGTTTGAAGCGCCTGAGAGGCCGAATGTGGTGACTGCTCCTATGCCCTAGCATGGAGTAAATGTTGTTGATGAAGATGTATACGCTGTTTCTATGGATGATGTGGCTACTCCTTTAATGACTGTCAAGAGGAACCTACTGCTGGCCGGTTTATTTCCGGGTTGCAGTGAGGGTTGCCTGTTCTGTGCTGTTTCACTCTCTGGTTGTCCTTTGCTGAAGTTAGGCATCCAAGGCCTAATGGATAGCAAAGAGATTTTATTCAAGAAGTCTGCTGTTCAGTTGGTTCCGGTAGAAGAAGTTTATGTTATTACCATCTTCAATAATCCAATCAAGGCTCTCCCAAGGAAGCCTGTTCAAATCATGACTGTTGCACCTGTTGTTATTACTGTTCCGGGGCCTCTCCCCTACGAATCTGATAAGGCTATTCCCTGGCATTATGGGGCAGACGTATATGTGAATGGAATCAAACAAGAGTTCAACACTGGCGCCAGTATCTGCGATATCACTGGTCCAACCAAGGTTACCCGCAGTGGCAGGCTCTTCTCGCCTGACATTGCACCACCCGCTGCTCGAAGACCCCTCACAATAACACCTACAAGTGTACCTGTTCCTGTTTCTGACCAAGTTGTTTCCCCTGCTGCCGAGTCATCCAATGCTCGGGGAAAAGGGATCGAAGTTGATCCTTCCCGGATGGAGGCACCAATACCTATAAATGCTGAGGCCTCCCAACAAGAGATGGAGGAGATTCTAAAAATAATCAAGAAGAGTGACTTTAATGTTGTCGAGCAGCTGGGGCATACGCCCTCCAAGATCTCCATGCTCTCCTTGCTACTGTGCTCCGAGGCCCATGCTAAGGCCTTGATCTCATTTCTCAAGACGGCCCATGTGCCACAGGAGACATTTGCCATCCAGTTCACTGATTGCGTAGCAAATCTGACAGCGGACAATGGTTTGGGTTTCTCAAATGCTGACCTTACTACCAAGGGAAGAGACCACAATGATGCTCTGCATGTCTCTATTGAATGCAGGGGCACAACTCTGGCGCACATGTTGGTGGACACTGGCTCTTCCTTAAATGTGCTACCCAAGAAAGCCTTAGACCGTTTGGATTGTGAAGGCTTGGAACTGAAACCTAGCAATATCATTGTCAGAGCCTTTGACGGTTCCAAGAGGATGGTTCATGGAGAGGTTGACATTCCTATTCGTGTGGGTTCCCAGGTATCCGACTCTACTTTCTATGTGATGGATATCCATCCATCGTATTCTTGTCTACTGGGTCGACCTTGGATCCACAAAGCTGGGGCAGTGACCTCTACCTTGCACCAGAAGCTAAAGTACCCTGTCAGAGGGAAGATTGTCACTGTGCAGGGAGAGGAGGAGTATATGGTGAGCCATTTGAATTCCTTCAGGTACATTGAGATGGACGGGGAGTTTATTGAAACCCCCTTTCAGCATTTCGAGGAGGTACCTCCAATCTTGGCAGCAGCAGAAATAGTGGTCGAAGAGGATGTTCCCTTGAAGATGGCTTCCCTAAAGGATGCCCGGGCTGTGGTTCAGAAAGGTGAATGTACTAACTGGGGCAGGCTTCCTGACTTTACACAGAAAACTGACAAGTTTGGACTGGGTTTTACTGCAGAGGGACAGAAAGCTATGCGGAAGGCAAAGACCAGAAGACCTCCTGTGCTCATTACCAATCCAGGAGTGAATGCTGTTGGGGAGGATAATGAAGTGGATGAAGCTGAGTTCAATAGCTGGATCTACCTGACAACTGAGGGCGGATTGACCAATTGGATTGCCAAGGACCATACTCCTGTTACTTTTGTTACGCAGTAATAAACTTCTTTGTTTTGTTATTTGTAATAAACAATTAAAACTCTATGGCCCGGTGTCTTACCCGGGGCACCGTTGGCTTCATTTGTGAGGGCATATAAATTGTCATTTCATATATCATGAATAAAAATCTTGGACGTTTTCTCGCATTTCAAATCTTATGCTCCTTTTTCTTTCTTTCCTTTCTTTATATATTGCAAAACAGCTGTATTTACACACACTCACTCATACAGGTTTCAATCCACTCTGGATCTCACTGGTAACGACTCTGCTACTGCCAGTTATGACTTCGAAAATCCGATCAACTTAGCCGAAGACGAAGGTGAAGATGATTGCGAAGTGCCTGGCGAGCTTGCAAGACTGTTACTTCAGGAAGAGAGGGCAATTCAACCACACGAAGAGCCAGTGGAGACAATAAATCTGGGTACTGAGGCAGATAGAAAGGAGGTAAAGATTGGTGCCAACCTAGAGCTCATCGTGAAGCAACGGTTGACTAAGATGCTACATGATTATGTGGAGATCTTTGCCTGGTCCTACGAAGACATGCCCGGGTTGGATACCGACATCGTGGTCCATCATTTGCCTACTAAGGAAGACTGCCCTCCGGTTAAGCAAAAGGTCCGCCGTATGCGTCCAGAAATGTCCGAGAAGATCAAAGCCGAGGTTATGAAACAGTTTGATGTTGGGTTCCTTGCAGTGACTTCTTACCCGCAGTGGGTTGCTAATGTGGTGCCGGTACCAAAGAAAGACGGAAAGGTCAGAATGTGTGTTGACTATAGGGATCTGAACAGGGCCAGCCCCAAAGATGACTTCCCTCTACCTCACATTGATGTCCTTGTTGATAATACAGCTCAGCATAAGGTGTTCTCTTTCATGGATGGTTTTTCAGGCTATAATCAGATCAAGATGGCTCCTGAAGACATGGAAAAGACTACCTTTGTTACTCAGTGGGGCACCTTCTGCTACAAGGTCATGCCATTTGGACTGAAAAATGCTGGGGCAACCTACCAACGTGCCATGGTTGCTTTATTTCATGACATGATCCATCATGAGATAGAAGTGTATGTCGACGACATGATCACAAGGTCCCAGACTGAGGAAGAACACCTTGATCATCTGCAGAAATTGTTTGACCGTCTGAAGTTGTACAAGCTGAGGTTGAACCCGAACAAGTGCACCTTTGGGGTGAGATCTGGAAAGTTGCTAGGCTTCGTCGTAAGTGATAAGGGTATTCAAGTGGACCCTGCCAAGGTTAAGGCTATTCAAGAGATGCCAGTTCCCAAGATAGAGAAAGAGGTCAGAGGCTTTTTAGGACGCCTGAATTACATTGCTCGGTTCATCTCACACCTGACTGCTACCTGTGAGCCAATCTTCAAGCTGCTGAAGAAAGATCAGGTAGTACATTGGAATGACGAATGTCAGGCCGCTTTTGACAGAATCAAGGAGTATCTCCAAGAACCACCCATCCTTATGCCACCGGTTGAAGGGAGACCTCTGATATTATACTTGACAGTACTTGACAACTCAATGGGGTGTATGCTGGGGCAGCATGACGAGTCTGGCCGAAAAGAGCATGCCATTTATTACCTTAGCAAAAAGTTTACCGACTGTGAGACCCGATACTCACTGCTTGAGAAAACTTGTTGCGCTTTGGTATGGGCTGCTCGCCGGCTGAGACAGTATATGCTGACTCACACTACCTTGTTGATCTCAAAGATGGATCCTATAAAGTACATATTTGAAAAGCCTGCTCTGTCTGGGAGAATAGCAAGATGGCAAATGATCTTGACAGAATATGAAATTCAGTACACGACCCAGAAAGCCATCAAAGGGAGTGTATTGGCAGACCACTTGGCACATCAGGCAGTAGACGACTATCAGTCAATGAACTTCGAGTTTCCAGACGAGAGCATCATGATTGTGACTGATTGTGAAGTACCTGGACCGGATGAAGGACCTGAGGAAGGATCCCGATGGTCTATGCACTTTGACGGAGCCTCCAATGCTTTGGGTAACGGTATCGGTGCTGTAATCATATCCCCTCAAGGCACTCATACTCCACTTACTGCCCGACTATGTTTCAACTGTACCAATAACATGGCGGAGTATGAGGCATGCATCATGGGTCTTCAAGCTGCGATCGACTTAAGGATCAAGTTTCTGAGTGTCTTCGGAGATTCCGCTCTCGTGATCAATCAGATCAAAGGAGAGTGGGATACGAAACATCCGAATCTTATTCCTTACAGAGAATGTGTGTTGACCTTGATCCCCCACCTCACGAAGATAACCTTTGAACACTTTCCAAGAAAGGAGAATCAGTTGGCGGACGCGTTAGCTACGATGTCTTCTATGTTCAAGGTCAAATGGGACAATGAGGCTCCCCGGATCATCATCTGGAAACTGGACGAACCGGCATACTGTTGTGATCTCGAGACTGAGTTGGTAACTGAGAAGCCTTGGTACCATGAGGTGAAGAGATACTTGGAAGCTCAGGAATACCCTGAAGGTGCGTCTGTCAACGATAAGAAGTTCCTGAGAAGGTTCGCAGCGAAGTTCTTCCTTAGCAACGACATCCTGTATAAGCGAAACCATGATTCGACCTTACTGAGTTGTGTGGACAAGACAGAAGCAGAAAGGATCATGGAAGAGCTACATGAAGGGACCTTCGGAACACATTCCAGTGGACACACTATGGCAAAGAAAATCCTTCGGGCAGGGTATTTCTGGTCCACCATGGAAGCCGACTGTTACCAACATTCTCGGACATGTCATAAATGCCAGATATATGCGGACAAGGTGCATGTTCCTCCAGTTCCTCTAAATGTTCTGACTGCGCCTTGGCCGTTTGCAATGTGGGGCATAGACATGATCGGCGAGATTAAACCTACGGCATCCAACGGGCATCGCTTCATCCTGGTAGCGATTGACTATTTCACGAAGTGGGTCGAAGAGGCTTCCTACGCTACGGTAACCAAGACTGTTGTGGCACGGTTCATTCGGCATAATCTGATCTGTCGATACGGCATCCCAGAGAGAATTATTACAGACAACGGTACCAATCTCAATAACAAGATGATCACTGAGCTCTGCGAGCAGTTTAAGATGCAGCACCATAACTCTTCTCCTTACAGACCGAAGATGAATGGGGCTGTAGAAGCAGCAAATAAGAATATTAAGAAAATCGTGCAGAAGATGACAGTGACTTATAAGGATTGGCACGAGATGTTACTGTTCGCTCTACATGGGTACCGTACTTCAGCCAGGATGTCAACCGGGGCAACTCCTTTCTCCTTGGTTTATGGTATGGAGGCAGTCTTACCGATCGAAGTGCAAATACCCTCTCTCCGGATATTGAAGGATGCAAATCTGAACGAAGATGATTGGATCCAGACACGACTTGATCAGCTAAACCTTATTGACGAAAAAAGACTTGCTGCTATCTGTCACGGTCAGACGTATCAGAAACGGATGATCTGGGCATTTAACAAAAAGGTCAGACCACAAGAGTATCAAGTTGGGGATCTGGTAATCAAGCGAATCATCCTTCCTCAGAGTGATCCAAGGGGCAAATGGACCCCTACGTACGAAGGGCCATTTGTGGTTAAACATGTGTTCTCAGAAGGAGCCATGATTCTAACCAACATGGATGGTGACTGTGATCGGTGGATCTGGAACTGACTGTTTAACGCTGGTTCGCGAAATGTCGCGGAAGCAAGAGTCGCCACCGTCTTTTATTTTCTCCAATAGGAAAGGACAAAAGCACAGAAAAATTCCTTATAGAGATTGCTCTCGGTTCGGGAGGTAGGTTATAAAAAGGGAAGGTGTTAGCACCCTTTCTATCCATGGTTATCCATGGGCTCTTAGATACTTGCTCATTTGTGTTTTCAAAATGGTTTGTTTGCTTTTCAATGTGGGTTTAAAAAGATTCTTTGAAAAATTTCAGATCGACTCATACGTCAGAGTGTTTGAAAAGTTTGCTTTGAAAGCTTTTGAAAATGTGTCAGTGTGAAAAGTCTTTTTGAGTTTGTTTTGAGATTAGAGCAAGTATCCTTGAGAACCTACCTACCCTAAGGAATTCGTCTGTGTAAATGTCCTTTAAAGTAGTGCCATCCCACCATTGAGGGGTAGGTAGCATCACCATTGGAGGTGTTCGGGTCGATTCGAGGTTCGGGACATGGTGATCACCAGAGCAATAGGAAGACACCTTAGAAGCTACCCTCATGCCAGGTTCCCGGATCATGAGGACTTACTAAGACATCCTCTACTCGACGATCACCTTTCGAGGCAAGGCAACAGTGAGGCGTACCCTAGGGGTGGTGTGTGCGAATCGTGTGTCAGATTTCAGTTATTCGTCTTGTCATGTTTGTCGTGATCTACGCTTGATTTTAATTTGACATTCATTCTTTCATGCTCGATTAACAGTTAGGAGTGCGGAAAAGATAAATCTACGACTATTACAAAGGCGCGGGTCCACATCGCCAAAATTAAACCGGACCCGATTTAGCGAAAAAATAAATAATGCGAAGAAATAAAGTGCGAAAAGTAAATTACATGGCTTAGGGATAATTACAAAATTATAATAAGCGATAATAAAATAATGCGCAATTAGATGATTAATGACGGGCGTTGGACCCTTTTTGCAAATAATTAAAAGTTAATGAGAATTAAAAATTAAATGATTAAATTGTTTTTGGTATTTTGTATTTTTTTTTTGATTTAATGAGAAAAAAGGAGAATTAATTGAGATGAAATTAGATGGCAAACCCTAATTCTAGTATTTTTTTATTTATTAAGAAAGAATTAAAATATGACCTAAATTAACCTAAAATTTATGTACAATTTAAATAGGAAAATAAATAAATAAATAATAATTAATATTGTGGAAGAAAGGGAAATAAAAAAGAATTAACAATTAAAACCTAAATTTTACATTTTTTGAATTTTTATAAAAAAAAGAATTGGAATTAAAACCTAATTACACTAATTTATTTACATGCTAGTTTATTTATGAAAATAATTGTAATAAAATAAATATTATATTTTTGTGTATTTTCTGATTTTTTGAATGTTTTATTTATTTTTTGGTAAAAGAATTAATTAATTGAGAGGGCAAATTGAATAAAGTTGCAATTTAAAAAATAAATAAGCTATAAACATAAATGAGAAAATGCAAACCAGGGCCATTAATCTTGAGTTTAGTGACTTTGTTTGGATCATGTATGACACGTTGACTTATGCCCATGGTACGTCTCAATCCTGAGCCCTTGATCTGGAGCAGCTAGACGCGTGGCTCCTTGGATGTTGAGTGTGCATTATGGACCAACACGTCATGCCTGCATGGGAATTATTCATGAAAAATGATATGGAATATTTCCAGACCTGGGGTTCGAACCCAGGTCATGAGCATTGCAAGCATTATCACCTGCCACTGAACCATGTAACTTATATTTAATATATGTTAGCAAACAAATGACAAAAAGCAAAACCAAACGCATTAATGATTGACGCGCGAAATTTTAAAACCAGCCTATTGTTGAAGGACACGACATCATCGTCTTCCCTAC
Organism: Vicia faba; assembly: GCA_948472305.1. Lineage (NCBI taxonomy): Eukaryota > Viridiplantae > Streptophyta > Magnoliopsida > Fabales > Fabaceae > Vicia > Vicia faba. Next base: position 454,498,043 of record OX451735.1, on the reverse strand, counting down.
TCTGTAAACTAGAACACAGAGGCAACGGTTTTGCAACCGTGGTTTAAGGCAGGTTTAGAAGAAATAGCGATTAGCTCCTATCCAACCATAAATTAGGCGCGATGGTATAGTCCTCTTCGTCTTGATGAGCTGGTTGCAATGGTGGCACTGAGGACGTCCAATTTTTCCTCTAGTGAGAACCCCTAATTTACAGGCCTGCAAAACCCTAGAAATTGCACATGGTATAATCGAATATAGCCAATAAAAACACAATTAAAGAGGCTGGTTAGCTTTGAAACTTCCATATGAACAAGAATCCATCAATAAAATTTACAAATAACGCATATAATTGAATGTATGATTATGCAATTTTGTTCGATACAGTTGCGATTCTAGGTGCCAATTCCTTACGCTTTTGTTGTTGTTTTTGGTTGGAGTCCCTTCAGGAATGTCTAAGGAAGCTATTGCAATAGGTTTTAAGGTCTGAATCAATCTCTAACCACCTTTTCAGATTTTAGCTCTAAGGCAATTTTTCAAGTTTTGTAATGGGGATAGCTGCGCAGTTTTGAGTCCTCTATCATTAGGGTTGTGTTGTAGTATATGTATGGAATGGTTTTAGGTCAAAAGTTTGAACAAAATCTCAAGCATTCATGGATTTCAATATTTGATTTTTGAAAATCTTTTTCAATCTTTTTCATGGTGTTTTTGTGCCAAATCTGATCAATTATCATCAAAGCTTGCCCATTTGAGATATGCACGAATTATAGAGATTAGATCATGCATAAAAAGATTTTTCCATGTTAGGTTTATATTTTTCATGAATTAAAATCATTTAAATGAATATAAATTAATATTAATTCAAATAAATAATTAAAAAATATGAGAATACTTCCCTTTGGGCCTAGTGGTCGTGCATAGGCTTGGCATGAAGAAATTTGGAAGATAATTGGGCCCATTTGCATTTTTAGGCCTTTTGCATCAATGTTGACTTTCAAAAATTTCCAAAAATTTCCCAACTTCCACAAGGCATAACTTGGTCAATTTTTAAGCTTTTCACATGTTCTTGGACATTTTGGAAAGGTCTTTGAGTCCTTTAACCAATGCCTTTGGTCCCATGTCATTTTGATTTACCAATCTCAAGTTATGGCCTTTGACTTAAAGTCACTTTTTGTTGACTTTTGAAAATGACCTATAATGTTGAAATTGATAACTTTTTGTGAGAGCATTTCTTGGACTTGGAACATGAAGATGAATTGTAGGAAATGTCTTTCTCTTCAAAATGAGCTTTGGATGGAAATTTTCTGATAATCCATGTGAAAGTTATGCCCTGGTCAATTTCAGTTGACTTTTTCAGCTGTCCAAATATAGCAACTTTTGCATCTTTGATGATTTCTGAGCCAAATTTTGAGAATCATGATCAAGCATTGATCAAATGATGTTTGTGGCTTCAAAATGATATATTGACCACAAATTTGAACTTCTGACTGCCAAATGACCATTTTGCCCCTACAGTTGACTGTAGTGCAATCTAGGGTTTTGACTGTGCAATTTTGAGCTGAATGCCTTGAAACTTGACATGAGGATATTTGACCATACTTGTAGGCATATGAGACTTGATTGAGCCTTTGGAAAGTTCATTTGCTTGACCAGAACTCAAACCCTAGTTTTGACTGTCTAGGAGACAGTTGAGCTGCACAACCTTTGGGGCATTTTGTGACCTTGACTTTGACAATTCTTGATGAATATGGGAGGGCAAATTTTGGGGTACAACAGTTGCCCCTGTTCAATCTTCTTAGACCTGAGGATGCAGATTGGCTGACGTGCCTTTCGTAATCCGAGGGTAGAAGATGATTGAACACTAGAGTGCCCAGAAATTTGCGCTCACATAGTAGCAACGATGATGGGAATGGGCTTATAGATGCCATTTAGAGATTGCTGAATAGGGTGATGGGCTTATAGATGCCATCTGGATGTTGCTTGGATAGGATGATGGGCTTATAGATGCCATCTGGATGTTGATTGCGTAGGAGATTCCTTAGCGAGAACCTGCATACCTGCAAAACAGAAAAATGAGTACCTGACACGTCGCAGGAGCTGATTTTAGATGCTTGATATAGATGTGTCCTGGCTGATTACAGGGGCTGAGATCTGGAGCTTCAAACGTTTGATGAATGAACCAGGGATGGTTGCTGCCTTAACCTGAATGATAAGTGAACCTTGGATGATTTTAACTTCAACAACGCTCGTTGAGAAAAATCTTGGTGAGAATTACCATCTTTGTAGTGTCAGGAAGAGAACCAAAGGGTATTATAGTCTCCAAGGGAGTTACCTCACTCACGCTGGAGAGGGAGCTATAGGAAATTATAATCTGAAAGGAGATATCACCTCACGCTCATGCCGGAGAGGGGAACATCTGAAAAAAGGGATTACTACCTCACACACCGTTGGAGAGGAGACCATAAGAGAACATCACCTCACGCTCATGCCGGAGAGGGGAACATCTGAAGAAGGGATTACTACCTCACACGCCGTTGGAGAGGGAACCAGAAGAGAATATCACCTCACGCTCATGCCGGAGAGGAGAACATCTAAAGAAGGAATTACCACCTCACACGCCGTTGGAGAGGGAACCAGAAGAGAATATCACCTCACGCTCATGCCGGAGAGGAGAACATCTAAAGAAGGAATTACCACCTCACACGCCGTTGGAGAGGGGACCATAAGAGACTATCACCTCACGCTCATGCCGGAGAGGAGAACATCAAAAAGACTTCTGGAAGCAGTATCAGAACGTCACCATATCTGGATCATATCCGAAACTATATCGAGAAGGAATTCTGGAAGCAGTATCAGAACGTCACCATCGCTGGGCTTACATCTGAAACTATATCGAGAAGGAAATCTGGAAGCAGTATCAGAACGTCACCATCGCTGGGCTTACATCTGAAACTATATCGAGAAGGAAATCTGGAAGCAGTATCAGAACGTCACCATCGCTGGGCTTACATCTGAAACTATATCGAGAAGGAATTCTGGAAGCAGTATCAGAACGTCACCATCGCTGGGCTTACATCTGAAACTATATCGAGAAGGAATTCTGGAAGCAGTATCAGAACGTCACCATCGCTGGGCTTACATCTGAAACTATATCGAGAAGGAATTCTGGAAGCAGTATCAGAACGTCACCATCGCTGGGCTTACATCTGAAACTATATCGAGAAGGAATTCTGGAAGCAGTATCAGAACGTCACCATCGCTGGGCTTACATCTGAAACTATATCGAGAAGGAATTCTGGAAGCAGTATCAGAACGTCACCATCGCTGGGCTTACATCTGAAACTATATCTAGAAAGAATTGCATTAGTTGATAATAATCATTTTTGTATTGATCTTTTCCTGAAAAGGCAGAACATAATTGTATGCAAAATCATGATGCATGAACTGTATGTCTTCAAAATTAATGAGATTCGTGCCATATGATGCATATGCGTTCTATAATGTACGAAGATGTGACATTTTATGAATGTATGTTTTCGTCGTGGGAAAATAAATCCTTGACGGGTGCCGGGAAGTCGCATCCTGGGCTATTGTGGAAAAATAGCTTTGCTTCCGCTGGGGAGGATAGTTGCAAGTATACCGATAGGAGAAGATAACTCCGTTGGGGAATAAACTTGGCAAATGGAGGATTCCGCGGGGAGAAAAAGATGTTCTAGCGACCATGCTGGGAAGAAATACTCTGTGGGGAGATGCTTTTGCTGAATTGTTGAGGATGACTCGCTGAGGATACCTTGCTGTATGAATGGACTTCGCTGGGGATAAGAAGATTCCGTCGACGACGCTCTTTCCTAGGCTTTTGGCTGAGGATAACCCAGTTATATCCTGTTAAGGAAATAACTCTTTAAATCAAGCCGGACGACGCGTTCGTGCCCTGTTAGGGGATAAGCTTCCAGAATCTACTGGGGGTACGCTTATTGCTTGGGGATGTGAATTCCAGCTTTCCTGGGGAAGCTGGGTTGGACTCTCCTGGGGAAGTTTTGAACTGCGTTGGCTATGTTCTTCAACGGAGCTTACCCTGATACCTTGGGGGATAGGACAATCAGACTGCTCAGACCAACCTTTATTGCCCCTGTTTCTTGTGGGGGAGGCACTTGTGGGATGCTGCTAGTTGTTGAGAGATAAACCTTCTTCTGGCAGACAGATGACAAGAAGACGGGACATAGTCGTACGCTTAAATCCCTAACTTTTGCCTGGACTGCCCTTTCGGGTTTTCAGTCCACCGGGATACCCATTTTTGCCCAAGCCGCCTTTTCAGGTTTTCGACTTGCCGGGTGTACATATTTTTATTTCATCCCTTCATTTTGCCCGAACCCTTTTGGTTCGCCGGGAAGCCCTTATTTTTGCCTAGGTATGTCAACCTAGCGGGTCTTTGATTTTGCGTAGTATTTTTGACTATGTCCACGCTCTTAGAATGCAGGGGGGTGCCCCTGGCTGCTTGTGTTGCCATATTACCAGAAGGTGTCTGATCGTGCAAGATTCGTTGCTGAATTGCCCCTAGTGACTCAGGCAGAGATTTGCCCCAGGCTTTTTGGCCTTTTTGAGAGATTCTCTGGATCTTGACTTAACTGCCCCAGATGATGGACAATAGTCATGCCGTGCCCCTTGATTGGAAGTACTTTTGTTCATTAGGCATTCATCGTGCGAAGTTCCCTGCTGTTCAAACAAAAAGTCATATGCAAACAAAGTTATGTTAAAAATGCAACGCCTATATCTGTCTTGAAGATTTTGAAAATGCATTCTTTTTCATAAAACAAGTGAATGTTTGTAAAAACATGATGTCAACTCGTTATTTTACCGTAAGCCTGCAGGAGTCAGGATACCTTTCGTAACAGTATGCTTTCGAACTAACCCATGCTTCAGCTAGGACTTTTAAGGGTTATATCGTGGCCTGGTTCACGGTTTAAGAAACAAAGGATAAAGGCTCAAAGTTTATTTGTACCCACCCGCTCTTCGTGATGTTCTCCAAACCTAAACTTAGTTGATCGTGCGTTAGACCTTGTTTGAGTCTTTGCTTTGATGTTCCAGTAACGGTTCAGATGTTGATAGCTTATTCTGACTAGGCAGTCATTTTTGCTTTGGTTGAGGGTTTCTGAGACCTCTTTCTTGATTTTTGTTATCCCTTTCTTTTTTGCCTGAACTGTTTCCTTTTTGGAATTACAGTCATCGGGATGCCCCAGTTTCATAAGTCCCCTTTGTAGGTTTAGACTTTTTGGGCTTTTCGTTTATGAATTTTGATGATGACTGCCTGTCCTTTTGATTGTTCTGAACCATCACTGTCTTTCTTCGTTTTGTAAAGACTTTTTGGTGCCATTCGTCATGCACTTGGATCAACTGAGAGACTACCCTGCCCCAGGTTATGATTAAGGGTTTTGATTTTCGAAAATAAAACTCCTACTTCTTTGGCTCAGATGGGTTGACGAGGGTTTATCATCCTTATAACTCCAGTGTTTAGGATTTGAAACAATGCCTGTACCTCATCAGCGGGGTCTGTTCAAAAGCATACTGTAATGATCATGGTATCGTTTTCGTCATCCTCCCTCAAGAGGCTCAGAATTATTAACCAAGAGTTGACATCAGAAAAAATATGAGAAGGATATAATAAAAATAATTGTATTAATTTCTCAAAACAGACATATGCGATGCATTAATAGAATAAAAGAGTTTGCTATGACATTAATTGTTTGTGTAAGCAATGAAAAATACAACTCAAGGAACTCAAATAAACAAAAGTCTTCAATGATTGGGCAATGGAGCAGAGATTATGTTCGGAGTTTCTGGCACTTCAAACTGAATCTCTCCAGCGTCGATCATATCTTGAATCTTATTCTTGAGAGGCCAGCAATTGTCGGTAGTATGCCCCGGGCTATCTGAATGATACGCGCACCTATCGTCGGGATGATAGTTGGGTGCAGAAGTGTTCGGATTCCGAAGAGGAGCCCTTAAGGTGATCAGCCCTGTCTTCAACAGTTGTTGCAGTGCTTGATCCAACGACATGTTGAGTTTGGTGTACTGCCGTTTCTCCTTGTGCTGCTGCCCTTGTCCTTGTTGAGCAGGTCCGGGATTGGAAATCTGGATTGCCCCGGTCTCATGACGGCTCTTTTTACCGTGCACAGCATTGGATTCTTTCTTTCCATGATGAGGCTTTTTATCAGACGGTGCAGCCTCTTGAATTTTCCCAGACCGGATACCAGCTTCAATTCGCTCTCCCGTCAAGATAAGATCTGTGAATCCAGCAGACGAATTCCCAATCAGGTGGTTATAAAATGGACCAGACAAGGTCCCCAAGAACATATCCACAAGTTCCCGATCAGTTAGAGGTGGTTGTACCCTTCCAGCGAGATCCCTCCATTTCTGCGCATATTCTTTAAAACCTTCGCTTGACCCTAACGACATACCCTGGAGTTGGGTACGCGTAGGAGCAAGGTCGGCATTGTACTGGTACTGCTTATAGAAAGCAGTTGCCAACTCCTCCCAGTTACGAACTTTGGTCCCATCCAGTTGATAGAACCATTCGAGGTGAGTCCCTGAAAGACTTTCCTGGAAGAAGTGGATCCACAAGTTTTTGTCCACCGTGTATGGTTGGATCTTCCGAACATAGGACCTTAGATGCAGCTTGGGACAAGACGCCCCGTCATACTTAGAGAAGGGTGGTACTTTGAACTTCCGAGGAATAACCACACCAGTTGACAAACCCAGCTCTCCGAAATCCAGCCCAGGTACCTGTTGAACCTCCATAGCTTTCATTCTGTCCTCCAGTTGCTTATATCTGTCATCAGCAGGAGGGTACTGCTCTTCATCAAAATCTGTTTCATTGTCAGAGACCTCTGGACTGGGAACCTCTCTCTCATGATGACTGCTTTTTCCCACAGATGGGGTTGTCCTCCCAGTTTCAGCTTGCGGTGTATTCCCAGATCTGCGTCTAGGGCTGAACAGAACAGTTCTCTTCTTTTTCTTGTCCTTCTTCAAAAGGAGAGCCTTCAGGTCTTGTTGCCCCTGGGTCAAATTCATAATCAGCTCTTGGAACTGGGCGTTCTGGGCCTGGAGGTCCTTGATGGTCTGCTCGGCTGATGATTCAGGATTCATGGCGATCGGCTGAAATAAACAGCGAGGAAGGGTAAGCAACCTGTCAAAGGGATACCTGCAATGCAATGAGATGTATGACATGCATGCAATGATTTCAAGGACCTCGCGGGGTAAACAGAGAAACTTTGTTAGAATTTGGAACCGATAGCTTGATTGAAGGCACTGCATATTGTTGAGAGTCCTTCATCAAGGGTCAAAGGCTCACCATATCCAGTGGGTCGTAGCCCCTGACAACCTTGGCTAGAGGAAAATAAATCCTCTTTGCCTCTTGCTGGGATAGTTGTTCATCATGACCTGCATCACAAGCCCTTGAGATCCTTGAAATGGGTTAGGATGTATGCAATGGTATGATGTCATGCTATGTATGGGATGATGTAGGTAAACCCTGCTATGAGTCCCAATTAAGGACTATAAACAGACCCTGCAAGCAATTCAGTATACTTTGTTATGAGTCCCAGTTAAGGACTATAAACAAAACCTGCAAGAGATCTAGTAAACCCTGTTATGAGTCCTGGTTAAGGACTATAGACAACACCTGCAAGAAGTTTGGTAACCCTGTCATGAGTCCTAGTTAAGGACTATAAACAACATCTGCAAGAAATAAGTACCCTGTTATGAGTCCCAATTAAGGACTATGAACAAAACCTGCAAGGCATCAAGGGTCAGATAACAAGCATGCAAGTAGTCAAGTACGAAGGCACACAAGTCACACAAGAGAAGCCCTTAGAGTTTAGGCCAGCATGAGGTCTGGGTAGTACCCTCTTTCAGTTTGTTGGTTAAGACCTGTCCTATCAGAAGTAACCGGGTTCTAGAGGATCCCAATATCACTGACTACCCTCAATCGGTCATAACTCCAGCATCGCAATCTTTTCTTGCGGCCAGAACCATCACGAGAGTTTAGCCTCAATGGGCGTAGCATACTGCTACTGTTTCTATTGGCCAAGTTGAGTCATTTAAGGTTCTAAGGTTGTTGGTGCTTAATGACTCCTTGGAAGACCCATATTCTCCCCGTTTCAACACGAGGGATATCGGTACAGACCAAGGCGCCACACCAACGTAGCCACTGCTTCACCCATGTCGGTCTACGCCGGACAGGTCCCTCACAGCTTATGCTACCTAAACAGGGTATCCCCAGATCCGGGTTAGGATCTATGTATCTCCGATGCAACCCACAATAGTAAAGCAAGCAAAACAGTACAAGTGAAAACACAGTTATGACCTAGCCCTAAGGTACACCTCACTTTAAGTTTTAAGTCCCCAGCAGAGTCGCCAGTTCTGTGATCGGTGGATCTGGAACTGACTGTTTAACGCTGGTTCGCGAAATGTCGCGGAAGCAAGAGTCGCCACCGTCTTTTATTTTCTCCAATAGGAAAGGACAAAAGCACAGAAAAATTCCTTATAGAGATTGCTCTCGGTTCGGGAGGTAGGTTATAAAAAGGGAAGGTGTTAGCACCCTTTCTATCCATGGTTATCCATGGGCTCTTAGATACTTGCTCATTTGTGTTTTCAAAATGGTTTGTTTGCTTTTCAATGTGGGTTTAAAAAGATTCTTTGAAAAATTTCAGATCGACTCATACGTCAGAGTGTTTGAAAAGTTTGCTTTGAAAGCTTTTGAAAATGTGTCAGTGTGAAAAGTCTTTTTGAGTTTGTTTTGAGATTAGAGCAAGTATCCTTGAGAACCTACCTACCCTAAGGAATTCGTCTGTGTAAATGTCCTTTAAAGTAGTGCCATCCCACCATTGAGGGGTAGGTAGCATCACCATTGGAGGTGTTCGGGTCGATTCGAGGTTCGGGACATGGTGATCACCAGAGCAATAGGAAGACACCTTAGAAGCTACCCTCATGCCAGGTTCCCGGATCATGAGGACTTACTAAGACATCCTCTACTCGACGATCACCTTTCGAGGCAAGGCAACAGTGAGGCGTACCCTAGGGGTGGTGTGTGCGAATCGTGTGTCAGATTTCAGTTATTCGTCTTGTCATGTTTGTCGTGATCTACGCTTGATTTTAATTTGACATTCATTCTTTCATGCTCGATTAACAGTTAGGAGTGCGGAAAAGATAAATCTACGACTATTACAAAGGCGCGGGTCCACATCGCCAAAATTAAACCGGACCCGATTTAGCGAAAAAATAAATAATGCGAAGAAATAAAGTGCGAAAAGTAAATTACATGGCTTAGGGATAATTACAAAATTATAATAAGCGATAATAAAATAATGCGCAATTAGATGATTAATGACGGGCGTTGGACCCTTTTTGCAAATAATTAAAAGTTAATGAGAATTAAAAATTAAATGATTAAATTGTTTTTGGTATTTTGTATTTTTTTTTTGATTTAATGAGAAAAAAGGAAAATTAATTGAGATGAAATTAGATGGCAAACCCTAATTCTAGTATTTTTTTATTTATTAAGAAAGAATTAAAATATGACCTAAATTAACCTAAAATTTATGTACAATTTAAATAGGAAAATAAATAAATAAATAATAATTAATATTGTGGAAGAAAGGGAAATAAAAAAGAATTAACAATTAAAACCTAAATTTTACATTTTTTGAATTTTTATAAAAAAAAGAATTGGAATTAAAACCTAATTACACTAATTTATTTACATGCTAGTTTATTTATGAAAATAATTGTAATAAAATAAATATTATATTTTTGTGTATTTTCTGATTTTTTGAATGTTTTATTTATTTTTTGGTAAAAGAATTAATTAATTGAGAGGGCAAATTGAATAAAGTTGCAATTTAAAAAATAAATAAGCTATAAACATAAATGAGAAAATGCAAACCAGGGCCATTAATCTTGAGTTTAGTGACTTTGTTTGGATCATGTATGACACGTTGACTTATGCCCATGGTACGTCTCAATCCTGAGCCCTTGATCTGGAGCAGCTAGACGCGTGGCTCCTTGGATGTTGAGTGTGCATTATGGACCAACACGTCATGCCTGCATGGGAATTATTCATGAAAAATGATATGGAATATTTCCAGACCTGGGGTTCGAACCCAGGTCATGAGCATTGCAAGCATTATCACCTGCCACTGAACCATGTAACTTATATTTAATATATGTTAGCAAACAAATGACAAAAAGCAAAACCAAACGCATTAATGATTGACGCGCGAAATTTTAAAACCAGCCTATTGTTGAAGGACACGACATCATCGTCTTCCCTACTCTGTAAACTAGAACACAGAGGCAACGGTTTTGCAACCGTGGTTTAAGGCAGGTTTAGAAGAAATAGCGATTAGCTCCTATCCAACCATAAATTAGGCGCGATGGTATAGTCCTCTTCGTCTTGATGAGCTGGTTGCAATGGTGGCACTGAGGACGTCCAATTTTTCCTCTAGTGAGAACCCCTAATTTACAGGCCTGCAAAACCCTAGAAATTGCACATGGTATAATCGAATATAGCCAATAAAAACACAATTAAAGAGGCTGGTTAGCTTTGAAACTTCCATATGAACAAGAATCCATCAATAAAATTTACAAATAACGCATATAATTGAATGTATGATTATGCAATTTTGTTCGATACAGTTGCGATTCTAGGTGCCAATTCCTTACGCTTTTGTTGTTGTTTTTGGTTGGAGTCCCTTCAGGAATGTCTAAGGAAGCTATTGCAATAGGTTTTAAGGTCTGAATCAATCTCTAACCACCTTTTCAGATTTTAGCTCTAAGGCAATTTTTCAAGTTTTGTAATGGGGATAGCTGCGCAGTTTTGAGTCCTCTATCATTAGGGTTGTGTTGTAGTATATGTATGGAATGGTTTTAGGTCAAAAGTTTGAACAAAATCTCAAGCATTCATGGATTTCAATATTTGATTTTTGAAAATCTTTTTCAATCTTTTTCATGGTGTTTTTGTGCCAAATCTGATCAATTATCATCAAAGCTTGCCCATTTGAGATATGCACGAATTATAGAGATTAGATCATGCATAAAAAGATTTTTCCATGTTAGGTTTATATTTTTCATGAATTAAAATCATTTAAATGAATATAAATTAATATTAATTCAAATAAATAATTAAAAAATATGAGAATACTTCCCTTTGGGCCTAGTGGTCGTGCATAGGCTTGGCATGAAGAAATTTGGAAGATAATTGGGCCCATTTGCATTTTTAGGCCTTTTGCATCAATGTTGACTTTCAAAAATTTCCAAAAATTTCCCAACTTCCACAAGGCATAACTTGGTCAATTTTTAAGCTTTTCACATGTTCTTGGACATTTTGGAAAGGTCTTTGAGTCCTTTAACCAATGCCTTTGGTCCCATGTCATTTTGATTTACCAATCTCAAGTTATGGCCTTTGACTTAAAGTCACTTTTTGTTGACTTTTGAAAATGACCTATAATGTTGAAATTGATAACTTTTTGTGAGAGCATTTCTTGGACTTGGAACATGAAGATGAATTGTAGGAAATGTCTTTCTCTTCAAAATGAGCTTTGGATGGAAATTTTCTGATAATCCATGTGAAAGTTATGCCCTGGTCAATTTCAGTTGACTTTTTCAGCTGTCCAAATATAGCAACTTTTGCATCTTTGATGATTTCTGAGCCAAATTTTGAGAATCATGATCAAGCATTGATCAAATGATGTTTGTGGCTTCAAAATGATATATTGACCACAAATTTGAACTTCTGACTGCCAAATGACCATTTTGCCCCTACAGTTGACTGTAGTGCAATCTAGGGTTTTGACTGTGCAATTTTGAGCTGAATGCCTTGAAACTTGACATGAGGATATTTGACCATACTTGTAGGCATATGAGACTTGATTGAGCCTTTGGAAAGTTCATTTGCTTGACCAGAACTCAAACCCTAGTTTTGACTGTCTAGGAGACAGTTGAGCTGCACAACCTTTGGGGCATTTTGTGACCTTGACTTTGACAATTCTTGATGAATATGGGAGGGCAAATTTTGGGGTACAACAGTGACGACCTTCCTCACCCCGCCAATGCAGACATAGTAAAAAGATACTACGCATAAAAAAGGACCCGCTAGGCTGAAATGCCTAGGCAAAAATTAGGGCTTCCCGGAGAACCAAAAGGGTTCGGGCAAAATGAAGGGATGAAATCAAAAAATCTGTACACCCGGCAAGTCGAAAACTTGAAAAGGCGGCTTGGGCAAAAATGGGTATCCCGGTGGACCGAAAACCCGAAAGGGCGGTCCAGGCAAAAGTTAGGGATAAAGCGTAATACTATGTCTCATTGGATCACTTTGCATCCAGAATCCGGTATCTATATCAAGTTCAAACGGCATCGATCAGTCAGCTTCATCTTCAACCAAGGTCATCAAGTGATGAGACGCTCGGAGATATAAAGGCAAAAGCAGAGTTGAAACCTAGTGGGATCATTCATTTCACACAGTTGTTTTATTTTCTCTTGTACAAAATTTGTATAAACTCTTTTGTACATAAAACGCCTATTTACAGGCCATTCAAAAATCAATACAAATATACTTTTCAGTTAAAAGTGCCAATTGTTTTTCCTTTTTCTGTTTTATTTTACGAAGAACGTCCAAGGTTCAATTTGTGATATATGCATTGACAATAATTTGCTAACTCATAAATATTTGCATACGAAACAAAGGATTAATTACAGGTAACATTAGAAACAAGGGCAATAAAGAGTTGTCTAAAACAATCTAATTGTTCTGTCCTCCAAAGTATCAAGGTAGGTTCAGCTGAAGAATACAACCAGATATCTTGATTCCCCCAGAGAGTGAGCCAGCAAGTCAGTACACTCTCCTCAAGCCAAGCTATTATCAAGCCTTAAGGAAGTTGGGTATCCGTCAGCAGATCTCAACATTCCCCAGCAATATACAGGCACTCTTAACAAGCATCCCCGGCAGTCTTGACCTAAAGATTGTTCCCCGGCGGTATATCAAACATTCAGTGGAACTACTTCTAATACAATTCAAAAACTTCCCCAGGAGAGTCCAATCCAGTTTCCCCAGGAAAGTTGGAATCCATCTCCCCAAGCAGTAAGCTTATCCCCAGTAGATTCTGGAAGCTTATCCCCGCAGAACACGAACGCGTCTCCCGGCTTTATTCAAAGAGTTATTTCCTTACCAGGATATAACTGGGTTATCCTCAGCCAAAAACCACGGAAAGAGTGTCCTCGACGAAGTCTTCTTATCCCCAGCGGAGTCCAGTAACACTTCCAATATATCAATGGTATCCCCAGCGAAGTTACCATCAACATTCCAGCAAAGTATCTCTCTCCCTACAGACTATTGCTTCCCAGCAAGATCGCTAGAGTACTCTTCTCCCCGCAGAGTAATCCATTCGCCAAGTTCATTCCCCAACGGAGTCATCTTCTCCTACCGGTATTCTTGCAACTATTATCCCCAGCGGAAGCAAAGATCTATCCTTCAACATCAGCCCAGGATATGACTTCCCGGCACCCGTCAAGGATTTACTTTCCTAGACGACAAAAAGATACATTCATAAACATCGCACTTCCATACATTATAGCATGCATATACGCATCATATCTTACAAATCTCATTTATGTTGAGAACATCATTGCTTGATCCATATCATGCATTGCATATGACTGACCTTTACCTTTCAGGAAAGATCCAGTTAAGTTCTCAGCTATATTCAAGACCTAGACCGGTTCAGTTAAATCGACCCTAAGATTTTTCTGTTTCTTATCCCGTCCAAGGCCTTCTCTGGTTCAGTCAGATCGACCCTAAGATCTCCCTGTTTCTTATCCAGTTGAAGACATTTCAAGACCTAGACCGGTTCAGTTAAATCGACCCTAAGATTTTTCTGTTTCTTATCCAGTCAAAGGCCTTCTCTGGTTCAGTCAGATTGATCCTAAGATCTCCCTGTTTCTTATCCAGTTGAAGATTTCAAGACCTTGACAGGTTCAGTTAAATCGACCCTAAGATTTTCCTGTTTCTTATCCAGTCAAAGGCCTTCTCTAGTCCAGCTAAATCGACCCCTAACAGATTTTCCTGATAAAGACTCAGTAGAAGATATCCAAGATTCTCTCAATGATTACTGTTGAGGTTGTAGTCGCCTATGGTTCTCTCCCCGATACTGCGGAGGTAGTAATCATCCCAAGATTCTCTCAATGATTACTGTTGAGGTTGAAGTCGCCCAAGATTCTCTCAATGATTACTGTTGAGGTTGAAGTCGCCCTAGATTCTCTCAATGATTACTGTTGAGGTTGAAGTCGCCCAGGATTCTCTCAGCGTTACTGTTGAGATAATAATCACCCAAGGTTCTCTCAGCGTTCTTGTTGAGGTAGTAATCGTCCAAGGTTCTCTCAGCATTCCTGTTGAAGTAGTAACTATCCCTGGTTCATTCATCACCGTTTGAAGATCCAGATCCAGCTCCTGTAACCAGTCAGGACATATCTGTACAAAGAATTTGAAGACCAGCTCCTGTAACAGGTCAGATAATCACTTTTCTTTTGCAGGTATGCAAGTTCTCGCTAAGGAATCTCTTACGCGATCAACATCCATATGGCATCTATAAGCCCATCCACCATCCATCATCTCTTAGCATGGCATCTATAAGCCCATCATCCTATCCATCAATCTCCAAATGGCATCTATAAGCCCATTTCCACCATCACACTACTATGTGAGCGCAAATTTCTGGGCACTCTAGTGTTCAATCATCTTCTACCTTCGGATTACGAAAGGCACGTCATCCAATCTGCATCCTCAGGCCTAAGAAGATTGAACAGGGGCAACTGTTGTACCCCAAAATTTGCCCTCCCATATTCTTCAAGATTTTCAAAAAGCATGCTTCAAAATCTCCCCAAGGGTTGCACAGTTCAAGGGCCTCCTAACAGTCAAAATTAGGGTTTTGGTTCTGACAAAGAAAATGAAGTTTCCAAGGGTCCAATCAAGTCCCATATTCCTATAAACATGGTCAAGCATCCTCATACCAAGTTTCAAGACTTACAGCACAAAATTGCACAGTCAAAAACCCTAATTGCACTACAGTCAACTATAGGGGCAAAATGGTCATTTGACAGTCAAAAGTTCAAATTTTTGGTCAACATCTCATTTTGAAGCCACAAACATCATTTGATCAATGCTTGATCATGATTCTCAAAGCTTGGCTCAAAAAGTCTCAAGATGCAAAAGTTTCCATATTTGGACAGTTGAAAAAGTCAACTGTAACTTGACCAAGGCATAACTTTCACATGGATCATCAGAAAAATTCCATCCAAATCTAATTTTGAAGATAAAGACATTTCCTACAACTCCTCTTCACAATTCAAGTCCAAGAAATGCTCTCACAAAAAGTTATCAATTTCAACATTATAGGTCATTTTCAAAAGTCAACAAAAAGGGACTTTAAGTCAAAGGCAATAACTTGAGATTGGTAAATCAAAATGATATGGGACCAAAGGCATTGGTTAGAGGACTCAAAGACCTTTCCAAAATGTCCAAGAACATGAGCAAAGCTTAAAAATTGAGCAAGTTATGCCTTGTGGAAATTTGGAAATTTTTGGATATTTTGAAAAGTCAACATTGCTTCAAAAGTCTTAAAAATGCTAATGGGCCTCTTTTTCTTCCAAAATCCATCATCCAAGGCATGTGCACGACCATTTGGCCCAAAGGGAAGTTTTTCATCATTTTTATTTATTTATTTGGATTTTTAATGACTAATAATTCATTTAATTAAAATAAATATGTGGAAAATACTAAACCTAACTTTTTAAATCTTTTTATGCATGGAATAAGCTCAAGATTTCGTGCATGATCAGATATGGAAGGAATTAAAGTGATTGGCCATGTTTTGTATCAAATATGCATGAAGAAATATTGGAAAAGATTCTTGAAAATCAAATCTTGAAAATCATTAAAAGCAAGGCTGTGGGCTTGGATTATTGATCAAATTCGTTCTCTATACATGTGCAAACCTAACCCTAGTGTCCAGAACCACAAAGCTGCGCCAGAAAAGCATAGAAAAGTTTGAGTTTTTTGCCAAAAAATTGAAAACTGAAAACAATATTCTAGCACGATTCAGAGCAAGAGACCAATTGCAAAAGCTTCCTCGTGTATTAATGAACCTAACTGCATTGTTTTTCAACCCTTACACGCCCAGAATTGGTATACAAAACTCAAACTGTTTCCAATTTTATGCATATTCGTATTGCAATATTCAAGCATGTTCATTGCATTTTTTTTATGGATTCACACTAACTAATTTATACACCATACGCGAAGTTGCCATTGTTGTCTTTTAGGGTTTTCAAAACCTTGAATTGGGGTTTCTCAGTTAAGGAAAAATTAGAACGTGAGACCCAGACCATTCAGCTCAGCATGCTTGGACGATTTGAAAACACACCTCGCGATTAATTTATGATTAGCAGGGTGCTAATCGCTATTTTTGTACTTGTTACTTAGTGGGGGTTTAAAACCCCCGCTATTCAATTGTTTTTTTATTTCAGGATAATGCAACAAGGAAGAAGAAGGCTAGGTGGCGAATGATGGTTGGGTCATTTGAATTCCACGCGCGTTTTTTCTACTTTTTGAGCCACTGACCACTTTTCTCTTATAACAATTATTTGTCATTATATAATAAAAGCGTGCGTTTGGTTCAGGTGGCAAGCAAGCATATTGGTAACCTCTGGGACCTGGGTTCGAATCCCAGGTCCCCGATCCCTTTCCATATTATTTTTCTACTCACGCTTCTGTGCAGTTTCATTACAAGGGTGCATCATACATCCACAGCCTCAAGCTTGCCACGCACATATCAAGATCAATCAAAGGCCTTTGACCTGAAGAACATAATGGACATGAGTCAACGCATATGCATGCTACCCTGGGAAGTCAACCAGGCCAAAGGTCAATGGGCCAAAGATGCTGGACTTTACCTCCAATATTGGGGACAGACCCCCCATGGTTTGCCTTTCTCATTCTTTTCTCATACTTTTCTATTTTTGTTTTAATTAGTTTTTTAATTTAATTCTTTAAACCAATTTATTTTCATAAAAATATAAAAACAATAGAAAAATCAGAAAAGACAAAAAATTAAATATATTTTATTTAACTAATATTTTTGTAAATAAAGTCTTGTATCAATTAATTAGTTTTTATTCTAGGGTTAATTTTAATATCTTTTCTTAATAAATTAAAAACTTGTAGAATTAGGTTTAATTAGTTTAATTACTTTTTTCTTTTATTTTCTCATCACTAATAATTATTTATTTATTTTTATAAATCAAGTTGCATTAATTAATTAGATTTAATTTTAGGTAATTTTCATATTTTCTTAATAAATTAAAAAATAGCTAGAATTAGGGTTAATTAATGTTTTAATTTCATTTAATTCTCATAAAAATTCATAAATACAAAAACCCTCAAAAATAGTTTCTTTTTCGTTTTAATTTCATTAATTTAATAATCGTAATTTAATTTCATTAAAAAAGGTCCAACGCCCTCACTTTCAATTTTAATTCAATTCGCGCATTTTATTTTATTTCTTTTAAATATTGATGTAATTCTCCCAAAGCCATGTAACTCGGACATTTTATATTTTTCGCACTTTACTTTACTTTTTGTCAAATCGGGTCCTGGATTTAATTTGGCCTTTGTAATAGTTTAGGAACTTTATATTTCTCGCTCTTTTTTAACTGTTAATAATGGCATGCAAGAACGAATGACAAAAATAAAAACAAAAGCGTAGATCACCCATGACATGACAAAAGACAAAAATATCTGAAAACGACACACAAATCACACACCACCCCTAGGGTACGCCTCACTGTTGCCTTGCCTCGAAAGGTGATCGTCGAGTAGAGGATGTCTTAGTAAGTCCTCATGATCCGGGAACCTGACATGAGGGTAGCTTTTAAGGTGTCTTCCTATTGCTCCGGTGATCACCATGTCCCGAACCTTCGAATTGACCCGAACACCTCCAACGGTGGTGCTACCTACCTCTCCATGGTGGGATGGCACTACTTTAAGGACATTTACACAGACGAATTCCTTAGGGTAGGTAGACGACTCTTAATACTTGCTCTAATTTCAAAACAAAAATCAAAAATACTTTTCACACCGACACCTTTTCAAAAAGCTTTCGAAAGCAATTTTTCAAACACTCTTGAGGACCGATACAAGAGTCGAACTGAAATTTTCAAAGAAACTTTTTAAAACCCACAGTTGAAAAGCAAACAAACCATTTTTGAAAACACAATGAGCAAGTATCTAAGAGCCCATGGATAACCATGGATAGAAAGGGTGCTAACACCTTCCCTTTCTATAAATCTACCTCCCGAACCGAGAAACATCTCGAAAAGGAATCTTGCTGTGCTTTTGTCCTGTCCATATTGGAGAAAATAAAAGACGGTGGCGACTCTTGCTTCCGCGACATTTCGCGAACCAGCGTTAAACAGTCAGTTCCAGATCCACCGATCACAATGGCCCTCTTGAATATTGCTTTGAATCTGTGTGCTTTCAATGATGAACCCTTGGGGTTCTGAGAACTTTTGCTTGGGTTGAATCCTGTTTCACTTCTTTTCCTCCTCTACTATGGGCCTGCTGAGATGTTTGGTAGTTTACAGGTTATGGCCTATGGCTTTTTGTGCTTACAGTTTTGATGGACTGGTTTGTGTCTTAAGGCCATCACAGGGTTAGAACCAAGGCTTTGTGTTATATGTC
Source organism: Vicia faba (assembly GCA_948472305.1). Taxonomy (NCBI): domain Eukaryota; kingdom Viridiplantae; phylum Streptophyta; class Magnoliopsida; order Fabales; family Fabaceae; genus Vicia; species Vicia faba. The sequence goes on along the minus strand of OX451735.1, from coordinate 454,479,283 downwards.
TCAAACATGTTGAGGGTTTAAGTGTTGGAAAACCTGGTTTACTGGTTTTTAGATATCAGTTTAGGCTTTGGCTTTGAATGCAGGTAGCTTTTTATGCAGGGTATTTGATGAGAAGCAGTTTTTTTGAGAGCTTGTACAGGTTTTGAGGCCTTTTGGCTTATGCAGGCCTGAGGCAGCTTAGGTTAAGCTTGAGAGCTTGGCTTCATGTTTGGTAATGCAGGTTATTTTATGATAGTTCAGGCTTGGGACTTTATGTTTTGAGTTATGTTTTTGTTTGTGATTTCTGCCCCCTTTTACTGTCTTGATCAGTTTGTTATATATCTCTTCATGCCTAAAGCCAATAAGCCCATCCTCTTTTCTCTCTTCCCTCTCTCTCTAGTACAGTTAAAACATTAAATAATGTTTATGTTTGTACTTTTTTCTGAAAAGGCACTGCTGGAAAATGATGACAATGAAACCTTGCTTGCAATATTGGTTTTAACTTGCATACTTTCTTTCTTCAGCTTTCCTGCATCTTTGTGACAGTACTGAGTAGTCTTTTGTTTGATATCTTGATATCTTTCCATATTTTGGACAGTTTGACAGCTTTTTGGATAGTTTGAATGTGAACTCAGTTTGGACTTTGTAGTTCTGTTTGGATTTGGACTTTGTTTATGCCATTCAGTTTGAGACTTTTGGACTATGCAGCTTTGACAAATTTGATATTGTGCAATTAAAACTTTTGTGCATTTAAATACTTTAATTCTCAAACATTTTTCATCCCTCTTTGTGAACCGGGAGAAATCTCGTGATTTGCAGAGAGGGCGAACTGATTCCAGCCAGTTGCCTTTAATGATGAGCCCAAATTAACTGTTTGCTCTTAATTTCAATTTATCTGCTTCTGACTTTTTTCTTTCTTTGTTTTGCAGATAAAATGATCAAATGGAGAGGAATAGCAGTAGAAGCTGAAGATTTGAAGATTTAGGAATTAGGATAGTTTTTATTTCATTTTAAATATTTGTAAAAATTATCATTGTAAATACTTTGTAAATAAATACTGTATTAAATGATAATTGTAACAAATAAATTAAAGATGAATAAAATCTATTTTTTTACCAGTTAATTCTTTTTCTTCTTTTCAATTGTTCATTTATTATTTATAATTCTTTAAATTATAATAATTGAAAATAAATTCCAACCATTTAACTCAGAATAATAAATAATCCATAAATGTCCGGCATCTTGAATAAACAAAGCAATGCACCGTCAAATCACACATGCCCAAATGTCTTTTCCTTTTACTGACTTTAATCAAACGCTGCAAACTCAATCCAAATGGCTCTTTTCACTGATTTAGTCAAACATTGCGAACTCAATCCAAATGCCTCAGTCCATATCTCGGAATAACTTGAAAAGCACTGTGGGATTAATTCTTTCTGAGAATGCGCGCACAAAAACCCTAGTTCCTGATCAAATGCCAAAGAAGCGTTCGCTTGACCAAAGTTGAGCCAAAATCAACCAAACCCTAAACAAACTGTTTGAATTGTTCCAAAGCCATGAAAATCAATGAAAACCCTAATTTTGTCTGACTGACGAGAAAAGTCTGTTTAACCGATTCTTGAGCCAATCTGAAAAATCAGGAAAAGCCTGAAGATGTGATTTCTTGTGGAAAAATGCGAGGGCAAATTTTGGGGTACAACAGTCATAATCCAGGCTTCACAATAACTTGTTGAGCTGTTATTCGGTCGTAGTCCGGGCTTCATGGCTTATGTTTATGATATACCACTATCTGGTCGAATCCAGGCTTCATGGTGTCTCGTACTGATATCTGGTCGTAATCTAGGCTTCACAGTAACTTGCTGAGCTGTTATCCGGTCGTAATCCAGGCTTCATGGATTGCTGGGGATTAAACTATTATCTGGTCGAATTTGGGCTTCATAGCTTAGAGGTAAACCAATATCTGGTCGAATCCAGGCTTTGCGGTGTCTGATACTGTTATCCGGTCGTTCTCTGGGCTTCACAATATGATGTAGAAATTAAGATACTATCCGGTCGGTTCCGGGCTTCATAGCTTGACCTTTGTAAGAGTTTAATTGTATCCTTCCTGAAAGGTAAAGGTTAGTCGTATGTAATGCATGACATGTATCAAGCAATGATGTTCTCAAAATAAATGAGATTGTGTTGTATGATGCGTATGCGCATGTCATGATGTATGGATATGTAATGTTTTTGTGATGTTCCCTAGCTGGGGGAAATAAATCCTGGATTGTTGTTGGAGAAAAAAAGTTGGATTCTTCGTTCTCGCTGGGGATAATGACTGAAGACGGTTGCGAGAATTATCCTGCTAGCGAATAAACTTACAAGAAAATGAATTTGTGGGGAAGAGATGCTCTGCTAGAGGATCTGTTGATTTGGAGGGATAACCTCGACTGGGGATGAATTATCATTGTTGGCGATAACGAAACCTGTTGGGAATTGAGTTTCCGCTTGTGGAAGAAATAAACTCCACTGGGGATAATCTTCTAGTGCTGATGATAGATAAACTCTGCTTGGGGAGAATCACTGTTTTTAGATACCTTTTGCTCTCCGGGGAGTGAATGTACCTTTAGTCGTATCCTCCAGCTAGGTCTATCCCTATACCTGGTGGACAGAGCAACTGTAAGGTTCGAACATTTCTTGTTTGCCCCTGTTCTTGATATTACGAGTAATCGTCTTTTGTTTCACATGTAAATATTTATGCGCAACAATTATTGTCAAATGCATATATCAAAAAATGAACATTGGACGTTCTTGTAAAACAAAACAAAAAAAAGGAAAAAAATTTGAAATTTCTTTGTGAAAATGAATTGTATTGATTTTTAAGTTGGCCTGTAAATAGGCGTTTTTGTACAAGAGGCTGACGTCCTAGTAAGAGAACGCCGCCGAACAAACAGAATTTATACAATTTGTGTAAAATAAAGAAAAACAACTATGTGAAACAATCCCACTGGGTTCCAACTCTGCTATTGCCTTTATGTCTTCGAGCATCTCATCACTTTTCTACTTGGTTGAAGGAAGATCAGATTGATTGGTGCCGTCCGAGCCTGATAGTTGATACCGAAGTCTGATTGCACGATGATCCAATGAGACATAGTGTTACGCTTTGATCCCTAATTTTTGCCTGGACGGCCCTTTCGGGTTTTCAGTCCACTAGGATACCCTTTTTTGCCCAAGCCACCTTTTCAGGTTTTCGACTTATCAGGCGTACATATTTTTTCATTTTCATCCCTTATTTTTTCCTGAACCCTTTTGGTTCGCCGGGAAGCCCTTATTTTTTCCTAGGCCAATCAACCTAGCGGGTCTTTGATTATGTGTAGTATTTTTTCACTATGTCTGCATTGACGGGGTGAGGAAGGTCGTCACCATCCATGGTGGTTAGAATCATAGCTCCTCCTGAGAAAATGTTCTTAACCACAAATGGCCCTTGGTACGTAGGGGTCCATTAGCCCCTGGGATCACCTTGAGGCAGTATGATGCGTTTAATCACCAGATCCCCGACTTGATACTCTTGTCGTCTGACCTTCTTGTTAAATGCCTTAATCATCCGCTTTTAATACGTCTGACCATGACAAATAGCAGTAAGTCTCTTTTCGTCGATTAAATTCAGCTGATCAAGTCGGGTCTGGATCCAGTCGTCTTCACTCAAACCTGCATCCTTCATAATCCGAAGAGAGGGTATTTGGACCTCGATGGGTAAGACTGCCTCCATGCCATACACCAAAGAGTAGGGTGTTTCCCCTGTTGAAGTTCGCATTAAGGTTCGGTACCCATGAAGAACAAATGGTAACAACTCATGCCAGTCTTTGTATGTCACTGTCATCTTCTACACAATCTTCTTGATGTTCTTATTAGCTGCTTCCACAGCCCCATTCATCTTCGGCCAGTAAGGAGAAGAGTTGTGATATTGTATCTTGAACTATTTGCAGAGCTCGGTGATCATCGTATTGTTGAGATTTATACTGTTGTCCATAATGATCCTCTCTGGTACACCATATCGACAAATCAAATTATGCCGAATAAATCGTGCCACAACGTTCTTGGTTACTGTAGCAAAGGACGCCGCCTCAACCCACTTAGTAAAGTAATCAATGGCTACTAGGATGAAACGATGTCCATTGGACGCAGTAGGTCTGATCTCGTCAATCATATCGATGCCCCACATTGCAAAGGGCCAAGGAGCCGTCAAGATGTTCAGAGGGACTGGAGGTATATGCACCTTATCATCATAGACTTGGCACTTATGACAGGTCCGAGAATGCTGATAACAATCGGCTTCCATGGTAAACCAATAATATATTGCCCGTAGGATCTTTTTCGCCATGGTGTGTCCACTGGAATGAGTTCTGAAAGTACCTTCATGTAACTCTTCCATAATCCTTTCTGCCTCGTTCTTATCCATACATCGCAGTATGGTTGAATCATGGTTACGCTTGTAAAGGATACCATTGCTGATGAAGAACTTCGCAGCGAACCTCCTCAGAAACTTCTTATCATTAGCAGATGCGCCCTCGGGGTAATCTTGAGCCTCAAGATACCTCTTTACCTCGTGGAACCATGGTTTATCTGCTACCTCTTCAGTCTTAATATCATATCAATGTGCGGGTTCGTCCATCCTCTCAATGGTAATCTGGGGAGCTTCATTGTCCCACCTGACCTTGAACATAGAAGACATGGTAGCTAGCGCGTACGCCAACTGATTCTCCTCTCTGGGGAAATGTTCAAAGGTTATCTCCTCAAAGTATGGAAGCAACGTCGATACATACTCTTTGTAAGGAACAAGATTTTGGTGCTTCGTATCCCACTCGCCTTTGATCTGACTGATCACGAGAGCGGAATCTCCGAACATACTCAGGAACTTAATCCTTAGGTCAATAGCTGCTCGGAGGCCCATGATGCACGCTTCATACTCTGCCATGTTGTTGGTGCAGTTGAAACATAATTGGGCGGTGAACTGAGTATGACAGCCTTCAAGAGATATGATCATGGTGTCAATGCCATTACCCAAAGCATTTGAAGCTCCATCAAAATACATAGACCATCAGGATCCTTCCTCAGGTCCTTCATCCGGTCCAGGTTCTTCACAGTCGGTCACCAACATGATGTTCTCATCCGGAAATTCGAAGTTCATAGACTGGTAATCATCCACGGCCTGGTGCGCCAAATGATCTGTCAACACACTCCCCTTGATTGCTCTTTGGGTTGTGTATTGGATGTCATACTCAGTCAAGATCATCTGCCATATTGCTATTCTTCTAGACAAGGTAGGATTTTCGAAGATATACTTGATTGGGTCCATCTTTGATATTAATAGAGTAGTGTGAGTCAGCATATACTGTCTCAGCCGGCGAGCAGCCCATGCCAAAGCGCAGCAAGTTTTCTCGAACAATGAGTATCGGGTCTCGCAGTCGGTAAACTTTTTGCTAAGGTAGTAAATAGCATGCTCTATTCGGCCAGACTCGTCATGCTTCCCCAGCACACACCCCATCGAATTGTCGAGTACTGTCAAGTATAAGATCAAAGGTCTCCCTTCAACTGGAGGCATCAGAATAGGTGGCTCTTGGATATATTCTTTGATCCTTTCAAAAGCGGCCTGACACTCATCATTCCATCTTACCACTTGATCTTTCTTCAACAGCTTGAAGATTGGTTCACAAGTAGCAGTCAGGTGCGAAATGAATCGGGCAATGTAGTTCAGATGTCCCAAAAAGCCTCTAACTTCCTTTTCCGTTCGGGGAGCTGGAATTTCCTGTATAGCCTTCACCTTTGCAGGATCCACTTGAATACCTTTATCACTAACAACGAAACCCAGCAGCTTACCAGACCTTACCCCGAAGGTGCACTTGTTCGGGTTTAACCTCAGCTTGTACATCTTCAACCTGTCAAATAGCTTCTAGAGATGGTCAAGATGTTCCTCTTCAGTCTGGGACCTTGCAATCATGTCGTCAACGTATACCTCAATATCATGGTGAATCATATCATGGAACAAAGCGACCATGGTGCGCTGATATGTTGCCCCAACATTCTTCAATCTGAACGGCATGACTTTGTAGCAAAAGGTACCCCACTGCGTAACAAAGGTTGTATTCTCCATGTCTTCGGGATCCATCTTAATCTGATTGTAACCAGAGAAACCATTGATAAAGGAGAAGATCTTATGTTGCGTGGTGTTGTCGACCAGAACATCAATGTGAGGCAGTGGGAAATCATCCTTGGGGCTTGCCCTGTTCAGATCCCTATAGTCCACACACATTCGTACCTTATCATCCTTTTTCGGCACCAAAACCACATTGGCAACCCACTGCGAGTAAGAAGTAACTGCTAGAAAACCAACATCAAATTGTTTCATAACCTCGGCTTTGATTTTCTCAAACATTTCTGGGCGCATTTGGAGAACTTTCTGCTTCACTAGAGGACAGTCTTCTTTAGTTGGCAAGCGGTGAACCACAATATCGATATCCAATCCAGGCATATCTTCATAAGACCAAGCGAAGATCTCAACATAGTCACGTCGCATCTATATCAACCGTTGCTTGACGCTAGGCTCCAGATTTGCATCATTCTTGACCTCTTTCTTGTCTTCTTCTGTACCCAGATTCACTGATTCCATTGGCTCTTCATGGGGTTGTATGGCCCTCTCTTCCTGTAGTAACAGTCTAGCAAGTTCCCCAGGCACTTCACAATCATCCTCACCTTCGTCCTCGACTTGGTTGATCGGATTTTCAAAGTCATAACTGTAAGTAGCAGAGTCGTTATCAGTGGGATCCAGAGTGGATGTGGATCTGCATTATGATATGTGAGTGTGTGTAAGACAATAGCTGTTTTGATAAAGTGCAAGATAGAAAAGAAAAACAAGGAGTGCAAAATTTGTCATGCAAGAAAACGTCCAATGCTTTATTGATGATATATGGAAATGGAAAATGTTAAGCCCTCACAAACAAAGCCAAGGTGCCTCGGGAAAGGCACCGGGCCGTAAAGTTTCAAATTGTATGTTACAAATTTCAAAACAAAAGTCTATTAATGTGTAATAAAAGAAAAGGGCACGAAGTCCTTCGCCGTCCAATTATTCAATCCACTGTCGGTAGTCGGCTAAATCCAGCTATCAATATCTGATTCTTCTTCGTCATCTTCAATTGCATTCACTCCCTGATCATGTTTGGGCATAGGAGCAGTTATGACATTGGGCTTTTCCGGAGTGTCAAACTCAATCTCTTTAGCTTCAATCAAATCTTGCACCTTATTCCTCAAGGCCCAGCAGTTGTTGGTATCATGCCCTGGGCTATCAGAGTGATAGGCGCAGCGGGCGTTTGGATTATACAGCGGTGATGTAGTACTGGGATTCTTCGGGGCCTCCCTCAGAGTTATCAGGTTAGTCTTCAACAATTGCGGTAAAATTTGAGATAAGGTCATACTGAGCCGAGTATACTGTCTTTTCGGTCTCTCTACTCTTTGCTGATTGTTGTATTGTGGGGCAACAATATGTCTTGATATTACTACCGCATTTACTGCTTGGCGGCGTTCAGGTAGGTTCTGGCTCCTCGAGCTGTAAACTGCACTAGCTTCTTTTCTGAAAGGCTTCTTTTCTGTACTTGATGAAGCACCTTTTTGTATCTTGCCACTTTTGATACCAGCTTCTACCATCTCCCCAGTCAAAATCAATTCAGTAAACCCAGATGATGAACTACCGATCAAATGATTGAAAAACAGGCCAGACAAAGTCCCAAGAAACATATCCACCAACTCCCTATCAGACAGAGGGGGTTGGACTCTCCCAGCCAGATCTCTCCACTTCTGAGCATAATCCTTAAAGCCTTCACCTCCACCCATAGACATACCCTGTAGCTGAGTACGTGTGGGAGCAAGGTCGGTGTTATACTGGTATTGCTTGTAAAAAGCAGCACCAAGGTCCTTCCAGTTACGGATATTAGCTCCTTCCAATTGATAGAACCATTCAAGTTGAGTCCCTGACAGGCTACCTTGAAAGAAATGAACCCACAGGTTTCTATCAGCAATGTAGGGCTGGATTTTTCTGACGTATGAGCGGAGGTGAAGCTTTGGACAAGATACTCCATCATACTTAGCAAAGACAAGAGCTTTAAACTTGTGAGGGATCACCACCCCAGATGCCAGTCCCAGATCTCCAAAGTCCAGACCAGGTATCTTCTGAATCACCATTGCACTCAGACGGTATTCGAGTTGCTTATACCTATCCTCGGCAGGAGGATACTGTTCTTCATCAAAATCAGTGTCACTATTAGAGACAATAGGACTAGGACCCTTTCCTTCCTCTTGATTCTCTCCTCCTCCAGATGAATGAGACATATCAGTTTCCTATCGCAACCTATTCCCAAATCTGTGACCCATATTCAGCAGGACCACCTTCTTCTTCTTCTTTTTCTTCTCTTTCAGGATGAGAGTCCTCAAATCCTGTTCTCCTTTGGCCAGGTTCAGGAACATCTCTTGGAACTGAGCATTCTGTACTTGAAGAGCCTTGGTGGCTTGATTGGTAGGTGTTTCAGAAGACATTCTATGCTGAAATAAACAACGAAGAAGATGAGAAACCTGTACTGATGCCTCTAATGAGGTGCATGATAATGAAATGCATATGAAATGATTTCAAAGACTTTGGGAGATTTAAATTTGTGAACCAAGAAATAAACAAACTTTATTAGATTCAAACTTGTAAAAATGTTTAACAATGCCTTCAAGGCGTTAGAAAAGAAATAAACTGAAAATAAATCTAAACTAGAAACAAACAGAAATCAGAAATCCCATGGTCGCTTTCCCTTCGTGCTGACATAATCATTGATTGTCCTTTCATTCTCAAGCTGCCTCGTGAGCTTCAAGATCTTCCTTTTCTGCTCATGATACTTCTCCCTATAGGTATCCCTTTCTTCCTTTAACGAAATCCAGGATCTCTTTAATGCCCCAATATCAGTAGGCATGTAGGGATAAAGCATGGTATAAGGAACTCCTTCTTTATTAGTATGCTCCACAATCGCTGGCAAAACAACTTCATAAGGCATCCCCAGCTTTTAAGCACGGGCTCGAACCCACTGGAGATAAGGTTTCATAGGGAGAGAAGTCTTTAGTCCTAGCTCTTGAGGGTCAGACCCGTTCACCATGCTCCAGGCTCGTATAAACCTTCGGCGATGCTCATCCACGTCCCCCTTGTAGTCAAAGACAATATCTGTAAGAAGAAGCTCATGGGGACCGTCTCTCCGAGCGCGACCAAACTGTCATAAAGCCAAGCAAGGATTGTAGGTTATACCCCCTCTAATTCCAAGCAATGGGACATTAGGGTATTCCCCGCATCGATCAATGACAGCTACCCTTTCCATATCCTTAGAACTCCAAAGAATGTCCGTATGAGCAAGGGACATGATTCTGTAAGCCCAACCTACACCTTCCTCATTCTTTAATACAGACTTGGGGAGGTGCAAAATAAACCACCTCGCCAGCAGCGGCGTGCAACACATGAGGGTCCCCCTTCTTCGCACAGTATGAGTATAGAGAGCATGTAAAATATCACCCAGAAGAGTAGGCACTGGATTACGAGACAAGAAGATCTTGACCGCATTCACATCTATGAAGGAATCTGGATTCAGGAAAAGAACCAAGCCGTAGATGAGGAGAGCCAAAGTGTCTTCAAAAGCTTGAAAGTCCAAGTCCTCCCAGAACTGTTGAGCTTGATCCATTAGAAACTTGGCCAAGAAACCTTTAACCCCGCTCCGTGTCTCCCAATTAGACACTACATTAGCCTTTTTCAAGTGTAAAGCTGAAGCAATGTCCTCTAGCCTAGGATACTCTTTTAAACCTGTGAAGGGCATCTGCTCGAGGATGGATATACCCAACAAATGAGAAAACTCTTCCAAAGTAGGAACTAGCTGATAATCCGGGAAGGTGAAACAATGATGCACTGGGTCGAAGAACTGGAATAATACACTCATCATTTGCTCATCAAACCTGGAGGTTACCAAACTAAGAAGCTAACCATGTCTTCTAATGAATGAAGAAGTATCAGAAATTCTCGAGGCCAAATCTTTGAGTTGAGCAGGTATTTGCACAAAGTTAACTCGGATGGTGTTTCTGCGTATTGAAGTCATGATCTGCGAAACAGAACAAAGATAAATCCCCTCGGTCTTTGAAATGGTTAGTCTAATGAAATATGCATGCTATGTCATGATGCATGATGTCATGATAAAAACACACAACAGGTATGGCAGATAGAAAACATGGTAAAGACAAACAAGTCACACAATAGCCCTTAAGTTTCAGGCTTGCATGGGGTCTAGGTATTACCCTTTTGAAGTTCAGTTGGTTTCAACCTGTCCTAATAATAGTAACCGGGTTCTAGAGGTTCTCAATATCACTGACCATCCTTCATCGGTCATGGTTTCAGCTCACGCAATCTTTTCTTGCGGCCGGAACTATCTCGAGAGTATGGTCTCAATAAGTGTAGTACCGAGTATCAACCAATTCTCAGCTCTATGCCGAGGCCGGCTATCTCACTACTTCCTATGGCCAAGTTGGTCAATTATAGGTTCTAAGGTCAATTGATGCTTAACGACCCATATAGCAGCCATGTATTCTCCTTGTTTCTCCACAAGGGATATCGGTACCAACCAATGTGCCACATCAATGTAGCTACTGCTTCAATTGTATCGGTCTACACCGTACAATTCCCTCACAGTTTATTTCTACTTACCTAAAAGGTACCCCCAGATCCGGGTTAGGATCTATAGTAACTCCAATACAAAGCCCACAAAGATAAAGCAATCAAATCAAACAATAAAAGCAATATGATGAACTAATCCTAAGGTATGCCCCACTTATTACTCCCCAGCAGAGTCGCCAGTTTTGTGATACGGTGGCCAGAACCGGGCTGTTTTAGGAATGTTGGTTTGTGTTTTGCATTTGTGTTTGCAAAATGTCGCGATAAGCAAGAGTCGCCACTGACTTTTATTTTATCCAACAGGAAAGGAAAAAAAGCACAAAAAAATTCCCTTTTTCGAGATTTTGAGTACGAGGGGTAGATTATAGAAAGGGAAGGTATTAGCACCCTTTCTATCCGTGGTTTTCCACAGGCTCTTAGGTACTTGCTCATCATTTCAAAATTGCTTGTATGTGTTTGATTTGAAAAAAAGTTTTTGACTTCGATTTAACCCTTGCTTCTGTCTTGAAGAGTGTTACGAAGTGTTTTTGAAAGCTTTGTTTGAGAAGAGTGTAAGTGTGAAAAAAAAAGTTTTTTTGGATTGAGCAAGTATTTAAGAACTAATCTATCTACTCGAAAAAAGAGAATTATTCTATGTTTGTTTACTTTAGACAGTGCTATCCCACTATTAGTGAGTAGGTAGCAACGTTGTCTGAGTTTTTAGGGTCAATTCGAAAGGGACGTACGACCACTGAAGCAATGTAAAGACGTATTAGTAATAACCCTAATGTCTTAGATCAATTATTCGAGGCAACAATTCCGAGGCAACCATTCTGAGGTAACTTTTCTGAACGGGACTTTGATCTTTGTTTAGACAAGAGAGCGACCACTAAAATATCCTATACCTAATGACCGTTTACCGAAGGCAACCGAAGTGAGAGTATACCCTAGGAGTGCGCATGTGCGAGTGATCAAATTTCAAATTATTATCTTTGCACATTTAGGGTTTGCTAACCATTTTAAAGTTTACATACATTCTTGTCATGCATCCCTAATATCCATACATCTAACAGTTAATATTTGCGGAATTTAAAGGGCGGAAAGTAAAGCTACGCTATTACAAGGCTTCGGGTATTTACATAGCCAAAAACAAACCCGTCGAAACGATACATGAAATGGAGAAAAACCCTAATTAATCTATTACAACTTGTGAGCAATTACATTAATATGATAAAAATAAATAAACGCAATGAATCGAGAACGAGAGAGAACAAGGGTTTTGACCCCGTCTAACCTAATCGAAAGAGAAATTATTTTTGTTGTTTTTAATTATTTTTAAGAAAAAAGAATAAGGTTTTCAAATTAAATATAAAATGAATTAGTAATTAAATTAATTAAAGAAAATAATTTACATGGCCTATTTTTGTATTTTTGTTTTTTAAGGAAAAAGAAAATAGAATTAAATTAAACTAAAACCCTAATTTTCTAATTTTTTTTTTAATTTATTTACAAAAGAATTTAAGTTACCCTAAAATGAAATAAATTAATTTAATTAATTAATTTTTTGATAAAAAAATGAACCTAAATCTAATTGGATGAAAAATATTATTTTTATGATTTTTTTGATAAAAAGAATTATTTTTTATGTTACTAAAACTAAATAAAATGAATAAATTAAGAAAATATAAAGAAAAATAAATAAAGAGAAAGAAAGAAGAATTGGGCCTGGTTGTGAGTAATTGGGGGGCGTGAATAGCAAATCTAGCCCAAGAAGCAATTGATCCACGTTGACTTGCTGGATCCCCTGCCATGCGTTGACTAGGTCACATGATAGGTCCTTCAATAATGACCTTCAGATCTGGCCTCCTAGACACCTGGCTGGTTGGATGATGATGGACCATGGTGGTCATCCCACCTATGCACGTGCCTGATTATGGAAAGGAAAATAATATGAAATAATTGGGGGGACCTGGGATTCGAACCCAGGCCCCATGGCTTTCTCCACTCACCTTGCAACCAACTGAACTGCGTGCATTAGTTGTATACAACATAAACAATAGTTATTATATTATAAACAAGCAAAATAAAGAGAAATTCGTGCGGAAATTCAAATGGACGAGTAGGGTGATGCCACGCCATCATCCCTGTCCTCTCTCCGTGGCTAAAAGGTTTGAAGACCTTTACCTACGGACAACGTCCGTCACTACAAACCCTGTAATTCTCAAAATCAAACACAAGCAAGATAAATAAAATCTAAGGCCATGAATCAACTCATCTTGGCCTGTTGAGCACGATGGTGCCCTTCTTGAGGGCCAATTTTACCTGTGTGAAAAGATCCCAAATCGAGACCAAGAACCCTAACAATGGAAAATCTCGATACAGACCACAAAAACATAATTAAATGATATAGATAGCTTGGAAATGTTTCAAGGAGCAAGAATATATAATTATTTCATGCTATAGATGCCAAAATTATGCAATTCGATTTCAAGAAGAAGCCATTGTCGTGGCTGACATACAGTGGGGTTTTAGCGCTGGAAACTCCTTGTTCTTGATTGGTATAGCTTGCTGGTGATCCAAGGAAGTGAATGAGATGGTTATGGAGCCTTGTAAATGCATGGAAGTGCAAAATCAGTTTACCACTTTTCTTTGTTTTTTCCAAGTTTTGTTCTCTCTTTTGCGCCTCCAAAACCTTGTGATTTTTGTCTGCAAATGTTCCATATATACTGAGGAATGAATTAGGTTTAAAATTATGCTCTCAATCTTCCTCCATTATAGCTTTTGATTTGGATTTGATTCACTTGAAAATCTTTCTACAAATAGGTCAAAACCAATCTTTTTGTGCACACAAAGGCTTTGCACGATTTCAATTTTTTGCTAGTTGGATATAGAACCTGAAACATGCATAATATCTTGAGGTTTCAATGATTTGGATTTTCTATGATTTGTTTTGATTTAAATTGATTTAATTCAAATAAAAATAAAAATAAATAATAAAATAATATAAAGAAAAGTGGGAAGACCTATGACTCGTGGACCATGCTACCAATTCAAAACAAGTGTGAAATATTAGGCCCATTTAGCAAAAATTGCAATTTGAGGCATAGTTGACTTTTGACAATTTTGCAAAAAGGGTCAACTTCACCAATGCATAACTTCCTCAGTTTTGACTCTTTGAAGGTGTTATTGAACTTTTTAGAAATCTTGAGATTCCCTCTAAGCAACACTTTTGGTTTCATATCAATTGGGTATACCATGTTCATGTATGAAGCTTTGACAAAAAAGGTGTTTTTGTTAACTTTTCAAAATGACCTATAATGTTCAAATTCATAACATCTTGTGAGTGCATATTTTAAACTTGGGAGCTGAAGATGGATTGAAGAGCATTGCATCCTATTCAAAATGAGCTTTGTATGGGTCATTTCTCATAAAGTATGAGAAAGTTATGCTTGGTCAAAGTTGAGTTGACTTTTCTTGCAAAACCCTAATTTAGCAACTTTTGGTTCTTGATGAATTGTGAGTAATCCTTGATGAAAATATGATCAACCCTTGATCAAATGATGAATGATACTTCAAAATTAGGATGTTGACCAAAAATCTTGAAGTTTGACTGTTTGAGGGCCACAGTTGACTTTTGCCCTAGCACAGTCGATTTCCAGGCCTTTGAGTAATTGACTGGGCAAACTTTTTCTGCAAGGCTTGAAACTTGACATGGATGATATTGAGAACATATTAGGACAATGGTGAGCATTTGGGATCCCTTGGACTCAAGTATCTTGATGCAACATGAAACCCTAATTTGAGGTAGACTGCCTTAGGAGAGAGCTTGTCTGGTCAATCCTTGGACTTCCTTGAGCAACTTAAGGATCTTTCTTGAAATGTATTGAGAAATATGGGAGGGAAAATTTTGGGGTACAACACCTAGTAGCAAAAGTAAACAGGGGGTGAAATCATCAGAAATCCCTAGGCCCGAATCTTCGAAAGCTTCATGCTCTAACTATGGTGTTTTTTTATTCTTGCGTGGAACCTATGATTCAACCATCCATAATTGTTCTATATAAACTCAAACAAACATTAGCATACCATAAAATGTGATTAAAATTAGAGATTCGAAGTTTAAAATTTTACCAAATCGGTATTGTCAAATGGGGGCGTGCTAGGCGTGTGATGGATTGCTCTTGGGCCTTGTAAGACTCCTGAGGACTTCAAGAGGATGGTTTGAGGCTTGATGTCAATTGAGAGAGGCCGGAACCTCGAGATATGACTTGCACCAATTCTTTGATTTCTGGAGAGCTTTTTGAAGAGCTTTTGGCGAGCTTTTTGAAGAGCTTTTTGAGAGCTTTTTAGAGAGGAATTCCGTCCCTTTCAAGCTTGTATGGCTCTATATTTATAGAGGAGAATGAGGAGACAAGAAAGCATGGAAAGAATCTCCCTCATAATGTTGTGTTTTAAGACCATGATCAAAATTTGGAAAAAATGCCATATTTGATGATTTTATGCCATTTTCACATGTGGATGAACCTGGACATATTTGAAAGGTTATTGCACGAAATCAATTGACATAAACCAGCAAAAACTTGCCCAAAATAGATTCACATCAAAATTTACATTATTTCTATTATTTATTTATTTAATTATGAATTTTAATGAATAAAATATCAAAATAAATAGCATAAATAGTAGAAAAATGTATGGGTGGGCTTAGAGGTCGTGGACCATGTTACAAACTCAATTCAAGCATAAAAAGTAGGGCCTATTTGGCAAAAATTGTAATTTTGGACATATTTGACTTTTGGCAATATTGCAAAAAGGGTCAACTTTTCCAATGCATAACTCCCTCAATTTTTACCCTAGAGAGGTGTTCTTGGACTTTTTAGAAAGCTTAATATGTACTCTAAGCAACCCTTTTGGTTTCATCTCAATTTGATCTTCCATGTTCATGTAAGAAGCTTTGACCCAAAAGGTGTTTTTGTTGACTTTTCAAAATGACTTATAATGTCCAAATTTATATCTTCTTGTGAGTGCACATTTTGAACTTGGGAGATGAAGATGAATTATATGGAATTACATCCTCTTCAAAATGAGCTTTGGATAGGTCATTTCTGATAAAGTATGAGAAAGTTATGCTTGGTTAAACTTGAGTTGACTTTTCCTACAAAACCCTAATTTAGCAACTTTTGGGTTTTGATGAATTGTGAGCAATCCTTGAGGAATCATGATCAAACCTTTATCAAATGATGAATAATACTTAAAAATTAGGATGTTGAGCAAAATCGTGAAGTTTGACTGTATGTGGGCCACAGTTGACTTTTGCCCTAGCACAGTCGACTTTTAGGCCTTTGAGCAATTGACTGAGCAAACTTCCTATGCAAGGCTTGAAACTTGACATGGACGATCTTGAGAACATATTAGGACAATAGTGAGAATTTGGGACCCTTTGGAATCAAACATTTTGATGCAAAATGAAACCCTAATTTGAGGTAGACTGCCTTTAGGAGAGAGTTTGTCTGGTCAACTCTTGGACTTCCTTGGGCAATTTGAAGACCTTACTTGAAATGTATTGAGAAATATGGGAGGGCAAATTTTGGGGTTCAACAATTAAAATCTATAAAGGAGAAGTAAAAGAATAAGAAATACTTTATTGGGTAAGAAACTCTTAATTGCTTGCTTACAACTTCTCTCAAAACTTTTTTTCACACTACACTTTCAAACAAATATTTTCAAAAATAACACTTTGTATACATTCTTGAGGGCTGATACAAGAATCATTACAAAGTCAACCTTACATTGGTGATTTCAAAATATTTTTAAACAAATCACACACAAATCAAAATTTTCAAAAGTGAGCTAATCAATTAAGAGCCCGTAGATAACTACGGATGAAAAGGGTGCTAACACCTTCCCATTTCATAACTTACCCCGTAAACTAAAAATATATCAAAGGTGTTTCCTGTTCTTTTCACCTTTCCTAAATATTGGATAAAATAAAAGTCGGTGGCGACTCTAGCTATCAGCATATTTGGATAAAACCAAAAAGTCAGTTCTCCCACCGTATTATAGAACTGGCGACTCTGTTGGTGATTACTACTTAAAAAAGAGGGGCTTCCTTAGAGTTTAAGATCACTTTACTTGCTTTTAATTGTTTGATTTTATTGCTTTACTTTAAGGGTTTGTTTGGGTTTAATTGCTTGTGTAACACGGTGGGAGAACTGACTTGGGATGTTTTGCGTTTGATCGCAATTGTTGCGGATAGCAAGAGTCGCCATCGACATTTCTTTTATCCAATAAGGAAAGGGGAAAAGAACAGGAAAGACCTTTGAGATTATTTTCTTGAGTTCGGGAGGTAGATTATGAAAAGGTAAGGTGTTAGCACTCTTTTCATCCATAGTTATCTATGGGCTCTTAGTTGCTTGCTAGATCACTTGCTTTTGTTTGAAAGTGTGCTTTGTGGTGTGGTTTTGAAAGTATTTTGAAAACGTGCCTTTGTAATAATTCTCGTCTCTATAAGAATGCATACAAAGTGTTGTTTGGAAAATAATTCAAATAAGTGTTTATTTTTGAAAGTGATTTTGAAAAGGTGTCTTTGTAATGGTTCTCGTTTTTATAAGAATGCATACAAAGTGTTATCTTTTGAAAATGTTTCAAAATGAGAGTGTTAGTGTATAAAATGTTTTTGTTGTGAGCAAGCGAGCAACTAGGAGCAACCTACCTACTCAAAAGGTCTTAAATGTTATTTTCCTCCTCATTTAGATGTTGTTGTCTTACCATTGATTTGGTAAGAAGCCCCATCGTTGGGTGTGAAGGGACATGCATGGGTCATCGTATAGTCATGATAGCAATATTGTGAGATATCTTAGCACTTCTCTTGAGAGACTAAGATCATTTGTAAGGCAACATTCGTAGCATCATCGAGGGACCATGATCTTGTATTTTTATTGTTTTTTCTAAGATGTCTCACATGCATAACATGACCATTTTTAGGCAACAAGTGGAGTTAACCCTACGGGTGCATGTGTGAAAAGTGTGTTTGATTGCATGCATTTTGTCTTTGAATTTTAGGTAGTTTACTTGTTGGTTTTATCTTGCCATACACACCTTATGTTACTACCATTTATGAAAGCAATAAAAATGCTGAAAATAAAGGTTTTACGCTATTACAACCATATTGAACAACAAGAAAAATGTAAAAACAAAATAAAAGAAAGGAAAATAAGCTCTTCGATCCAGGCAACAAATGCCTTTCGATTCAGCCCTTTCTCGTCTCTTTTGATTTGGGCCTGGAAGTCAGCGTGAGATGCGCCCTTCGATTCACCCTTATTCTGCTTCCTTTGATTGGGCCTGGACCTCAGTGTGTATTGAAGTATGTAACCTTCTATTTACACAACCTTTCCTTTCGTTTGAATTTAGACAGCAGCCTGGGGCGAAGCCTAAGGATCTGATTCACATGAAACTTTTTCTTTCCTTTGATTCTATACATGTTAGTTCTAACATATACTTGGACAAGAAAAGCATGCAATCAAAAGGACAAGAATGAAAAGTGAATAAATGTTATTTACATGCTTGAAACGAAAGGGTTAAGGTCAGAGTGACTTACCATGCTTGAAGCTGGAATGTGTGTTGGACTTGAGTTGCTGCCCATGGGTGATTCTGGATTCGAAAGTGGAAAGAAACAAGTGTTATGTTTCTAGTGTTGGATTCGAAGGCCAAAGAAACATGTGTTGTGTTTCTTCTAGATTTGAAGGGTCAAGGAAACAAGTGTTGTGTTTCTTCTGGATTCTGGGTTTGTGCTTAGTGTTTTAGAATCTTTAGAGTTTTGAGAGTTTGATAATTTTTGAAGATTATTTCCATACCATAAATCTGGACCTCTTTCTTTGCTCATGGTTCCTCTATTTATAGAGGAAATGCTTGGGAGATGTTGAAGTAGTCAGCTTTGCAAAAAATAATAAAATATGAAAAAGAAAAAGTACAAGTGGGGGCCTTATGTCAGTTGGGTACAAAAGATTTGACTTATGCCTTTTGGCGTTACTTGTGCTTAGAAAAAAATCTGGTTGAGATCTGATTTTATGATTAAAGTACTCTTTATGAAGAAAGGGTACGTATACTTTTGCCATTTCATCCAAGAATGGTATTATCCAGTGGATAAACCTTCAAATCTTTGTGTAATGTATCACAAATTTGTGTAAGCCTCTGTTTATGTAAAGATTTGGAAGCAACATAGCCTGGAAATGAGATTTGGAGGATAAAGCTATGAGATTTGGTCTTGAGTCGAATGCAAGAATGAGATCGATGCACACTTGTTTGAAGGAATCCTTTGCCTCAGTCGAAGCTTGTGATCGAAGCAAGCTTGCTCAAAGGAAGCTAATGCCACGTCGAAACTTGGATCGAAGCAAACACATTTCCCAATCAAAAGCTCGTGTTCGAAGGAAGCATATTGCCCAATCGAAGCATGTGGATTGAAGCAAACATAAAGGGAGCCATTGCCTTGTGTCTGTTTAGCATGAGGGAAGTTCCTGGATTTGCGAATCAAAGGCAAACATATAAGGCCAAAGGTGCATTCAAATCTTGTATGCAGGAGGCCTAAATGGTGCAATCAAAAGAAACATTTAGAATACCATTGCCTTCTAAATCGAAGGACATTTTTCAGAAGGTTATTACCTTCTGAGTCGAAGGGCGCTCTTTCAAGGGAAGCAAGAACTTAGTCAAATCTTGTATGAAGATACCTCTTGGCTCAAACGAAGCTTGTATGAAGCAAAGTCTGTAAGAGGCCCTTGGTGCAAGTGGATTCAAAGGATGCATAGAGATGGTTACTTTGTCCCATTGAAACTTGTCCAAACTAAGCAAGCATGCAGGCAGCAAACTTGTCCAATCGAAGCAGGCTTGTAGGTAGTAAACTTGTCCAAATCGAAGCAGGCTTGCAGGCAGCTATTTTGTCCAAATCGAAGCAGGCTTGCAGGCAGCTATTTTTTCCAAATTGAAGCAGGCATGCAGGCAGCATATACCCAATCAAAGTAAACTTGTTATTTCTTTAATTTTGTTTAAAAAAACAATTTTATCTGTTTTGCCCTTTTTTCAATAGTTTCCTCTTTAACCTTGTGCTGGAAAAACCCAATGTGACTCATGGCAACTATATGAGGCATTGAAAATCCAATTGTAATTGTGGAAGCTTGAACTTTAGAAAATCCTTATGGAAAATTCCTTGAAAAAAGAGAGGGAAAACTTTAGGGTACAACAGCTTGTAAGATCCTACACTCAGAACTAGGGATGCCTTAGGTAATTAGTAATAGATCATAAAGGTTGTACGGCATAGATCGGTATGGTTAACATGATGGCTACAGTTATTTTGACACTTTGGTTTATACTGATGTCCCTTGAGTCAGTCAAGGATAACATTAGGATTTAGTGTGGTGTCGTTAACACTAACTTACTTTTAGAACCTTAATTGACCCGTCTTGGCCATTATAAGGTAGTGAGATAGTCGGCTTTGGTGAAATCCAAGATTGGTTGATACTCGAAACTACGCTTATTGAGATTTTACTTTCGATATGTTTTGGTGGCAAGCCAGTTGTCATGCTAAAATAAAGCCTGCAAGAAAGATTAGTGATATAAGATTCCCAGAACCCGGTTACTATTTTGGGACAGGTTGAGTCAACTTAACTTCAATGGGGAAGGGTACTTACCTATGGACTTCATGCAAGCCTTTAAACCTAAGGCTCTTGTGTGACTTTTGTGTGTTTTCTACTTATCTAATTTGAACATGACATCATAACATCATATCATCATAACATAACATTTTCACTAACCATTTCAAGGACATAGGGATTTATCTTTGTTCTTTGTTGTAGGTTATGGCCTCCGCTCGTAGAAACACTATTCAGATCAACTTTGTAAGGGTACCTTCCCAGCTTGAGGATTTAGTCACAAAGGTTCCCAAAAACTCTCAATTCACCAAAAGGCATGGTTATCTACTCAGTTTAGTTACCTCAGGTTTTGAAGAAGACATGATGAGTTTTCAGTTCCAGTTCTTTGATCCTGAGCATCATTGTTTTACCTTTTCAGATTATCAATTGGTACACATAATGGAAGAGTTCTCTGAGCTACTCGGAGTACCTACTCCGGATCAGACACCCTTCACTTGTTTAGAGAAAGTTCAAAAACCTGAAGATATTGTAGCAGCCTTACATCTGAAGTGATATGACATTGTATCTAACTGGGAAACAAGATGTGGAGTCAAGGGACTTATTGCTAAATTTTTGATAGAGAAGGCTCAATTGTTTCTGGATGCTATGAGTTTTCATGCTTTCGAGGAGATCTTGGCTCTGTTGATCTATGGTTTGGTACTATTCTCTAATCCAGACCAACTCATAGATGTAAACACCATTAAAATATTTCTTACTCATAATCCTCTGCCTACTTTGCTTGGAGCTATTTTGCATTCTCTTCACACTCGTACTCTGAGGAAGCGAGGGACTCTTATGTGTTGCATACCTTTACTATCCAGGTGGTTTATTTCACACCTTCTCCAATCAGTGATAAAGAATGAACAAGGTTTGAGGTGGTCTCAAAGGATGATGTCACTCTCTCATTCAGATATCTATTGGTGTTCCCGATCTCAGAAGGATATCACTATTATTGACCGCTACGGGGAATTCCCTAATGTTCCACTCCTACGCATAAGGGGAGGTATCACTTATAACCCTTCCCTAGATTTACGTCAATTTGGTTATGCTCGAAGAGACGGTCCTCATGATATGCTCATCTAGGGTATTGCATTTGCTTACGAGAATGATCCTCAAGGTTACCATCAAAGTCTTATATGTGCTTGGGGCATGGTGAATAAGATTGATAGCAAGACTTTGGGATAGAAAAACTCCATCCCTATAGAGCCCTACCTCGGATGGGTGCGATCTCGTGCTCAAAATCTCATAATGCCATATCCTGTTGTCCTACCATTAATTGTGGAGCCTATTGTTGAAGGAGATATTCCTCATACCATTCTTCATCAAGATATTCCTACTAACCTTGAAGAGCTACAGAAGTCTTGGATTCATCTAAAAGAAGAAAGGGACACCTTTGAGACTCAGTTCTATGCTAGTGAGAAGAAAGTATTAAAGCTGACCAAATGCCTTCACGAAGAGCAGAGCCTTAATGCATATGTCAACACAAAGAGGAAGCATCCATGTGAGACTTGAGCCGTAATTTATTCATTTGTGACCCTTCTCTTTGTTTTCATTGTAAGCCTAAAAGGCGTTTATAATATGAGCTTACTAACAAGAATCTTTGATGTTGTTTCATTTTTATTAACAAACTTAAATCCCACGAGGTCCTTGAAAACATTGCATATGCATCTACATACCATACATATCATCACATAATAGGTTTCCAAGACAGGTTTTCTCATCTTCTTGTTGTTTATTTAAGGCAGGAAATGGATCTTGAACAGACAGTTAAAGATCTCCAGACTCTGAATTCCCAGTTCCAACAGATGCTCCTAAACTTAGCCAAGGGGAAAGAAGAACTGAAGGCACTCATCGCCAATGGGAAGAATATGAAGACAAAGAAACTAATCGGCTTCCTTAACATGGGGATGAGGTTCATAGGTCTAGTCAAGCGAGCTCAAGATCTTGATATTCCATTGGACGGAGATGACAACCAGGATGAAGATGGTAAACGTGTTAAAACTGAAAGAAACAACTTTGGTTCTAACAAGTTTCCTGATGAAAAGGAAGAGGATTATTTGGATGAACAATATCTCCCTGCTGACAAGAAGTATAAGTTGTTACAAGAGCGTCTGAAAGCTATGGAGATCCAGAAGGTGCCTGGCTTGAACTTTGAAGAATTGGGTTTAGTCTCACGAGTCGTCATTCCTCCTAAGTTCAAAACTTCTACCTTTGCCAAGTATGACGGAGTTTCTTGAACGAAGCTACATTTGAGATCATATGTTCGGAAAATTCAACCACACACTACAGACAAGAAATTATGGTTGTGTTTATTTCAAGAGAGTCTATCTAGAACACAACTAGAATGGTATTATCAACTTAAAGGCACCAATATCCATACCTGGGAAGATTTGGCTGCAGCTTTCTATAAACAATATCAATACAATTCTGATTTGGCACCAACCCGCATGCAACTACAAAGTATGTCCATGGGTTCTAAGAAAAGCTTTAAAGAGTAGCACAAAAATGGAGAGATCTTGCATGTAGAGTTCAACCTCCTTTGGATGATAGGGAATTGGTTGACATGTTCATGAGCATGCTAACAGGTCCTTTCTATAATCACCTACTTGGAAGTTCTTTTTCCGGTTTCACTGAACTGATATTAATGGGAGAACATATTGAGAATGGAATCATAAGTCGTAAAATTCAGGTGGCTACATCTTCGAATACTGTGAAGAAGTCTTATAATGGTAAGAAAGAATCCAATGTTGTGTACGGCCAAAAGGGTCATAGTAAGAGTAATACCAATCTGTGGGGGAAATTCTGATCTCTATTCCCGTAACCAACATGTCATTGTCTCAAGCATTGAAACACATGTTGAATGCAGAATTGGTCATATTGAAGGACCCTCCTCAGAATCCTAATACTTCCTCTCCCCGTTACAATCCAAATGCAAGGTGTGCATATCAATCTAACGGTCTCGGACATTACACTAACAACTGTTGGGCTCTGAAGAATAAGATCCAATACATGATTGGAACTAAGGAGATTAAATTTGATCCTCCTGAGACTCCTAATGTGATCATTGCATCTATGCCTAATCACGACAAGGGCATTAATGCTATTGATAATTTTTCTTATGTTTTTGCTGTGAATGAGTTGACTACTCCTTTGATGATTGTTAAGAAGAAGTTGTTGCAAGTCAGTTTATTTCTGAGCTGCATTAAAAGGTGCTACTATTGTGCGTCCCAACCCAATAGTTGTGCACTGCTAAAAGAAGGTGCTTAGAGTTTGATGGATGACCGTGTAATTCTATTTGAGAATACTCTTTCTATGGAGAGTATGTCTCAAGACCTGAAGCTTGAATATGTGTCTGCAATTTCTGGTACTCCTGTAAGGATCACTTCTAAGGGTCCCGTGAAGATTAATGCCGAACCTAGGGTTGCTCCTCTGATCATGCGCCTAGGTCAATTTCATATTCCTCTGACAAGGCTATCCCTTGGAATTATGGAGCTGACTTCTACTACCATGGCGTCAAGCAAGAACCATTGACTGTTGAAGATAAAAATACTGAAATCGTTGATCCCAATGTTGGCAATATTGTTAGGACTAGTAAAGTTACCAGAAGTGGAAGGGTTTTCTCTCTAGAGATCTCTCCAAAAGTCATTACCACACCAGTTCGTATCACTACCACTGAATCAACTATTGAAACTCGAGGCAAAGAGCATATGACTGAGCCTGCCCAGACTAAGGCACCGAAAGAGGTTACTGTTGAAGATACCTCCAAGCAAGAGATGGAAGAAGTACTGAAAATTATTCGAAAGAGTGAATATAAGATCGTTTACCAGTTGGGGAATACCCCCTCCAAAATATCTATGTTATCTTTGTTGTTGTGCTCTGAAGCCCATGCACAAGCTCTGGTAAAGTTCTTGAAATCTTCTCATGTACCGCAGGAAATCTCTGTTGGTCAGTTCGAATATTGTGTTGCTAGATTAACAAGCGATAATGGGCTAGGCTTTTCTGACGTTGACTTAAATCCCGCAAGAAGGAACCATAATAAGACCATGCATGTCTCTATTGAGTGTAGGGGCACTACCTTATCCCATGTATTGGTGGACACAGGTTCCTCATTGAATGTATTTCCAAAAGCTACTTTAGACAAACATGACTGTGAAGGGATTTTGCTAAAACCCAGTGACATTGTGGTAAGAGCTTTTGATGGTTCAAAGAGAATGGTGGATGGAGAGGTTGATCTTCCAATCAAAGTGGGTTCTCAAGTCTCCGACTCTACATTCTATGTGATGGACATGTGTCTAGCTTATTCCTATTTGTTTGGACGCCCTTGGATTCATGGGGAAGATGTTGTTACTTCTACTTTACACCAAAGGTTAAAGTATCCCGTAAAAGCAAAAATCGCTACAGTTTACAGGGAAGAAGAATACATGGTGAGCCATTTGAATTCCTTCAAGTACGTTGAGATGGATGGTGAATTCTTAGAGATTCCTTGCCAGACCTTTGAATTTATTCCTTAGACAACCCATGTTGACAAAGCTACTCATATCGTTCCTAAGGTTACCAGGGTTCCACCAAGAATGGCTTCTCTGAAACACGCTAAGGTTGTGGTAGAAGAAGGTGGTGGCACTATTTGGGGTCAGCTTCCCAACATCCCTTACAAGTCCGATAAATTTGGTTTGGGTTTCACCTTAGAGGCTCAGAGGGCTATTTGTTGTGCTCTTTATAATTCTGGGAGACCGCCATTCCACATTAACAACAATGGAGTTCACAAAAATCAAGTCAACACTGTGGAAGACGCTGATAGCGACTGTGACATAGACAGTTGGATTTTCCCTACTACCGGAAATGGGCTCAACAATTGGAAGGCTGAAGACATTATACCAATCTCCTATATTCAGGAGTAAATTTATTTTCTGTTTTCTTACTTTCAAGTTTTTGGTTATGTAATTTAAACAATAACTTTAAACCTTGTGCCTTATTAGGGGCACAACGGTCCATTTGTTAGGGTTGTCATTTTTCATCCGCATATTTTTATTTAATAAATCATTAGACGTTTGCATTAAAATTTTGTGCTCTTTGTCTTTATTTTACTTTATTGCTTTCAAAATAGCTATGTGTTCTTACACACACCCACACAATAAATTGAAGATCCATATTCACCCTGGATCACATTGATAACAATTTTGCTATTTCCAATTATGACTTCGAAAATATGATCTGCCAAGTCGAGGACGAAGGTGAGGAAGATTTTGAAGTACCTGGATAGCTTGCTAGGTTGTTAATGTGTGAAAAAAGAGCCATACAACCGCATGAAGATCCAGTCGATGTTGTGAACTTGGGTACTGAAGAGGACAAGAAAGAAGTCAAGATAGGAGCCAACCTAGAAGATAGTGTCAAAAAGAGATTAATCTATATGTTGCGTGACTATGTTGAGATCTTTGATTGGTCGTACGAAGACATGCTAGGGATTGATACTGATATTGTGGTTCACCGTCTACCGGTGAAGGAAAGTTGTCCTCCTATAAAACAGAAGGTTCATTGTATGCGTCCTGAGATGTCTGAAAAGATCAAAGCTGAGGTTATGAGCAGTTCAATGCAGGTTTCTTAGTTGTTACATCCTATCCTTAGTGCGTTTCAAATATGGTTCCAGTACCTAAGAAGGATGGCAAGGTGCGTATGTGTATAGACTACAGGGATTTGAACATGGCAAGCCCCAAAGATGACTTTCCGCTTCTGCATATTGATGTTCTGGTTGACAACACCGCTCAGCATAAAGTATTTTCCTTCATGGATGGTTTCTCTAGTTATAATCAAATCAAGATGGCACCTGAAGACATAGAGAAGACTACCTTTATCACACAGTGGGGCACTTTCGGTTACAAAGTTATGCCTTTTGGTTTGAAGAACACCGGTGCAACATATCAGTGTGCTATGGTAGCTTTGTTCCATGACATGATCTATCATAATATAGAGGTTTACATTGATGACATGATATCCAGTCTTCGACTGAAGAAGAACATCTCGACCACCTGCACGAGCAGTTTGAGAGGTTGAAGAAATACAAGTTGAGGTTGAATCTAAACCAGTGCACCTTTTGGGTAAGATCCGGTAAACTCCTAGGTTTCGTTGTTAGTGGTAAAGGTATTGAAGTCGATCCTGCCAAGGTTAAAGCCATTCAAGAAATTCCAGATCCTCGTACTGAGAAGGAAGTCAAAGGTTTCCTAGGACGATTGAACTACATTGCCAGATTTATTTCCCATTTGACTGCTACTTGTGAGCCAATCTTCAAGTTGCTGAAGAAAGACCAAGTAGTGAAGTGGAACGACGATTGTCAGATATCCTTCGACAAAATCAAGGAGTACCTCCAAGAACCTCAAATTAGGATTCCACCAGTTGAAGTAAAACCTTTGATCATGTACCTGGCAGTATTAGAGAACTCAATGGGGTGTGTATTGAGGCAACATGACGAATCTGGTCGAAAAGAGCATGCAATATACTACCTTAGCAAAAAATTTATCGACTGTGAAACAAGATACTCGTTGCTCAAGAAAACTTGTTGCGCTTTATCATGGGCTACTTGCTGACTGAGACAGTATATGTTAACTGATACTACTTTGTTGATCTCTAAGATAGATCCAATAAAATACATATTCGAGAAACCCGCTCTCTCTGGAAGAATAGAAAGATGGCAAATGGTCTTGATAGAATATGAAATTTAGTATAATACTAAGAAGGAATTCAAAGGAAGTGTACTGGAAGATCATTTGGCTCATAAAGCTGTAGATGACTATCAGTCTATGAATTTTGAGTTCCCAGATGAGAATATTATGCTAGTTACTGATTATGAAGAACCTGGATCGTATGAAGGACCTGAATCGGGATCCTGATGGACTATGGTTTTTGATGGAGCTTCCAATGATCTTGGTAATGGAATAGATGTTGTGATTATCTCTCCCAAGGGCCATACGCCCTTCACCACCAGGTTTTGTTTTGACTATACCAATAACATGGCCGAGTACGAAGCATGTATCATGGGTATCAACAACTTCCATCAATATGAGAATTAAATTCTTGAATGTATATGGGGACTTACCCCTAGTGATCATTCAGATTAAGGTAGAATGGGATATGAAGCATCCAAATCTCATTCCTTATTGAGAGCATGTGTTGACATTAATTTCGTACTTTGAGGAAATCACTTTTGAACATGTTCCACGAGAAGAGAATCAATTGGCAAACACATTAGCTACCATGTCATCTATGTTTAAAGTCAGATGGGATAATGAAGCTCCTCGAATTACTATTGAGAGACTAGACGAACCGGAGCATTGCTATGAAGGTGATACTGATGGAGTAGAGGAAAAGCCTTGGTACCACGAAGTAAAAAGATACCTCAAAACTCGAGAATATCTAGAAGGATCATCTATCAATGATAAGAAATTTCTAAGGAGGTTCTCTGCCAAGTTCTTTCTGAGTAACGGAATCATGTACAAGTGCAACCATGATTCGACTTTGCTTTGTTGTGTAGACAAGAACGAAGCTGAGAAAATTATGGAAGATATGCACGAAGGAGTCTTTGGTACTCACTTTAGTGGGCAGACAATGGCTAAGAAGATTCTGAGAGCAGGTTATTATTGGTCTGCTATGGAAACTGATTGCCATCATCATTCTAGAACTTGCCACAAATGCCAGATTTATGCTGACAAAGTACATGTGCCTCAGGTTCCTTTGAATATCTTGACTGCTCTTTGGCCGTTTACAATATGGGGAATTGATATAATTGGAGAGATTAAGCCTACTGCTTCCATTGGGCACCGTTTCATCTTGGTCGTTATTGATTACTTCACGAAGTGGGTCAAAGAAGCCTTGTTTGATTTTGTTACCAAGAATGTTGTAGCTCGGTTCATTAAATACAACCTTATATGTCGGTATGGCATCCTTGTAAGGATCATCATGGACAACGGTACCAATCTTAACAATACTATGATCACGAAACTATGCACGCAGTTCTGGATGAAGCATCACAATTCTTCTCTGTACCGACCAAAGATGAATGGCGCAGTGGAAGCCACCAACAAGAATATCAAGAATATCTTGCAGAATATGACAGTGACATACAGAGATTGGAATGAGATGTTACCATTTTCTCTTCATGGTTATCGCACTTCAGTATGTACATCAACTGGAGCAACCCCATTCTCTCTAGTCTATGGTATGGAGGTTGCCTTACCTGTTGAAGTCCATATTCCTTCCCTAAGGATTATGAAAGATGAAGGTTTAGATGAAGACGAATGGACTCATACTCGACTGGACCAAATAAATTTGATTGATGAAAAAAGGCTTGCGACTATTTGTCATGGTCAGATGTATCAGAAACGCATGATCAAAACCTTTAACAAGAAAGTCAAACATCGGGTATACGAGGTTGGGGATTTGGTAATAAAGCGCATTATGCTACCATAAGGTGATCCCAGGGGCAAATGGACTCCCACATGCGAAGGGCTATTTGTGATTAAAAAGATATTTTCTTGTGGTGCTATGATACTTACTACCATGGACGGTGAAGATTTTCGATACCCCGTGAACGCAGACATAGTCAAAAAATACTACTAATAAAAGAGACCCACTAGGTTGATAGGCCTAGGAAAAATTAAGGGCATCTCGGCGAACCAAAAGGGTTCGGGCAAAAATTAGGGATATATATATATATATATATATATATATATAAATATATATATATATATATATATATATATATATATATATATATATATATATAATTGTACATCCAGCAAGTCGAAAACTTGAAAAGGCGGCTTGGGAAAAAAAGAATATCCCGATGGACTGAAAACCCGAAAGGGCGATCCATGCAAAAGTTAGGGATTAAAGCGTACGCCTATGTCCCGTTGGATCACCCATCTACTTACATCCAGCTTCATTACTAGCGTCATGTTCAAACAGTACAGAACAATTCAATCATCTTCTTCCAACAGCAAGTGAAGAGATGCTTGAAGACATAGGGGTAATAGCAGAGTTGAAACTTGATGGGATCATTTCCACATAGATTTTTTTTCTTATTTTTCATTGTACCCTTTCTTCATTATTATGACGATTTCCTCTTACTAGGATTTATGTATCTTTGTATAAAAATGGCTACTTATAGGCAAACTTTCAGAATCAATGCATTTAGATTTCAAAATTCAAAATTGTTTTACTTTCTCTGTTTTGTTTGCAAAAACGTCCAATGATTACATTGAATGAACATATGCATTTGAACATGATTACTGTTAACAAAATATATGCATAAAAACAGAATTAGCATTTACTAAAGACTCTAGGAGTTAGGATAATGTTCAAGTCATCCATAAATCTCCACAGAGCAATCTCCACGGAACTATCTCTACAGAGCTATCTTCACAAGCTCATCCCCAACACAGATATATTCCCCAAAAAATATAATATGCCATCAGACAAAAATTGGGGCATCTTCCAGCAGTTCACCTTTATATCCCTGATGGATAGCTCGACATGATCATCTTTCCTAATAGGCCCCCTAGCGGATAAGGAAGTTTGATCATTTCCCCAGCATACGGTGGAAACTTCCTCAGTGCAGCCTATGAAATCCTAATCCCTACCAAAGGTTATTTCCTCAACATAGTCTACAAGGTTTATTTTTTCCCAGCCAAAGATGTTATACAAAGCTACCGATACGTTCCAGCGACATATTGCACCCATACATCATTTACAAAATATCATAGCATATGCATACGAAATGCATATAGTATTCTCATTTATTTTGAGAGAATTATTACGCAATGTATTTCATGCATCATGACATTGCATAAAACTAACTTTGTCTTTTCAGGTTAAGTTCCCGAATAGACGAATGTTATCAGCCATCTATAGACAAGTTGTAGAGCAATCCCCAAAATAGGATAGGGCGACTATCTACATGACCAGATGATTTCCTTCAGAGATTCATTCTGAAAAGCATTCCCCTCAAAGACTAAATCTGACGAGCATTTCCTTCAGAGACTGGTTCTGACGAGCATTTCCTTCAGAGATTTATTCTGAAAAGCACTTCCTTCAGATATTCATTCTGAAAAGCACTTCCTTCAGAGATTTATTCTGAAAAGAACCTTCCTTCAGAGATTTATTCTGAAGAGAATTTCCTTCAGATATTTATTCTAAAAAGAACCTCCCCCAGAGGTTTATTCTTATGAGCATTTTCTTCAGAAATTTATTCTGAAAAGTACCTCCTTCAGAGATTTATTCTGACGAGCATTTCCCTCAGAGACTAAATCTGACGAGCAGTTCCTTCAGAGCATCATTCTGAACAGAATTTCCTTCAAAGATTCATTCTAAAAAGAATTTCCATTTCCCTCAAATAGGATCAGATATATTCGTTCTGAAAAGCATTCTTCAGATAAAGTCAAGCGTAGACTCATTATGATACTCCTATCAACTGTTACTTTGCATGACATCTATAAGCCCATATCCGACGACACTTTATCACCTCTCCAAATGGCATTTTAAGCACATTCAAGCAATAAAATCAACCAACAGTGTTACTTCATGCACATGTGAGTGCAAATTTTTGGGCACTTAAGTGTTCAATCCTCTTCCACCTTTAGATCACGAATGGTGAGCATGCCAATCTAACTCTTCAGGTTTAAGAAGATTGAACAGGGGAAACTCTTGTACCCCAAAATCTTCCCTCCTATTATTCAATACAAATTATTTCAATAGGTCTCCCCATGCTCCTAGGGTTCTTTATTTCTCAAGACTACTCAAGGATTGATCAGACAGACCCTCTTTCTAGGCAGTTGACCTACAACTAGGGTTTTGCTTCTCTTAAGGAAAATTGGACTTCTAATGCCTCAAGTGGATTTCATGGTTTCTCATATGTCTTAAAGAATCCTCATGACAAATTCCAATCCTTGCAACACAAGTTTGCTCATTCAATTAGTCAGGTGATTGAAAATCAACTAATTGGGCAAAAAGTCAACTTTGACCAATTTACAGTCAAAATTCAAGATTTTTGGTCAACATCAAGATTTTGAGGTCACATTTATCATTTTATCAAGGGTTGACCATGATTCACCAATAAAACTCAAGATTAATCAAACGTCAAATATTGTCACACTACACTTTTAAACAAATATTTTCAAAAATAACACTTTGTATACATTCTTGAGGACTTATAGAAGAATCATTACAAAGTCAGCCTTACATTGGCGATTTCAAAATATTTTCAAACAAATCACACACACAAAGCAAGATTTTCAAAAGTGAGCTAATCAATTAAGAGCTCGTAGATAACTACGGATGAAAAGGGTGTTAACACCTTCCCTTTTCATAACTTACCCCCCAAACTCAAAATCTATCAAAGGTCTTTCTTGTTCTTTACACATTTCCTAAATATTGGATAAAAGAAAAGTCGGTGGCGACTCTAGCTATCTGCATATTTGAATAAAACCAAAAAGTCAGTTCTCCCACCGTATTACATTGGGCCTATATTTCTTCAAAAATTTGTCATTTATTCACAGGATTTATCCCCCAAGGGTTAGTTATTCAACTTCATATGCATTATTTGTAAATGTTTGCATGATCCGAAAAGGTCCTTCCCCATTCGGGGACCATTTGCCCATGGTACAATCTTTCTTATCCATGGGTAGGATAACTTTCCAAACTAAGTCTCCAGACACAAAGGTTTTTTCTTTGAACTTTTTATCATAAAATTTATCCTCTCTTTCTTTTTATCGTATCAATACATCTAATGCAACCCATTTTCATCTTCCAAGTCAACCAACCATCTAGCATCATTCTCTAATAAGACTCATTTTGTACTCAGCATGCCTTTGAACTCTGGCTAATTGTAAGTATATTTCAACGGGAAACGCGACATCATGCCCATAAGTAAGTCGAAAGGTGATAGGTGCAAATTGTAGCTATTTTTGTATATAATTTTTGTTGCACTTATTGACTCTTTGTTGTTAATATAAGTTAAATAAACCTGAATTTTGTGTAAATACGTTTAGTTTGTGTATATTTATGATTTTGATTCATTTGTGTAATATTTTCTAGATTTTACTTCTTTTGTAGGTATTTGTTGCATTTTTGGAGCATTGACCAATAAGTTATCGAAGGCACAACTTTGGATGCAAGTTTTCGAAATAAAAGTTCATTTTTGAGAAAGTTCTATCCAGGAAGGCGCGCTAAGCAGAAGTTGTGGCGCGCTATGAGTGTTTTGGCAGGTTTGGTAGAAGCGTAGATTTTGAGCCCACTTAGCGCAGATACGCGGTTAGCATGGTTTTAGGAGGTTTAATGTGGAAATATCGTGCAGCCCGCCTAGCGCGTTGAGCCTACTTAGCGCGATCTGCTGAGATTTGTTCTATAACTTCATTTTCATTACATTTTAGGTTATGGTTTTTGGGGTGTTTTTGTTCCCAAATTCGATCAATATTATTTTTGATAGATTAGCTTAGAAAACAATACTAGGGCTTTGCTTATGGATGATTGGAGGTGAATTTCTCATCGACTGGCACTGATAAACCAGAAGATTTGTGGTTTATCTTTTCTCCTCTCTATGTATTTCTATTTTATTGGGTTTTGTTTGTATTTTTACTTTGAACTCATGTATATTTTTCGCCTATGGCGTTATATAAAACTTGCTTTACTAATTTTTGTCGGTTATTATCCTGGATTTTTACTTTGTGTTAGGGATTTGAGTTTCTATAGACATATACTGCTTGGATTCTTATCTAGGATGATTATCTATTAGTTTCTGGTTTCTAGAGACAAATTTAAAGTTGGCATTCACTTAGGGTATCGTAGCTTAATGCCTCTGTGTTGTTTGTGTTGTCCTGACAGATCGCCAACGTGAGCGATATAGTTGTCTTATGTGTTGTTAAGGTGGTTGAGATACCTCTACCGAAATGATACAATAGTTCTCTCAATTTTGGTTAGACATGATCTAGGTTGTGAGTGATACGTGTTGACATTGATGAATATTGTAGGTTGAGTATAATTGGTCGATAGGTTTAAGTTTATGATGGGTAGAGTACATTCGAGTCAGATAAGTTTGTCTTTTCTTTTTATACATTTATTTTCTGTTGATACCTTTTACTTTTCCTTACAATCAACCCATTCAAACCCAAACTCATTAACAAGAGATTTGCCGGAAAAAAATTCAGTAGCACTAATCCCTATGGAGATGATACGATATAACCTATACCGCCTTAAAAATAAATACTTACTTTTGCTTGCCACTTTACCGCTTCAGCAAAATGGCGCCGTTGTCAAGGATTAGTTTTTATTGGATCGCATTGCGATAGTTTTTTGTTTTTTAGTTTTGTAATTAATGTATATGTTGTATAGAAATTGTGCATGAACTTGTTTATGTTTACCATACTTGTACATGTTTTCTATACTTGTGAATTTGTTATATCATTGTTTGTTTCTTTTCACGTTTGCTTGTGTATTTTTTAGGAATAACCGTGTGGAAGCAACTTGGAGGAACGTTCTTAAATAACAAGCGCCAAGCTTATGACATAAAATAAGCATGTTTTATAGTTTTTAATTTTGTTAGTTTATGTAGTGTGTTGATTTTTGTTTAAACAAGGTGAAATTGGACATGTTTTAAATTCTCAAATCTTCACTTTTCAATTAGTTTATTCACTCTCATCTAGTTTTTTTGTGTTAATTGTGTTTTTTCAAAAAGCTTGCTTTTATTAGCTTTAGGAAGTTTATATGTGTGTAAACTTTGTATAGTTGTGTAGTTGTGTAGTTGTGTAGTTGTGTAAATGATAATTGTAGGTGATAAGTGGAGGCTTGCACTGGAACTATCTCTGATGTCCTGTTTTTCTGCTACTGGTGTAGTGCGCTTAGCGCGCTCTCCTGAGTTACGCCAGTGATTTCTTTTTGTTTCACTTGGTCGTCCTTTTTCCCACTTTCACCAAGACTTTGTATTATTAAATAACAATAGTATTATTTTTTTTAATTCTATTGTTGTTGGTTGGACTCCGATTTTGGTTTGGTAACTTGAAGAATTTTGAGGTGATTTTCTGATTTAGATTGATTCAACTTGCGGATGTATGGTAATGATAGGTAATGATAGTTTTTGAAGTTGGTACACTCCAGGTACTCGTTTATCGCTTTCTATAGCAAAGCATATTTAGGAAACTTTTCATTTGTATAATTACCATGCCATTCATTCTTTTTGCATTACTTGCTCATAACTTGAATCACTTTAGTTCCCTTTTTACCCCCTAATGTGAGGATGTTTTCCATTGTTCATATATACCGGAGGCCACATTCTTGTTATAACTGGATTTTATTATGTTAAATCTTTTATTTGTGTTGATTGTATGGAAGCATTAAAGTGATTAAAGCATTTTTATTTCATTTTGAGCACAACTACATAATCAAATAGTTAATTCACCTTATGAGTGTGTGAACTTTTGTTAACCCCTTTTTAGCCTTTTTGTCAATGTCCATGTTGTTTTTGAACTAAATGCTTATCTATCAATGTTTGGTTTTCCTTTTTGGATGGATGTTGATTCTTTGTTTTCTTGAACCCTTAACCATTGTTTTTGGTTTGAATTTTTACCTTGCATTAGAAAGTAGGGAGTATTCACACTATGATGATGGTTGAGTTCAAGTTGGGGAGAAGAATTTTTATGCGCTTATGTTGTGATTGTTATGAGGTTGTAAAACAAAAGAAAATAAATAAATAAATGTGGAAAAGAAAATAAATGAAAAATTTTTGAGAAAGCTTTGAAAAAGAAAAACAAGAAGAGTATGGAATAATTTTATGTTAATAAGTATGGTGTTTTGGTTTGACAAATTTGGGATGAAGAAGAAAGTTGATGAAAATTTTGTGTTTGAACTTTTGTGAGCTCATCACTCCCTTAGGTTTAGGCAAATTTTTGTTTCGATTAGCTTTAGGAGTTATCCCTTATTTGTTAACCAAGCCATATTATATCCTTGAAAAGCCCTTGTGATTCGTGCCTTTATATTTTCAATATGAGTTTTTGGATGAATGCATAATTTAGTCTATTATTTGCAAGATTTTGAATGAGTGTAAAGTACCTCATTTTTGTGTGTTCTTCTTCTACCGATGAATTTTTACTAGGCGTGATTCATGACTAAGCTTGTTTTGTTTTACAATGTTTTGTATGATTTTTGTACTTAGGATCTGTTTCGTTTACATGTTATCGTTGTAGGATTGTGGTAAGTATTTACCTTGCGTATGTGTTTTTGTTTGAACCATACATTTGTTTTTCGTTTTTAAAACTTGTTGATTCATGATTCTTTGGTTGATTACTTTTTCTTATTTGAGTTATTTGACCTTGTTTGAGGACAAACAAGTTCAAGTTAGGGAGAGTTTGATAAGTGCAAATTGTAGCTATTTCTGTATATACTTTTTGTTTCACTTATCGACTCTTTGTTGTTAATATCAGTTGAATAAACCCGAATTTTGTGTAAATAAGTTTAGTTTGGGTATATTTGTGATTTTGATTAATATGTGTAACGTTTGATAGATTTTACTTCTTTTGTAGGTATTTGTCGCATTTTTGGAGCATTAAGAAATAAGGTGTCGAAGGCACAACTCCAGATGCGCGTTTTTGGAATAAAAGTCAATTTTTGAGAAAGTTCTGTCCAGGCAGGCGCGCTAAGAGGAAGTTGAGCGTTCTATGAGTGTTTTTTCAGGTTTGAAAGAAGTATATATTTTAATCCAGCTTAGCATGGATAGCGCGCTTAGCACAATTTTTAGCGGTTTAATGTGTAAATATTGTGCAACCTGCTTAGCGCGGTAAGCCCGCTTAGCACGGTCTACTGAGATTTGTTCTATAACTTCATTTTCATTACATTTTAGGTTATAGTTTTTAGGGTGTTTTTGTTCCAAAATTCCATCAACCTTCTTTTTGATAGATTAACTTAGAAAAAAACACTAGTGCTTTGCTTATGGATGATTAGAGGTGGATTTATCATCGAACGGAACTGAAAAACTGGAAGATTTATGGTTTATCTCTTCTCCCCTCTATGTATTTCTCTTTTGTTTGGTTTTGTATGTATTTTTACTTTGAACTCATGTATATTTGTCGCCCATGGCGTTATATAAAACTTGCTTTACAAA
Organism: Vicia faba; assembly: GCA_948472305.1. Taxonomy (NCBI): domain Eukaryota; kingdom Viridiplantae; phylum Streptophyta; class Magnoliopsida; order Fabales; family Fabaceae; genus Vicia; species Vicia faba. Next base: position 454,442,802 of record OX451735.1, on the reverse strand, counting down.
TCTTTGTTGACTATTGTCCTGCATTTTTGCTCTGTATTAGGGATTTGAGTTGTTATAGACATATACTGCTTGGATTGTTATCTAGGATGATTGTCTAATAGTGTCTGTGATTAATGCCTCTGTGTTGGTTGTGTTGTGCTGGGAGATCATCGACACGAGTAGCACGGTTGACTTTGTGTTTTTGAGGTGGTTGAGAGATCATCGTCGAGGTAATACAGTGGGTGTTGTGTTTGATACGTGATGACATTGCGAGTAGAGTAGGTTGAGTTTAACTGGTTGATAAGTTTAAGTTTGTGACAGGTAGAGTACATTCGAGCTGGATAAATTTGTCTTTCCTTTTTATACATTTATTTTTGTTGATACCTTTTACCTTTCCTTACAATTAAGCCATTCAACCCCAAACTCATTAACGAGAGATTTGTCAAATGATAATTCAGTAGCACTGATCCTTGTGGAGACGATACGATATAACCTATATCGCCCTAGAAATAAATACTTACTTTTTCTTGCCACTTTACTGCTTCGGTAAAAGGGTGTGAAGTTGGTAGGTTCTTTACACAAATTTCGACAAGCCCATAACACTTGGTATGGTGTTTTATGCCAATTTTTTGGCTTCTGACCTATATGTTTTTTAACCAAACCAAATATAACTTTATAAGCCTCTTTGACCTGGTCATTACCTTGGGCATAATAGGGTGTCAAGGTCAACAACTTATTCCATGTTTTTGAGGTAAAATCTACCATCTTTCGACCTATGAACATTGAACCTTGGTCTATGGTGAATGTCTCAGGGATCCAAAATCTATATATAATGTGATTCTGGATTAAACTAATCATTACATCTTGGTCGACATTGGGTAGAGGGCCATGATTACATAACTCAAGGCTGTATACTTTATCTTTCGATTTATTGAGCCTACATGGTTTTCCAGGTATTTGACTATTGGTTTTCGCCAATCATTATCCAAAATATCATCAATGGAAAAAAATTTAAGGTATTGGGAACTTGAATATTTTTTAGATCTAGAGTATGAGGAAACCTAAATATTTTCGAATAAAAATTTCATGAGTATAGGGAACCTGGATAATTTTGAGATCTTGAGTGTTTGCCCCCACCATTTTTGTCGTTGATGATGTTTTTGATGGATCTTTGGTCAAAATAAGTTTCTCTTGCACTTTAATCCATTCCTTTATCCTTTCTATGGGAACCTTGTAGCCTGACGCTATTTGATCCAAATCATTTGCCTTATGATTCTCTAGTCGAGGTTTGTGATTTATGTTGACAAATTCGAAACATTTTAATAAATAATTGGCTATAACAAAGTACATCATTAGATTTTCTTTGATGCACTTATATTCTTTTCTTAACTGTTTCACCACCAATCCTGAGTCACCCCTTATTTCGGCATCCTTTTCCCCTAGTTCGAACAAATTTCTGAGGCCTTCTACCAAAGCCTCATATTCATCCTCATTCTTCTAACAGTGGCCTTTGATTCTGAACTTGAACTTGGTTGGAATCTCTTATGGGAAAATTATGAGAATTCCAATCCTCGTTTCGTCTTTGTGTTTAGAACCGTCAAAATACAACTTCCACGGTTTTTTATTTAAGAAAGTATGTGTTACTTAGGAAAATGAGTGATCGATTATAAGGTATGAGTATTCAGTAAGGGTTGATGCCCATTTCCCTATTTGACTATATAGAATAGGCTTTGATAACATATGTTTAATTATATAAAAATGAGAATAAACATGAACATTGACAGGCTTTATATAATGTTTTAACTTGGTACATGAAGAGTACAGGAAAAGACAAAACTTCTCTATTGAGCTATATCTAGTTTCAGCATCATTCAAGATTTGACTAAGGTAATATACGTCACTTTCGATACCACTATAATCTTCTTGAGCCAACATACTTCCTATAGTCATTTCAGATGCTGATATGTACAATTTAATGGCTTTATTTCTAGTAGGGGGGCCAAGGTATGAGGCTTCATCAAATAGGATTTGATCTCGTCGAATGCCTTTGGATGGTCTTCTTCCCATCTGAAAATTTTTTCTTTCTTCTACTGAAGTAGTGGCGAGAATGCTTGTGTTTTTCCACTTGCATAAAGGTGTCAATATAGTGATGGAACATTAGGTTCATTTCCCTTTTATATGTTTAACCTGCATTCCTCAAACCAATTCATAGGTTCCTAATGCTCTTGGGAATCAAAACACCATTTTTGGTATATCTTCTTATGTTATGAAGATTTTATTGTACCATGAGTAGCCATCTAACATACTCAAAGAATCAAAGCCTGCAGTAGAATTGACTAGCATTTCCCCCACAGGAATTGGGTACTTGTCTATGGGTGTCTCATTATTCAAATCTCTAAAATCTATGCACACCCTGAGAGACCCATTTTTCTTAATAATTAGTACAATGTTTGCACACCATTCGACGTACCTGGTTGTTCTGATGAACTTACTTTGCAGGAGTCTTTCGATTTCCTCCTTAATTTTGGACATTATTTATGGTGTGAATCTTCTTGGTTGTTGTTTCACTGGTTTCTTCCTCTGTCATATTGGCAGCTTTAGCTCCACCATCTCTCGACTTAAATCGAGCATTTCGTTGTAATCCCAGGGAAAACAATCTTTGAACTCTTTTAGTAATTCAACCACTTGTTCCTTCAAATATGGATTTATGTTGGCACTCGCATATGTTGGCCTTCTTAGCATCCCATCTCCCAAATTGGTCTCTTCAAGGGGGTCCAGAGCCTAAATTTTCTTTGTTGAAGCCATTGGATCCTTCTCAAAACCTAAAGGCTTGTCATCGTAATACAACCGAGTCTTTGATCTAACGAATGTTCAGAGTCATCAAATGTATCAGCTTCAGTTTCCAATTGATGTTGTAACTCAGCCTCTTGGGCCGCTTTCTTTTGATTTTTGGCTATATAAGCCATTATTTGAGTCCATACGTTCGACTCGATTGTATTATTGGCCTTACTGACCTTTTTTTTTCCTTGGCTTCTTGAGCCAATTTTTTATGGTGTCGGCCATTGAGGATGTCTCCTCCGTCCAAGTATTTGACCTTGACATTGGAAGTGTCGTCATTCACTCAACCTGTGGGGGCTATTTCGCCTTCCTGTAGGGGTTCTTCGCCCATGATCTCTCGATCCCATAGTAAACCTTGAGTGGGATGGAGTCTCACAGATTTAAAGACATTCTCCTTTTCTTTGAACCCTGAGTTGGCTGGTGGACATGGAGAAATGATCCCCAGATTCTTGTCGAAAGTTTTCCTATTAACCTGGTTTACTTATGCTAGGTAATAACTTTGTTCTGCCTCCACGTTATCAACTATTACATCTTCCCTCCAGATTGATATTTGCTGGTGTAAGGATGAAGGAACGAACCCAATACAGTGAATATATTCTCTCCCGTGTAAAAGGTTGTAGTTGGATTTGGATGGGATGACCATAAACAAGGTTGGTCAAACACTTCTTCCTAAGGAGTGGCCCGTTTTACCCTCATAGTTGGAGAGCACCATGTTGTGGAGCCTCAGATTAGTATCAAACTTTCCTATTCTTTTGAGTAAATAGTGTGGCATCAAATTGACCATTGCGCCACCATCGACTAATACTTTATTGACACCGACATTGTCAACTTTATCCTTGATAAAGAGAGGTTTGGGATGACTCTTCATTCCCATATCTGGGTTTTCAAAAATAACATTATGTTCTTCGATGCAATCGTCGTTCATCGTGTAGAAACGAAATGGTTTGTGTTCGTCCATGTTTTCTGCCGAAAAAATCCTCTTTGTCGTCTGTTATTTTAGTAACGAAATCATAATCAATTAGAAAAATAGATACCATAGTTCATACAATGTCGACATCATCCTCTAGGTGTGAGAACTCGTCCACCACCATCTCCCAGTCCTCCTCATTTGGTTCCTCTTCCTTGGGTTCCTCTTCTTTGGGAGCAGATATTAGGCTTAGTCTTGTCTTTTTCAGTGGCCTTACTTCCTTAACCCTTGGTACTACATGTGGTGGAGTGGGAAAAACTCTCTCTTTGGTCATCCTTCTAGTCACCTATTTGGTTAGTTCTTGTTTCCCATGACCGTTAGAACTTGCAGTATCTCGATTTTCCTTCTCCTGGCACTGATATCGTCTCTATTGGGTTCTAGTCATGGGGTTCTTTCCTTTGTAGTTAGGAATGCATGTGTATGCCTTAGAATTATAAAGAGTTGTTATGCATGGTCTAATTTGATTTCGATGTTGTCTTCTCTCCACCGTTGAGATTGTTGTTCTTTATGCCGCACCCATTCTCCTACAGTTGCCTTCTATGAGGGCTTGAAAGTTTTGCTTCGACCCCCCTTGTTTCCAAGAGTCGAGTTAGGGACCCTGTAAGGAACTCCCCTCTAGTTAAAAGTGTAGCTTGGCCTATCTCGGGACCAGTTGTTTTTTCCATCAGATTTGGGTTCGAATTTTTGTACTTCTTTAACAGCCTTCTCGTCATACACCGAGTGGTACAATGGGAACAACGTGGCCTTTGAATCTTTCAGCTTGCATCTCTAGAGGAAATCCCAGAGATCCTCTTCATCCTTTGGGTATACCACTTTGACCTTTTCAGCGTACTCAATTTTGGACACCTTCATCACTTTGTTGAAGCCTTCAGTAGCCTCGACCATCAAATATTCCAATGGCTCAGCATATGTCGTGTCTTTTATCTGTAGTGGACAAGCATCCACCTACATTTTATTTTTTGATTTGTCACTAAAATTGAGCCTCCCATGATTCAATGTGCCTTGCACTAGATCCTTGAATAAAACACATGGTGAAGTCTTATGACCCAAGAAATTAAGAAAGTTACATAATCCTATTATCTTTCGTTGCTCTAAAGGTGGCGTTTTTATTCCATTGGGAATAATAGTCTAGACATCAGCAACCAAGAGGTCAAAGATTTTGTCGCACTTAGTTACATTGAAAATGTACATTTTGGCAACAAATTTATCATTCTTGGGTTCGACTGGGCTCTTTCCATTGAATGGTTTCAATAATTTACAAACATAAGGAGTGTATGGCTTTAATTCTGCCATGTTCACACTATTTTCTTTGATGTACTCATACCATATGTCACATTGTTGGTCTATGTCATCTACTTCTAGATAATAAACCTTTTCTTTCTCGTGGAATTTATTCGACCTGGCTTTTTCAGATTTCAGACATTCGACTTGTCAAACCATGTCGGACAACCAAGTCACGTCTCTCAAGTATTGGGTGTCTAGTTTCTTCCTAATGGAGTAATCTAGACCCTTAGTCGCTAGTTCGACCAACTCGTGTTTAGTTACTTCAGTGAAACATCTTAATATCATGACTTTGAACCTATTAAGGTAGTCATCCATAAATTCAACCCCCTTTCGCCTAAAATTGACTAATCTTTAATGCTAATTTTCAACTGACCCATATAGAATTGTTTGTGGAAAATTCTTTCCAACTGCTCCCAACTATGGATCGCATATGGGGTAAGGATAGTGAACCATGTAAGAGCATTCTTTGTCAATGAGTTAGGGAAGAATCTTATTTTCAGATTCTCGTTGTTAGCTAGATCCCTAAAGTCTGACTGATATCGAGCAATATGCTCGACATTCAAATATGGCGTGTCTCTTGAAAATTTGGTAAACTTTAGGATTTTCTAACCCCTGGGTAATTTAGTTTGCAATACATATTCATAGAAAGGAGACACAAAATTTAGGATATGAAAGCCCGTGTTTAACCCATATTGGGCTAATATTTTCTTTATGCCATTGTTTATATGATTATGTCCTGCTAGGTTATTTTGTCGAGCATTTAGCAGTACCTAGTCGACGTCTTAGTTTCGTTGCACCATGACAACTCATGGAACTTCTTGGGCTATGGATCCTTCAATTTCCCTAGGGGAGGGCATTTCGACCACTGCCACTTGTTGTCGAGGTTGTGCACCTGGAAACTGTTGGGATGATAATTGGGGAGCGCTGAAGAAATTGGTAGTTCAACCCATCTGTTGTGCCAATTACTGGTAACTATATATGGTGTTTTGAATTAAAGGGTTGAACATCGTGCCCATTTGTTGTGTAAGAAAATTAACCATTTCATGGTTACTCTCATCCATCTGTTGTCTAAATGATTGAAGAGTATTGTTGGTCATAGTTGGCATTCCAAAGGCAGGATAACCATATCCTCCAATTGGTTGCATCGTTCGACCAAGGTAAGTTACAGTTATCCCTAGGCGTAAATAAGGATTTCCAAGGAATGTGACAACCATTGTGTTGTACGTGAATGTGGACGCACTAGGTTGAAGGCTTGCCATGACTGTTGTTGGCATACAAAAAGGTTGTTCTCGTCCATTTAAAGGCATCAAAAAATTTATTAGAAAGAAAGATATTTGGTCTACAACCACGTTTTGTGGCACCCTGAGAGTAGTAGGAACGTTCGACACTTGTAGTGGCATAACTACCGTCCCCAGTTGGGCTGTCTGATTATTTATCTAACTGATGTCAGAAGGATTCTCTCCTCCAACATTCGACGTTCCCACTGCATCCTGCAATGGTACGTTCACTTGTCCTTCTGTGTTTTGATGGTCGTTTTGGAGAGGTGAAGTATTTATCGATGATGGTCGTGACATTTCTAACATTTTTTTACCACTCCTTAAGTGCATACAACCAACAACATTTCACAAACGAAGAATTGACAATATTTTGTAACAAAGACAAACTTTTTGTAAAGAAACTTTTTTACGAATCTAATGCACAAAATTGTCTCATTGGACGTGCCAATTTGTTTACTGTGAAATTGAGTAAACACACGCTAGTCTTCTAAAAAAAGTTACTCGCAAGATCAACTAGATGATAATAGGACATATGTGCATAGAATATGTGTGACTTTGTTTGAATGTTTGGTGTAAAATGAAAGTTATTCTAATTTCTACTAAGTTAAAATGTAAAGTTTGTAGAAAATAAAGGGATTTCAACTTGGTCGAAATCTTGGTAAAAAGTAAGGCGAAAAGTAAAGGTAGAGTGCGGGAAAAGGTAAGTTAAAATAAAGTGAAATTGATAAAAAAATGTAAAGAACATGGTGTTCAGTATCATACATTTCGCTCAAATGACTCGTTTTTCGCTTGATACTTAGATACTTTGAGTTTGTGAGTTTTTGTAATGATTTTGACACCCTGAATTCTAACACTAGAACTCTTATTTATACAAATACTATATTAATTATCTTCAACGGCTTTCTTCTTAGAAGTCGACACATCTATGTTGCATGTATTTCGCCCTTAGATTTATTTTCACGTGTACTTTCGAATAGGACCAAAAAATATTTATGTTTCTCTTCACCCGCCTAATCCATTGATGTCGAAGACGTGTGTCAACCATTTCATCGACATCTTGACTGCACCATTAATCGTCGAAATCTTTAGACAACTCCTAAAGAAAAACGCTAAGTCCCCACTTCAGCAATATATATATATATATATATATATATATATATATATATATATATATATATATATATATATATATATATATATATATATATATATATATATATATATATATATATATATATATATATATATATATATATATATATATATATATATATTTGGCATTTCTATTAGTATAGAGCTAGGTGTCATGCTTAGTATAGAGCTAGGTGTTCATTTGTTAGTAGAAGATAATCTAAGGTCAATCTTAACTTAATCCTCAAATCAAAATGTAATTACTTCTAATACTTCCATGAATTAAGCATATCGGTCACTTACATTACCCTCTTAATATTTATGACATAGACTTATGTCAACTTATCTCTGACTAATAAATAGTCTGGGTGTTATTTTTTATATTTTTAATTGTCTCAAATTATTTATCTATTTAGAATATCAATGTGATATTTTTTTTTTTTTTCTATTAACTTATTTTTATTTATTATATTTTAATTTATATAATTATTTTATTATTTATTATTAATAAAATTATTTTAATAAATGATATTTATTTTGTCATTAATATATTTATAATTAATCATTATCTTAAAAAATATAAAAATCTCAAAAAAAACATTTGTCATAAAACAGAGAAAATATAAAATAAGCTAAATTTATAAGTCGGTGTATAGCGTCAAATTTGTTGAGTTTTAAGTAATCCAACTACAAAAACCATGTCAATCTCATCTCACTTTCATTCTGAACTATCTAATGATTGTAATAACTCATTTGATTTCTGCAATCTTCTTCTTTTGATACATCAAACATGGTTAAACATATTTTTCTATTTCTTTCTTCGTTTCAAACCACAATAAATTTTCCTTAAATCCTAATACATCTATGTGGATCCTTGACGAAAATGAGTGACCTTCTTTTAATATCATTATTTATTTTATAATTAAATAAATCATTTCAAATTTATATATATATTTAAATAAAATTTATATCATAGTAAAGTTTATTCATGCAGTCGCATATGTATTTTGTTAGTTTTATATATGAGACTAAATAGTAAGTTGAAAAAATTGTAAAAGTGAAAAATATTAGTATATGAATACATAGTAAGTTTTTCTATACGACTTCATTAAACATAACTTACATAAGTAGGGCCAATTGAACCTTGGGGTCTAGACTTATGTCTTTGCGATTTGTCTATTTCTCATTTCATCCTGGTTAAATGGGTTGTACTTCTGAAAATTCTAAAAATATTTTTAAATAAATTTGGAGATGTATCTCTGAACGCATTAAATATATATATATATATATATATATATATATATATATATATATATATATATATATATATATATATATATATATATATATATATATATATATATATATATATATATATATATATATATATATATATATATATATATATATATATATATATATATATATATATATATATATATATATATATATATATATATATATATATATATATATATATATATATATATATATATATATATATATATATTGTTTTTTAAATTAGTTCGAAAATACATCTTTGAATACATTCTAATGAGAAATTCAGAGTTATATCTCTGAAGTCACCTTAAATATATGAGAATTTTTTATATCCCAGTGATATTTTTGAAAATGCAGTTCTGAATATGTCCAGCGAGATTTTGAGTATATAACCACCTTGTATGATCATCTTCCTCACTCTTTCAATCTCTTTCAACCCCTCCATAACTAAAAAACCCTTAGAAAAAAACTCAATATCAATCAACTTTTCTATCAAAATCAGTTTTTGTGCATTTTAACACATTAAAGAGACCATCATAAGCTACAATTTCAGGTAAATTTTCCTCATTTCATCTCTCGTTGCTTGCATTGATCCTTTGCTTGAGCTGAAAAAACATTGGCTTAGTCCGGAAATGTATTTTCGACCTCACCTATATTTTTTTTCGAAAATGCATTTTTGAACTCATCTGTTACTAGTTTTTAAAAATGTTGTTGTTTTGCTTCTTATTAGATATGGTTCACCCGAATACATTTCCAAAAATAGCTTTATGTAACGATGTAATAGAGGATGTAGCGGAGGAGGATGTTAAACCAGTTGAAGTTAAGAAAAAGTGAAATATGATGTTAAAGTGATAGAGATAGACGTTGGTCAATATTTCATAAATAAACAATTGTATACTGCTCGTGAACATATGATTCAATGGGTCCGATTAGTAACCATGAATTTGGGGTTTGACATTGTAATTAGAAGTTCCGACAATGGTTCATATAGAAGACAATCATTTGTAACCATGATATGCGAGAGAAGTGGCATGTATGTTCCTCCTATTCGGAAGTTGAAACATGATGACACCGGAAGAAGAAAGTGTGGTTGTCTATTTAAATTGTGCGGATGTTGTAGTGTCGATGAGATTTGGAAATTTAATGTTATCTTTAGAATACATAACTATGAATTGCATACAAAGCTATCTGGTTATCCCATCCCATGTCGTCTTAAACTGCATGAGAAGGAAATTATTTCGAACATGTCTTTAGTCAGAGTGGCGCCGAAAACTTACTTGTAGATTTGAAACAGAAACACCCAGAAAGTGTTTCAAGTATCCATCAGGTATACAATCAGCGCCATAGAAACAACATGGTGATAAGGGGTCCAAGATCCGAAACGCAACAACTTTTGAAACTTTTGGATGAAAAACACTATGTTTCTAGGTATGCGATATGTGGTGATAAAGTAATTGTTCATGATATTTTCTAGAGTCATTCCAAAAGTATCAAGTTGTCCAACACGTATCCTACTGTCCTCATTATTTATGCAACTTACAAGACCAACAAGTATAGGTTTCTTCTTCTTGAAACTGTTGATGTTACTTCTACGGAAAAGACTTTTTCAGTGGAATTTACATTTTTAGAATCCGAAAAATAGGTCAGTGTTACATGGGCCTTGGAAGTGTGAAAGACTTTGTTGAAGGATCAAAATAACATGTCGAAGGTAATTATCACCGATCGAGACACTTTACTAATGAATTCAGTTGCAAAGGTGTTTCCCACATCATATATATTACTTTATCGATATCACATTACAAAAAAAATGTGAGAAGTCGGTTAAACCCCGATGTAGGCCCGAAATAAATCAAATGTGATGACGGAAAAATGGTCAAACCAAGTGAGGTGGTGGAAAAGATTATGGATGCATGGAGTGGTATATTAAATTCATCCACAGAAGAATTGTATGTTGACTCCGTAATGCTTAGGAGCATGTGTGTTTGATACATATTTTTTGAAATACGTTGAGAGTACTAATTTGGACCAAGTGAAGGAGAAGATTATTTGTGCAGGAATCAATCAGGTTAGACACTTGGAACTGCAATAACTAACAGAGTCGAATTAGCACATTCAACATTGAAGAAATGGTTGGGTGATTATAAGGGTGATTTATGTAGAGATTGGGATGGGGTGCACCAAATACTCCAAAAAGAACATTAAAAAATATAAACCACTTTTGGTCAGAGCATAACGGTGCAAGAACATAGATTTAAAAAAAACATTCTCTATTCACAATGGGTTGGATGTGTATCTCGGTCGACATTGAATTTCATCTTTCACGAAGCAAATTGACCAGAACAAACAGGTACGGAAAAGTCCAAGTGTGGATGTACATTTAGGAAGACTTATGGTCTTCCATGTGCTTGTCTCATTGCAAAAAAATAAAGAGTAACTGCCTGGTAATTCAACAAAGCAGTCTCCATCGAACTTTAAACATGTTAATTCATATTTTTCGGATTCTCCAACTCCAAAATCTCAAAAAACTTGTTCAAAAGGGTGCTCACATTAATAAACCACGTCCACCAACTTCACCACCTCCACCATCAATTCCCGGGATTGAATTCATTGATGAAATGTCGCTTTTTATACACAAACACATTGAGCAGATTGTGAGTGTTAGGGGTGAAGGTAATAGTGTTTATCGGGATGAATTTGACTTGCTTGGTAAATCAGAGGAGGATCACCCACTTGTCTAGGCCGCACTTTTGAAAGAGTTGACGATGTATCAGGAATTATACATATAGTTATACGGGTCCAAAAAATTTTTTGATTCAGTTCATGATGCATTTGTTCCTTGACGTAGCGGTAAAGCCTCGTTTTCAAAAGGGACATGCTTCCCATAAATAGGCCACCTTATAGAAAGTGAATACAAAAGAGTGTGTATCGATTTGATAAGACACGGGTTCTCAGAGACATTTTTCCATTATACAATGGTCCACCTAAAAACGCATTCGGACGCATCATGTGCATTGGGTTTCTTTCAAATATCCTAAATTTTGTTTAGATTTATTTGAAAGTTGGGTGTCCAATTTCAGCTACATCGGTGGAGTGGACGGGACATTCAACAATTAAGGCAGAAACTTGGTCGTATCAATTTATGGAGAGAATGATATAGTTCACAAAATTCATGGAGCTTGAAAGAGAATTAAACAAGGAAACGTCGAAGGTGGAACCAGTTGTAAATTTATGCAGTACAAGATCTTTTGATGCATTTTAGATTGTAATCAATCCACTTTTTTGTATGTATTAATTTTGATACAATTTAATACATATTAATTTTATGGTATGGTTTTTGTTTACATTCCATGTGCTTGTTTATAAAGTTTATGGTTTTTTACTAATTCAGTGAAGATTTTGAAAATGTGACTCTGAAGTCACCTTCATTGCTATGAAACATGTGGTATTTTTGGGAATGTGACTCCAAACTATTGTTTTGGATATGCACTTCTGAAACTTTACCTGACTCAAGATAAGATTTTTGAGTCCAAAGTGACCCAATACTTGTATAAATATGGTGTGTCTCAATCCTAATTTAGTGCACTAACACACTAAAATCAGAGAGAACGAGTTCATATCCTCACTTTGCATTTGTGTATTTCAATGGCGAGAAACCATCGCTTTCTTTTAGAGTCACCGAGGAAACTTTCCTTGCGGATTTGATATCCAAACTGAATACTCTGTTGCGCTTTCTAGAAAATTTCAGAATTGTCAAGCTCGAGTATCAATCACTCTCGTTTGACAACGAAGGAAAGGTCTATTTCACCAACCTTGAGTTGAAGACGGATGAAGATCTAAAGGTTATGTGGAGTATTTTTCTCCGTTACGAATTAAAGGGTCCGATTGAAGTGGATGCAAATATTCAAAGATCCGTCGAGGATATAATCAATATGTTACAACATCTCGATGAAATGGTTATGTAATGTTGAATTTATTTTCATGACTATGTAGTGAATGTTTTTATCTAATGAAATATTGATTTTGGTGTTGGTTTGTTTTTATTTTATTGTCATGTTTCCATTCATGTTCCATTGGTTCTAGAAGCAAGTATAGTTCGAAAATATATTTATGAACTCATCCTTTTAAGAATTCGGAGATGTCTTTTCAAATTTTTTATAATAAAAATAGTTTTTAATACATCTGAAATACATATCCGAAAACAGAAAATATTTTAGAAAATTCGCAAAAGTTCTGAGAAAAACTAGAAGAAATAGCAAGGATGTAAAGTGGCCTAGTCTTATATATGACTTTATATTAGGTCCAATTTATCTTGTTTATATCATGTGGAAGCTTTGGTGCTTGTTATTGGACCACATAGAAGGAAATGTTGAAAGGGAGCAGGTGGTTTCTTATGAGTTTATGGAGAATGACTTTGATAGGAAGATATTCCATTTCTATTGCTGCCTCTCAAGATCTTTTGGCTAAAAAGGCTATGAACACGACAAACACTAGACTCATATATTCAAAACCTACATCACATAATGAGTTCCAATTTGAGTGCATTTTCCATGAAAATGGCAATTGGTAGAATATAATCTCGCTATAACATATTTTCTATATGAAAGCAATCACATTTTATTTGACTAACCAAGATGGATTTTCATTTCAAAAGTTCATTAGAGTAAATTTTCTTTTGAGTTCCAAAAAAAAAATTGTCGTGATGAATTAATATTTTTTATTCTTAATAATCAAATTTTATAACATATTTTTTATTTTTTATTCTAAACATCTCATATTAGTTCATTTTGTACCAAATCTTACCTCAACGTTCTCTTGTTTCCTATTTCAAAACATGTTACAGCATCTTTGTTTGATTACATGATTTAATGCATTGCATTTTTTCTTCTTATAAGTTAACTATAGTAGTATCTGAATTGCAGAATTCGGACACGCAAAGGCTTGTTTTTAGATTATAGAAACCAAACACGCCTTTAAGCATGTCTTCGAATTCTATAATTTGAACCATGACAATATAAAATGTTGATTTTAGGTTTAAATTATTTTTTTGTCAAATTTTCCAATTAGTTCGTGTTTGTGGTAATTAACATGAACAACGTGTTGAGGACCAGCACTAGAGAAACATAAAAACTCTTATATTGCCTTTGTTAGGTAGAAGTGTATACATAAGATACATGTTGATAGAGCAGGACCATCTTAGCCGGTGGTTGAGATTGAGGTTTCTGAGGTATTAGTGTAGAGATATTGGAGGTTGAGGTCGAGGTATATTTGAGAGACCCACATGACACATTTGTATTTTGTTATTGAGAATTTTTTATGGCACTCTATATAGAGAGAAAAAGTCTATGAATAGCCAAAAATGTCTTTTGAAAATGCATTTTTGGGGAGCACTCTAATCCTTATTAAGCCAGGAAAAATTTTGTTACACCCTTGTTTAATGTAAGAAACATATTGGAAATATATTTTCGGTAGAAATCGGAGATAAACATCGGGGAAATTTGTGCGGGAAAAATCAAAAAAGTTGCCACCAATAAATCGGATATGCATTTCCGATTTATTCTGAGAAACTAAAAGCTTAAAACAGCACGGTCCATGGGATATATTGATCATGCTCATTTCAAAAGGTGATCAAAATATCCTAAAAAACCCTCACATTCTCAATCCCATTTTCCACTCAAAATCAACATTCTTGTGGTGCATTATATCAAAAGGAGTTAAAGGAAACTAAATTTAAGGTAAAACTTCCTCTTTTCAATCTACATTAACCACATTAATTTGTTCTTCCTGTGGAAAAAATGTCACGTTAATACCGGAAATATATTTTCAGTTTACATATGAACTTAACCAGAAATATACTTCTGGTTCCTGTAACAACAATTTCCAGCAACTTCAGCTTTCTTATTTTCCTAGGATATTTCTTAGTTTAATCTGTTTTTAAATATTAGGTATGGTGCATTCTGATAATATTCTCAAAGTTATTGTTTCGCCTAATGTGTCTCGCCTAATGTGTCTCGCCTAATGTGTCTCGCCTATTATTTCCCAAGGTGTTTCTCCTATTGTATCTCAAGATGTTTCGCCTATTTTTTTCCACCTATTATTATCAAGGCGGTTGATGTGCAGAAGCATTTTACAAATGAACAAGAATATGAATCTCGAGATGTCATGATGCAGTGGATTCGTACGAAGGTCGTCAAATAATGCTTTGGTGTTATGATAAGAAGGTCTGATAGTGATTCGGATAAACGACCTATATTTGTGACATTAACATGCAAAAGAAGTGAGATATATAGGCGGCCTATCAAGAATTTCAAAAGAGATGATACTGGTTCAAGAAAATGTCAGTGTCCATTTAAGTTACGTGGGTATCGATTGACAAATAATAATTGGAGGTTCAATGTCCTAAGTGGTTTACATAATCATGGTTTAATTGCAAAGTTAGCCGGTCACCCAAGTGCATATCGCCTCTTGGCGAAAGAGAAGGAATGTGTGTCTGACATGACACTAAATTTGGTCGCTCCAAAAAACATATTTGCAATGTTGAAGCGCAAAAGACCCGAGAATATTTCAAACATCATGCAAGTTTACAATCAGCGCTACCAAACAAAATTGGCGCTTATAGGGGATCGAACCAAAATGCAATAACTCTTAAAGCTTTTAGATGATAACAACTACGTTTGTAGGCGCCAGAGATGTGAGGATGGAATAACGGTAATAGATATATAATGGACTCATATTGATTCCATTAAATTGTTCAATATGTTTCCTGCCGTGCTTATAATTGATTCGACGTGCAAGACCAACAAGTACAAGTTTCCATTGTTGGAAATTTTTGGTGTTACATCGAATGAAATGACATATTCCATTGGTTTTGCATTTCTAGAGTGCAAAAAAGAGGAAAATTTTGATGGGCTTTAGAGCTATGTCGGTCAATGTTAAAGGACCAAGAAAACATGTCGAAAGTAATTATTATTGATCGCGATACAGCGCTGATGAATTCTGTTGCAAAGGTGTTTCTGAGTTCTTCTGCATTACTTTGTAAGTATCACATTACTAAAAATGTGAGAAGTTGTCTAAAACCCGCGGTAGGGACATGTCAGATTGAGCTTGAAGAGGGTAAACTAGTTAAGTCGAGCGTTATTATGGAGAAAACTATGGCTTCTTGGAATGTTATCATAAATGCATCTACCAAAGATTTATATGTTGATGTTGTTATACATTTCAGGAAAGTGTACGATAAATATCCCGATTTGTTGAAATACGTTGAGACTACAATTCTTGATCAGATGAAGGAGAAGATTATTTGTGCATGGAAAAATCAAGTTATACATCTTGGAAAACAACAAACCGAGTTTAGTAGCCTCATGTATGTCTGAAGAATTGGATGGGAAATAGCAGGGTGATTTGTGTACGGGTTGGGAATCAGTGAACCCAATGATACTTAACCAGCATAATGAAATTCAAACATCATTTGGTTGTAGTATCACAGTGTTGGAATACAAGTTTAAAGACTACTTTCTCTATTCTCATTTGGTTGACAACATATCACGATCAGCTCTTAATTTCATTTTTTATGAAGTCAAACGAGCCTCTGACTTAGGCTCCCATACGTATAAGTGTGGTTGCACAATTGTGAAAACATATGGTCTCCCGTGTGCTTGTGTCATATCTAAGTAAGCAAAACTTGATTGCCCGATATGAATGGACGAGGTATTTAGTCATTGGAAAAGGTTGAGTTATTAAGATGACAGCACAATGGAAGAGGGAAAGTCAAGTATAACAATATTGACATAATGGGAAGCGAGACAAGAAAGATTTAGGAAAGGCGATGATAACATAAAACTCCACATCAAAGAGCAATTGAGGAAAATTGCATTTCTAGAGACCACCGGTTTGAAACCACCGTCTCAACCGCTTAAAACAAAAGGAGAACCAAAAAATGTCAAACCTACACCAAGTTAAAATTCTACTATGAGGAGTCCATCGTATTTTGAATATGTTGACAAAATTTTTCCCGATTCTTCGACACCAAAATTTCATAAAAAGGTCTTCAAAGGAGCTCGCATAAGCCAACCTCCAACTCCACGGCCTCCACTAAAAATATCGTTCGTTGAGTATATGTCAGTTTTTGTGCACAATCACATTGATCGGATCTTCAATGTTGATGGTGACGAAAATTATGGTTTTCGGCCAATTTCTGCTTTAGTTGGTAAAGGGGAAGAGAATCACACACTTGTCCACCAAACTCTTATCCAAGAGTTGAGGAGCCATATAGATTTGTACACACGGGTGCACGAGAATAAGGATAACTTTACAGAAATCTATAACGTTCTTGTACCATCCATGGAAGCATTTGCACCGGAGAACAAATGGATATGTTTCCCTTAGCGGCATCAGAAATTCTGCTAAAAATAGAACAGAGACACACGCGTTGTTGTATTATGTAGAAAGAAATTAATATGTCCTTTTTGAAAAAAAAATTAAAGGGCAAAAGGTCCTAAGGTAAAATGATTTGGATTTGATGGAGTGTTTTTTGTTAGGAGAAATATCTTAAGTGATTCCCTTAAGCAAGGGATACTTATGTCTTTCATTCTTTAACTTTTTTAAAAGTGTTTGAAATTGTTAAGTGTTTTTGAATTTTTTATTAAAGAAAATATGTTTTTGTTTTAATTATGGAATGCAAAAAGAAGAAGGAAAAAACTAAAGGGAAACTTGAAACCCTAATGTGATCATGCACAAATGGACTTAAGGTTGAGATTGAAAGGAATTTAACCTAAATGTTATCATGCATCTATGATCCTAGAGTTTGGATTGAACTGGGAGCCCTAATTGAAGTTTTCATACTTGGATTGAATCCTAATGTCTATCCCAATCCAAATCTTAATCAAAGATTAAGTTGTACTAAGCAACCCTAAGGGAGCATGTGAACCAAACAAGTAATGATCAACAACATCAAGTGAAACAAATCTTAAATACCAAACAAAAATCTCAAAAGCAAATCACCACTCAAGCCAAAAAGTAAGACTTCAAGTACTTAAATATGAGCAAGACTCTAACACAAGAATCATGTAAGAATGTGAGCATGTCATTCTCAATCATCAAACCTAATCATTTTAAGCATTTATCAAAGCAAGCAACAAAAGTTATGAACCAAAAGTATGGTAAAAGAAGTGACTCAAGAATTAACACAACCTCAAAAGAAAACATCTCAAGTAACTTCAAGTTTAAAACCCTAATCATACATCAAGCCTATATCACATCAACAAGGGTATCACAATTTTCAAAGATAAGGCACTAAATCAAGACATCGAATAAAATTGACACAAAAAACTTCAAGAGATAAATAAACTCAAGATGAATACTCACTTCAAAGCATCACAATCAACACTTCAAAGTTTCAAAGATATCAAGGCAAGTAACATGGTAAAGTCATAAGAAACAACTAAAAATAGTTCATGGCATCATGTGTAAAGCATTAAACAAATCTCAACATCCAAATGGAAACCCTATCTCGTGCTTCTAAATCAACATCTTAAAAGTGACACCTCGAGCCTCAAGATAAAGCAATCATACATGACAAAAGGTTAACAAAACAAGAAATCAAGTATTCAAACATATCACCGTGTGTTCTAATTCTTACATGCCATAAAGGATCATCAAAGATGTCTCAAAGTAATAGGAAGAAAACAATCAAGACATGTCATGACATATTATCAAAAATTACAATCCAAAGATAGCTCAAAGTATGTGGAAATCTCCAAGAAGTGTGATCACAAATTAGGTTAAACATTTTTAAGCAATCATCAAAAAGTTGGCTCATCAAGTACATAGTGTAGAATAAATTAAGGCAAACATGGTATTTCAACTAAGCATGATCAACAATTAGGTCAAAAATAAAATCATCAAAGGGTCAAAAAGAAGCACAATAATATGAATACATTAGTCTAACAAATAGAATAAAAGAGAAGAACTACTTTTTTTTGTTTTTCTTAAATATTGTAAAATAGATGGATAAAATAAAATCAAGAACAAAAAAATAGAAAGAAAAAAAAAAGAAAATCCTAACAAACTTAATAAAATATTAAAATAAATTAACTATTTTTTTTTTTATTTTTGAAAATTGAAAATTAGATAAATAAAATCAGAAGTAAAATAAAAAAGAAATTAAAAGAAAGAATAAAATAAAGAAAAGAAATTAATAAAAAGAGAAAAAAATGGACAAAAGAGCCATAAAGATTTCTCATGGATGTTGAACCCGAGACCCTTAGTTTACACACCCAAAGCATTTACCACTGCATTATATTTACTTAGTCATTAGTAACCTAACTTAAAAACAATAAAAGAAAACAAAAAGCGCTAGCCACTAAAATGTTGACAACTCAAATATTTGAAATTGGGAAAATGCGTGCAGCATCTTCTTCTTCCTCGCGTTACTATTTCAGCCCAGCCATGGTCAAAAGTTTTTTTTTTTTGCATCAAAAACAATATGTGAATATATCATCTTGCTCGAAATTTTGCAAGGATCACAACCATGGGCATTTGATTTTATTAAATCAAACTAAAACTCATATAATTAGGAGAAATCCTAAATTTTCAAAATCAAATTAAATAGCATACATGATGAATCAATGCTCAATAAGGAATTTACTGATGGCATCAAAATGAATAAGTATGTATCAAGAATGAATGAAAATGATGCTTGGAAATGAGAGAATAGAGTGAGAAAAAATTACCCTTCAGAGAGATAATGATGCCCCTTCTATAGCTCTCACAAAAGTATGAAAATGATCCCTTTAGCTTCCTTGCACCTCAAGGAACGTCACACTACACCTACTTTTCCTTGAATCCCTCTGAGTTTTTCTTCCCTAGTCAAGTTTCAAGTGAAAGAGAGTGAGGTTGATTGGCTCGGTTTAGAGGCTACATTGATGAACTATTGCATACATTAGGTTATATTTGAAGTATGGAAGATGATTATGAAAGAAAATTAGCAAGATTGAGAGCAACAATTGAGTTTTAGTGGTGATTTCTTGTGTGTTTGATACAGTGGCTTGAGTTAGCTTTTATAAAGGTTTCATTTAGTTTATGAATCAGGTTTGGAACCAAAGCAAAGCCTCAATGCTTATCCTTGGTTTAATTCAAACAAAAATGGAGAAATTTATCCTTTGAGCTTAGGTTTTATCTTTGCTTGGATAAACACTCTTAGCATTCATTTCTAGGGTTGGATAACATCAGGTTTGAGGCATTTGGTCAAGGGTGATCAGATCAATTCATGGATGTGTCTTAATCAAGTTTTGGCATAATGTGCATTTTTGGAAAATTTGAAATAAGTTCCTTTTAACATGCTCATGGGTGCACCATTTTGGGAAAATTTTAGAAAGTGGTGTTTAGAGTCTTGTGTTCAGATTATGAGCATTGTTTGCAGCAAAGTGTGATTGATACATTGCATAGAATCACGGAACAAGACTTTGACTTAATTTTTATGAATAATTATGTCCACCAAGAAACCTTACCACTTGCATTGAATCATCTTAGATCATGGATAAAATTGACCATCAAAAACCAAAGTTGAAGTTATTTGACACTTATAAAAATTTCTAAGTGTTTTGACAATTTTCACAATTTGACATCTCATTTTACCATGATCCTATAATCAATTATGAAATGCTTTTAAATCCAAACTATTCACCATGATGTAGTATCATATGAAATCTTGATTTTCAGCACTTGTTTGCTCAAAATGAATGCTTGAGGAGAAAGTTACAACCATGAAAAGTCACCTCCATGAACATGATTTTTGACACTTAGAAAAAATCCAACTTTTTCAAAATGACCAATTCTCCAACTTTTCTTAATTTTCATGATTCTACTTGATCAAATCCATCCATCTTCCATATTTTCTTGAAATTTGACTTTTCATGACCATGGTTGACCAAAAAACCCTAAAGTCAAATTTTGACTTTTAGGCATTTGTATTGACTTTTTCAAATGAATCAAATATGTTCAAAATCAATAAAACCCTATATCTTTGACCAATGTTAAGTATTTTCATTAATTTTGAAGACCATGGAATGATGATCTTGATGGTCCTTAAAAAAGATGCACCTTGAAGCCAATTTTAGAAACCCTAAATCTTGATTTTCATCAAATGATGCCAAAACCCTAATCTTCAATGGTGGACTTGAGATGTTTGAAAATGTTAGATTCAATCAATAATGTCTTGAGGTGTTGAATAGGATTAAAACCCTAATTCAACTCAATATTCTGATGAATCAATGATGAAACCCTATCATAGAGGAAATCTTGAAAAGGATAGCCCTTGTGCCTTAATGAATAAGATTATGATAATGATGAATCAATGCTTTCTAGATTGAGCGACAAATCCTTAACAATAATGATGAGATCTCATGCCTTAGGTACCAAAGTTATGCATAATTGTGAAGTTAGATGACCTAATGAATTATGCATATGAATGTGAATCAAAATCCAATCGGGGTTGAAATTAAGAGGGCAAATTTTGGGGTAAAACAGTTGACCCTATTTAATCATCTTAAACCTAAAGCTGAAATGGGCGCTATCATTTTTATTATTCAAGGTAGAAGAAGATTAAAACATAAAAGAACTAAGAAATTTTCCCTGAAGAGAAGATGAATGTGCTTATAGAATTGTTATGTGTTGTTTTTTGGTGAATATATGAACAAATGAGGTTGAATGGTAAAGTCTTATAACATGGTAATGGTGCAAATACAATATGTTTTTGCTAGATATGTAAGATTAGCTAACATAGACGAGTCTTGGAGATTAACACGGAAGAATAATGAGAAGATCAACATGGGCGAGTGTTGGAAACAAGATACAAACGAGTATCAAAAATAATATACGAACGAGTATCAAGGAAAATATTAACATGGAAGAGTGTTTGAGAAAAGGATAACACAGACGAGTGTTTTTTAAGATAATTACTTTGCTAGGGGT
Source organism: Vicia faba (assembly GCA_948472305.1). Taxonomy (NCBI): domain Eukaryota; kingdom Viridiplantae; phylum Streptophyta; class Magnoliopsida; order Fabales; family Fabaceae; genus Vicia; species Vicia faba. Next base: position 454,421,079 of record OX451735.1, on the reverse strand, counting down.
TAAGGGAAAGATCGAAATGGACGAGTATCAGACAAGTATCAAAGGAAGGTTAACACGGACAAGTATTGGTAATTAATACAGACGAGTATCAAAAGTAAGATACGGACGAGTATCAAGTAAAATATTAACACATATGAGATTAACACGAACGAGTGTTGAGAAGATCAACACAAACAAGTATTGAAATAAGAATTCTACCGGGGATTTTTAGAGAGAATTTTAACACAGACGAGTATTGGTAGAAGATTAACACAGGCGAGTATCAAAACAAGACATAGACGAGTGTTCAATGAAAGAGAGACACAGACGAGTGTTCAATGAAAGAGAGACATTGACGAGTGTTTGAAGCATGAGAGACACATACGAGTGTTGAAGAGCAAGTCTTTTGAGTGAAGCATCTTAGGAAATCTGTTGAAGATATCACCTAAAGATTTGTAAGGATAACACCTTTTTGCTTATGCTTCACATGCATATTTGAATTTTACCATGATGTAATGATCCTTTTTATGGGATATGCTATGCATTTTGAAGATGTAATATGATGCAGTGATTACCATATGCAAGGATGTATTATAGTAAAAACTTCTTTGGGGGAAAGCATGGTAATCTGATCTCTACGGGGAGTAACAAACTGGATTGTTAGTAACCATTGGGCTACAAGCTTTATTGGGTATCTACATAATATATTGCAAACTTTAAGGGGGAAATATGAGACCTCTCACTTATCACCATCTTCAAACTGCTTGGGGAATGACTTCATTATAGCCTGTTGTTGGGGATAAGAAAACTTTTTAAGATAACTTTATCTAAGGAAGAAATTCTTATAATAACAGCTTGCAAGGGAAATGTAAGGGTATGTAACTGGTTTTAAAATCAGCTTCGTGAGAATACCTCTCCAAATCAAAGAGCTAGTATCAAGGGTTCCCGAGACATCCTTATTTACCAAGAACTATGATCGATTTCTCAGTCTGGTTACCTCGGGTTTTGATGAGAAGATGATGAGTGTATTCTTTTAATTCTTTGACTAAAAGCTGTGAGAAACCCCTTCATAGATTGATTTTGAATGATTGCAAATATAATATAACATGTTTGAATAAGCCAAAATTACATTTCTCTCATAATGCATCATTATGTGTCGACACATCAAGTTTTGTATCGATACATAGCTTTCTGAAGTCCCTGGACTTGTATCTCAAAACTATTATGTATCGATAAAAAATCTTATGAGTTGATACATAACTCTTTGATGATCCTGGAATGTAAATCTAAAAACTGCATGCATCGATACATAAATTTCATGCATCGACACATAATATTTTGATGGCCCTGTAATACTTGTATGAATCGACACAAAACCTTATGCATCGACACAAAACAGTCTGATGATCCTGGAAAACATTTTGAAACTTATATGTATCGATACATAATATCATGTGTCGACTCATACTATGTTTTAAATTCAAAGTTTAAATTTACTATCAGTATGTATCGACACATACGCATTATGTGTCAACGGGTATAAAAGTGTTGGTTCTGTAAAACGCTATAACAGGTTTTTGTATCGACTCAAAACATAATGTATCGACTCATCCTGTTACATATAACTAACATGAGTCGACACATGACCAACATGCATCGACTCATAGCACTTTCTTTTTTGACTAACCGTTTTCTGTTATAAATATAAGCAAGCATTTCTTCAGAATAGAAGATAGTAACATAGACGATTGTGGGCAAAACAATTGTGAGCAACTAGAAGCCTATCATCCCTTCATCTTCATCATCTTCTCAACCATCTTACATTCAACAACAACAAACAAAATCAAACATCCTTGTTGAATTGAATCAAGCGGTTTGAGATAACGTTCAGCTGAGTATTGAAGAAGTCTAGCTGAGTTGAAGGTTGAAGAGGATGCTTCAAGAAATAAACCAGAGGGTTTGTCCTTCAAGAACGGGTTTGTTCTTGAGGTTTTTGTCAGTCACGGTCATGCGAGTCCGATTCAGCCGTAGCGAGGGGTTTGGAAATCGGAAGGATTTTAAACAAACAGGTCGTGGAAGCGGAGGATCATTCGGTGACTTTGTAGGGAATCTTGATACAGCTCATATCAAGTGGTGGTTCTTACAAGAAGAATAAGATCATAGCTGTTGCACCCCAAAATTTTCCCTCCCATTTTCCTCAAGATTTGCCAAGATCAAGGTTCAAAATCTCTCAAGGGTTGCACAGTTCAATAGCCTCCTAACAGTCAAAAATTAGGGTTTTGGTTATGGCAAAGAAATTGAGGTTTTCAAGGGTCCAAACAAGTCCCACATGCCTATAAACATTGTCAAGCATCCTCATACCAAGTTTCAAGACTCACAGCACAAAATTGCACAGTCAAAAACCCTAATTGCATCACAGTCAACTGTAGGGGGCAAAATGGTCATTTGACAGTCAAAAGTCAAGATTTTTGGTCAACATCTTATTTTGAAGCCACAATCATCATTTGATCAATTCTTGATCATGATTCTCAAAGCATGGCTCAAAAAGTCTCAAGATGCAAAAGTTTCTATTTTTGGACAGTTGAAAAAGTCAACTGCAAATTGACCAGGGCATAACTTCCACATGGTTTATCAGAAAAATTCCATCCAAAGCTCATTTTGAAGAGAATGACATTTCCTACAACTCATCTTCACACTTCAAGTCCAATAAATGCTCTCACAAAAAGTTATCAATCTCAACATTATAGGTCATTTTCAAAAGTCAACAAAAAGGCACTTTAAGTCAAGGACCATAACTTGTGATTGGTAAATCAAAATTACATGGGACCAAAGACATTGGTTAGAGGACTTCAATACCTTTCCAAAATGTCCAAGAACATGATTAAAGCTTAAAATTTGAGCAAGATATGCCTTGTGGAAGTTGGGAAAGTTTTGGGCATTTTGAAAAGTCAACTTTGCTTCAAATGCCTCAAAATTGCTAATGGGCCACAATTTCTTCAAAGAATCATCACCCAAAAGCCATGCACGACCCATTGACATCCAAGGGAGTTATTTTATCATTTTTGATTAATTATTTGAATTATTATTATTATTAATTCAGTTAATTAAAATAAAATATGACAAAAATAGCAAATCATGTTTCCCAAATCTTTTTATACAGCATATTCACTCTTTATGAGCTCAAGATTTCGTGCACACTCAAAAGGGAAAGAATCTTCAATGATTGGCATAAGATTGGTATGGAAAAGATTGAAAAAAGATGCTTGAAAATCAAATATTGAAACATTGCTTCAAATGGATTTTGGGCTTTGTTTTTGACCTAATTCATTCCACATATATGCAAGAACACAAACCTAATCCTAACAAGAAGCAAGCTGCGCCCAAACTCAAAGAACAACTTTGCATTTTTCACAAAATTCTGAAAACTGTTTTCCCACATAGAGCACGTTTCAAAGCAAAAGAAGCATTCTAATAGACTCCTGACAATACCAGGAATCTTTTCCAACCAAAGCCAAGTCTCCATACTCGAAGAAGTGGTAGAACACAGTCGCCCTGTTCATACAATTTTGCATAATCGTACTTTGAATTTCATGCCATATTAATGCATTTTAAATGTTGATTTATACTAACATGAGTATTCTGAAGCTAATGGCATGCTTTGATTGAAGTATTAAGCCCTGTATGAGAATCCACCATGAACGCATATTAGGTTTTATGAAGCTTTGATTTGGGGTTTCACACATAAGGGAAAATTGGCCATCCTAACCAGTACCATTGAACTCAGAAACTCCAGACAAATTTAACCATACCATCGCGCTCAATTTATGATAAGGCCTGCTCTAATCGCTATTTTTGTATATTGTGGTTAGTGGAGGTTTAAAACCCCCGCTATTTGCTTTTATTTGCAGGTACAAAACAGAGAAGAAGCATGCGTGGCTTGACGTTACTGGACCATTCAAAATTGGCACGCGATTTCGTTATTCAGATCACTAACTTTTGTTCTTTTTATTATGGTCACGTTCCACTAATATGACAAAGAAACACATTGGCTGGGTTGGTGAATGATGTGTCCTTCAAGCATTGGGACCTGGGTTCGATTCCCAGGTCCCCCCCAAACGTTCAATGTTTTTGTCCTAATATTTTCAGGTACAACGCCTCTCCCAGGGTCCATCATACACCCAACACCTTGGCACGCCACATGTCACCAGGGGTCAATCCAAAGGCTATCACGTGAATTCCACCATATGCATTAGTCAGCTGTTCCTCACACGCGCCAGAAAAATCAATAAGGCCTGACTCTAGTGGGCCAAAATTCCTCAAATCACACCTCCAAAAGGGCCTGATACCCCTCCTATGGTTTGCATTATTTTGATTTTATTTTCTATTTGATTTCTTTTAATTCTTTTTAATTCTTAATTATTTCTTTTTATTAAATTAATTTTCATAATACAAAAATACAAAAAAATCAGAAATCTTAAAAATAAAATATGTTTATTATTTCTAATATTTAATTCACTAATATTTTATTTTGTAAATAAATTCTAATAACCAAATTAGTTTAATTGTAGGTTTAATTTTAATGTTTTTCTTTAATAAACTAAAAATGTAGAAATTAGGGTTTTAATACTTTTATTCTTTTTCTTAATAATTAACTTTTTTTCATCATTATTAATTATTAATTATCTTGTAAATAAATATGCAATTAATTAATTAGGGTAAATTAGGTTAAACTTAAACATTTTTCTTTAATAAATAAAAACAATTTAGAATTAGGGTTTTATTTTAATTTCAAATTTTAATTAATTTTCTTTATTTCCATAAAATACCAAAAACATAAAAATAACTTCCTTTTCTCATTAAATCATTAATTAACCTTTAATTTCAATTTTATTTCTTTAAAGGGTCCAACGCCCTCGCACCTTCGATTATAATTCCTTTTCGCGCGTTTGCTTTTATTTCTCTTTTTTAATCTTATGTAATTTCCCCAAAGCCTTGTAATAGATAATTAGGACACTTATTTTCCGCATTTTATTTATTCAAATCGGGTCTTTCTTAATTTGGCGATGTAGACCCGCGCCTTGTAATAGCGTAGGACCTTTATTTTTCCGCATTTTAATTTCCGCACCCTTAACTACTAATAATCACATGAAAGAATGTATGCCCAAATAAAAACAATACGTAGCTCACTAAATGCATGACAAGACAAATTATAACTGAAAATGACACACAATTCACACACCACTCCTAGGGTACGCCACACTGTTGCCTTGCCCCTCGAAACGTGGTCGTCGAGTATAGGACGTTTTAGTAAGTCCTCATGTCCATGAACATGGCATGGGGGTAGCTTCTAAGGTGTCTTACTGTTGCTCTGGTGACCACACTGTCCCTAACCCTCGAATTGACCCGAACACCTCCAACGGTGGTGCTACCTACCTCTCAATGGTGGGATGGTGCTACCTCAAGGACATTTACACAGACTAATTCCTTAGGGTAGGTGGATGACTCATAGATACTTGCTCTAATTCAAAACAAATCAAAAACTTCTTTTCACACCGACACTTTTCAAAAAAAGCTTTCAAAAACAACTTTTCAAACACTCTTGAGGACTGATACAAGAGTCGATCTGAAACTTTCAAAGAAACTTTTTCAAACCCACTCACCTTGAAAAGCAAGCAAACATTTTTGAAAACACAAATGAGCAAGTATCTAAGAGTCCATGGATAACCATGGATAGAAAGGGTGCTAACACCTTCCCTTTCTATAAATCTACCTCCCGAACCGAGAGCAATCTCAATAAGGAATTTTTCTGTGCTTTTGTCCTTTCCATGTTGGAGAAAATAAAAGACGGTGGCGACTCTTGCTTCCGCGACATTTCGCGAACCAGCGTTAAACAGTCAGTTCCAGATCCACCGATCATAGAACTAGCGACTCTGCTGGGGATATTCTTAAAGTGAGGAGTACCTTAGGATAGTTCATAACTGTGTTTTCAATTGTTTTGACTTGTTTGCTTTAAATTGTGGGTTGCATCGGAGTTACATAGATCCTAACCCGGATCTGGGGATACCCTGTTTAGGTAGCATAAGCTGTGAGGGACCTGTCCGGCGTAGACCGACATGGGTGAAGCAGTGGCTACGTTGGTGTGGCGCCTTGGTCTGTACCGATATCCCTTGTGTTGCAACGAGGAGAATATGGGTCTTCTGAGGAGTCATTAAGCACCAACAGACCTTAGAACCTTAAATGACACAACTTGGCCAATAGAACAGTAGCAGTATGCTACGCCCATTGAGGCTAAACTCTCGTCATGGTTCGGGCCGCAAGAAAAGATTGCGATGCTGGAGTTATGATCGATTGAGGGTAGTCAATGATATTGGGATCCTCTAAGAACCCGGTTACTTTTGATAGGACAGGTATGAACCAACAAACTGAAAGAGGGTAATACCTAGACCTCATGCTGGCCTAAACTTTAAGGGCTTGTCTTGTATGACTTGTGTGCCTTATCATGTTTGCCTTTGTAAATATTTGTGGTGTGCTTTATCATAACATCATGAGCATTGCATGCATCCTGCATAAGGACTGACCATTTCAAAGACAAGAGGGTTTCACCTTTGCTCTGTTTTGTAGGATATCATGATGCCTATGCGAAGGAATACTATCCGGTTCAACTTTGTTCACCCACCTGAGTTACTTGAAGAGTTGGTTAGCAGAATTCAAAATACTACTTCCTTCATCCAGAGGCATGGTTCTCTTCTCAGTTTATTCACTGCAAAGCGGGATCAACAGTTGATGAGTGTCCTGACTCAATTCTATGACCCTCTGTACCAGTACTTCACCTTTCAAGACTTCCAGCTGGTCCCCACCCTGGAAGAGTTCTCTGATTTGCTTGGTATCCCTATCTTGGATCAGACTCCTTACACTGGTTGGGAAAAGACCCTCAGGCTTGAGGAGGTTGCTGCATCTCTCCCCTTGACCCATCAAGAAGTAATGGACAACTGGGTGACTAGAAGCAGAGTTAAGGGTTTCTTGGCCAAGTTTCTGATTGGTAAAGCTAACAGTTTCTGGAATGACTTGGACTTTAAGGCATATGAAGACATCTTGGCTCTCTTAATCTATGGGCTAGTCTTGTTTCCTAATCCTGACAACTTCATCAATGTCACTGCCATAAGGATCTTCATGTCTCAGAATCCTGTGCCCACTCTCTTGGGTGACATCCTGCAACAACTTTATGCTCGTACTGCCCGAAGACGAGGAACTCTGTGGTGTTGTATCCCTTTGTTGGTGAGGTGGTTTATTTCGCACCTCCCTAAGTTCGTACTGAAGAACCAAGAAGGAAGAGGTTGGGCTCATAGGTTAATGTCTCTCACTGATAAAGACATCATTTGGACTTTAAGAGGTTTGGATGAGATAGCTGTTATTGATCGTTACGGAGAATACACTAATGTTCCTTTGATTGGTACTCAAGGAGGAATCTCTTACAATCCATGTCTAGCGCTCCGTCAGTTTGGAAGGGCCAGAAGAGCAGGGCCTCATGAGATGTTGGTGCCTCACATCAGTTTTGAGTTTCAGGTGGATAGTGACGAGCTGCGTCGTAGGTTCATCAAGGCTTGGGACAAAGTTCATAAAGCTGACCGACAAGAGTTGGGGCCAAAGACTTCTCTACCTATGGAAGCCTACTACAAATGGGTTCGCATCCGTGCTCAGAAGTTAGGTATGCCATACGAAGCTGTCAGACCCGTCATTCTTGAGTATCCTGACAAAGATGGGGTTCCCCCAACTGTCCTCCCTCCTCAGATACCTACTGATTATGAGACATTAAAGAGGTCTTGGTCACAATTGCGAGAAGAACGGGATTCTTATCGGGAAAAGTTCAACGAGCAGGAATTGAAGATCCAGAAGCTGACAAAGCAATTGGAGAATGAGCGAGCTCTGAATGACTACATCCGTACTAAGAAGAGGAGACCCTGGGATCAATGATGAGTTTTGGATGTTCTTTTACAGTTTTATTTCCCTTTTCAGCATTTCCATTTTTGTGTAACGCCTAAGGGCAACCTGTTGAACAATTAAATTGCAAAGTTGACTCTAATGAAGTGTGTTCCTTTTGTTTACAAAGTTGATTCCCGATTGTCTTTGAAAACATAAATCATATGCATTCCATTCATCATGTGCATAGCAGGTATTCTTCTTTTCAGGTTTCTTACTATTCTTCGCTGTTTATTTCAGCATCATGAACCCTGAATCATCAACCGAGATGTCTATCAAGGCCCTTCAGGCGCAAAACGCACAATTTCAAGAGCTGATCATGGGTTTGGCTCAAGGCCAAGAAGAGCTGAAGGCTTTGCTCCTGAAGAAGGAGAAGAAGAAGAAGAGAACAGTTCTATTCAACTCGGGCCAGAGGTTTGGTAACACTCTGCAGAATGAGGAAGCTGGTTCTTCTGTAGGCAAAGACAGTCCCCAGGGGGGAAAGGCTCCAAGTCTGGTAGTCTCTGACAATGAGACTGATTTTAATGAGGAACAGTATCCTCCAGCTGAAGACCGGTACAGGCAGTTGGAAGACCGTCTGAACGCCATGGAGATCCAACAAATTCCTGGTTTGGATTTCGGAGACTTGGGTTTATCTACTGGTGTGATCATCCCTCACAAGTTTAAAGCACCATCTTTCACCAAGTATGATAGGGCGTCTTGCCCTAAGCTACACCTCAGATCTTATGTGCGGAAGATCCAGCCATACACAGTGGATAAGAACTTATGGATCCACTTCTTCCAGGAGAGTCTTTCAGAGACTCATCTCGAATGGTTCTATCAGCTGGATGGAACCAAGGTTCGTAACTGGGAGGAGTTGGCTACTGCTTTTTACAAGCAGTATCAATATAATGCCGACCTTGCGCCTACACGTACCCAACTCCAGGGTATGTCGCTAGGATCAAGCGAAGGTTTTAAAGAGTATGCACAGAAGTGGAGGGATCTGGCTGGCAGGGTGCAGCCTCCGTTAACAGACCGTGAGCTGGTAGATATGTTCTTGGGAACCCTATCCGGGCCGTTTTTCAATCACCTTATTGGCAATTCATCTGCAGGGTTCACTGACCTTATTCTGACTGGGGAAAGGATAGAGGCTGGCATGAAGTCAGGGAAGATTCAGAAAGGTGCGTCTTCGAGTTCTGAGAAGAAACCTTTTAAGAAGGAGGCCAGTGCTGTGTATGGGCCTAGGAGGCAAGATAAACCAGAGCGCCGCCAATCTGTCAACGCGGTGGTGATTGCTAAGCCTGCTGCCGCTCCTCGGCAAACCAATCAACAAAGGGCTGAAAGACCCATAAGAGAGTTTACCCGGATGAGTATGAACTTGTCACAAATCTTGCCGCAGCTGCTATCAACCAACTTGGTGACTGTTAGGGAGGCCCCAAAGGTTGTGAATATTGCATCCCCCAAGTATAATCCAAATGCCCGCTGTGGTTATCACTCCGATAGCCCGGGGCATTCCACTGATGACTGCTGGGCCCTAAGGAACAAGGTACAAGACCTTATTGACGCGAAAGAGATACAATTTGAGGCGCCTGAGAGGCCAAATGTGGTGACTGCTCCTATGCCCCAGCATGGAGTGAATGCCATTGATGAAGATTTGTATGCCGTTTCTGTGAATGATGTAGCTACCCCACTGATGACTATTAAGAGGAACCTACTGCTGGCCGGTTTATTTCCGGGTTGCAGCAAGGGTTGCCTTTTGTGTGCTGTTACCCCTACTGGTTGTCCTTTGCTGAAGTTAGGCATCCAAAGCCTGATGGACAGCAAAGAGATTTTGTTCAAGAAGATCGCTGTTCCGTTTGTTCCTGTGGAAGAAGTATATGTTGTTACAATTTTCAACAATCCAATCAAGGCTCCCCCGAGGAAGCCAGTTACAATCATGACTGTCACACCCATTGTTATTACTGTTCCGGGGCCTCTCCCCTATGAATCTGATAAGGCTGTCCCATGGCACTATGGGGCAGATGTATATGTACATGGTATAAAGCAAGATTTCAACACTGGCACCAGCATTAGCAATATCACTGGCCCAGTAAAAGTTACCCGCAGTGGCAGGCTCTTCTCGCCTGACATTGCGCCACCAGCTATTCGAAGACCCCTCATTATAACACCTGCAAGTGCACCTGTTTCCACTTCTGATTAAGTTGTTTCCCCTGCTGCCGAGTCATCTAACGCTCGGGGCAAAGGGATTGAAGATGAGCCTGCCCAGATGGAGGCACCAAAATCTGTGAATGTTGAAGCCTCCCAGCAAGAGATGGAGGAAGTTCTCAAAATAATCAAGAAGAGCAACTTCAATGTCGTTGAACAGCTGGGGCATACACCCTCCAAGATCTCCATGCTCTCATTACTACTGTGCTCAGAGGCCCATGCTAAGGCCTTGATTTCATTTCTAAAGACGGCCCATGTGCCACAAGAGACTTCTGCAGACCAGTTTACTGATTGCGTAGCCAATTTGATAGCTGACAATGGTTTGGGTTTCTCGGATGCTGACCTTACTGCTAAGGGAAAGAACCACAATGATGCCCTGCATGTCTCTATAGAATGCAGGGGCACTACTCTTGCGCACGTGTTGGTGGACACTGGTTCTTCCCTGAATGTGTTACCCAAGAAGGCCTTAGACCGGTTGGATTGTGAGGGCCTGGAGTTGAAACCTAGCAACATCATTGTTCGAGCCTTTGACGGATCGAAGAGGATGGTTCATGAAGAGGTAGACATTCCTATTCGTGTGGGTTCTCAAGTATTCGACTCAACTTTCTATGTGATGGATATCCGTCCATCTTATTCCTGTTTACTGGGTCGACCTTGGATTCACAAAGCTGGGGCAGTGACCTCTACCCTACACTAGAAGCTCAAGTACCCTGTCAGAGGGAAGATTGTCACTGTGCAGGGAGAGGAAGAATATATGGTGAGCCATTTGAATTCCTTCCGGTATATTGAGATGGACGGGGAGTTTATTGAAACCCCTTTCAGCATTTTGAAGAGGTACCTCCAATATTGGCAGCAGCAGAAGCAGTAGTTGAAGAAGACTTTCCCTTGAAGATGGCTTCCTTGAAGGACGCTCGGGCTGTAATCAAGAAAGGTGAATGTGCTAACTGGGGCAGGCTCCCTGATTTCACTCCTAAAACTGACAAGTTTGGACTGGGTTTTACTGCAGAGGCTCAGAGGGCTGTGCGCAAGGCAAGGACCAGAAGACCTCCTGTGCTCATCACCAATCCAGGAGTGAATGCTATTGGGGATGAAGACGAAGTGGAAGAATCGGAGTTCGATAGCTGGATTTACCCGACGACTGATGGTGGATTGACCAATTGGATTGCTAAAGATCATACTCCTGTTACTTTTGTTACGCAGTAATGAATTCCTTTGTTTTTGTTATTTGTAATAAACAATGAATTGAAACTCTATGGCCCGGTGTCTTACCCGGGGCACCGTGGCTTCATTTGTGAGGGCATATTAACTGTCATTTCATATATCATGAATAAAGACCTTGGACATTTTCTCGCACTTCAAATCTTATGCTCCTTTTCTTTCTTTCCTTTCTTTATATATTGCAAAACAGCTGTATTTACACACACTCACCCATACAGGTTTCAATCCACTCTGGATCTCACTGGTAACGACTCTGCTACTGCCAGTTATGACTTCGAAAATCCGATCAACTTAGCCGAAGACGGAGGTGAAGATGATTGCGAAGTGCCTGGCGAACTTGCAAGACTGTTACTCCAGGAAGAGAGGGCAATTCAACCACATGAAGAGCCAGTGGAAACAATAAATCTGGGTACCAAGACAGATAGGAAGGAAGTCAAGATTGGTGCCAACCTAGAGCTCAGCGTGAAGCAACGGTTGACTCAGATGTTACATGATTATGTGGAGATCTTTTCCTGGTCCTACGAAGACATGCCTGGGTTGGATACCGACATTGTGGTCCATCACTTGCCTACCAAGGAAGACTGCCCTCCGGTTAAGCAAAAGGTCCGCCGTATGCGTCCAGAGATGTCTGAGAAGATCAAAGCTGAGGTTATGAAGCAATTCGATGCCGAGTTTCTTGCAGTGACTTCTTATCCTCAGTGGGTTGCCAACATGGTGCCGGTACCGAAGAAGGATGGTAAGGTCAGAATGTGTGTCGATTACAGGGATCTGAACAGGGCAAGCCCCAAGGATGACTTCCCCCTACCTCACATTGATGTTCTGGTTGATAATACTGCTCAACACAAGGTGTTCTCTTTCATGGATGGTTTTTCAGGGTATAATCAGATCAAGATGGCTCCTGAAGATATGGAAAAGACTACCTTTGTTACTCAGTGGGGCACCTTCTGCTACAAGGTCATTCCTTTTGGACTGAAAAATGCTGGGGCAACCTACCAACGTGCCATGGTTGCTTTATTTCATGACATGATCCATCATGAGATAGAAGTGTATGTCGACGACATGATTGCAAGGTCCCAAACTGAGGAGGAACACCTTGATCATTTGCAGAAGTTGTTTGACCGTCTGAAACTGTACAAGCTGAGGTTGAACCCGAACAAGTGCACCTTCGGGGTTAGATCTGGAAAGTTGCTAGGCTTCGTTGTAAGTGATAAGGGTATTCAAGTGGACCCTGCCAAGGTTAAAACCATTCAAGAGATGCCAGTTCCTAAGACAGAGAAAGAAGTCAGAGGCTTTCTAGGACGTCTGAACTACATTGCCCGATTCATCTCGCACCTAACTGCTACTTATGAACCAATCTTCAAGCTGCTGAAGAAAGATCAGGTAGTATGTTGGAATGATGAATGTCAGGCTGCTTTTGACAGAATCAAAGAATATCTCCAAGAACCACCCATTCTTATGCCACCGGTTGAAGGGAGACCTCTGATATTATACCTGGCAGTACTTGACAACTCAATGGGGTGTGTGCTGGGGCAGCATGACGAGTCTGGCCGAAAAGAGCATGCCATTTATTACCTTAGAAAAAAGTTTACCGACTGTGAGACCCGATACTCACTGCTTGAGAAAACTTGCTGCGCTTTGGTATGGGCTGCTCGCCGGCTGAGACAGTATATGCTGACTCACACTACCTTGTTGATTTCAAAGATGGATCCTATAAAATACATATTCGAAAAGCCCGCTCTGTCTGGGAGAATAGCAAGATGGCAAATGATCTTGACGGAATACGACATCCAGTACACGACTCAAAAAGCAATCAAAGGAAGTGTATTGGCATACCACTTGGCACATCAGGTATTAGACGACTATCAGTCAATTAACTTTGAGTTTCCGGACGAGAGCATCATGATAGTGACTGACTGTGAAGTACCTGGACCGGATGAAGGACCTGAGGAAGGATCCTGATGGTCTATGCACTTTGACGGAGCCTCCAACACTTTGGGTAACGGTATCGGCGCTGTGATCATATCCCCTCAAGGCACTCATACTCCACTCACTGCCCGGCTATGCTTCAACTGCACCAACAACATGGCAGAGTATGAGGCATGCATCATGGGTCTCCAAGCTGCGATTGACTTAAGGATCAAGTTTCTGAGTGTCTTCGGAGATTTCGCTCTCGTGATCAATCAGATCAAAGGCGAGTGGGATACGAAACATCCGAATCTTATTCCTTACAAGGAGTGTGTGTTGACATTGATCCCCCATTTCACAGAGATAACTTTTGAACATTTCCCAAGAGAAGAGAATCAGTTGGCGGACGCGTTATCTACGATGTCTTCCATGTTCAAAGTCAAATGGGATAATGAGGCTCCCCGGGTCATCATCTGGAAACTGGACGAACCGGCATATTGTTGTGATCTTGAGACAAAGTTAGTGACTGAAAAACCTTGGTACCATGAGGTGAAGAGATACCTGGAAGCTCAGGAATCCCCTGAAGGTGCATCTGTCAACGATAAGAAGTTTCTGAGAAGGTTCGCAGCAAAGTTCTTCCTCAGCAACGGCATTCTATACAAGCGAAACCATGATTCGACCTTACTACGTTGTGTGGATAAAACTGAAGCAGAAAGGATCATGGCAGAGCTACATGAAGGTACCTTCGGAACACATTCCAGTGGACACACTATGGCGAAGAAAATCCTTCGGGCAGGGTATTTCTGGTCCACAATAGAAGCCGACTGTTACCAGCATTCTCGGACATGCCATAAATGCCAGATTTATGCTGACAAGGTGCACGTTCCTCCAGTTCCTCTGAATGTCCTAACTGCACCTTGTCCTTTTGCAATGTGGGGCATAGATATGATCGGCGAGATTAAACCTACAGCGTCCAATGGGCATCGCTTCATCCTGGTAGCGATTGATTACTTCACGAAGTGGGTTGAGGCAGCTTCCTACGCTACAGTAACCAAGAATGTTGTGGCACGGTTCATTCGGCATAACCTGATCTGTCGATACGGCGTCCCTGAAAGGATCATTACAGACAACGGTACCAATCTCAATAACAAGATTATCACTGAGCTCTGCGAGCAGTTTAAGATACAGCACCACAACTCTTCTCCTTACCGGCCGAAGATGAATGGGGCTGTAGAAGCAGCGAATAAGAATATCAAGAAAATTGTGCAGAAGATGACAGTGACTTATAAAGATTGGCACGAGATGTTACCGTTTGCTCTACATGGGTACCGTACCTCAGCAAGGACGTCAACCGGGGCAACTCCTTTCTCCTTGGTCTACGGCATGGAGGCAGTCTTACCAATTGAAGTGCAGATACCCTCTCTCCGGATAATGAAGGATGCAGATCTGAGCGAAGATGATTGGATCCAGACACGACTTGATCAATTAAACCTGATTGACGAAAAGAGACTTGCTGCTATTTGTCATGGTCAGACGTATCAAAAACGGATGATCATGGCATTTAACAAAAAGGTCAGACCACAAGAGTATCAAGTTGGGGATCTGGTAATCAAGCGCATCATCCTTCCTCAGAGTGATCCAAGGGGCAAATGGACCCCTACATACGAAGGGCCATTTGTGGTTAAACATGTGTTCTCAGGAGGAGCCATGATTCTAACCAACATGGATGGTGACGAACTTCCTCACCCCGCCAATGTAGACATAGTAAAAAGATACTACGCATGAAAAAAGACCCGCTAGGTTGACATACCTAGGCAAAAATTAGGGCTTCCCGGCGAACCAAAAGGGTTCGGGCAAAATGAAGGGATGAAATGAAAAAAAATCTGTACACCCGGCAAGTCGAAAACCTGAAAAGGCGGCTTGGGCAAAAATGGGTATCCCGGTGGACTGAAAACCCGAAAGGGCGGTCCAGGCAAAAGTTAGGGATTAAAGCGTAATACTATGTCTCATTGGATCACGTTGCATCCAGAATCTGGTATCAACATCAAGTCCAGACGGCATCAATCAATCAGCTTCATCTTCAGCTAGGTCATCAAGTGATGAGACGCTCGAGGATATAAAGGCAATAGCAGAATTGGAACCCAGTGGGATTATTCTTCTCACACAGCTGTTTATTTTCCTTTGTACAAATTTGTATAAATTCTTTTGTTCGACGGCGCTCTCTTACTAGGACGTCAGCCTCTTGTACATAAACGCCTATTTACAGGCAAATTCAAAAATCAATACAAAAATCACTTTTCAGTTAAAATTGCCAATTGTTTTTCCTTTTCTGTTTTGTTTTGCGAAGAACGTCCAGGGCTCAATTTGTGATATATGCATTTGACACTAATTGCTAACTCATGAATGTTTGCATACGAAACAAAGGATTAATTACAGGTAACTTTATAAACAGGGGCAATAATGAGTTGTCTAAGCGATCTAATTGTTCTGTCCACCAAGGTACCAAGGTAAGTTCAGCCAAAGAACATAACCAATATACCTTAAATCCCCAGAGAGTGAGTCAGCAAGTCAATGCACTCTCCCCAAGCAAAGCTATACTATCAGCCTTAAGGAAGTTGGGTATTCCCCGCAGATCTCAACATTCCCCCAGCAATTCTCAACATTCCTAACAAGCATCCCCGGCAGTCTTGATCTAAGATTGGTCCCCGGCGGTATACCAGACATTCGGTGGAGCCACTTCCCCGGTACATATCAAATTAATTTCCCCAGGAGAGTCCAATCCAGATTTCCCCAGGAGAGTCCAATCCAGATTTCCCTAGGAGAGTTCAATCAATCTCCCCAGCAGTAAGCTTATCCCCAGTAGATGCTGGAAGCTTATCCCTCGCAGAGCACGAACGCGTCTCCCGGCTTTATTCAAAGGTTATTTCCCCACCAGGATATAACTGGGTTATGCTCAGCCAAAAGCCACGAAAAGATCGTCCTCGGAAAAGTCTTCTTATCCCCAGCGGAGTCTATTAACACTTCCAACACAACAATGGTATCCCCAGCGAAGTTATCATCAACATCCCAGCAAAGTACCTCTCTTCCCACAGAGTATTGTTCCCCAGCAAGATCGCTAGAATAATTTTCCCCCGCAGAGTATTCTATTTGCCAAGTTTATTCCCCAACAGAGTTACCTTCTCCCATCGGTATTCTTGCAATCATCATCCCCAGCGGAAACAACCAAGCACTATTCCTCAACATCAGCCCAGGATGTGACTTCTTGGCACCCGTCAAGGATTTATTTTCCTAAGACGAAAACATACATTCAAAAGCATCACATCTTACAATCTCATTTATGTTGAGAACATCAATGCTTGATCTATATCATGCATTGCATATGACTGACCTTTACCTTTCAAGAAAGACCCAGTTAAGTTCTCAGCTATATCCAAGACCTCCTCTGGTTCAGTTAAATCGATTCCTAAAGATTTTTCTGATTCTTATCCAGTTGAAGTTATTTCAAGACTTTAGTCTGGTTCAGTTAAATCGACTCCTAAAGATTTTTCTGATGCCGATCCAGTCAAAGGCCTTCTCTGGTTCAGTCAGATCGACCCTAAGATCTCCCTGATTCTTATCCAGTTGAAGATTCCAAGACCTTGCCTGGTTCAGTTAAATCGACTCCTAAAGATTTTTCTGATGCCGATCCAGTCAAAGGCCTTCTCTGGTTCAGTCAGATCGACCCTAAGATCTCCCTGATTCTTATCCAGTTGAAGATTCCAAGACCTTGCCTGGTTCAGTTAAATCGACTCCTAAATATTTTTCTGATTCTTATCCAGTCAAAGGCCTTCTCTGGTTCAGTCAGATCGACCCTAAGATCTCCCTGATTCTTATTCCAGTTGAAGATTCCAAGACCTTGCCTGGTTCAGTTAAATCGACTCCTAAAGATTTTTCTGATGCCGATCCAGTCAAAGGCCTTCTCTGGTTCAGTCAAATCGACCCTAAGATTTTTCTGATTCTTATCCAGTTGAAGTTATTTCAAGACCTTGCCTGGTTCAGTTAAATCGACTCCTAAAGATTTTTATGATGCCAATCCAGTCAAAGGCCTTCTCTAGTCCAGTTAAATCGATTCCTAAAGATTTTCCTGATGAAGACTCAGTAGAAGACATCCAAGATTCTCTCATCGTTACTGTTAAGGTAGTGATCGCCCCAGGTTCTCTCATCGTTACTGTTGAGGTAGTAATCGCCCCAGGTTCTCTCATCGTTATTGTTGAGGTAGTAATCGCCCCAGGTTCTCTCATCGTTACTGTTGAGGTAGTAATCGCCCCAGGTTCTCTCATCGTTACTGTTGAGGTAGTAATCACCCAAGGTTCTCTCATCATTACTGTTGAGGTAGCAATCGTCCCTGATCCATTCATCATCCTGCTGAGGGTGCGTCTGAAGAGTTTAAAGATTCAATTCCTGTAACCAGCCAGAACGCATCTACACAAAGAGTTTGAAGACCAGCTCCTGTAACAGGCCAGGTAATCATTTTCTTTTTCAGGTACGCAAGTTCTCGCTAAGGAATCTCTTACGCGATCGACACCCGGATGGCATCTATAAGCCCATCCACCTATCCATCGCCTCTCAACATGGCATCTGTAAGCCCATCTTCCTATCCACTGATCTCCAAATGGCATCTGTAAGCCCATTCCCATCATCACACTGCTAACATGTGAGCGCAAATTTCTGGGCACTCTAGTGTTCAATCATCTTCCACCTTCGGATTACGAAAGGCACGTCAGCCAATCTACATCCTCAGGTCTAAGAAGATTGAACAGGGGCAACTTTTGCACCCCAAAATTTGCCCTCCCATTTTCTTCAAGATTTGCCAAGATCAAGGTTCAAAATCTCTCAAGGGTTGCACAGTTCAATAGCCTCCTAACAGTCAAAAATTAGGGTTTTGGTTCAGGCAAAGAAATTGAAGTTTTCAAGGGTCCAAACAAGTCCCACATGCCTATAAACATTGTCAAGCATCCTCATACCAAGTTTCAAGACTCACAGCACAAAATTGCACAGTCAAAAACCCTAATTGCATCACAGTCAACTGTAGGGGGCAAAATGGTCATTTGACAGTCAAAAGTCAAGATTTTTGGTCAACATCTTATTTTGAAGCCACAATCATAATTTGATCAATTCTTGATCATGATTCTCAAAGCATGGCTCAAAAAGTCTCAAGATGCAAAAGTTTCTATTTTTGGACAGTTGAAAAAGTCAACTGCAAATTGACCAGGGCATAACTTCCACATGGTTTATCAGAAAAATTCCATCCAAAGCTCATTTTGAAGAGAATGACATTTCCTACAACTAATCTTCACACTTCAAGTCCAAGAAATGCTCTCACAAAAAGTTATCAATCTCAACATTATAGGTCATTTTCAAAAGTCAACAAAAAGGCACTTTAAGTCAAGGACCATAACTTGATATTGGTAAATCAAAATGATATGGGAACAAAGACATTGGTTAGAGTACTTCAAGACCTTTCCAAAATGTCCAAGAACATGATCAAAGCTTAAAAATTGAGCAAGATATGCCTTGTGGAAGTTGGGAAGTTTTTGGGCATTTTGAAAAGTCAACTTTGCTTCAAATGCCTCAAAATTGCTAATGGGCCACAATTTCTTCCAAGAATCATCACCCAAAAGCCATGCAAGACCCATTGACATCCAAGGGAGTTATTTTATCATTTTTGATTAATTATTTGAATTATTATTATTATTAATTCAGTTAATTAAAATAAAATATGACAAAAATAGCAAATCATGTTTCCCAAATCTTTTTATACAACATATTCACTCTTTATGAGCTCAAGATTTCGTGCACACTCAAAAGGGAAAGAATCTTCAATGATTGGCATAAGATTGGTATGGAAAAGATTGAAAAAAGATGCTTGAAAATCAAATATTGAAACATTGATTCAAATGGATTTTGGGCTTTGTTTTTGACCTAATTCATTCCACATATATGCAAGAACACAAACCTAATCCTAACAAGAAGCAAGCTGCGCCCAAACTCAAAGAACAACTTTGCATTTTTTCACAAAATTCTGAAAACTGTTTTCCCATATAGAGCACGTTTCAAAGCAAAAGAAGCATTCCAATAGACTCCTGACAATACCAAGAATCTTTTCCAACCAAAGCCAAGTCTCCATACTCGAAGAAGTGGTAGAACACAGTCGCCCTGTTCATACAATTTTGCATAATCGTACTCTGAATTTCATGCCATATTAATGCATTTTAAATGTTGATTTATACTAACATGAGTATTCTGAAGCTAATGGCATACTTTGATTGAAGTATTAAGCCCTGTATGAGAATCCACCATGAACGCATATTAGGTTTTATGAAGCTTTGATTTGGGGTTTCACACATAAGGGAAAATTGGCCATCCTAACCAGTACCATTGAACTCAGAAACTCCAGACAAATTTAACCATACCATCGCGCTCAATTTATGATAAGGCCTGCTCTAATCGCTATTTTTGTATATTGTGGTTAGTGGGGGTTTAAAACCCCCGCTATTTGCTTTTATTTGCAGGTACAAAATGGAGAAGAAGCATGTGTGGCTTGACGTTACTGGACCTTTCAAAATTGGCGCGCGATTTCGTTATTCAGATCACTAGCTTTTGTTCTTTTTATTATGGTCACGTTCCACTAATATGACAAAGAAACGCACTGGCTGGGTTGGTGAATGATGTGTCCTTCAAGCATTGGGACCTGGGTTCGATTCCCAGGTCCCCCCCAAACGTTCAATGTTTTTGTCCTAATATTTTCAGGTACAACGCCTCTCCCAGGGTCCATCATACACCCAACACCTTGGCACGCCACATGTCACCAGGGGTCAATCCAAAGGCTATCACGTGAATTCCACCATATGCATTAGTCAGCTGTTCCTCACACGCGCTAGAAAAGTCAATAAGGCCTGACTCTAGTGGGCCAAAATTCCTCAAATCACACCTCCAAAAGGGCCTGATACCCCTTTTATGGTTTGCATTATTTTGATTTTATTTTCTATTTGATTTCTTTTAATTCTTTTTAATGCTTAATTATTTCTTTTTATTAAATTAATTTTCATAATACAAAAATACAAAAAAAATCAGAAATCATTAAAAATAAAATATGTTTATTATTTCTAATATTTAATTCACTAATATTTTATTTTGTAAATAAATTCTAATAAAAAAATTAGTTTAATTGTAGGTTTAATTTTTATGTTTTTCTTTAATAAACTAAAAATGTAGAAATTAGGGTTTTAATACTTTTATTCTTTTTCTTAATAATTAACTTTTTTTCATCATTATTAATTATTAATTATCTTGTAAATAAATATGCAATTAATTAATTAGGGTAAATTAGGTTAAACTTAAACATTTTTCTTTAATAATTAAAAACAATTTAGAATTAGGGTTTTATTTTAATTTCAAATTTTAATTAATTTTCTTTATTTCCATACCAAAAACATAAAAATAACTTCCTTTTCTCATTAAATCATTAATTAACCTTTAATTTCAATTTTATTTCTTTAAAGGGTCCAACGCCCTCGCACCTTCGATTATAATTCCTTTTCGTGCGTTTGCTTTTATTTCTCTTTTTTAATCTTATGTAATTGCCCCAAATCCTTGTAATAGATAATTAGGACACTTATTTTCCGCATTTTATTTATTCAAATCGGGTCTTTGTTAATTTGGCGATGTAGACCCGCGCCTTGTAATAGCGTAGGA
Source organism: Vicia faba (assembly GCA_948472305.1). Classification (NCBI taxonomy): domain Eukaryota; kingdom Viridiplantae; phylum Streptophyta; class Magnoliopsida; order Fabales; family Fabaceae; genus Vicia; species Vicia faba. The sequence goes on along the minus strand of OX451735.1, from coordinate 454,400,082 downwards.
CCTTTATTTTTCCGCATTTTAATTTCCGCACCCTTAACTGCTAATAATCACATGAAAGAATGTATGCCCAAATAAAAACAATGTGTAGCTCACTAAATGCATGACAAGACAAATTATAACTGAAAATGACACACAATTCACACACCACTCCTAGGGTACGCCACACTGTTGCCTTGCCCCTCGAAACGTGGTCGTCGAGTATAGGACGTTTTAGTAAGTCCTCATGTCCATGAACATGGCATGGGGGTAGCTTCTAAGGTGTCTTACTGTTGCTCTAGTGACCACACTGTCCCTAACCCTCGAATTGACCCGAACACCTCCAACGGTGGTGCTACCTAGCTCTCAATGGTGGGATGGCACTACCTCAAGGACATTTACACAGACTAATTCCTTAGGGTAGGTGGATGACTCATAGATACTTGCTCTAATTCAAAACAAATCAAAAACTTCTTTTCACACCGACACCTTTAAAAAAAAGCTTTCAAAAACAACTTTTCAAACACTCTTGAGGACTGATACAAGAGTCGATCTGAAACTTTCAAAGAAACTTTTTCAAACCCACTCACCTTGAAAAGCAAGCAAACATTTTTGAACACACAAATGAGCAAGTATCTAAGAGCCCATGGATAACCATGGATAGAAAGGGTGCTAACACCTTCCCTTTCTATAAATCTACCTCCCGAACCGAGAGCAATCTCAATAAGGAATTTTTCTGTGCTTTTGTCCTTTCCATGTTGGAGAAAATAAAAGACGGTGGCGACTCTTGCTTCCGCAACATTTCGCGAACCAGCGTTAAACAGTCAGTTCCAGATCCACCGATCACAATAGGTATTTCTTGCTTTTTGTGTAGTGTAACCTTGCTATCAAACATTCAGCATATTGATATAAAAGTTCTCAGTTTCGATTGTGAAATTGAGAGGGAGACGTACCCACACACGAGGACGACAGTGGGGAACTTCCTTACCAAACTGCCTGCATATCGTTCTCTATTTCTTTCTCTTTACAATTTTACATATTCTATAATTTTGCAATCCAATTGGCGTGCTAAGTTTTACAGTATAATGATAAACATAGTGGCTCAAACATTTTCACCAAACCACCACTATTAAATCATTATACAAGCATACGCCAATTGTTTGACAAAATTCCTATCATATTTCTAAATTCATTGGAAATTCTGTTTTATGATAAGTGCATTGAAACGTCAAGATTTCTGAGTTGTATATTCATCCATTCCATTTAATAAAAGTCCCGCAAAGTTTTCACATGTCAATTTTCTAGTAGTCGGTTCAAAGTAGACGGAATTGATTCAGGACATTGATTTTCGCTGCTTTCAACTCTCTTTGATAAAACAATTTTAAATCCTTGAAAAACAAGAGGTGATCTATTCACCCCCCCCCCCTCTCAATCACTTGCCACACCGTCTAACAAGTGGTATCAGAGCACCGGTTAGTTGGTTCTTTGTATCTACTCGTAACGCTATGGCCTTTGAACAAAATGGGGCGTATAATAGAGCTCATGTTTTCAGTGGTGAAAACTATGGCTACTGGAAAGACTGCATGCGAGTACACATAAATTCCATTGACAGGAATGTATAGACTGCCATTTAAAATGGTCCTTTTCAAATCACCATGAGGAATGATGCAGGTGCAATAGTACCTAAACCTGAGGATCAATGGAATGAAATGGATGAAAAGAAATGGTCATGCGATTGGAGAGCCAGAAATATGATGATCTCAGCACTTGGTGTTGATGAGTATTATAGGGTGTCTCACTGCACGTCCGCTAAAGAAATGTGGGACGCTTTAGAAATTTCCCATGAAGGCACAACTGAAGTTAAACAATCCCGCATTAATACACTCCATCAAGAGTTCAAGCTCTTTCACATGAAGCAAGGAGAATTTGTCTCTGACATGCATAAGAGATTCGTACATCTTGTGAGTCGTTTAAATGCACTTGGAAAACCTGTTTCCAATGAAATTGATAATAATAAAATTCTGAGATGTCTTAGCAGGGAATGGAAACCTAAAGTAACAGTTATCAAGGAAGCAAATGACCTCACTACGCTTACCATTACAACTCTGTTTGGAAAGCTAGAAGAACATCAACAAGAATTGCAAAGTCTTGAAAAATACAAAAATAAGAGTAAGAAAGGAACAAAGACAGGGAGGGTGAGAAGAAGTCAATATCTCTAATGACTTCTAGCTCTAAGTCCTCAACCAAAGATCAAGATGAAAATGGCTCAACTAGTGATGAAAATTCTGATGATGAAGAAATGGGACTTTTTGTTCAGAGATACAATAGATTTATCCAAAAGAATGGAATCAAGCACTCTGATAAGAATCTCATAAGCTTTCGAAAACAATCCAAAGAACCAAGGCAAGAAGAAAATAAAAAGCAAAGAGGTAAAGGACCTTGTTACAATTGTGGTAAAGTTGGACACTACAAACCAGACTGTCCAAAGATGAAAAAGGATAAAGAAAAAGCTCCACCAAAGAAGTTCAACAAACAAAGAAGAGCTTATATTGCATGGGAAAGCGACAACAATTCATCAGACGATGACAGTTCAAGTTGTAGTGATGAAAGTGCAAATTTATGTTTGATGGCACATACAAAAAGTCAATTCTACAACAAGAAAGACAACCACAACAAACAAGTAAGACAAGCATATCCTAACAACTTTTCTTCTATGACCTTTTCTGAACTAAAGTTAGATTTTGAAAGACTGCAATACAAAGCTGAAGATGCCTTTAAGAGATAATCCTCCGATAAACAAATATTTTCAATTCTCGAGAGTAAAGTATATAAAGCTGAAAAAGACTTAAAAAGTCTAAAAGCTAGTATTGCAGAAAGTTCAAAAGATAAGGATGTTACAGGATGTATTCCCAGAAGGGAATGTGAAGTTTATCATATTTGGCAGCAAGAGGTTAGGACTCTTAATGCCAAATTAGAAAAAGCTTTACAGCCCAAAGTTACTTTTGCAATCGATCCTAAAATTTTTAAGAAAACATTAAATCCACCGTTGTTGTACCCCAAAATTTGCCCTCCCATTTTTCACAGAAATCACAACCCTAGGGTTTCTCAGATATTCAAGAATGGCTCAGGAATCGATCAGACAGATTTTTCTCATGCGGCAATAAACCGGCAATTAGGGTTTTGCTTGCAGTTCTCAGAAGAAATGAATTTTCAAAGATCCAATTGGCTTTCACACGTTTTCATGCTTTTTCAAGTTTACTGAAAGATTACTGTTTGTTCTCAAGGCATGTTTATTTGGGACAAGAGATGGGATCTAAGACTATCATTTGGAACATTCATGTTTTGTTTGATCCAGGTTAACCAGATAATTTGCGTCTGTTAAGACATTTGCTGGTTAATGGAATAAGACATTTGCTGGTTAATGGAATAAGGCATTTGCTGGTTAATGGAATAAGACATTTGCTGGTTAATGGAATAAGGCATTTGCTGGTTAATGGAATAAGACATTTGCTGGTTAATGGAATAAGACATTTGCTGGTTTATGGAATGAACATTTGTTTGTTTTTGGAATACACAGTGCGTGTTTATTTAGAATGCAGTGGCAAGATTACATGATCATTGGAATTTAAGTTATCTTGATTGGAATTATTGGAATGCAGTTTCAATTATCTTGATCAGGGAATCTTTAAGAATCAGTGAAGACACAAAGAGAGAATTATAAATTATCAACAGTAATGGATTTTATTGGACATCTGATTACCTCATAAAACTTTTTCATTTATTTCAAAAATTGTTACAATAAAATTTATTATTTAAATGCTTTAAGTTTTACAACTTATTGTATTTGAAAAAATAAATTAGTACAATTATTTGAGTATTTCTATCTAAATTACAAAGGAAAAATCTAAGCCTAAGGATGACAAAGCTTCCATTGCTTCCATGCTTGCCAAAGAATCTCATGTTTCCTCTGCTTTGCCACCATCCAGTTTGCGCTCACATGAAAGAAAGACAGAAAAATAATTAGAAGATAATTGGATATGAATAAGAATCTTCAAAAGAAAAAATGTGTTCATCATTAAAGTTTGCAATTTGGAATCAGAGGGCTATTTTTAATTCATCATGTTTTTATTTTTCTATTTGCAAATCACAAGAAGACTGCTCTTCTTGGTTCACAAAAAGAAAAATAAAAATGCAAACAAATATTCAAAACAAATGTTCCAAACAATGCAGCAAATTGCCCAATGGCCAAACAGCAAGGCTGCCCAAACAAGCGAAAATATACAGCAGCATGGCCAAAACAAATATAACAAACAGAATAATGCAAACTAGACAGCACAACAGCAAAATGGCAAGTAGCATAACAGCAAGAACGAGGCAGTATAGGCAATAGCAGACAAAAGAGCATCAGCAAGAAGAAAATATAAAACTAAGTCAACAAGCAAGAGGAGGCTTGTTCAATAAGCCATTTTCATCATTTTCCAAATTAAAATTGCAAACTTTTCAGAAAAAATATTTGGCTTAGGGTCATTAAGAGAGGAAGAGGAAAGAAGTCACCTAGGGATACTGCTCTGCTGTCACAATTGCACCAGAAATGCTAGCAAACAAAACTGCAAGGAAAAGAGCCTAAGAAGAAAGTGCCCAAAGTATTCAAAATTTGGTGGTCTTCCCACCATTTTGAATAAGCTGTAAAACAAAAGAAGCCAATATAACAGTAGAGAGGGTTCAAGAGAACGGACAGAAAAAATTATAAAACACAAACTGCCACCAAACCTCAAGAAGAGATCCCAACCTGTTAACTCAAAAAATAGCCAGAACCTTCAAAAAAATACTGTCAAAAACTCAAAAAGCCTAGAAACTGTAACAACAAGCCATCAACCTCCCTAACTGTAACAACCAAAAACCTGCATAACCACTGCCACCAACCTCAAACATTTTGCAAACCATCAGCAAAATCACAAAACATTTGAAACAAATCCCAAACTCATCAAAACTGTCAAGAAATCAACGAAACTCCCAAACCAAAACCAGTTCATAACCAAACTGTCAACAAAAACATTTCCAAACCCAAACCTCCAAAACTGTTAAGTTCATACCAAACAGTAACAAAATCGCCAAAACATTCAAACCTATAACAAAACTCATCAAATTGTTAAACCAATATCCTCATCAACCCAAAACAAAACCAACAGCAACAATAACAAACCTGCAAACCACTTTCAAAACAACCAAAAACTGTAAAAAAGAAAACAGTTCAAGCCAAGTTTCCAGACCTGCTAAACCAATATCCCAAACCAAAAATCCACAACTATCCTAACCAGCAACATCATCAAATCATCAGCAAACTTACATCCCAGATAATCAAACATTATCAAATCATCAGCCATTGGAAACATCCAGCAAACTTACAAGAAAATCAAGTCAGAAACAAGCATCATCATCATCAAACAACATCATTCAAAGCACAAAAAACCACAAAGTCAGAAGCAAACATCATCATTATTCAAGGAAAAGAGGAAAGGTTACCTAACACCTTCGTCATCATTTCCTCCTTCTCACCGAGTCCGTCACCAGGGAGCACCTCATCTCAATCTCACTGTCCTCTCCACAGAAAATCCCCCAAAGGTATGGTCTCTTCGCATCCCTTCAAACTGTTTCCCACATATCAAATGTATAAACACAATATGTTAACAGAGAAAACATGAATAAGACAGAACCAACAACAAAAACTCGTTTAAACATCAAACAAAATCGTAACAAAAAAAAAGGAACAAAATCATACCCTTTCAGAAGTAAAAACATTAGCGCTTGGGATGTGAGAGGGAGGATGATTCGGTAACGAGGGTGAGAGGAAGATCAGAATAAGCATGCATTTCAAACCCTTAGACATAAGTTCCATTTCAGAACCTAGGTCTTCCAGAAAAAAGTGTTTCATTCACAATTTAGGACGAGAAGAGGGACTTTGAGTGAGAAAGATGAACGAGAGAAAGAAGTGAGAGAGACGATCAGAAGCGGCACCGTTGTGAAAGGGGAATCACAAACCCTAATTCAAGTTTACCCTAATCAGGAATAATAAACTGAGTTAAGAAATTGGGCCACTCCTTTTGCATAAACCCTTAAGCCCAGCGCGTTTCCTGGTTCCCTCCCCCCTTTGCCTTGTTTTTGTTTCAACAGCCAATAACCCCTTTGGGCCTATAACCCTTAAGCCCATTTTTCTTTCCCCTTAATTTGTTTTTATTTGTTTTGAAAATTACTAATATTGCTTTTGTACTTTTTTTAAGCCCTAAAAATCAATTTTTTACTATTTTCTTTTTATAACTTTTTATTAATTTGTTACACATAATAAAAACATCAAAAAACTTTGATTTAATTAGTTTTCTTTCTTTAAGCTCATAATCAATATAATTAATAAAAAAATATAATAAAGATTTTCTAATTTAAATCATTTTCTTATTAGATTAAATTTTATTTTTCTTTTTTTAAGTAAATACATTGCATTTCATACTTTATTGATTTTTTTATTTCATAAATTGTCATAGCTTCATATTGAATCGCACAGCAATTCGATTTGGTTGTATTATTTGGATATTGCTATTCTTATGTGATTCATCCCCATTTGTAATAATTGTACCCCCATTCCCGGATACTTTTGTAATAGCTTAGACTTTTAATTCCCTCAATTTATTGCTTTCTATATACTTTATAGTAATTAGGCATGTATGGCAAGATTCAAAAATCAATCGCTAGATGATCTAATCAAAGAATAAATAACTTGAAACCAACACACTTTCTCACACGCGCACCTCTAGGGTAACCTCGCTCGTTGCCTCGGAAATACAATCATGTCCCTCGAATATGAGACACTTTAGCAATGACCCTTCGATAAACAAATATCGTAGTCCCTCGATGACCCTCGATGTTGCCTTTGATTAAAACGATCGTGTCCCTTACAAAAATTTCTAAAGCATTTCACAAGTTGCCTTCAATGATTATAAAATTGACCCGCGCCTGTCCCTTTACATCCAAGGAAGGGGCTTCTTACCAAATTAATGGTAAGATAGTGTTGTACCCCAAAATTTTCCCTCTCATATCTCTCAAAACATGGCAACAAAAATCTCCAAGTGGCTCAAGATTGCTCAAGAGTTGGACAGTCAAGCTATCTCCTAAGGCAGTCAACCACAAATTAGGGTTTTGTGTTGCCTCAAGATCCTTGAGTACAAATGACCTCAAATACTCCCATTGTCCTAATATGTTCTCAATATCATCCATGTCAAATTTCAAGCCTTGCAGAGGAAGTTTGCTCAGTCAAATGCTCAAAAGGTCCAAAAATCGACTGTGCTAGGGCAAAAGTCAACTGTGACCCAAATACAGTCAAACCTCAAGATTATTTGTCAACATTCTCATTTTGAAGGATATTTAATCATTTGATCAAGGGTTGATCATGATTCATCAAGGATTGCTCAAAATTCATCAAGACTCAAAAGTTGCTAAATTAGGGTTTTGCAGGAAAACTCAACTCAACTTTGACCAAGTATAACTTTCTTATACGTCATGAGAAATGACCCATAAAAAGCTCATTTTGAATAGGATGCAATTTCCTACAATCCATCTTCATACCCCAAGATCATAAAATGCACTCACAAGAAGTTACAAATTTGGACATTATAGGTCATTTTTGAAAGTCAACAAAAACACCTTTTTTGCCAAAGCTTATAACTTGAGCATGGAATATCAAAATGAGATGATAACAAAAGGGTTGATTAGAGGACATCCCAATATTTCTAAAAAGTCCAAGAAAACTTCCAAAAGTTCAAAATTGAAGAAGTTATGCATTGTTAAAGTTGGGCATTTTTGCAAAATTGCCAAAAGTCAACTATCCCCAAAACTTCAAATTTTGTCAAATGGGCCCATTCTTTTCCACTTGATTTGGTCTTTCCACATTACACACGTGTCCTATCTTCATACATGAGCCCATATTTCATTTTTATTATTTAATTTGATTTTTAATTGAATTTATTCATTTTAAATCAAATAAAATCATAGAAAATCCAAATAATTAATAACTCTTGATTTTTTGATTGTTTTAGGCTTTGTTTACAGCTAGCACCACCATCAAATTTGTATCAAGACTAATCATGTGCAAAAAGATTGAATAAAATCAAATTTGGAAGGTTTAATAATGGAGAATCATCAAATATGGTATTTTTTTCAAATCTTGATCATGGTCTTAAAACACAACATTATGAGGGAGATTCTTTCCATGCTTTCCTGTCTCCTCATTCCCATATATAAATATAGATCCATACAAGCTTGAAAGGGACGAAAATCCTCTCTAAAAAGCTCTCAAATAGCTCTTCAAAAAGTTCTCAAAAAGCTCTTCAAAAAGCTCTCCAGAAATCAAAGAATTGGTGCAAGTCATATCTCGAGGTTCCCGCTTCTCGCAATTGACATCAAGCCTCAAACCATCCTCTTGAAATCCTCACGAGTCTTACAAGTCCCAAGAGAAATCCATCACACGCCTAGCACGCCCACCGGTTTGGTAAAATTTTAAATTTCGAATCTCTAATTTTAATCACCTTTTATGGTATGCTAACGTTTGTTTGAGTTTATATAGAACAGTTATGGATGGTTGAATCATAGGTACCACGCAAGAATAAAAAAAACACCATAGTTAGAGCATGAAGCTTTCGAAGATCCGGGCTCAGGAATGCTCTTTACACCTCCCAAAAGTGTTGTTTCAAGCCCAAACCCTCCTTTCTCTCTTTATTTTATATTTTTTTTATTTTATTGTTTTGTTATTATTTTTATTATTAACTAACCACTCAAATCTTTTTCTTCATAAAAATAAAACCAAAATATTTTCTTCATAAAATCAAATTTTAATTTTTATTAACAAATACCAATTAAATTAATTTAGGTTCTTAATTAGAATAACTTTAAACATTTTTGTAAATAATTAAAATTAACTAGATATAATTAGGTTTTAATTAATAATTTAATTATTTTATTTTCTTTATTTAAATAACAAAAACCCAAAAATAATTTATTTTTATTAATTAATTAATTTATTTAATCTAGTAATTAATTTAGATTTATTTCTTTCTTAAAATAAATAAAAAAAACCACAAAACATTTTCTTTATCAAATTAAATTCTAACTTTTATTTTTGTTAATAAACATTAATTAATTGATTTAGAATTTTAATTAGAATAACTTTCACATTTTTGTAAAATAATTAAAATTAACTTAGACATAATTAGGTTTTTATTAACATTGATTAATTTTCTTTCTTTAAATATCAAAAATCCAAAAAAATATTTATTTTCATTAATTAATTAATTAATTTAATTCAATTTAGTAATTAACTTAGAATTTATTTCTCTCTTAAATAAAAACAACAAAAAAAGATACTTTCTTTCAAAAAAGGGTCAAAACCCTAAACTTGCACCCGATTTAATTTCTGTACGCGATTTACTTTCTTTTATCCAATATTATATTTGTTCCCGGAATGTAATAGATGATTAGGACCATTTAATTATTTTATCGCTTTATTTATTTTCCGCATTTAAATTTCAAAGGGTTTCTTTTGGCGATGTAAATACCCGATGCCTTGTAATAGTTAGTTAAATTTCCGTAACTTATATAACTGTTAGATGATTGATAATAGGTAAGCATGACAAGATTGAATGTTTAACCTAAAATCAACATAGATAACCATTAACATGTACAAAGACAAAAATTAACTGAAAACAACACACTCGCAGATGCGCACTCTTAGGGTACACCCCACTTGGTTGCCTTTGTACGCGGTCATTAAGTATATGTCACTTTAGAGGTCGCCCTCTTGTCCAAAGATCATAGTCCCCTCGAAACGGTTGCCTCGGATATTGTTGCCTCAAAACAAATGATGTAAGACATTAGGGTTACCGCTAAGGCATCCTAACATTGCTTTGGTGACCGCACGTCCCTAAATTCGAATTGACCCTTAAACTCCAACGATGATGCTACCTACTCATCAATAGTGGGATAGCATTGTCTAAAGGAAGATAGCATAGAACGATTCCTTTTTCGAGTAGGTAGATGGTTCTTAAGTACTTGCTCTTTCAAAACAAAACAAAATTTTCACACTTACACTCCTTTTCAAACAAAAACTTCTTCAAACCCACAAACACAAAGAAAAGCAAATTTTGAAAACAATATAAGCAAGTACCTAAGAGCCCGTGGATAACCACAGATAGAAAGGGTGCTAACACCTTCCCTTTCTATAATCTACCCCCCGGACCCGAGAAACATCTCGAAAAAGGAATTTTTCTGTGCTTTTTTCCTTTCCTTGTTGGATAAAATAAAAGACGGTGGCGACTCTTGCTTACCGCGACATTTTGCAAAAACAAACGCAAAACGCAAACCAGCATTCCAAAAACAGTCAGTTCTTTCCCACCGTATCACAGAACTGGCGACTCTACTGGGGACGCTTATAAGTGGGGTGTACCTTAGGAATAGTTCATAATGTTTTCAATTGCTTGACTTGTATGCTTTATATTTGTGGGCTTGTATCGGAGTTACTATAGATCCTAACCCGGATCTGGGGGATACCCTTTAGGTAAGTAGCAATAAACTGTGAGGGAACTGTACGGCGTAGACCGATACGGTTGAAGCAGTAGCTACGTTGGTGTTGCACTTTAGTTTGTACCGATATCCCTTGTGGCACAAGAAGGAGAATATGGGTCTTCTAAGGGGTCATTAAGCACCAACTGACCTTAGAACCTTTAAATTGACCAACTGGGCCATAGAACAGTAGCATTATGCTACACTCATTGAGACCAAACTCTCACGATGATTTCGGCCGCAAGAAAAGGTTGCTAAACTGGAATTATGACCGATCGAGGGTGGTCAGTGATATTGAGATCCTCTAGAACCCGGTTACTAATTTTAGGACAGGTTTGAACCAACTGAACTGAAAGAGGGTAGTACCTAAGCTCCTTGCCAGCCTGAAATTTAAGGGCTATTGTGTGACTTGTGTGCCTTCAAAACTTAAACTACTTGCACTTTCTTATTATCTGACAACATGAGTTCCTTGCAGGTTTTGTTTACAGTCCTTATCCAAAAATTTAGATTTATTGCAGGGTTTACTTACATCACTTCACACTTTTGCTTAAACGCATATCATATACATCATAACATCATGTCTTAACATTTCCTTAACCATTTCAAGGATCTCAAGGGTCTCTAATGTAGGTTATGGTAAATCAGACGTCAAGCAAGGGGCAAAGAGGATTTATTTTCCTCTAGCCAATGTCGTCTATAAATCAAAACACAATGACTTGAGTCAGGGGCTATGACCCTCTCGATATGGTGAGCTTGACTGTGGAAGAAGGACTCTTAACAACACGAAGTTTCTTCAATCAAAGCTGCGAAATTAAAATTCTAACAAGTTTCTTGTTTACCCCGCGAGATCCTTGAAAAACATTGCATACATATATCATACATATCATTGCATAACAGGTCTCCCAATACAGGTCTCTCATGTTCTCGCTGTTTATTTCAGCAATGGCTTTCCAACCAAACAACCAAAATCTTCAAACTCGAGAAGCTCAGTTCAAGGACGTATTCCTAAACCTATCCAAGGGGCAGGAAGAGTTGAAAACACTCCTCATGGGGAACTTGGTCAAGAAAAGTTCTGAAGACAATAAGGACGAACGGCTGGAACAACTACAAGCGAGTTGAGTGCCATTAAAACCCAGATGCTGGGCCAGATGGCTCTTATCCAAGGCTTAGCCTGGGAACAAGAAGAGTTGAGAACCATTATCAACCAGCTTCATCAAAACAGATACAACAGTATGAAGCAAACAGTCTAGTCCGGGGACCAAATCATTAATCAACCTCCAAGAAGACAAGAGTTTGGTATGGTGAAGAATGGACTTCTCCAAGTTGCTACTACCTCACGGGTCCAACAACAACCTTGCCATAAATATAGGGTTAATCAGAGACAGTTTACCAAGCTCAACATGCCGCTGTCCCAAGATTTGCAACACCTGTTGAGATTGAATCTGGTTACGTTGGTAGGACCTCATCCGAATCCTAAGACTTCTTCAGCCAACTACAATCCTAGTGCAAGGTGTGCATACCATTCTAACAGCCCGGGGCATGATACTAATGACTGTTGGAAGTTGAAATACAAAATTCAAAACCTGATTGATAAAGGAGCATTGGAATTCACACAAGATGGTCAGGCTGAGTTCTTCTACCATCCCTCCAAGGCTCACCATTTGAAGTGACAAGTCCTGAGACGAGAAGACTTTTTGTTCATTAGAATTTTCAATTTGTAATTTTCTTTTGATTTGTTCAGACATTTATTCATATCAAACTTTGTTACATTATCAATGCATTGCATATGTCTGTTTTGAATCAATCCATTCGTATTCACTATATTCAAATTGCTTTCATTTTTGTGATGTTCAACTCTCGATTCTAAGCCTTTAGAGGGAGGATGAAGAAAATGATATCAAAATCTCTACAGTATGCTTTTGAGTAGACCCCGCTGACGAGGTACAGGCATTGTTTCAAATCCTAAACAGTGGAGTTATAAGGAAGATAATCCCTAGTCAACCCCTTTGAGCCAAAGAAGTTGGAATTTTTCTTTTCACAAATTAAAACCCTTAATTATAACCTGGGGAAGGGTAGTTTTCTCAGTTGATCCAGGTGCACAATGAATGGAATCAAAGAAGTCCTTCCGAAATAAAAGACGGTGATGGTTCCGTATAATCGTAAGGACAGGCAGTCATTATCTCTCAAAAATAAAAGCCCATTAAGTTAAAACCTGTGAAGGAGACTTAAGAAAAAAATTGGGGCATCCCGTTGACTGTAATCACAAAAAGAAACAGTTCAGGCAAAAAACAGGGATAATAAAAATCAAAAGGAAAGAGATCCTGCAAACTCTCAACAAAATGACTGCCTATTCAAAATAAATTGTCAGTATCCGAACCATCACTGGAATATCAGAGCAAAGACTCAAACAAGATCTAATGCACGATTAGCTGAGTTTAGGATCGAAGAACATCACGAAGAACGGGTGGGTACAAATAAAATTTGAGCCTTTGTCCTTTGTTTCTTAAACCGTGAACCAGGCCACGTTATAACCCTTAAAAGTCCTAGCTGGAGCATGGGTTAATTCGAAAGAATACTGTTACAAAAGGTATCCTGACTCCTGTAGGGCTTGCTGTAAATCCTGAGTTGACATCACATTTTACAAAAAATTTCTATCTTATTGAAAAAATGCATTTTCAAAAACTTTAAGACAGACATAAGCTTTGCATTCTTAAAATAACATTGTTTGCATATGACTATTTGTTCAAATAGCAAAGAAATTCGCACGACGAATATCTAGTGAACAAAAAACCTTCTCAATAAAAAGGATCACCTCAAGTGGAAAAACACTTCCAACCTAGGGGCACGGCATGAGCATTGTCCATCATCTGGGGCAGTTAAGTCAAGATTCAAGGAATCTCTCAAAGATGCCAAATAGCCAGGGGAAAATCTCCATCTGAATCAATTGGGGCATTGGACATAAATTCCAGCAACGAATCTTGCATGATCAAACATCTTCTGGTAGTATGGCAACACGACACTACTGACAATGACACCTCCTTACATCCTGAGAGCGTGGACATAGGAAAAAAGTACTACGCATAATCAAAGACCTGCTAGGTTGACTGGCCTAGGCAAAAATAAGGGCTTCCCGGCGAACCAAAAGGGTTCGGGCAAAAATTAGGGATGAGAATGAAAAATTGTACACCCGGCAAGTCGAAAACCTGAAAAGGCGGCTTGGGAAAAAAAGGGTATCGCGGTGGACTGAAAACCCGAAAGGGCGGTCCAGGAAAAAATTAGGGATCAAAGCGTACGACTATGTCTCGTCATCTCGTCACTGGCCTACCAGAAGAAGACTTGTCATTTTGACCGAAAGATACCAAGCACCTCATAGGTGGGGATAATACTCGATCCACAGGGCCTCCGCATGCACCTTCTCCCGCAGAAACAGGGGCAATAAGAATTGTCCAAGTTGTACAGTTGCTCTATCCACCAGGTACAAAGGTAGATTCAGCTGAAGAATATGGCTAAGATACCTTCACTGCCCGCAGAGTAAGACAGTAATGGTAGCTCTCCCCCAGCTGAGGCTTGCAACTGTGAATGAATCGGTAATATTCTCCCCAAGCAGAGTTTATCTACCATCATCACTAAAAAGGCTTGATACCCCCGGCAACCTTAATATTCCCTAGAGGAGTATAAGAATGCTCCCCAGCCGAATACAAGATACCCCCAGTGGAGTTAAAATTTTCCCAGCACAGTCTGAAAAAGCTTCCCTAACGGAGTTGAAGCGTCATCCCCAGTAGACTCTGGAAGTTTATCCCTAGCGGAGTACAAAATAAATTTCCCCAGCCAAGTACAAAGGATCATTCCCAGTATAATTCAGAGGATTATCCCCAGAAAAGTCTAACAGGGTTATCCTCAACAAATCGCAACTGAAAGATCATCGCCAGCGAAGTTCTTTCCTTTCACAAACAAGAAATCAATCCTCAAAAGATTCAGTATCACCAGCAACGGTAGTCCATCCCCAGCGGAGCTTATCAGTGGAATCCTCAGCAGAGCATCTCTTCCCCACAGAGTAATCTCCTCATCAGTTTATTCCCCAACGAAGTCATCCTCTCCTACAGATTTATTACCTTCGTTCGTCATCCCCAGCGGAAACGAAGAATTCAACTCTTGTCTCCAGCAACTATCCGGGATTTACTTTCCCCAGCTAAAACATTACATTTCCATGCATCATGATACATGCATATACGCATCATACCATACAATCTCATTTATGTTGAGAACATCATTGCTTGATCCATATCATGCATTACATATGACTGACCTTTACCTTTCAGGAAAGATGCAGTTAAGCTCTCAGCTATGTCAAAGACCTTCTCTGGTTCATTCAGATCGCCGATAAGATCTCCCTGATTCGTATTCCAGTTGAAGACATTCCAAGACCTTGTCTGGTCCAGTTAAATCGATTCCTAAAGATTTTTCTGATGTCGATCTAGTTGAAGTTAATTCAAGACCTTGTCTGGTCTAGTTAAATCGATTCCTAAAGATTTTTCTGATGTTGATCCAGTCAAAGTTATCCCAAGACCTTCTATGGTCCAGTTAAGTCGATTCCTAAAGATTTTTCTGATGCCGATCCAGTTGAAGTTACTCCAAGACATTGTCTGGTCCAGTTAAATCGATTCCTAAAGATTTTTTTAATGCTGATCCAGTCAAAGTTATCCCAAGACCTTCTCTGGTCCAGTTAAGTCAATTCCTAAAGATTTTTCTGATGTCGATCCAGTTAAATTTAATCCAAGACCTTGTCTGGTCCAGTTAAATCGATTCCTAAAGATTTTTCTGATGTTGATCCAGTCAAAGTTATCCCAAGACCTTCTCTGGTCCAGTTAAGTCGATTCCTAAAGATTTTTCTGATGTCGATCCAGTTGAAGTTACTCCAAGACCTTGTTTGGTCCAGTTAAATCGATTCCTAAAGATTTTTCCGATGCCGATCCAGTCAAAGTTATCTCGAGACCTTCTCTGGTCCAGTTAAGTCGATTCCTAAAGATTTTTCTGATGCCGATCCAGTTGAAGTTACTCCAAGACCTTGTCTGGTCCAGTTAAATCGATTCCTAAAGATTTTTCTGATGCCGATCCAGTTAAAGTTATCCCAAGACCTTCTCTGGTCCAGTTAAGTCGACTCCTAAAGATTTTTCTGATGCCGATCTAGTTGAAGTTACTCCAAGACCTTGTCTGGTCCAGTTAAATTGATTCCTAAAGATTTTTCTGATGCTGATCCAGTCAAAGTTATCCCAAGACCTTCTCTGGTCTAGTTAAATCGATTCCTAAAGATTTTTCTAATGCCGATCCAGTCAAAGGCCTTCTCTGGTCCAGTTAAATCGATTCCTAAAGATTTTCCTGATGCCGATCCAGTTGAAGTTATTCCAAGACCTTGTCTGGTCCAGTTAAATCGATTCCTAAAGATTTTTCTGATGTCGATCCAGTCAAAGGCCTTCTCTGGTCTAGTTAAATCGATTCCTAAAGATTTTTCTAATGCCGATCCAGTTGAAGTTATTCCAAGACCTTGTCTGGTCCAGTTAAATCGATTCCTAAAGATTTTTCTGATGTCGATCCAGTCAAAGTTAATCCAAGACCTTGTCTGGTCAAGTTAAATCAATTCCTAAAGATTTTTCTGATGCCGATCCAGTCAAAGTTAATCTAAGACCTTCTCTGGTTCAGTCAGATCGCTATGAAGATCTCCCTGATTCGTATTCCAGTTGAATTTATTCCAAGACTCTTGTCCGGTCCAGTTAAATCGATTCCTAAAGATTTTTCTGATTCTTATCTAGTCAAAGTTAATCCAAGACCTCCTCTGGTCCAGTCAGATCGACGCTAAGATCTCCATGATACCTATTCCAATTGAAGTTCAGACCACCTATCAGCAGTCTCCAAATGGCATTTGTAAGCCCATTCCCGACATCACCAGGCTGATACCACTGCATGTGAGTGCAAATTTCTGAGCACTCTAGTGTTCAATCATCTTCCACCTTCGGATCACGAAAGGCCCGAAAGCCAATCTATATCCTCAGGTTTAAGAAGATTAAACAGGGGCAGCTGTTGTACCCCAAAATTTGCCCTCTCATATCTCTCAAAACATGGCAATAAAAATCTCCAAGTGGCTCAAGATTACTCAAGAGTTGGACAGTCAAGCTATCTCCTAAGGCAGTCAACCACAAATTAGGGTTTTGTGTTGCCTCAAGATCCATGAGTCCAAATGACCTCAAATACTCCCCATTGTCCTAATATGTTCTCAAGATCATCCATGTCAAATTTCAAGCCTTGCAGAGGAAGTTTGCTCAGTCAAATGCTCAAAAGGTCTAAAAATCGATTGTGCTAGGGCAAAAGTCAACTGTGACCCAAATACAGTCAAACCTCAAGATTATTTGTCAAGATTCTCATTTTGAAGGATATTTAATCATTTTATCAAGGGTTGATCATGATTCATCAAGGATTGCTCAAAATTCATCAAGACTCAAAAGTTGCTAAATTAGGGTTTTGCAAGAAAAGTCAACTCAACTTTGACCAAGCATAACTTTCTCATACTTCATGAGAAATGACCCATCCAAAGCTCATTTTGAATAGGATGAAATTTCCTACAATCCATATTCATACCCCAATATCAGAAAATGCACTCACAAGAAGTTATAAATTTGGACATTATAGGTCATTTTTTAAAGTCAACAAAAACACCTTTTTTTCCAAAGCTTATAACTTGAGCATGGAATATCAAAATGAGATGATACCAAAAGGGTTGATTAGAGGACATCTCAATATTTCTAAAAAGTCCAAGAAAACTTCCAAAAGTTCAAAATTGAAGAAGTTATGCATTGTTTAAGTTGGGTATTTTTGCTAAATTGGCAAAAGTCAACTATCCCCAAATCTTCAAATTTTGTCAAATGGGTCCATTATTTTCCACTTGATTTGGTCTTGCCATATTACACACGTGTCCTAGCTTCAGCCATGAGCCCATATTTCATTTTTATTATTTAATTTGATTTTTAATTGAATTTATTCATTTTAAATCAAATAAAATCATAGAAAATCCAAATAACTAATAACTCTTGATTTTTTGATTGTTTTAGGCTTTGTTTACAGCTAGCACCACCATCAAATTCGTATCAAGACTAATCATGTGCAAAAAGATTGAATCAAGTCAAATTTGGAAGGTTTAATAATGGAGAATCATCAAATATGGCATTTTTTTCAAATCTTGATCATGGTCTTAAAACACAACATTATGAGGGAGATTATTTCCATGCTTTCTTGTCTCCTCATTCCCCTCTATAAATATAGAGCCATACAAGCTTTAAAGGGACGAAAATCCTCTCTAAAAAGCTCCCAAAAAGCTCTTCAAAAAGTTCTCTAAAAGCTCTTCAAAAAGCTCTCCGGAAATCAAAGAATTGGTGCAAGTCATATCTCGAGGTTCCGACTTCTCGCAATTGACATCAAGCCTCAAACCATCCTCTTGAAGTCCTCATGAGTCTTACAAGTCCCAAGAGCAATCCATCACACGCCTAGCACGCCCACCGGTTTGGTAAAATTTTAAATTTCGAATCTCTAATTTTAATCACATTTTATGGTATGCTAACGTTTGTTTGAGTTTATATAGAACAATTATGGATGGTTGAATCATAGGTACCACGCAAAAATAAAAAAAAACACCATAGTTAGAGCATGAAGCTTTCGAAGATCCGGGCTCAAAAATGCTCTTTACACCTCCCAAAACTGTTGTTTCAGGCCCAAACCCTCCTTTCTCTCTTTATTTTATATTTTTTTTATTTTATTGTTTTGTTATTATTTTTATTATTAACTAACCACTCAAATCTTTTTCTTCATAAAAATAAAACCAAAATATTTTCTTCATAAAATCAAATTTTAATTTTTATTAACAAATACCAATTAAATTAATTTAGGTTCTTAACTAGAATAACTTTAAACATTTTTGTAAATAATTAAAATTAACTAGACATAATTAGGTTTTAATTACTAATTTAATTATTTTATTTTCTTTATTTAAATAACAAAAACCCAAAAATAATTTATTTTTATTAATTAATTTATTTATTTAATCTAGTAATTAATTTAGATTTATTTCTTTCTTAAAATAAAAAAAAAACCACAAAACATTTTCTTTATCAAATTAAATTCTAACTTTTATTTTTGTTAATAAACATTAATTAATTGATTTAGAATTTTAATTAGAATAACTTTCACATTTTCGTAAAATAATTAAAATTAACTTAGACATAATTAGGTTTTTATTAACATTGATTAATTTTCTTTCTTTAAATATCAAAAATCCAAAAAATATTTATTTTCATTAATTTATTTATTTATTTAATTAAATTTAGTAATTAACTTAGAATTTATTTCTCTCTTAAATAAAAACAACAACAAAAGATACTTTCTTTCAAAAAAGGGTCAAAACCCTAAACTTGCACCCGATTTAATTTCTGCACGCGATTTACTTTCTTTTATCCAATATTGTATTTGTTCCCGGAATATAATAGATAATTAGGACCATTTAATTATTTTATCGCTTTATTTATTTTCCGCATTTAAATTTCAAAGGGTTGCTTTTGGCGATGTAAATACCCGATGCCTTGTAATAGTTAGTTAAATTTCCGCAATTTAATTTCCGTAACTTATATAACTGTTAGATGATTGATAATAGGTATGTATGACAAGATTGAATGTTTAACCTAAAATCAACATAGATATCCATTAACATGTACAAAGAAAAAAATTAACTGAAAACGACACACTCGCACATGCACACTCTTAGGGTACACCTCACTTGGTTGCCTTTGTACGCGGTCATTAAGTATAGGTCACTTTAGAGGTTGCCCTCTTGTCCAAAGATCATAGTCGCCTTGAAACGGTTGCCTCGGATATTGTTGCCTCAAAACAAATGATCTAAGATATTACGGTTACCGTTAAGGCATCCTAACATTGCTTTGGTGACCGCACGTCCCTAAATTCGAATTGACCCTTAAACTCCAACTACGATGCTACCTACTCATCAATAGTGGGATAACATTGTATAAAGGAAGATAACATAGAAAGTTTCCTTTTTCGAGTAGGTAGATGGTTCTTAAGTACTCTCTCTTTTAAAACAAAACAAAATTTTCACACTTATACTCCTTTTCAAACAAAAACTTCTTCAAACCCACAAACACAAAGAAAAGCAAATTTTGAAAACAATATGAGAAAGTACCTAAGAGCCCGTGGATAACCACGGATAGAAAGGGTGCTAACACCTTCCCTTTCTATAATCTACCCCCCGGACCCGAGAAACATCTCGAAAAAGGAATTTTTCTGTGCTTTTTTCCTTTCCTTGTTGGATAAAATAAAAGACAGTGGCGACTCTTGCTTACCGCAACATTTTGCGAAAACAAACGCAAAACGCAAACCAGCATTCCAAAAACAGTAAGTTCTTTCCCACCGTATCACAGATAGCACCATTAAAAGGAAGAAAAAAGAACAATTTAATACCTTTCGAGTAGATAGATTCGCTCTTAGTTACTCGCTTGCTCACGACAAAAACTTTCACACCTACACTTCTATTTCAAAACATTTTCAAAAAAGATAAAGCATTTTGCATACGTTCTTATAGAGACGAGAACCATTGCAAAACCTCTTTTCAAAACACTTTTCAAAACACGATTCACAAACACATCTTTGAACCATTTTTTGAAACAAAAACTTTGTATACGTTCTTATAGAGACGAGAACCATTACGAAGAAATTTTCCAAAATACTTATAAAAACCACACCACAAGCACACAATCAAACAAAAGAAATTGATCTAAACGAGTAACTAAGAGCCCATGGAAAAACATGGATGAAAAGGGTGCTAGCACCTTCCCTTTTCATAATCTACTCCCCGAACCCGAGAAAATTCTCGAAAGGTCTTTCCTGTGCTTTTTACCTTTCCTTTTGGATAAAAGAAAAGTCGGTGGCTAGACTGCTACAACAAGAAGAAAGGGCTATTCTACCTCATGAGGAGCTATTAGAGACAATCAACTTGGGTACTGAGGAAGACAGAAAAGAAGTCAGAGTGGGTGCCAACCTAGAGCCAAATGTCAAGGAGCGCTTAATTCAGCTGTTGAATGAATATGTTGAGATCTTCGCCTTGTCCTATGAAGACATGTCGGGACTTGATACAGACATTATGGTACACCGTCTCCCCACAAGAGAAGATTGTCCACCAGTTAAACAGAAAATTCGCCGCATGAGGCCCGACATGTCTGAAAAAATCAAAGCAGAAGTTATGAAGTATTTCAATGCTGGATTTCTTGCTGTTACTTCCTATCCACAATGGGTTGCTAACATTGTGCGCGTGCCTAAGAAGGACGGCAAAGTGAGAATGTGCATGGATTACAGAGACTTAAACAGGGCCAGCCCTAAAGATAACTTTCCACTTCCGCACATTGACATCTTGGTTGACAATACGGCTCAGCACAAGGTATTTTCTTTCATGGACAGATTCTCGGGCTATAACCAGATCAAAATGGCACCTGAGGACATGGAGAAAACTACTTTTGTTACATAGTGGGGTACGTTCTACTACAAAGTGATGCCATTCAGACTGAAGAATGCCGAGGAAACCTATCAACGTGCCATGGTAGCTTTGTTTCATGATATGATACATCATGAGATAGAGGTCTACGTAGATGACATGATAGCCCGATCACAAACTGAAGAAGAACACCTCGACCACTTGCAAAATCTATTTGTCAGGTTGAAGGAATACAAGCTCAGACTGAACCCTAACAAGTGCACGTTCAGAGTCCAGTCCGGCAAACTCTTGGGTTTCATTGTCAACAACAAAGGCATCGAGGTTGATCCTACCAAAGTTAAAGCTATACAAGAAATGTCCGCTCCTCGCACTGAGAAGGAGGTCAGAGGTTTCTTGGGACGCCTAAACTACATTGCAAGGTTCATTTCTCACCTAACATCTACCTGTGAGCCAATCTTCAAGCTGTTGAAGAAAGATCAGGTAGTTAAATGGAATGATGACTGTCAAGTTGCTTTCAATAAAATCAAGGAGTATTTGCTAGAGCCTCCTATCTTGATGCCACCCGTCGAAGGAAGACCGCTAATCATGTATCTGACCGTCTTAGAAAATTCAATGGGGTACGTACTGGGGAAGCATGACGAGTCTGGCCGAAAAGAGCATGCCATTTATTACCTTAGCAAAAAGTTTACCGATTGTGAAACAAGATATTCACTGCTCGAGAAAACTTGATGCGCTTTGGTATGGGCTGCTCGCCGGCTAAGGCAGTATATGTTGACTCATACCACTTTGTTGATATCTAAGATGGACCCGATCAAATACATCTTTGAAAAGCCTGCTTTGTCTGGAAGAATAGCTAGATGGAAAATGATCCTCACAGAGTATGATATACAGTACACGACCCAAAAAGCTATAAAGGGGAGTGTACTAGCCGATCATCTGGCCCATCAATCCGTCGAAGATTACCAATCCATGAGATTCGACTGCCCTGACGAAGACATTATGACATTGGACAACATTAAAGATTTCAGACCATATGACGGACCTGAACAAGGATCCCGATGGACCCTGTACTTTGATGGTTCCTCCAACGCACTTGGCAACGGTATCGGCACGGTACTTATCTCTCCAGAAGGTTGCCATACTCCTTTCACCGCCAGACTTTGCTTCAACTGCACCAACAACATGGCCGAGTATGAAGCTTGTATCTTTGGTCTCAAGGCTGCAATAGACTTGGGAATCAAATCTTTAGATGTGTTTGGGGACTCAGATTTGGTTATCAGTCAAATCAAAGGAGAGTAGTACACTAAGCATCCAAACCTCATCCCTTACAAAGAACATGTCTTGACATTACTACCACATTTCGAGCAGATTACCTTCGAGCACTTCCCGCGAGAAGAAAATCAGCTAGCGGATGCTCTAGCTACGATGTCATCCATGTTTAAACTTAGCCGGGATAATGAGGCTCCCCAAATCACCATTGAACCGATGGACGAACTCGCACACTGTCACGAGATTAATACTGAAGAAGTAGTGGACCGACCTTGGTTTCACGAAGTCAAAAGGTATCTCGAGGCTCAAGAATATCCTGAAGGAGCTTCCGTCAATGATAAAAAGTTATTAAGGAGATTCTCAGCTAAGTTCTTCCTGAGCAATGGTATCCTATACAAGCGCAATCATGATTGCATTCTGCTCCGTTGTGTGGATAAGATTGAAGCTAAACAGATCATGGCTGAACTACACAATGGTACCTTTGACACCCACTCTAGCGGTCATACGATGGCTAAGAAGATTCTAAGGGCAGGCTACTATTGGTCTACCATGGAAGCTGACTGCTATCAATATTCCAGAACTTGTCACAAATGTCAGATTTATGCGGACAAGGTACATATACCTCCAGTTCCTCTCAACGTCTTAACAGCTCCTTGGCCATTCGCCATGTGGGGAATCGACATGATTGGAGAGATCAATCCTACGGCATCCAATGGACACCGTTTCATTCTGGTGGCCATTGATTACTTCACAAAATGGGTCGAAGCAGCTTCCTTCGCATCCGTCACAAAGAATGTTGTCACCCGCTTCATCAAGAAGAACCTCATTTGTCGATATGGTATCCTCGAAAGGATCATCACCGATAACGGTACAAACCTTAACAATACTATGATCACCGCCTTGTGCGAGCAGTTCAATAGTCAACATCACAATTCATCTCTATATCGGCCAAAGATGAACAGTGTTGTTGAAGCTGCAAACAAAAATATCAAGAAGATCATACAAAAGATGACAGTCACCTACAAAGACTGGCATGAGATGTTACCATTTGCTCTCCACGGGTACCGCACCACGGCTCGCACTTCAACTGGGGCAACACCCTATTCCTTGGTATATGGCATGGAAGTTGTTTTACCTATTGAGATTCAGATTCCCTCCTTGAGAATCATGAAGGATGTTGGTTTGAGTGAAGACGATTGGATCCAAACCCGGCTTGATCAGTTAAACTTAATTGACGAAAAGAGACTTACTGCTTTTTGCCACGGTCAGACATATCAAAAACGGATGATCAAAGCTTTCAACAAGAAAGTCAGGCGCCAAGTGTATCAAGTTGGAGATCTTTTGATCAAGCGCATCATCTTACCGCAAAGTGATCCCAGGGGGAAGTGGACTCCTACCTACGAAGGACCACTTATGATCAAGAACATCTTTTCTGGTGGGGCAATGATTTTAACCACCATGGACGGCGACGATCTACCGCACCCTGCGAACGCAGACATAGTCAAAAGATACTACGCATAAGAGACCCGCTAGGTTGATACACCTAGGAAAAATTGGGGAACCCGGTGAATCGAAAACCCGAAAGGGCAGTTCAAGCAAAAATTAGGGATAAAACAAAAAAAAATCAATACACCCGGCAAGTTGAAAACCTGAAAGGGAGACTTGGGCAAAAAAGGGTTTCCCGATGGACTGAAAACCCAAAACAGCAGTCCAGGCAAAAGTTAGGGAATTAAAGCGTGTGACTATGTCTCGTCAGATCACTTTAAGGACAAACCTCTTCACAGACAAGCTCTGAGGCTTCTGATAAATCCAATCATCTCCGGACGAAGCGACGAACGGCCAAGATATTTGGAGTTACGAAGGCTATAGCAGAATGGGAATCCCATGAAATTTTTACACTTAGCCATCTTTCTTTGTATAAATTTTTCTCTTTTTTTTTACGACACCATCCTCTTACTAGGATGTCTGTCTCCTTTGTACAAAACACTTATTCAAAGTAAATACAAAGATATCTCTTTCAAAGTACAGAAAACTATTTGCCTTTTTCTTTACACTTGTGTTTTATTTGCAAAAAGGTCCAATGATTCATTAATGAACATATGCATTTGAACATAATTACCGTTTACAAATAAACAGGATGAAAAAGAGTAATTACTGACAGGTAGAAAGATTAGGAAAATGTCTTTAGGCTATTCCATGAGCAATCTCTACAACACATCATTAAGATCCCCCCAACGGAGCCAAAACTTTGGACTACAGATCCCCAGCGGATATGAGACTACCAACTACCAATCCCCAGCGGTGCTGAAACTTTCAACACACAGTGGAAATCATCATGTTTCTCCAGGTTTCCCCAGCAAGTTGTCTTGAAGCCTGAAAATCAACCAGTTAATGGTTAACTTTTTGTTTCTCCCCAACCTAGGTTAACTCCCCAGTAAAGTGGTAGACGACCAAAACTCCTAAACTCCCTAGCGGATTTAAGCTTTTCCCCACAGAGTTTTCATTACAAGATAAACTTTTTTCCCACAGATTTTTATTGCTTCTCAACAGAATAAAGACTCCCGTCAGTGAATCCCCCAGTAAAAGTCATTAAAATTCTCTGGATTCCCCAAGCAGATTCCTCAAGAAGTATATGGCATTATTCTCACAGCAGGAATCCTCAGCAGTCAAGGGTTTATTTCCCCCGGCGACAGTCAAGGATTTATTTCCCTCAGCAATACAGCAAATTAGCTTACATGCGCATACATTACATCATAAGCATGGATAAAACACATTTATTGCATCATACATTTCATGCAACATAATTTGTGTTTCAGCTAACGTTTTACCCTTTTAAGGATAAGGTTAACAACTATCTTTAACAAAATATCCACAGATTAATGATATAGTCCATATACGCTCCAGACACGGAAGCCATTATATCACTCATTCAAATCTCAACTTCAGATACAGTACAGATACACTCCAGACACGGAAGTCATTCTGATACTTAATCGAATTCAATGTCAAGATACAGTACAGATACGCTCCAGACACGGATGCCATTCTGTCACTCTTTCAGACTTCAACAATCGGATACAGATTAAATACGCTCCAGAGACGGAAGCCATTCTATTTCTCATTCAGATTCAACTATCAAATTCAAGTCCAGATACACTCCAGACACGGAAGTCATTCTGTCACTTATTCAGATCCCAGTTACAATTCAGATGCTCCAGACACGGAAGTCATTCTGCTACTCATACAGATCTCAACTTCAGATACAGTCCAGATACGCTCCATACACGGAAGTCATTCTAATACTTAATCGAATTCAAAGTCAAGATACAGTACGGATACGCTCCAGACACGGATGCCATTTTGTCACTCTTTCAGACTTCAACAATCAGATACAGATTATATACGCTCTAGATACGGAAGCCATTCTAATTCTCATTCAGATTCAACTATCAATTTCAAGTCCAGATACACTCCAGACACGAAATTCATTTTGTTATTTATCTAGATTCGAATTTAGATACAGTACAGATACACTCCAGACATGGAAGTCATTCTGTTACTCATTCAGATTCCAAGTACAGATACAGTTTAGATACATTTCAAATACGGATACATTCTGATACTTATTTTTCTAACTTACAACATTCAATTCAACAAACAGTCTTGGATGGCATCTTTAAGCCCATCTCCAACAAGATTCTATCACATCTCTAAATGGCATCTTTAAGCCTATTTCCTCAACTACATTTTTGACGAGTGCAAATTTACGGGCACTCTAGTGTCCAATCATCTTTTACCTTCGAGTAACGAATGACAAAACTCGCCAATCTAACTCTTCAGGTTCAAGAAGATTGAACAGGGGCAGCTGTTGTACCTCAAAATTTGCCCTCCCATTTTTCACAGAAATCACAACCCTAGGGTTTCTCAGATATTCAAGAGTGGCTCAGGAATCGATCAGACATATTTTTCTCCTGCGGCAATAAACAGGCAATTAGGGTTTTTCTTGTAGTTCTCAGAAGAAATGAATTCGCAAAGATCCAATTGGCTTTCACACGTTTTCATGCTTTTTCAAGTTTACTGAAAGATTATTGTTTGTTCTCAAGGCATGTTTATTTGGGACAAGAGATGGGATCTAAGACTATCATTTGGAACATTCATGTTTTGTTTGATCCAGGTTAACCAGATAATTTGCGTCTATTAAGACATTTGCTGGTTAATGGAATAAGGAATTTGCTGGTTAATGGAATAAGACATTTGCTGGTTAATGGAATAAGGCATTTGCTGGTTAATGGAATAAGACATTTGCTGGTTAATGGAATAAGACATTTGCTGTTTTATGGAATGAACATTTGTTTGTTTTTGGAATACACAGTGCGTGTTTATTTAGAATGCAGTGGCAAGATTACATGATCATTGGAATTTAAGTTATCTTGATTGGAATTATTGGAATGCAGTTTCAATTATCTTTATCAGGGAATCTTTAAGAATCAGTGAAGACACAAAGAGAGAATTATAAATTATTAACAGTAATGGATTTTATTGAACATCAGATTACCTCATAAAACTTTTTCATTTATTTCACAAATTGTTACCATACAATTTATTATTTAAATGCTTTAAGTTTTACAACTTATTGTATTTGAAAAAATAAATTAGTACAATTATTTGAGTATTTCTATCTAAATTACAAAGGAAAAATCTAAGCCTAAGGATGACAAAGCTTCCATTGCTTCCATGCTTGCCAAAGAATCTCATGTTTCCTATGCTTTGCCACCATCCAGTTTGCGCTCACATGAAAGAAAGACAGAAAAATAATTAGCAGATAATTGGATATGAATAAGAATCTTCAAAAAAAAAATGTGTTCATCATTAATGTTTGCAATTTGGAATCAGAGGGCTATTTTTAATTCATCACGTTTTTATTTTTATATTTGCAAATCACAAGAAGATTGCTCTTCTTGGTTCACAAAAAGAAAAAGAAAAATGCAAACAAATATTCAAAACAAATGTTCCAAACAATGCAGCAAATTGCCCAATGGCCAAACAGCAAGGCTGCCCAAACAAGCAAAAATATACAGCAACATGGCCAAAACAAATATAACAAACAGAATAATGCAAACTAGACAGCACAACAGCAAAATGGCAAGCAGCATAACAGCAAGAACGAGGCAGCATAGGCAATAGCGGACAAAAGATCATCAGCAAGAAGAAAATATAAAACTAAGTCAACAAGCAAGAGGAGGCTTGTTCAATAAGCCATTTTTCATCATTTTCCAAATTAAAATTGCAAATTTTCAAAAAAAATATTTGGCTTAGGGTCATTAAGAGAGGAAGAGGAAAGAAGTCACCTAGGGATGCTGCCCTGCTGTCACAATTGCACCAGAAATGCTAGCAAATAAAACTGCAAGGAAAAGAGCCTAAGAAGAAAGTGCCCAAAGTATTCAAAATTTGGTGGTTTTCCCACCATTTTGAATAAGCTGTAAAACAAAAGAAGCCAATATAACAGTAGAGAGGGTTCAAGAGAACAGACAGAAAAAATTATAAAACACAAACTGCCACCAAACCTCAAGAAGAGATCCCAACCTGTTAACTCAAAAAATAGCCAGAACCTTCAAAAAAATACTGTCAAAAACTCAAAAAGCCTAGAAACTGTAATAACAAGCCATCAACCTCCCTAACTGTAACAACCAAAAACCTGCATAACCACTGCCACCAACCTCAAACAGTTTTCAAACCATCAGCAAAATCACAAAACATTTCAAACAAATCCCAAACTCATCAAAACTGTCAAGAAATCAACGAAACTCCCAAACCAAAACCAGTTCATAACCAAACTGTCAACAAAAACATTTCCAAACCCAAACCTCCAAAACTGTTAAGTTCATACCAAACAGTAACAAAATCGCCAAAACATTCAAACATGTAACAAAACTCATCAAACTGTTAAACCAATATCCTCATCAACCCAAAACAAAACCAACAGCAACAATAACAAACCTGCAAACCACTTTCAAAACAACCAAAAACTGTAAAAAAGAAAACAGTTCAAGCCAAGTTTCCAGACCTGCTAAACCAATATCCCAAACCAAAAATCCACAACTATCCTAACCAGCAACATCATCAAATCATCAGCAAACTTACATCCCAGATAATCAAACATTATCAAATCATCAGCCATTGGAAACATCCAGCAAACTTACAAGAAAATCAAGTCAAAAACAAGCATCATCATCATCAAACAACATCATTCAAAGCACGAAAAACCACAAAGTCAGAAGCAAACATCATCATTGTTCAAAGCAAAGAGGAAAGGTTACCTAACACCTTCGTCATCATTTCCTCCTTCTCACCGAGTCTGTCACCAGGGAGCACCTCATCTCAATCTCACTGTCCTCTCCACAGAAAATCCCCCAAAGGTATGGTTTCTTCGCATCCCTTCAAACTGTTTCCCACATCTCAAATGTATAAACACAATAGGTTAACAGAGAAAACATGAATAAGGCAGAACCAACAACAAAAACTCGTTTAAACATCAAACAAAATCGTAACAAAAAAAAGGAACATAATCATACCCTTTCATAAGTAAAAACATTAGCGCTTGGGATGTGAGAGGGAGGATGCTCCGGTAACGAGGGTGAGAGGAAGATCAGAATAAGCATGCGTTTCAAACCCTTAGACATAAGTTCCATTTCAGAACCTACGTCTTCCAGAAAAAAGTGTTTCATTCACAATTTAGGACGAGAAGAGGGACTTTGAGTGAGAAAGATGAACGAGAGAAAGAAGTGAGAGAGACGATCAGAAGCGGCGCCACTGTGAAAGGGGAATCACAAACCCTAATTCAAGTTTACCCAAATTAGGAACAATAAACTGAGTTAAGAAATTAGGTCATTCCTTTTGCACAAACCCTTAAGCCCAGCGCGTTTCCTGGTCCCCCCCCCCCCCCCCATTTGCCTTGTTTTTGTTTCAACAGCCAATAACCCCTTTGGGCCTATAACCCTTAAGCCCATTTTTCTTTCCCCTTAATTTGTTTTTATTTGTTTTGAAAATTACTAATATTGCTTTTGTACTTTTTTTTAAGCCCTAAAAATCAATTTTTTACTATTTTATTTTTATAACTTTTTATTAATTTGTTACACATAATAAAAACATCAAAAAAACTTTGATTTAATTAGTTTTCTTTCTTTAATCTCATAATCAATATAATTAATAAAAAATATAATAAAGATTTTCTAATTTAAATCATTTTCTTATTAGATTAAATTTTATTTTTATTTTTTTAAGTAAATACATTGCATTTCATACTTTATTGATTTCTTTATTTCATAAATTGTCATAGCTTCATATTGAATCGCACAGCAATTCGATTTGGTTGTATTATTTGGATATTGCTATTCTTATGTGATTCATCCCCATTTGTAATAATTGTACCCCCATTCCCGGATACCTTTGTAATAGCTTAGACTTTTAATTCCCGCAATTTATTTCTTTCTATATATTGTATAGTAATTAGGCATGTATGGCAAGATTCAAAAATCAATCGCTAGATGATCTAATCAAAGAATAAATAACTTGAAACCAACACACTTTCTCACACGCACAGCTCTAGGGTAACCTCGCTCGTTGCCTCGGAAATACAATCATGTCCCTCGAATATGAGACACTTTAGCAATGACCCTTCGATAAACAAAGATCGTAGTCCCTCGATGACCCTCGATGTTGCCTTCGATTAAAACGATCGCGTCCCTTACAAAAATTGCTAAAGCGTTTCACAAGTTGCCTTCAATGATTGTAAGATTGACCCGCGCCTGTCCCTTTACATCCAAGGGTGGGGCTTCTTACCAAATTAATGGTAAGATAGCACCATTAAAAGGAAGAAAAAAGAACAATTTAAGACCTTTCGAGTAGATAGATTCTCTCTTAGTTACTCGCTTGCTCACGATAAAAACTTTCACACCTACACTTCCATTTCAAAACATTTTCAAAAAAGATAAAGTGTTTTGCATACGTTCTTATAGAGACGAGAACCATTGCAAAACCTCTTTTCAAAACACTTTTCAAAATACAATTCACAAACACATCTTTGAACCATTTTTCGAAACAAAAACTTTGTATACGTTCTTATAGAGACGAGAACCATTACGAAGAAATTTTCCAAAATACTTTCAAAAACCACACCACAAGCACACAATCAAACAAAAGCAAGTGATCTAAACGATTAACTAAGAGCCCATGGAAAACCATGGATGAAAAGGGTGCTAGCACCTTCCCTTTTCATAATCTACCCCCCGAACCCGAGAAAATTCTCGAAAGGTCTTTCATGTGCTTTTTACCTTTCCTTTTGGATAAAAGAAAAGTCGGTGGCGACTCTTGCTAACCGCACAAGTGCGAACGAAACGCAAAACCTCTACTCAGTTCTCCTACCGTATCACAACCGTATTCAAAATACTCTTTGTTAAAAAATTACCAAAGGATACAGTGAGCAGAAGTAAAACAATACATCATCATCATAGTTTATGCCATTATTGTTGTCACTTTGGACATACCATTGAAAAATGCAAGTTTAGGAGGTTCCTTGTTCCTAAAGCCATTTACCAATGGAGGCCTAAAGGCAACCATGTTACCACTTACCCACATGGACCCAATAAAAATTAGGTACCTACCTCTCTCTTTTGATATTGCAGGAAAAATGCCTCACACCCATGGATAGAAGATGGTTTTTAGACAGCGGGTGTTCAAGGCATATGACTGGTGACATATCGCTCTTCATTGACTTCAAGGCAAAGAAGAAAGGATTTGTTACCTATGGAGACAATAACAAAGGAGCTATACTCGGTAAAGGTAGTGTAGGTAATCCCTCTATCACTACTATTTCTAATTTCCATTTAGTAGAGGGACTTAAACACAATTTGCTTAGTATTAGTCAATTATGTGATAAAGGTTATAAAGCTACCTTCACAAATACTTGTTGTATAATTGAAAATACTGAAAAAGATATTGTGTTTAAGGGCATTAGAGTAAACAATGTCTATATGCTTGACCTTTTTGATGTATCCTTAACAAGCACTAAGTGTCTAGTCACCTTGAATGATGATTCATGGCTTTGGCATAGACGCTTAGCGCATGTTAACTTTGATTTGCTTAATAAGGTTGTATCCAAGGATCTAGTAGTAGGTCTTCCAAAGATAAAATTTACAAAGGATCACCTATGTGATGCGTGCCAAATGGGAAAGCAAACAAGGGTCTCTTTTAAATCCAAAAACATGATTTCCACTTCACGACCCCTTGAGCTTCTCCACATGGACCTTTTTGGACCCTCTAGAACAAAAAGTTTAGGAGGAAATTATTATGGTTTTGTTATTGTTGATGACTAATCTAGATTTACTTGGACTATATTCCTTCATAGCAAAAATGAAACTTTTTCTGCTTTTAAGAGTTTTGTAAAACTATCTCAAAATAGAATGGAATTGAAAATAATTGCAATTCGAAGCGATCATGGAGGTGAATTTCAAAACCATCTCTTTGATAAGTACTGTGACAAGCATGGTATTGAGCATAACTTTTCAGCACCTCGAACTCCACAGCAGAATGGAGTTGTGGAGCGCAAAAATCGCGTCTTAGAGGACCTAGCAAGAACAATGCTCAATGAGGTTGATTGCCAAAATATTTCTGGGCTGATGCAATTAGCACAGCCTGCTATGTTTTAAACAGAATACTAATTCGTCCAATTTTGGATAAAACACCTTATGAAATCTTGAAAGGAAGAAAGCCAAACATGTCACATCTTCATGTATTCGGTTGCAAATGTTTTGCCTTAAATAATGGAAAAGAAAATCTTGGAAAATTTGATGCAAAAGCAGATGAAGGTATCTTTCTCGGATACTCACAATCAAGCAAAACATATAGGGTATACAATAAACATCTACTTACAGTTGAGGAGTCAGTTCATGTCTCTTTTGATGAATCTTATCTGAAACGTGTCGGAAAAGGTATTTCTCTTGATGGTGCAGGTGTATCTACTGAAAATATACTCAAAGAAACTGTTGAAGAAAATGTTCAATCCAAAACAATTGATGATAAGGAAGAAAAAGATACATGTCCTTCAAAAGATGAGGAATAAGAGCAAATGGAAGCAAATGATATTCCACTAGCTTGGAAGTCCTCTAAAGACCATCCCATCAACAACATATTGGGAGACATCTCAAAAGGAGTAATGACTCGCTCCAAGATAAGTAATTTTTGTTATCATTTTCCTTTCGTTTCACAAGTAGAACCTAAGAATGCTAAAGAGGCCTTGATTGATGAATTTTGGCTAATGGCCATGCAAGATGAGCTAAATCAGTTTAAAAGAAATGACGTTTGGGAACTTGTCCCTCGTCTGCGAGACCACCATATCATAGGTACTAAATGGGTTTTTAGAAATAAACTTGATGAAAACGGAATGATAACCCACAATAAAGTGCGCTTGGTAGCACAAGGGTATAACCAAGAGGAGGGCATTGATTATGAGGAGACTTATGCTCCAGTTGCTCGCCTTGAGGCTATACGTCTTTTGCTCGCTTATGTGTGTGCAAAAGATTTTAAGCTTTATCAAATGGATGTAAAGAGTGCCTTTCTTAACAGAGTCATAAATGAAGAAGTATATGTCTCACAACCTCCCGGTTTTGAAAATAACGAATATCCAGATCATGTATTT
Organism: Vicia faba; assembly: GCA_948472305.1. Taxonomy (NCBI): domain Eukaryota; kingdom Viridiplantae; phylum Streptophyta; class Magnoliopsida; order Fabales; family Fabaceae; genus Vicia; species Vicia faba. The sequence continues at coordinate 454,367,002 of OX451735.1, read as the reverse complement.
AAATTAAAACGAGCTTTATATGGTCTTAAACAGGCTCCTCGGGTCTGGTATGAAAGACTTAGTAAATTTCTACTTGATCATGGCTATTCAAGAGGTCAAGTGGGCACTACTATTTTCATTAAACATAAAGGAAAGCACATCCTTTTAGTTCAAATATACATAGATGACATTATTTTTGGTTCAACTAATCTACACTTGGTCGAGGAATTTTCCAAAGTCATGCAGGGTGAATTTGAAATGAGCCTCGTGGGGGAGCTAAACTACTTTCTCGGTCTCCAAATAAAGCAGCTCAATGAAGGCACAATTATATGTCAAACAAAATATTGCCAAGAGTTGCTTAAACGATTTGGGATGAACAACTCTAAACCAATTGATACTCCCATGCTTACCAACGGAAACTTAGACAAGGATGAACATGGTAAGAGTGTCGATGTCAAGAAATATAGAGGTATGATCGGATCACTCTTGTATCTTACAGCATCTAGGCCTGACATCATGTTTAGTGTTTGCATGTGTGCACGATATCAATCGGATTCTAAGGAATCCCACTTGAAAGTTGTCAAGCGTATACTTAGGTATCTCAATAATACACCTAAGTATGGGCTATGGTATTCCAAGGGAAGCAATTGCAATTTAGTAGGTTACTCTGATTCTGATTTTGCTGGCTGCAAATCAGATAGGAAAAGCACTAGTGGAACATGTCACTTATTTTCAAACTCTTTAATAAGTTGGCATAGCAAAAAGCAAGTTTCTGTTGCTTTGTCAACTGCTGAAGCTGAATATGTTGCAGCCGGTAGCTGTTATGCTCAGATCTTATGGATGAAGCAACAATTACAAGACTACGATATTCAATTAAAACATATTCCAATCAAATGTGACAATACAAGTGCTATAAACCTCACTAAGAATCCAGTTTTACACTCACGCACTAAACACATAGAAATTAGACATCACTTTCTATGCGATCATGTTGAAAAGGAGGATATTACGTTTGAGCATGTTGATACTAAAAATCAACTTGCTGACATCTTTACAAAACCACTTGCAACGGGCCTCTTCTTCAACATCCGCTGTAAGCTAGGGATTTTAGATCTCTCATATGTGATGTCCTAAACAAATTTGTAATTGAAATATATCTATGTCACACCATACTGTTAAGATGTGCTTTTTCACCTTTAGTACGAGTGTTCACTTATCAAATCAAACGAGGTAATATCCTTCCTATCTTCACCCTCAATCACCTATAAGTTGATCTAAATGTTCACTGAAAATGTCTTCGTATATCTCTTTTACATAAATTGTGCTTATATAATCTAACTTTTTATCTATCAATGCATTACTTTTAACGTGATTAATTTATGTTTACTCTGCTATTTACTCACTTATTGATAACTTTATGCCTTACATTCTGTGTGAATGCCAAGTCCATTAACCACTGAAATTGTATATAAATTTTCCTATGTGCTGAGTTTCTTAAAAATGTTGCTTATTCTCTTTTTGATATGGTCAAAAGGGGAGAAGAAGAGTGTGTCAGTGAAGATTGTGCTTGCATTAGGAAGAAAATACACAAACTCATGGGGAGCAAGCTTTTTTCATTCACGACACATCATCAGATATTTGTCATCATCAAAAAGGGGGAGTTTGTGAGCAACCCCTTCATAGATTGATTTTGAATGATTGTAAATATAACATAACATGTTTGAATAATCCAAAATTACATTTCTCTCATAATGCATCATTATGTGTCGACACATCAAGTTTTGTATCGATACATAGCTTTCTGAAGTCCTTGGCTTGTATCTCAAAACTATTATGTATCGATACAAAAGCTTATGAATCGATACATAACTCTTTGATGATCCTGGAATGTAAATCTAAAAATTGCATGCATCGATACATAAATTTCATGCATCGACACATAATATTTTGATGCCCATGTAATACTTGTATGAATCGACACAAAACCTTATGTATCGACACAAAACAGTCTGATGATCCTGGAAAACATTTTGAAACTTATATGTATCGATACATAATATCATGTGTCGACTCATACTATGTTTTAAATTCAAAGTTTAAATTTACTATCAGTATGTATCGACACATACGCATTATGTGTCGACGGGTATAAAAGTGTTGGTTCTGTAAAACGCTATAACAGGTTTTTATATCGACTCAAAACATAATATATTGACTCATCCTATTACATATAACTAGCATGAGTTGACACATGACCAACATGCATCGACTCATAGCACTTTCTTTTTTGACTAACCATTTTCTGTTATAAATATAAGCAAGCATTTCTTCTGAATAGAAAATAGCAACATAGAAGATTGTGTGCAAAACAATTGTGAGCAACCAGAAGCCTATCATCCCTTCATCTTCATCATCTTCTCAACCATATTACATTCAACAACAACAAAGAAAATCAAACATCCCTGTTGAATTGAATCAAGCGGTTTGAGATAACGTTCAGCTGAATATTGAAGAAGTCTAGTTGAGTTGAAGGTTGAAGAGGAAGCTTCAAGAAATAAACCAGAGGGTTTGTCCTTCAAGAACGGGTGTGTTCTTGAGGGTTTTGTCAGTCACGATCACGCGAGTCAGATTCAGCCGTAGCGAGGGGTTTGAAAATCAGAAGGATTTTGAACAAATAGGTCGTGGAAGCGGAGGATCATTCAGTGACTTTGCAGGGAATCTTGATACAGCTCATATCAAGTGGTGGTTCTTACAAGAAGAAGAAGATCATAGGGATTTCTTGCTTTCTGTGTAGTGTAACCTTGCTATCAAACATTCAGCATATTGATATAAAAGTTCTCTGTTTCGATTGTGAAATTGAGAGGGAGACGTACCCACACGCGAGGACAACAGTGGGGAACTTCCTTACCAAACTGCCTGTGTATCGTTCTCTATTTATTTCTCTTTACAATTTTACATATTCTATAATTTTGCAATCCAATTGGCGTGCTAAGTTTTATAGTCTAATGATAAATATAGTGGCTCAAACATTTTCACCAAACCACCACTATTAAATCATTATACAAGCATACGCTAATTGTTTGACAAAATTCCTATCATATTTCTAAATTCATTGGAAATTCTGTTTTATGATAAGTGCATTAAAACGTCAAGATTTCTGAGTTGTATATTCATCCATTCCATTTAATAAAAATCCAGCAAAGTTTTTACATGTCAATCTTTCTAGTAGTCGGTTCAAAGTAGACGGAATTGATTCAGGACATTGATTTTCGCTGCTTTCAAATCTCTTTGATAAAACAATTTTAAATACTTGAAAAACAAGAGGTGATCTATTCACCCCCCCTCCTCTCGATCACTTGCCACGCCGTCTAACAAAAGCACCATTGCTTAACTTTTCCAGATTACTAGTTGGTGCCCACCATGGAAGAGTTCTCTCAAATATTGGGTATACCTATTCTTGATCAGATGCCTTTCACCGGTTTAGAAGAAGCTCCCAAGCCAGATGTCATTACAACAGCTTTGCATCTGAAACGGTCTGACATTGTATCCAACTGGGAAACAAGAAGTGGTGTTAAGGGTTTTCTAGCCAAGTTTCTGTACAAGAAGGCTCACCAATTTTAGGATGATTTAAATTTCCAAGCTTTTGAGGAGGTTCTGGACCTTCTAATATATGGATTAGTGTTGTTCCCTAATCCAGATTTTCTCATAGATATGAATGCTATCAAGGTTTTCCTCTCTCGTAACCCTGTGCCTACTCTACTCGGAGACATCTTGTATACCCTCCACACTCACACCATGAAGAGAAAAGGGATTCTTATGTGTTGCATGCCATTGTTATCAAGTTGGTTTATTTCTCACCTCCCTAAATCAGTATTGAAGAATGAAGAAGGTTTGGGTTGGTCACGAAGGATAATGTCACTTTCTCACTCGGATATCCTCTGGTATTCCCGATCTATGGGAGATATTTCTGTTATTGACTGTTGCAGAGAATTCCCTAATGTCCCACTACTTGGAATTAGGGGAGGCATAACTTATAATCCTTATTTGGCCTTACGAAAATTTGGTTATGCTCTAAGGGATGGACCCCACGATATGATTATCCAGGGCATTGTGTTTAACTACGAGGATGATTCTCAAGGATATTGTCAGAGGTTTATACGAGCTTGGGCCATGGTAAACAGATTTGATACCAGGACTTTGGGGCCTAAGACTTTCATCCCAATGGAACCTTATCTCAAATGAGTACGAGCTTGCGCTCAGAACCTTATAATTCTGTATATAGCCATCTTACCAGTGGTTGTGGAGCCCATTTCCGAAGGGGATATTCCTTATACAGTTCTCCATCCTGACATGCCCACTGATCTTGAAGAGCTGCAGAGATCCTGGATTCAGTTGAAGAAAGAATGAGATACCTTTAGATATCATTTCTATGTCAATGAGAAGAGAGTCTTGGAGCTTACGAAGCAACTTTACAAAGAGAAAAATCTTAATGTCTATCTCGGCACGAGGAGGAAGCGTCCATGGGAAACCTGATGTCTTAGATTTTAGATTTTTCAATTGTAAGCCTAAAAAGGCAATTGTATTTTGAATTCTACTAATAAAATGTTTGTTTCATTTTGGTTCACAAATTTAAATTTCCTGGAGTCCTTGAAAACATTGCATACATATACCATACATATCATTGCATAAACAGGTTTCGGGACAGGTTTCTTATCTTCTTCACTGTTTATTTCAGCAATGGCTCTTGAACAAACAATCAAGGAACTTCAGGCACAAAATGCTCAATTCCAAGAAATGTTCCTAAATTTGGCTAAGGGACAAGAAGACTTGAAAGCTTTGATTCTCAAGGACAAGAAGAAGAAAAAGAGACCAGTGGGTGTTTTGAATTTAGGAAGAAGGTTCAAAGGACCAGTGAAGCATGTCTCAGAGCTTGCAACTCCGTCAAGAGAGAGAGAGAGACAATCTGGATGGAGAGCCGAGAGAAGAAGACCACAGTACAAGGGAGTATGAAGAAGATGAACCTGACTATTCTGAGGAGCAGTATCCTCTTGCTGCTAATAAATACAAACAGTTGGAGGATTGACTCAATTCCATGGAGATCCAAAGGGTGCCTGGACTGGACTTTGAAGATCTAGGCTTGGTCTCAGGGGTGGTCATCCCGCGGATGTTCAAGGTCCCGACATTTGCTAAGTACGACAGTGTCTCCTGCCCTAAGTTTCATTTAAGGTCGTATGTCAGGAAAATTCAACCCCACACTACTGAGAGAGATCTATGGGTACACTTCTTCCAGGAAATTTTGAAAGGAACTCAGCTGGAATGGTTCTATCAACTGGAAAGAACCAATGTGCGTAATTGGGAAGATCTGGCTGCTGCTTTCTACAAGCAGTACCAATATAATGCTGACCTAGCCCCGACTCATACACAGTTGCAAAGCATGTCTATAGGTCCGGCGAGGGATTTAAGGACTATGCCCATAATCAGAGAGACCTTGCGGGAAGAGTCCAGCCTCCATTGTCTGATAGGGAGCTGGTGGACATGTTCTTGGGCACATTATCCGGGCCATTCTTTAACCACCTGATTGGAAGTTCTTTTGTTAGGTTTACTAAGTTGATCTTGACAGGAGAAAGAGTGGAGGCTGGTATTAAAAGTGGTAAAATACAGAGAGATGCATCCTCCAGCATGGAAAAGAAACCATTCACATGGAAGAAAGAGGTCAGTGCTGCTTATGGCCAACGAAATCTTAACAAAACTGAGCGTCGTTCGACGGTATGGGCTGTTATGGTTTCCAATTCTGCATCAAACTGGCAACAAAATAATCAGCCTAGAACAGATAAGCTAAGGAGACAGTTTACCAGGATCAATATGACCTTATCTCAGGTTTTACCACACCTGCTGAAATCCAATTTGGTTGCTCTGAAAGAGGCTCCCAAGAATCCCAACACTACATCTCCTTATTACAATGCAAATGCTCGGTGTGCTTACCATTCTGAAAGTCCAGGCCATGATACAAACGAATGTTGGGCTTTGAAGAAAAAAGTACAGGATTTTATTGAGGCAAAGGAGATTGAGTTTGATGCTCTAGAGACTCCTAATGTTATTACGGCCCCTATGCCCAAGCACGGTCGTGGCGTCAATGCTATTGGTGATGACATATTTGTTGCTTCTGTTGATGAATTAGCTACTCCACTCTTGACTATTAAGAAGAATCTCTTGCAGACCTATTTATTTCCGGGTTATAGTGAAGGTTTCCATTTGTGTTTGTCCTTACCTAATGGTTGCCATCTGTTGAAAGAAGGCATTCAGTTCCTGATGGATGATAAAGAAATTATGTTCGAGAAGATTCCAGCTATAAGTACTTTGTGCAAAGATGTTTCTATCATATCCATTTCCGCCAATCCTTCCAAGGTCTCCTCCAAAAGTCCGGTCAGGATTACATCTGTTCTGAGAGTTGCACCATTGATAATCACTTTCCCTGGACCTATACCATATTCCTCGAATAAAGTTATTCCCTGGAACTATGGGGTTGACGTCTATTACCATGGCGTCAAGCAAGACTTGTTGGTCGTGAAAGACAAAGATGCTGAAGACTCTGATCCTGACATTAACAATATTGTCGAGACCAGTAAGATAACAAGAAACAAAAGAATTTTCTCCCCTGAGATATCTCTTCCTAAAACTGTTGCTACTCCTGTGATCATCCCTGCTGCTACTCTTGTCAATATTCATATGACTACTCCTGCTTCTAGCTCCGCTGCTACCCCTGCCACCGAGTCGGTGGAGACTTGGGGCAAATAGATATTGGTTGAGCCTGTCCAAATGAAGGTGCACCCAGAAGTCATCCAAAAATCCTCTAAACAAGAGATGGAGGAAATTTTAAATATCATTAAGAAGAGTGGGCACAACGTGGTTGAACAACTGGGGCAGACCCCTTCCAAGATCTCAATGTTGGCTCGGTTACTGTGCTCTGAAGCCCATGCCAAGGCTTTAGTGAAATTTCTCAAGGCAGCTCACGTGCCTCAAGAAACCTCTGCCGATTGATTTGAAGACTGTGTGGCCAGTTTGACTGCTGACAACGGCCTAGGCTTCTCTGATGCTGATCTGACTCCTAGATGAAGGAAACATAATGATTCCCTACACATCTCTATCGAGTGCAGGGCCAGTACTCTAGCCCATGTTCTAGTGGATACAGGTTCTTCACTGAATGTTCTGCCCAAGAAGGCCCTTGACAGGTTATATTGTGAAGGATTGACTCTGAAACCTAGCAACATTGTGGTGAGAGCCTTTGACGGTTCTAAAAGAATGATGCATAGGAAGGTGGACATCCCTATCAAAGTGGGAACTCATACTTTTAATTCCACTTTCCATGTGATGGACATCTTCCCATCTTACTCTTGTTTATTGGGTCGACCTTGGATCCATGGGGTTGGTGCTGTAACTTCCACCCTACATTAGATGTTGAAGTACCCAGTCAACGGGAATATTATCACAGTTCATGGGGAGGAGGAGTACATGGTAAGCCACTTGAACTCTTCCAGGTACGTTGAAATGGACGGCGAGTTCATTGAGACCCCCTATCAGAACTTTGACGAGGTTCCACAGACTGCTACTGCAACCAAAACCATTGCCAGTATTCCAAAGACTACCAGGCCTCCGCTGAAGATGGCTTCTCTGAAAGATGCTAGGGCAGTTGTTGAAGAAGGTGGGTGTATAATTTGGGGCCAACTTCCAGATCCCTACAAATCTGACAAATTTGGTTTGGGTTTTACATCAGGAGCTCAAAGGGCTATTCGTCGTGCTCGTTCCAGAGGACCACCCCTATGCATCAGCAATCATGGGGTTAATGCTTTGGAAGACAGTAACGGAGACTGTGACATGGACCATTGGATCTTCCCAACTGACAGCAGAGGACTCGCCAACTGGAAGGCTAAAGACTTTGTGCCGATTACTTTTATTCAGGAGTAATTATCTTTTTTGTTTGTTTTTGGATATGCAATAAATGAATAATACAAACTCTAAAATCTTGTGTCTTACCCGAGGCACAATGGTTATTTTGTGAGGGTTATCAAGTTTCATGACCATATGCCATTAATAAGGCATTGGACATTTTTACATACAAATTTTGCGCTCTTTTCCTTTCTTTTCTTCTTTTGACTTTATCAAAACAGCTATGCTCTTACACATACTCACATGTCAAAATGCATATCCATATCCACTCTAGATCCCATTGATAATAGTTCTGCTATTGCTTATTATGACTTTGAAAATCCAATCAACCAATCTGAGGATGAAGGTGAAGAATATTGTGAGGTACCAGGAGAGCTTTCTAGACTATTACAACAGGAAGAAAGGGCAATACAGCCTCATGAGGAACCAGTTGAGACTGTGAACTTGGGTACTGAAGAGGACAGAAAAGAAGTCAAGGTAGGTGCTAACTTGGAGCCTAGTGTCAAACAACGGTTAATACAGATGCTACATGACTATGTCGAGGTCTTTGCCTGGTAATACGAAGACATGCCAAGACTTGACACTGATATTGTGGTTCATCGCCTACCTATAAAAGAGGATTGCCCTCTAGTAAAATAGAAGTTTGGTTGTATGCGGCCGGATATGTCAGAAAAGATCAAGGCTAAAGTCATAAAATAGTTCAATTCCGGTTTCCTAGCTGTCACGTCTTATCCACAATGGGTCGCCAATGTTGTTCCAGTTCCTAAGAAGGACGGTAAGGTACGTATGTGTGGGAAATACATAGATCTGAACAGGGCAAGCCCCAAAGATGACTTTCCGCTTCCCCACATTGATGTTCTGGTTGATAACACCGCACAACATGAGGTATTTTCCTTCATGGATAGTTTCTCTGGATGCAATCAGATCAAAATGGAACCTGAGTACATGGAAAAGACAACCTTCGTCACACAGTGGGGCACTTTCTGTTACAAGGTTATGCCATTTGGGTTGAAGAATGTTGGGGCAACCTATTAGCGCGCCATGGTAGCTCTGTTTCATGATATGATCCATCACGAGATAGAAGTCTACATTGATGACATGATAGCCAGGTCTCAGACTGAAGAGGAGCATCTTGATCACCTACATAAGTTATTTGACAGGATGAAGAAATATAAACTGAGGCTAAACCCGAATAAGTGCACTTTCGGAGCAATATCTGGTAAGCTCTTAGGTTTCATTGTCAGCAACAAGGACATTGAAGTGGATCCTACAAAGGTCAGAGCTATACAAGAAATTCCAAATCCTTTCACTAATAAGGAAGTTAGAGGATTCTTGGGAAGCTTAAACTACATAGCCAGATTCATTTAACATCTGACCGCTACTTGTGAACCAATCTTCAAATTACTAAAGAAAGATCAAGCAGTGAAGTGGAATAACGATTACCAATATGCCTTTGACAAAATCAAGGAATACCTTCAAGATCCTCCAATTATGATGCCTCCAGTTGAAGGAAGACCTTTGATCATGTACTTAACGGTATTAGAGAACTCAATGGGGTGTGTGTTGGGGCAGCATGACGAGTCTGGTCGAAAAGAGCGTGTAATATACTACCTTATCAAAAAGTTTACCGACTGTGAAACAAGATACTCAATGCTCGAGAAAACTTGTTGTGCTTTGGCATGGGCTACTTGCCGACTAAGACAGTATATGTTGACTCACACTACCTTGTTGATATCTAAGTTGGATCCTATCAAGTACATCTTTGAGAAGCCCGCTCTCTCCGAAAGATTAGCAAGATGGAAAATGATCCTGACCTAATACAACATTCAATACACAACCCAGAAAGCAATTAAGGGAAGTGTACTAGCTGATCATTTGGCTCATCAGGCTGTGGATGACTACCAATCCATAAATTTTGAATTCCTGGATGAGAACATCATGTTAATAACTGATTGTGAAGAACTTGGACCGGATGAAGGACCTGGAAAAGGATCCAGATGGACTATGGTTTTCGATGGAGCTTCCAACGCTTTGGGCAATGGCATCGGCGTTGTGATCATATCTCCTGAAGGCTGTCATACTCCTTTCACTACCAGGCTATGTTTCAACTGTACCAACAACATGTTTGAGTATGAAGCATGCATCATGGGTCTCGAAGCTACAATTGACTTAAGGATCAAGTTCTTAAGTGTGTTTGGAGACTCGGCTTTGATAATCAGCCAGATCAAAGGAGAATGGGACACGAAGCATCCTAATATCATCCCGTATAAAGAGCATGTGTTGACATTAATCTCATACTTTGAAGAAATTACCTTTGAGCATTTCCCACGAGAGGAAAATCAACTAGCGGACGCACTAGCTACAATGTCATCCATGTTCAAGGTCAAGTGGGATAATGAGGCTCCTCAGATCACCATTGAGAGGATGGATGGGCCAGCATATTGTCACGAGATTGGTACTGAAGAAGTAATGGACAAGCCTTGGTTCCATGAAGTCAAAAGATATCTCGAAGTCCAAGAATATCCCGAAGGAGCTTCAGTCAATGATAAGAAGTTCCTAAGGAGGTTCTCTACTAAGTTCTTTCTCAGTAACGGGATCCTTTACAAGCGCAATCATGATTCTACCTTGCTTCGGTGTGTAGACAAGAGTGAGGCAAAAATGATTATGGATGACTTATACAAAGGTACCTTTGGCACGTATTCCAGTGGAAATTCAATGGCTAAAAAGATCTTACGGGCAGGATACTACTGGTTCACCATGGAAACTGACTGTTATCAGCATTCGCGGACTTGTCACAAATTCCAGATCTATGCTGACAAGATACATGTGCCTCTGATTCCTCTGAACGTCTTGACTTCTTCGTGGCTGTTCATAATGCGGGGAATCGACATGATTGGAGAAATCAGACCTACAGCTTCTAACAAATATTTTTTCATCTTGGTTTCCATTGATTACTTCACGAAGTGGGTCAAGGCAGCTTTATTCGCTTCTGTTACCAAGGACGTTGTGGCCCGATTTTTCAGACATAACATTATCTGTTGGTATGGTATTCCAGAAAGAATCATTACAGATAATGGTACCAATCTCAACAACACCATGATCACCGAGCTTTACACGCAATTCAAAATCTAACATCATAAATCTTCTCCCTACCGGTCGGGGATGAATGGCATTGTAGAAGCTGCAAACAAAAATATCAAGAGAATCATACAGAAAACGACGATGACATATAAAGATTGGCATGGGATGTTACCATTTGCTCTTCATGGTTATCGCACCATAATGCGCACATCAACAGGGGAAACTCCGTTCTCTTTGGTGTACGGTATGGAAGTTTTCCTACCCATTGAAGTCCAGATCCCTTCCCTAAGAATCATGAAGGATACAGGGCTGAATGAAGACGAATGGGTCCAGACTCGACTTGATCAGTTAAATTTAATTGACAAGAAGAGGCTCGTGGCTGTCTGCCATGGTCAGATGTACGAAAAACATATGATCAAAGCTTTTAACAAGAAGGTCAGACGTCAGGTATATCAGGCTGGTGATCTGGTAATCAAGCGCATTATACTGCCACAAGGTGATCCCAGGGGTAAATGGACTCCCACATACGAAGGGCCATTTGTAATCAAGAACATATTCTCTGGTGGACCCATGATCCTGACCACTATGGAAGATGACGACCTTCCACACCCGGTAAATATGGACATAGTTAAAAGATACTACACATAAACCAAGACCCGCTAGGTCGACTGACCTAGGAAAAAAATCAGGGCATCCCGGAGAACCAAAAGAGTTCGGTCAAAAATTAGGGATATATATGAAAAAATATGTACACTCGGCAAGTCAAAAACCTGAAAAGGTGGCTTGGGCAAAAAAGGGTATCTCGGTGGACTGAAAACCAGAAAGGGAGGTCAAGGAAAAAGTTAGGGATTTAAAGTGTATAACTATATTCCTTTGGATCACATTACATCCAATCTTTAGTATCAACTATCAAGCTCAAGCGATACTAATCAATCCAATCAGCTTCAGACAAGCAACGAAAGGTATGAGGCGCTCAAAGACATAAAGGCAATAGCAGAATAGGGACCCAATGGGATTATTTAACATAGTTGTCTTTCTTTGTATACTATTTTTTTAATTTCCATTCTTACGACGACATTCTCTTACTAGAATAATCATCTCCTTGTACAAAAACGCTTATTCAAGTAAATACAAAATTATTCCTTTGAAAGTTGCAAACTTATGTTTTTATTTTTCTGTTTTGTGTGCAAAAATGTCCAATGATTATTTTTTAAAATATGCATTTGAATATGATTACGGCTTACAAACATACACCTAAAAACAGAGAGACAATTGCTAATGACTTTAAGAAACAAGACAATATGTAAAGGTCATCCACAAGATCCCCGCAGATGTCTTCCCCTGCAGATACCTTCTCCAGCCGATACAGAGGTAGAGATGTCCAACTACAAGGTCTATATGCAGCCTAAAAGTGCCAGGTTCTCATATCCCCGTCCGAGCAACAATCTCCAAACTGCGGTTTTAACATCTGAGGAAAATTCCCCAGTGAAGTCACCAAGCTTCTCAAGATTCTCCAACAGGATTCCAGCTGAATCCCCAAGCAATTTATGAAGTTCATCTTCCTGCAACAAAGTTTTATAAATCTAAAGTAGTTTATAAAACCTTATCCCTAGTAGAGTTTATTTCTCTAGCTACAGAAATTCATTCCTCAGCGGAGTTTATTTCTCCAGATTGGTGAAATATTTCAACAGAGCTTTTCCCCTTGGCAGAATCATTCTCAAACAGAATTCGAAGATTCTCAGCAGAGAAAGGGAATCGCCAACAAAATTATCTCCATTCATCATCGCCAACGGAAATTGAAGAATCACTTTCTTCACTCAATAGTCTGGGTTTTAGCTTCCCAGCAGCTGTCAAGGATTTATTATCCCAGACAAATATACTTGGCAACAGCATTACATGTTCATACATCATGGCATACGCATACAAATACATATATCACAATCTCATTTATTTTGGGAGCATCATGCAATTCATACATCACGACATTGCATGAAACTGATTTTACCTTTTCAGGTTAAACTAGCAAACAGACAAGTGTTATTAACTTTTACAACAGGTCAAGGATTAATGCCCGAAACCAGACGGGAAAACAATTTGCACGACCAAGTGGTATGAACTCCCGGAATAAGACGGGTTTACCAAGAGCAACAGGCTACAGATTAATGTCCGAAACCAGACAGGGAAGCCATCTATGTAACCAGCAAAACAAAATTTCAGATTAATACATGTAACAAGCCAGGAAAACTATCTACGTGAACAGATTGAAGATTAACACCTGAAACCAGACAGGAAAACTATCTTTCTTTCTCTAAGGTCAAAGATTAATACCTGAACCCAGACAGGACAACTATCTTAACGACTGGAAAAAGCAAGTTCTGAATTAATACCTGTAACAAGCCAGGACAACTATCTGTGGACGACTAACAAATTCCAAATTCCAAATTTCAGATTAATACCTGAAACCAGACAGGACAACTATATATGAACAAACTAATTGCAGATTAACACCCAAAACCAGACGGGAAAACTATCTTTTCTTAAGTCAGAGATTAATACCTGAAACCAGCCAGGACAACTATCTCAACAACTAACAATTTTTAGATTCTAGATTAATACCTGAAGCCAGACAGGACAAATATCTGTGAACAAGATAATTGTAGATTAACACCTGAAACCAGATAGGAAAGCTATCTACAGGACCAGACGAAGTAATCTTATACAGGTTTCTTCTCAGACAGTCTAACACAGGCTCATCTTGAAGCAGCCCTACACAGGTTCTTTCTAATTTATTTCCAAATAGCAGTTAATTTCATTCTCCCTAGCAAATTACTGCGAAGCCTGGATTTCAACCATAATACAAAAAACTTTCATATCTCCAATCCAGAGATAACCCCTCAGTAGAGCCATGGACAACTGAAGTTCCTAGACTTTATTCCCTACAGAGTTTTCCTCAAGCAGGAGAAGAGCAGCAATAAACATTCCCCAGTGGAGTCCTCCTCAGACGGCAAGAACAGGAATTCCCCACAAAGAGACCTCTTAGGAAGTCAGCATCTACTTTGGATGGCACCTTTAAGCCCATATCTAACGACTCTCTGCCATCTCCTCCAAATGGCATTTGTAAGCCCATTCTTTACATCATCAATCATAAGTGTTATTTCATGCAAGTTCAAATTTCTGGGCACTCTAGTGTTCAATCATCTTCTACCATCAGATCACGAAAGCCAGACAAGCCAATCTAAATCCTCAGGTTTAAAAAGATTTAACAGGGGCACCTGTTGTACCCCAAAAATTTCCCTCTAATATTTTCCCAAGATTTTTCCCTTACATGGTGGTTACAAACACTTGTTTAAAGAAAGAGGAAATTTTTGAATCTTAGCAAAGTGTCTTTCGATGGGAAGTTCAACAATGTCCTTTGATTGGCAGTTAAACAGTGCCCTTCGACTAGCACAACAACAAGTTTCAACTGAGCTTTTAAAATCCTTCGATACAAGCTTGACTCACTAGTCTTCGATTGGGAATTCAACACCCTTCGATCAAGATTTGGTCCGCAAGTCTTCGTTTGAGCTTTGATTTCCTTTGAATTGGCTCCCTTCGATTCAGAAAGAAGGGGAGCTCCTTTTGGCTTCCTTCGTTTGAAGCACCTCTGGCTTCTTTCGTTTGGAGCATCTCTAGGCTTCCTTCGTTTCAAGAACCTCTGGCTTCTTTCGTTTGGAGCATCTCTAGGCTTCCTTCGTTTGAAGCACCTCTGGCTTCTTTCATTTGGAGCATCTTTGGGCCTCCTTCGTTTGAAGCGCCTTTTGTTTCTTTCACACAGGACCCATTTGGATAAATGGCCTGCATGCCTGTCTGCACAAGGCAGGAATTTTCTTCATTCCTACAAGGCAAAAACTTGCTACATGCCTGCCTTCACAAGGCAGGAACTTCCCTCATGCTAAGTTTTGATAGCCCAATTTCTACCCTATGGCATTCCAAAAGTCCATTCGAAGGACGCATATTGCTGGCCATTTGAAGAAGCTGAATCAGAGGCATTCGCAGAAGCTGAATCAGAGCCATTCGAAGAAGCATGCAAGAGGTCCAATCGAAGGGAAAGGATTGAAGGCATTTTAAGGACGCATATTGTTGGCCATTCGAAGAAGCTGAATCATAGCCACTCAAAGAAGCATGCAAGAGGTCCAATCGAAGAGCAAGGATTGAAGGCATTCGAAGGAGCCAAATTGTCCATATTTATTCAAATTTCAAAAAGAGGACAAGATCCCATGTCTTTGGCCACTGTTACAAAACTTTATTCATGGCCTTGAAAACGTTTGTGTTGTACCCCAAAATTTACCCTCTCATTTACCAAGACTTTTCTCACAAGATCTCTCTAACTCAAGACTGGATTAGGGTTTGGTCAGCTCAAGACATCTCATCTTGCACTGATAACCCAAAATTAGGGGTTTGAGTTTTAACAAGGATTTTTGGACTATCATTGCTTTATATGACTTTCAAACATCATTATGGACCCCTAAGATCCCTCATGACAAGTTTCAAGCCTTGAACCATATTTTTGATCAGTCAATTGGATAGTTGACCTAAAAAAATCAGCTGTATTGGGGAAAAAGTCAACCATGGACAATTTACAGTCAAACTTCATAATTTTTGACCCACATCAACATTTTAAACTCACATGTATCATTTGGTCAAGTTTGGATCACAATTCCTCAAGAAATTTGATCAAATCATCAAAAGGGCAAAATGGTCAAAATTAGGGTTTTGACTGAGGAAGGGAAATTTCTGATTTTTAACCTAGAAAATGACTAATTGAGTTAAAGCATGATTTCAAGGACCCAATGGCATCATCTTGACTTAATTACATGGCTCAAAACATCTCAAGTTCATTGGATTGACAGATGAAATTTGCAGTCAACTAATCAAAAGTCAAATGTACACTGAAAAGTCAAACTTTGACTTTTTGGTCAAAATTAAGTACCAAGGATCATAATTCATCAAAACATTTCTAAATGTGAAACTTGTTCATCAAGAAAAACAAATTTGAAAATTAGGGTTTTGAATTTGAAATTTTTCTAACTTAGAAATTTTCTAAGTATAGAAAATTTTCTTATTTTTTTTCTCAACTTTACACCACTTTTCCACCATGATGCATAATGATTCAAGGAAAGTTCCCAACATGAAAGTTGTATATCTCCATGAAATATATAACTTTTATTCACACACTTTTCCCTAAAGATGCTTGGATCTCAAGATATAAATTTGTGAATACATGGTCATGAACTTGTTAACTCAGTGAAATTTTGCCCTAATTTAGGCAGGTTTTGGACCCAACTTCATGGAAACTTTTC
The DNA here is from genome assembly GCA_948472305.1 of Vicia faba. NCBI lineage: Eukaryota > Viridiplantae > Streptophyta > Magnoliopsida > Fabales > Fabaceae > Vicia > Vicia faba. The sequence goes on along the minus strand of OX451735.1, from coordinate 454,350,659 downwards.
ACCTATTTCCAAGAGGTATCTCAAAATAAATTTCAAAGATGAATTATAGAGCACATTACAAGCTTTCCAAAATGTCCCAGAAATCCTCAAGATCATTTTTGAGTAGGGAGAATCAAAGAGATGAAGTTGGCAATTTCTCACTTTTTGTCCAAGCCATTTCATGAAGAACAAAGTTGCAAATCAATCATATGCTGGCTAATTCATGTTGTACAGGTCCTAAACTTGTTCCACACTCCTTAATTAAATGCTTACTCAGTTGACAAAGCTTTAATCCATGCTTTTGAACCTTTATCCAACTTGTAATTCCATTTATGGCAAAAAGGTTCCATTGCCATTTTGAAAAAGAGCAACTTTTGCAAACTTTACAATTTTGAGATTTGGACCTTTCCCCTTGGTGCACACAAATATCACAGGTCTCAAGTTAGTTGTACAAACTCATACCAACCCTAAGCAAGCTGGTACAAGCATGTGAAGCTTTGGCCTTATCACTTTGCTTCATGTACAAGAAAAGTTGCAAAAAGGCTAGGACTTACAGATCTGTTGGGAAGCTGACCTAAGACCATTTCCATACTAATACGCAAACAATATACAACACATACCAAGTGAGGCAAGGACATAAAACACTCCCAAGCTGAAAAACACCAAAAATCTGTTCAAACTCACAGTTTCTGCACAAACACACCCATCTTCCATTTGGCTCGTGCGTTTTGAGTTTGGATCATTCAAACACCTTACATACTTGATACCTAGTCAATCCAGGTCATCATCCTTGTTCTGTAATCACTCCTCCACCATCTGTAATTGTTGACTTCAGAGCTTGCAGATTGACTTGGCCAAGGAGTTCAAGCTACTTTCAGAGCAAGGCAATGGTTGGGACACATCCAGGGAAGCTCAAGGAAGCTCAAGCAAGCATCAGGCCTCCATTAAAGTCACTCCATTTTCATACACGATTCCAACTGAATGAGGTAAAATTTCAAACTCTATCTCCTTGTACAGGCAACCTTAGGCCACGATCTATGAATAAAAAATGTAGTCCTCATCATAACGAAGTTGTACATACCATTATCTTACATTGATTTTACTTGAGCTAAGAGAATTTGGAAGTTGAAATTTCTGAAAATATTAGGTTAAGATTTAGGGCTTTAAAATTCTCTTTGATCTTTGATAGTTAGATTACATAGCTTATATGGTTGGAATCGTGAGTTCAAGTACTATAATTTTCATGTTATGCATTTTCATTTTTATGGAAGTATGAAGAAGTTACAGGGTGTCTGGCCAAAGCTTGAGGAAGAAGATGAAACAGGGCATAGGGCGCGTTTTGTAATATGTTATTTTTGTTTCAGTAAAGATAATGGATGTATGGCCACCCCAGTGGCAAAGCAGCGCGCTGGTGAGACCCATGTCCTGGGTTCGAACCTGCGCGCTTCTTTTGTTTTTTCACATTTTCTTCTTTTTAGTTTTTTGACGTTTTTTGCAGGATGGGCTTGTCTATTGGGCCAGTGTTTTTTTGCTAAGCATCTTATCACAAATCTGCTTCATCACCCCCCTTACTAACTTTCATATTTTTATTTTTATTTTGTTTTATTTTCATATTTTACATATTAAATATTTTCTCTAATATATAAAAATCCCAAAAATATAAGTTAATAATATTACACTTTTATTTTATATTTTTTATTATTTCTCACATAAAATATATTTTATTTTAATAGGATATAATTTATTTTCTTAATAAACTTGTAAATATAAAAATATATTTAGTATAATTTATTTTTTTATTTTCATACTTATAAATACTTTTTTTTGCATATATATAATTTTATACTTTTTCATATAATATTATTTATTATTTTTATACAAGACAACATATAAAATAATACATATAAAAGCTTTATTTTCTTTTAAACAAAAATTAGGGTTAAACCCCTTTTAAAAAATTAATTCTTTTTCCTTATATTTTTAGGTTTTAGATTAAATTTTCTTTTACATAAAAACAAGACACAAAAATCTGTTTACATGTACATTGCATTGCATTTTCTTTTAATATTGTATTGTATTTATTCTAATTCGTGCAAATTCGATTTGGTTGTAATAATTTATTTAGGTTTATATTCTTGCAAATCCATATTCAAATTTGTATTCCCCCCTCCCATAATTTGTTGTAATAGCTTAGAAGTATTTACGTTACGCAATTTATCGCTTTATATGCCATGATTAGTAATTAGGGTTTACATGACAAGAACAAAACAAAGCAAATGGAAAACCCTAATTACAAGACAAAATCAAAAGCATGAAAATGATACACTTGCACACAAGCACCCTTAAGGTTTTTCCCACTTGGTTGCCTAAAACAAAAATGGCCATGTTACGCATGCGAAGTATCTTGGCAAAACAAAACAAATATAAGATCATAGTCCCTCGATGACGCTATTCAAAAGTTGCCTTACAAAATGATCCTGGTCCCTCAAAAATGATAAGATACTTTGCAATATTGCTAATCATGGTCATACGATGACCCATGCCCGTCCCATTTACATCCAAAGATAGAGTTGTTTACCAAATCAATGGTAAGACAACAATGTCAAAGGAATAGAAAATGCATAAGAAAGACATTTGAGTAGGTAGATAGCTTCTAGTTACTTGCTCCATTTTAAACAAACAACCCTTGCTATTTTCAAAACAAACACACACACATTTTTAAACATCTTACAAATATTGAAAACATTTTCAAAAGACAAACATCTTTGTATACATTCTTACGAACGAGAATCATTACAAAGATTGCCTAAACGCATGGCCTCTTTTACAAAATACTTTTAAAACCACACCAAACACAATTTCAAACAAACAAAAGCAAGTGATATAAGCAAGTAACTAAGAGCCCATGAAGAACCATGGATGAAAAGGGTGTTAATACCTTCCCTTTTCATAATCTACCCCCCGAACTCAAGAAACAATCTCAAAGGTCTTTCCTATGCTTTTTCACCTTTCCTTTTGGATAAAATAAAAGTCGGTGGCGACTCTTGTTAACTGCAACATTTGCGATAAAAAACGCAAAACCTCAAGTCAGTTCTCCCACCGCATCACAGTTTGTTTATGGCAGTTAAACTTTTGTCTACTTGTCCCCTCCCTCCTACTCTATATAAGCATCATGCTTGCAAGCCAAAAAGACACAGACGTTGGAGATACGCTTCCCATAAACCCACCATAGTTGTCAAAAAAAAATCCAAGAGTATCCAGCAACTCTAGTCCCAACACAAGTTCAATTTTTTCCAGAAAGGTAAGTCCCCTTGACCTTACACCTTTCATTTTCAGCATGGCATGTAAATAACACCTATTCACCTTTTATATATGTCCTTTTCGATTGCATGTTTTTTTCTTGTCTATATACATGTTAGAACTAACCCTTGTACAGACTCAAACGAAAAGAAAAAATACTAGGGTGAAACGATTCCTTAGGCTTCGCCCTTCATTGCCTGGCTGCCCCAAACGAAAGAGGCACCTTCATGTTGTTTTGCAGGTCCACGTCCCTTCACAGTCCAAATGAACTAGGCAGAAAAGAGTCCAAACGAAATATCCTCATATTGCTTCCCAGCATAATCGAAGGAGGCCAGGAGAGTCCAATCGAAGGCTGATCACGCCAGCTTCCTAGCCCAATCGAAAGAGGCCAAAAAATGGGCGAATCGAAAGCACATTACTCCCCCCTTGAATCGAAAGACTCGTTTTCCCTTTTCTCTTTTGCATGCCTAAGTCCATTTGGCATTTTTCTTTTTTGTATTATTTCTTATTTTTGTTTTTATTATTGTTTTCTGTTGTTTAATTAACCAAAAATAAAAGAAAAAGCTCACTAAAAAAGGTTAGGTTTAATTTTCTTAATTAAATAATTAAGTCCTTTCGTTAATTAATTAATTGAAACTTTAACTTTTTTCTTGATTAAAAATGAATTAAAATTTAGGACTAATTATTTTCTTTTCATAATAATAATAAAAAAAAACTAAAAAGAAATTAATTTATTTTTCTTAATTTTATTTTATTATATAGACTTTAGGATAATTGACTTTTTTTTCTTAAATCAGAAACAACAAAAAAAAATTCATTTCTTAGGATATTTTTAGACATTATTTTCAATTTTACGCGTGTTTATTTAATTTTGCATTTTTATTACTAATGTACCTGCTCACTGGATGTAATAGATTAAAACTAGGACATTTACTGCTTTACCCCCTCCCATTCTTGTATAATGTAAACCCCCTCCCCAAAGTATTCTAACAGTGTAGATTTAAATTCTTGCACTTTAATATTCTGTAATATATTATCTGCTAGTAATTAGGCGTGTATGACAAGACTAATAATCAAACGCTAGCAAACTTAATCAAAAAGACAAAAAATAACTGAACACAACATACATTGCACATATGCACCTCTAGGATATCCCACTTTGGTTGTTGTTGTACCCCAAAATTTTCCCTCTCATTTCATCAACATTTTCTCATCACAAGACCCTTGGAGCTCAAGATCAAGTTAGGGTTTACTCTGCTCAAGACTCCTCCTTGCACTATTGACCCAAATTAGGGTTTGAGTTTGCACAAATATGTTTTGACCTAAAATGCCCAAAATGACTTTCATGCTTCATGTTGGACTCACAAGCTTATCCATACCAAGTTTCAAGCCTTGATTCCAATCTTTGCCCAGTCAATTGGACAGTTGACCTAGAAATCAGCTGTATTGGGGAAAAAGTCAATTGTGGCCAATTGACAGTCAAACCTCGTGATTTATGACCCACATCAACATTATGAACTCATATGGACCATTTGACCAAGTTTGGATCACAGTTCCACAAGAAATTTGATCAGATCACCAAAAGGGCAAAATGATCATTTTTAGGGTTTTGACTGCACAAAGGCAATTTTTGACTGTTTGACCTAACCAATGGCAAACCAAGCTCACATATGGACTCAAGGACTCAATGACATTGTCTTGACATGTTCAACAAGTTCAAAAGATCCCAAATGCACAAGATTGACAGATGAATTTTCCAATCAACTGATCCACATTTGACTATCTACTGAAAAGTCAAACTTTGACTTTTTTAGTCAAAATCAAGTGTCAAGATTCATTTTTCATCAAAACATGCCAAATTATGAAACTTGTTCATCAAGAAACCAAGAATTACAAATTAGGGTTTGAAATGAAGAAATTTCATAACTTAGAAATTTTCTAAGTTATGAAATTTCCTAATTTTTTCCTAACTTTGTCCCATCTTTTCATCAAGATACATTTGGATTCAAACAAAACTCAAAACATGAAAGTTATAGTCGATTGCAAAATCTACAACTTTGATTCACAAAGTTTCCTCAAACTAGGCTTTTAGCTCAAGTTATGATTTTTGGAATAGGGGTCCAAAACATTCTTAACTTAGAAATTTTTTGACCTATTTTAGGCAGGATTTTTGCCTAACTTCATGGCCACTTTTCACATACTTCCACTTGGAATTTCAACTTACATTACAAAGATGTATTGTAGTACACATTCCAAGCTTTCCAAATTGTCCAAGAACTTCTCAAACACCCTTGTGGTTAGGGAGAATCGAATTGGCAAAGTTGGGCAAAATCCACTTTTGTTCATGACCAAATGCATGTTCATAACTTGGGCATTTTTGAAATCAGCTTGTACAAGCTAGGTTACAGGCCTCTAATCCCTTTATTACTCAATAATTCAATGCTAAACCATTGTGTCAAGATGTTATTTCATTCATTTTGGCAATACAAGTTAGATTAATCCATAATTAGAAAAAGCATTTTAGCCATTTTGATAAAGTTACACTTTATGTCAAAACACAAATCAAAGAGGTACAAGCCAAATCTTTTGGGCACAAGTTCATGAACCAATACCACTGATCAAGAGTGATTTGTGCAGCATGTTTGAGGGGCCTGTGGGAGCCTGGAATCCAAGTTGACAAACTTTGCTTATCTAAGAAGAAAACTTGCATATTGAAACACATCTCTCATTCCTGCAAGAAGCAGCTCAAGCAAACTTTGTAAACACTTTCCAAACATCAAACCAAGCCTGAAACACGAGCCTACCATATTCCAAACCTCATCATTCATCAAAACATCATTGTGCTGCACAAAACAGGGTATCCCTGCAGATTGAGTTGCACAACTCAATCCATTCGTGCGCCTTGGCCAAAACCACTTCATACACACTCCATAACATCCATACAAACTATCCCAAGCCCTAGCTACAGACTGTAACACCTCTAACCAAGCTTGCCATTTTCACTTTTTCTGTTTTGCAGGTTGACTTCTATAGCTCGATTCAGTTAGTTTCAAAGTAAGCTAGAGGTTGAAGAAGCATCCCTGAACTTCAAGCAAGTTGTACAAGTCCTCAAGTTCCATTGAAAGTACCTCCATTGTTGTACACGTATCAAGCTGAAACAGGTAAAAACATGGACTCCTATCTCTCAATCTAGGAAGAGTTAGGCTTAGGTTTATGAATGAAACATGCTCTACTCATGGCCCTGAAGCTACGCATATAATTACTTTGCATTTATGTTGTGTGTACTGAGAGAATTTTGAACCTGAACATTAGAAAAAACTTAGGTCAGAAATTGGGGATGAAGAAATTCTCCCTCGTTTCTTAGAGTTAAGTCAAGTTTTTTATATGTTTGGATTCGTCTCTTGATGCTCTACATTTTTGGTGTTATGAGTTTTGCTTGAAAGTCCAGGAATCAGGAGTTAGGAAACGCGCGTTTTTGTTTGTTCAAACAAGTCTGGAGGTTGAAGATGACTGGCTTGGGCTGGGCCTGAGTCAGTCCTACTTTTTGCACCCCTTTTTTCAATTTGCACCCCCCTGGCCCATTGTATGAAATATTTGTCATTTTTTATTTTTTCTTTTTGATTCTGATTTTATATTTTTATTCAAGCATGAAAAAACACTAAAAATATATTTCTCACATTTTTTGCATTTTATTTGGTATTTATTTTGTTTCATTTAGTTTCATATGTAAATAAATATATATATACTCTTATTTAAAATACTAAAAATAATACAAATACATTTTATTTTCTGATTTAATTTTATTTTATCTTTTGAAAGCATTTTCTAAAAAATATACTTTTTTTTGTAAATAATAAATATTTTTATTTTTTATATATATTTAATATATTTAGTACATAATATAAATACTTATATTTATTAGAATATTTAGGATAAAAATACAAAAATAATACATTTTTATTTTTATTAATATTTGACCTCAAAAGTCGCCTTTTTACAATATACTTCCTTTTTATTTATTTTTTGTATATAATTAATAAATATTGTATATAATACATAATAAATACCTTTTTATTTGCAAAATTAGGGTTTTGCCCTAAACATGAAAATATCCAAAAATTAACCTTTTATTATTTTTATTTCACTTGTAAATAAATCATACACTTACACAAATACATTGATACACTTACATTACCTTATTCTTGTACATTTGATACATATTATATTTGCGATTGATTCGATTTGGTTGTAAATATTGGGATACCACTCTCCTATTAAGTCTCATCCCCATTTGAACATTTGTACCCCCATTCCCATGATTATTGTGTAATAATTTAGGACTTTTAATTCCGCATTTTAAAGCTTTCTAAATATGCCATGATAGACTTAGGGTTTGTATGCAAATCAAAAATAACCAATAGCTTGACCTAATTCAAAGACAAAAAGCATGAAAATGAATAACACCAATCACACTTGCACCCCTAGGGTTACTCCATTTGTTGCCTTCAATAATGGGCCATTTTGCATGTTGAGTTTCTTTGGCAAAACAAAACAAATCAAATGATCATAGTCCCTCGATGATGCTTTCAAAAGTTGCCTAAAAATGATCAAGTCCCTTAAAGGAAAAATTGCCAAAGACACTTGGCACCATTGCTATCATGGTCTAAACGATGACCCGCGACTGTCCCGTTAAACATCCTAACGCAAGATTGTCCACCCAAATACAATGGTGGAACAAACTTGTTAAAAGGGTTAAAACATAGAAAAAATCTTTGAGTACAATAGGGGTAGACAACTCTTAGTTACTTGAACAAACCTGCAAAAACACTTGCCTACTTTTCAAAACCCACTCCACAAACACTTTCAAAACAAACTTTCAAAAACATTTGAAACATCTTTTCGAAAAGATACACACCTTTGTAAAACACTCAAACACGAGTCATTACAACGGTTGCCTAGACAAGGCGTCTTTTTCAAAACATTTTCAAAACACACACACACACCACAATTTCAAGCAATTGAAAATCAAAGGCAAGTGATCTAAACAAGTAACTAAGAGCCCATGGATAACCATGGATGAAAAGGGTGCTAATACCTTCCCTTTTCATAATCTACCCCCCCGAACCCACGAAACATCTCAAAAGGTTTTTCCTGTGCTTTTTAACCTTTCCTTTAGGATAAAATAAAAAGTCGGTGGCGACTCTTGCTAAACCGAACAAGTGCGAATACAAACGCAAAACCTCAAGTCAGTTCTCCCACCGTATCACAGAACTGGCGACTCTGCTGGGGATAATCTAAAAGTGGGGTTACCTTAGGGTTTAGATCACCTTTACATTCTTGCTTTGATTGCTTTGATTGCTTTATTTTTGGGTCCTTGTTTGGGTTTGTTGTAAATCCTACACCCGGATTTGGGGCACCTTTTTAGGTAAATAGCAATAAAATTGTGAGGGAACTGTGCGGGGTATACCGACATGGTTGAAGCAGTAAGCTATGTTAGTGTGACATATTTGTGAGTACCGGTAACCCTTGAGTTCAATCAAGGAGAGTACGGGGCCGCTGAGTGATATCGTGAAGCACTAACGAACTCTTAGAACCTTAATTGACCATCCTAGCCTTTTTAGGGGTAGTGAGATGACCGACTTTGGTGCAGTCCGAAGTTGGTAGATACTCGATACTACACTCATTGAGGATTGTTTTCTTGGAATATTTTGGTCGCCAGTTAAGTGGCTAAACCAAAACAATGAACACAGAAAACAATCCAATGATATTGAGCTCCTTAGAACCCAGTTTCTATTTTAGGACAGGATGAGCCAACTAACTTCAAGAGGGTACTTACCTACAAACCCCATGCAAGCCTAAACCTAAGGACTTGTTTGCTTTGTGTGAATATGATTACCTGTATATACACTTACTTGCTTTTGCATACATGTACATAACATCATACCATCATACCATTGCATACACCCTGCATAAGGACTAACCCATTTCAAGGATCTCAAGGGTTTGTGATGCAGTCATGATGAATCAAATGTCTAGCAAGGGGCAAAGGGGATTTATTTTCCTCTAGCCAAGGTTAATGACTTGAGTCAGGGGCTATGACCCACTCGATATGGTGAGCTTTGACTCTTGAAGAAGGACTCTCGGCGACATGAAGTTCCTTCAATCAAGCTACCGGATCCCGATTCTAACAATTTTCTTGTTTACCCCGCGAGATCCTTGAAAACATTGCATGCATACATACATATCATTGCATTACAGGTACCCTTTCTACAGGTCACTTACCTTCTCCGCTGTTTATTTCAGCAATCATTATGAATCCTGAACCATCCACTGAACAAGCTATCCAGGCCCTCCAGGCCCAGAATGCCCAGTTCCAGGAGTTTGTAATGAGCCTAGCCCAGGGTCAACAGGACTTGCAAACTCTGATTCTGAAAGAGAAGAAGAAGAAGAATAAGAAGAAGAAGATTGTTTTGTTCAACACTAGACGCATATCTGGGAATGGATTACCGAATGAGGCTGAGTTGACTACCTCATCTGTAGGCAAGGACAGTCCCCAAGAGGGAAGGGTTCCTAGTCCCGTGGTCTCCGACAACGAGACGGATTTCAATGATGAACAGTATCCTCCTGCCGAAGACAGGTACAAACAGCTCGAAGACCGTTTAAGTGTTATGGAAATACAGAAGGTGCCCGACTTGGACTTCGAAGATCTAGGTCTATCCTCTGGGGTGGTGATCCCACACAAGTTCAAGGCACCTGCCTTTGCAAAGTACGACGGGGCTTCCTGCCCTAAGCTGCATCTCAGATCATATGTAAGGAAGATCCAACCTTACACTGCAGACAAGAATCTATGGATCCATTTCTTCCAGGATAGTCTTTCAGGGACTCAACTCGAATGGTTCTATCAGCTGAATGAAACCAATATTCATAACTGGGAGGACTTGGCTACTGCATTTATAAGCAGTATCAGTATAATTCCGACCTCGCTCCCACGCGTATCCAACTCCAGGGTATGTCACTTGGGACGGGTGAAGGTTTTAAGGAGTATGCGCAAAAGTGGAGAGACCTGGCTGGAAGGGTGCAGCCACCTTTGACTGACTGTGAGCTCGTGGACATGTTCTTGGGGACCCTGTCTGGTCCTTTCTTCAATCATCTAATTGGGAATTCTTCTGCTGGGTTTACAGACCTCATTCTGACTGGTGAAAGGATAGAAGCCGGCATCAAGTCTGGGAAGATACAAAAGGGTGACTTCTCTAACACTGAGATGAAACCATTCAAGAAAGAATCTAGTGTTGTCTATGGTTCAAAAGGGTAGAATAGGTCCGAGCACCGCCAAGCTGTCAACGCGGTAGTTATTTCAAAACCGGCCAGTGCTCCTCAACATCGCAACCAACAAAGGGAAGAGAGACCTAGAAGGCAATTCACTCCCCTCAGCATGACCTTGTCCCAGATATTGCCACAGTTGCTGGAGACCAATTTGGTAACTCTAAGGTACCCTCCTAAGAATCCCAACAAGACACCTTCGAGGTATAACCCCAACGCCCGCTGCGCTTATCATTATGACAGCCCGGGGCATGCTACAGATGATTGTTGGACTTTGAGGAATAAGGTTCAGGACCTAATCGACGCAAAAGAGGTCCAGTTCGAAGCACCCGATGTTCCCAATGTGATCACTCCTCCTATGCCAAATCATTGAGATTGTTTTTGTTTCATTCGAATTTTCAAGTTGTAATTTCTTGTGTTATTCAAACAATTAACTGTTAATGTCAAACTCTGTTTCATTAATGCATTGCATATGTCTGTCTTGAATTCATCCATTCATTTTCACTACTCTTATGTTTTCTTTATGATATTTAACTCTTGATAAAAAAACTGCAAGCCTTTAGAGGGAGGATGATGAAACAATATCGTAATCTCACACAGTATGCTTTTGAACAGACCTTGCTGATGATGTACAGGCATTTCTTTCAATTCCCAAACACTGGAGTTATAAGGAAGATAATCCCTAGTCAACCCCTTTGAGCCAAAGAAGTAGGAGTTTTCCATTCTAAACAAATCAAAACCTTTGATATAAACCTGGGGCAGGGTAGTCTCTCAGTTAATCCAAAAAGGTGCGCATTAAAGTCGCAAACTCTCAATTCGTAATACAACGAATGACATCAAAAACATTCCTTTGGAATCAAAAGACAAGGGTGGTTCCCTATCACATAGGCAGTCAATCTCTCAAAGGAGAAAAGCCCAACAAGCCAAAACCTGTAAAGGAGGCTTAAGAAAGCTGGGGCATCCCGCTGACTGTGATCTCGAAAACAGAGACAGTCAGGCAAAAGTTAGGGATAACAAATCAAAATCAAAATAGAGAGGTCATTACAAATCCTCAACAACATGGAAAATTTTGCAAAAGAAAAAAGGAGATGATGATTGTCTCCCAAATTCAATTGGTGAACCATCACCCAAAAGGTCGTTCCAAACTCGAATAGAGTGCGACGCACAATTAACTGAGCTTAGGGTTGAAGAACATCACGAAGAGCAGGTGGGTACAAATATACTTTGAGCCTTTATCTTTTGTTTCTTAAACCGTGAACCAGGCCACGTTACAACCCTTCAAAAGTCCTAATTGAAGCATGGGTTAGTTCGAAAGCATACTGCTACAAAAGGTATTCTGACTCCTGTAAGGCTTTGCTCTAAAATCTTGTGTTGACTTGTCTTATAAAAAAGTTTTCTGCTAAAAAATGCATTTTTCAAAACTTCGAGACAAACATAAAACTTTGCATTGCTTGAATATCACTGTTTGCATTTGACTATTTGTTTGACAGCGAAGAAATTCATACAGCGAATGTTCAGAGGAACGAAAACTCTCTCAGTGAGTAAAATCACTTCAAAAAGGATGACACTTCCATTACAAATCTCCTATCAACAGGGGGGCATGACATGTCACCATCCAATTAACCTAGGGCAGTCCAGTCAAGGTTTCAACAGATCTTTCAAAGTTTAGTTAACCTGGGGCAGTCCAGTCAAGATTTCAACAAAATCTCTCAATTGCAGATTAACCTGGGGCAAGTCTCCGTCACCATCACTTGGGGCATTCGAATGTCAAATCTCAAGGGTTACGAACAGTCCAAGTTTCCTGGAAATATCACAAAGCATCCGGTGCTAGGGGCAGTGATGAAACCTCTCCGAAATCTTTATGAAAAGAAATTCAAGCGTCCTCGAGAAGATGTCACCTCTCCGGCAGATCGACAGCAAGGTTATTTCCCACCAGAGCTTATAACTGGGTTATCCTCAGCTAATTACCACGGAAAGATCGTCCTCGGAGAAGTTCTTCCTATTCCCTAGCGAAGTTCATCAAATTCCCCAGCATAACATATCAATGGTATCCCCAGCGAAGCTCTCATCAAAACCTCAGCGAAGTATCTCTTCCCACAGAGTAATTCCCCGCAGAGTAATCTCTCTAACAAGTTTATCCCCCAGCGGAGTCATCTTCTCCTACCGGTTTATTCTTGCAACCATCATCCCCAGTGGAAGCGAAGAACTCTACTCTTCAGCATCAGCCCAGGATTCAACGAACTCCCCGGAATTCGTCAAGGATTTATTTTCCCAGACAAAGATACAGCACATTGTCATACATCATGATACATGCATATACGCATCATATCATACAATCTCATTTATGTTGAGAACATCATTGCTTGATCCATATCATGCATTGCATATGACTGACCTTTACCTTTCAGGAAGGATACAGTTAAATGATCAGCTTTGTCAAAGTAGACAAATACAATCAAAGAAGACAAATCCAGTCAAAAAAGACATGTACAGTTAAATCCCAAAGGTTTTTCTGATGCTCATCCAGTCAAAGAAGACAAGTCCAGTTGAAATTAATTCCTAAAGTCATTAAAGACAACCTGTCATTTTAGACACTCGTCGTTATAGACACCCGTCATTATAGACAACCTATCATTATAGACAATCCGTCATTAAAGACAATCTGTCAGTAAGGACAACCCGTCAATAAAGACAATCCGTCATTGAAGACAATCCGTCACCGAAGACAATCCGTCACTAAAGACAATCCGTCAATGTAGACATCCGTCAGTAAAGATAACCCGTCAATAAAGACAATCCGTCATTGAAGACAATCTGTCACCGAAGACAATCCGTCAATAAAGACAATCCGTCATTGAAGACAATCCGTCACCGAAGACAATCCGTCACTAAAGACAATCTGTCAATGTAGACACCCGTCAATGTAGACAACCTGTCAATAAAGACAACCTGTCATTAAAGACAACCCGTCATTTTAGACACCTGTCGTTATAGACACCCGTCATTATAGACAATCCGTCATTAAAGACAATCCGTCAGTAAAGACAACCCGTCAATAAAGACAATCCGTCATTGAAGACAATCCGTCACCGAAGACAATCCGTCACTAAAGACAATCCGTCAATGTAGACATCCGTCAGTAAAGACAACCCGTCAATAAAGACAATCCGTCATTGAAGACAATTCGTCACCGAAGACAATCCGTCACTAAAGACAATTCGTCAATGTAGACACCCGTCAATGTAGACAACCTGTCAATAAAGACAACCTGTCATTAAAGACGACCTGTCATTAAAGACGACCTGTCATTGAGATAGCCTGTCAATGAAGACAGCCCGTCCATGAAGACAACTCGTTAAAAAGAGACAACTCGTCAAAGAAGACAACACCTCCCCCGGTTCAGTTAAATTGGTTCCTAAAAGATTTTTCTGAGATAACCTGTCAGTAGAGACAACCCATCAACCCTTTGAAGTTCCAGATTCGATACCTGTATCCAGCCAGGGCATATCTGTAGACGACCAATTCCAGATTCGATACCTGTATCTAGCCAGGGCATATCTGTAGACGACCAATTCCAGATTCGATACATGTATCTAGCCAGGGCATATCTGCGTGAAGAGTTTGAAGATCAACCCATGTAACAGGCCAGGAAATTATCTTTCTTTCTCAGGTACGCAAGTTCTCGCTAAGGAATCTCTTACGCGATCGACACCCCGGATGGCATCTTTAAGCCCATCCCCACAACTATCCATTACATTTCCAGATGGCATCTTTAAGCCCATCCCCCGACAAGGTTCTGTCACATCTACAGATGGCATATTTAAGCCCATAACCAAATGGCATCTTTAAGCCCATTTCCAGATGGCATCTCTAAGCCCATCCTCCTACCAACAATCTCCAGATGGCATCTTTAAGCCCATTCCCAGATGGCATCTTTAAGCCCATCCCCCGACAAGGTTTTGTCACATCTGCAGATGGAATCTTTAAGCCCATCACCAAATGGCATCTTTAAGCCCATTTCTAGATGGCATCTCTAAGCCCATCCTCCTACCAACAATCTCCAAATGGCATCTTTAAGCCCATTCCCAGATGGCATCTTTAAGCCCATCCCCCGACAAGTTTCTGTCACATCTCCAGATGGCATCTTTAAGCCCATCACCAAATGGCATCTTTAAGCCCATTCCCTCTACCATCACATCATTGAGTGCAAATTTTTGGGCACTCTAGTGTCCAATCTCCTTTTACCCTCGAGTCGCGAAAGGCAAACTTGCCAATCTAACTCTTCAGGTTCAAGAAGATTGAACAGGGGCAACTGTTGTACCCTAAAATTTTCCCTCTCATTTCATCAACATTTTCTCATCACAAGACCCTTGGAGCTCAAGATCAAGTTAGGGTTTACTCTGCTCAAGACTCCTCCTTGCACTGTTGACCCAAATTATGGTTTGGGTTTGCACAAAGATGTTTTGACCTAAAATGCCCAAAATGACTTTCATGCTTCATGTTGGACTCACAAGCTTATCCATACCAAGTTTCAAGCCTTGATTCCAATCTTTGCCCAGTCAATTGGACAGTTGACCTAGAAATCAGCTGTATTGGGGAAAAAGTCAACTGTGGCCAATTGACAGTCAAACCTCATGATTTTTGACCCACATCAACATTATGAACTCATATGTACCATTTGACCAAGTTTGGATCACAGTTCCACAAGAAATTTGATCAGATCACCAAAAGGCCTAAATGGTCATTTTTATGGTTTTGAATGCACAAAGGCAATTTTTGACTGTTTGACCTAACCAATGGCAAACCAAGCTCACATATGGACTCAAGGACTCAATTACATTGTCTTGACATGTTCAACAAGTTCAAAAGATCCCAAATGCACAAGATTGACAGATGAATTTTCCAGTCAACTGATCCACATTTGACTGTGTATTGAAAAGTCAAACTTTGACTTTTTTGGTCAAAATCAAGTGTCAAGATTCATTTTTCATCAAAACATGCCAAATTATGAAACTTGTTCATCAAGAAACCAAGAATTACAAATTAGGGTTTGAAATGAAGAAATTTCATAACTTAGAAATTTTCTAAGTTATGAAATTTCCTAATTTTTTCCTAACTTTGTCCCATCTTTTCATCAAGATACATTTGGATTCAAACAAACCTCAAAACATGAAAGTTATAGTACATTGCAAAATCTACAACTTTGATTCACAAAGTTTCCTCAAAAGAGGCTTGTAGATCAAGTTATGATTTTTGGAATAGGGGTGCAAAACATTCTTAACTTAGAAATTTTTTGACCTATTTTAGGCAGGATTTTTGCCTAACTTCATGGCCACTTTTCACATACTTCCACTTGGAATTTCAACTTTCATTAAAAAGATGGATTGTAGTACACATTCCAAGCTTTCCAAATTGTCCAAGAACTTCTCAAACACCCTTGTGGTTAGGTAGAATCGAATTGGAAAAGTTGGGCAAAATCCACTTTTGTTCATGACCAAATGCATGTTCATAACTTGGGCATTTTTGAAATCAGCTTGTACAAGCTAGGTTACAGGCCTCTAATCCCTTTCTTACTCAATAATTCAATTCTAAACCATTGTGTCAAGATGTTATTTCATTCATTTGGGCAATACATGTTAGATTAATCCATAATTAGAAAAAGCATTTTAGCCATTTTGATAAAGTTACACTTTATGTCAAAACACAAATCAAAGAGGTACAAGCCAAATCTTTTGGGAACAAGTTCATGAACCAATCCCATTGATCAAGAGTGATTTGTGCAGCATGTTTGAGGGGCCTGTGGGAGCCTGGAATCTAAGTTGATAAACTTTGCTTATCTAAGAAGAAAACTTGCATATTGAAACACATCTCTCATTCCTGCAAGAAGCAGCTCAAGCAAACTTTGTAAACACTTTCCAAACATCAAACCAAGCCTGAAACACGAGCCTACCATATTCCAAACCTCATCATTCATCAAAACACCATTGTGCTGCACAAAACAGGGTATCCCTGCAGATTGAGTTGCACAACTTAATCCATTCGTGCGCCTTGGCCAAAACCACTTCATACACACTCCATAACATCCATACAAACTATCCCAAGCCCTAGCTACAGACTGTAACACCTCTAACCAAGCTTGCCATTTTCACTTTTTCTGTTTTGTAGGTTGACTTCTATAGCTCGATTCAGTTAGTTTCAAAGCAAGCTATAGGTTGGAGAAGCATCCCTAAACTTCAAGCAAGCTGTACAAGTCCTCAAGTTCCATTGAAAGTACCTCCATTGTTGTACACGTATCAAGCTGAAATAGGTAAAAACATGGACTCCTATCTCTCAATCTAGGAAGAGTTAGGCTTAGGTTTATGAATGAAACATGCTTTACTCATGGCCCTAAAGCTACCCATATAATTACTTTGCATTTATGTTGTGTGTACTGAGAGAATTTTGAACCTGAACATTAGAAAAAACTTAGGTCAGAAATTGGGGATGAAGAAATTCTCCCTCGTTTCTTAGAGTTAAGTCAAGTTTTTTATATGTCTGGATTCGTCTCTTGATGCTCTACATTTTTGGTGTTATGAGTTTTGCTTGAAAGTCCAGGAATCAGGAGTTAGGAAACGCGAGTTTTTGTTTGTTCAAACAAGTCTGGAGGTTGAAGATGACTGGCTTGGGCTGGGCCTGAGTCAGTCCTACTTTTTGCACCCCTTTTTTCAATTTACACCCCCCTGGCCCATTGTTTGAAGTATTTGTCATTTTTGATTTTTTCTTTTTGATTCTGATTTTATATTTTTATTCAAGCATGAAAAAACACTAAAAATATTTTTCTCACTTTTTTGCATTTTATTTGGTATTTATTTTGTTTCATATGTAAATAAATATATATATACTCTTATTTAAAATACTAAAAATAATACAAATACATTTTATTTTCTGATTTTATTTTATTTTATCTTTTGAAAACATTTTCTAAAAAATATACTTTTTTTTGTGAATAATAAATATTTTTATTTTTTATATATATTTAATATATTTAGTACATAATATAAATACTTATATTTATTAGAATATTTAGGAAAAAAATACAAAAATAATACATTTTTATTTTTATTAATATTTGACCTCAAAAGTCACCTTTTTACAATATACTTCCTTTTTATTTATTTTTTGTATATAATTAATAAATATTGTATATAATACATAATAAATACCTTTTTATTTGCAAAATTAGGATTTTGCCCTAAACTTGAAAATATCCAAAAATTAACCTTTTATTATTTTTATTTCACTTGTAAATAAATCATACACTTACACAAATACATTGATACACTTACATTGCCTTATTCTTGTACATTTGATACATATTATATTTGCGATTGATTTGATTTGGTTGTAAATATTGGGATACCACTCTCCTATTAAGTCTCATCCCCATTTGAACATTTGTACCTCCATTCCCATGATTATTGTGTAATAATTTAGGACTTTTAATTCCGCATTTTAAAGCTTTCTAAATATGCCATGATAGACTTAGGGTTTGTATGCAAATCAAAAATAACCAATAGCTTGACCTAATTCAAAGACAAAAAGCATGAAAATGAATAACACCAATCACACTTGCACCCCTAGGGTTACTCCATTTGTTGCCTTCAATAATGGGCCATGTTGCATGTTGAGTTTCTTTGGCAAAACAAAACAAATCAAATGATCATAGTCCCTCGATGACGCTTTCGAAAGTTGCCTAAAAATGATCAAGTCCCTTAAAGGAAAAATTGCCAAAGACACTTGGCACCATTGCAATCATGGTCTAAACGATGACCCGCGCCTGTCCCGTTAAACATCCTAACGCAAGATTGTCCACCCAAATACAATGGTGGAACAAAATTGTTAAAAGGGTTAAAACATAGAAAAAATCTTTGAGTACAATAGGGGTAGACAACTCTTAGTTACTTAAACAAACTTGCAAAAACACTTGCCTACTTTTCAAAACCCACTCCACAAACACTTTCAAAACAAACTTTCAAAAACATTTGAAACATCTTTTCGAAAAGATACACACCTTTGTAAAACACTCAAACACGAGTCATTACAACGGTTGCCTAGACAAGGCGTCTTTTTCAAAACATTTTCAAAACACACACACACACACCACAATTTCAAGCAATTGAAAATCAAAGGCAAGTGATCTAAACAAGTAACTAAGAGCCCATGGATAACCATGGATGAAAAGGGTGTTAATACCTTCCCTTTTCATAATCTACCCCCCCGAACCCACGAAACATCTCAAAAGGTTTTTCCTGTGCTTTTTAACCTTTCCTTTAGGATAAAATAAAAAGTCGCTGGCGACTCTTGCTAAACTGAACAAGTGCGAATACAAACGCAAAAGGACGGCCCTTTTTTAGTATAAAAGTAGATAGCTGTTAGAAGTTTACTCAAAACATCTTTGCACATACACAAAAACTACTTTTCAAAAACATTTTCAAGACACTTTGTATACTTTCTCCACATTCCCGAGAAACATTACAAAGTTTGGGATACCAAGGCATTTTCAAAACAAACTTTCAAAACACACAAAGCACAAAGGTATTTTCAAAATGAGCAAACCTCTAAGAGCGCGTAGATAACTACGGATGGAAAGGGTGCTAACACCTTCCCTTTCCATAATCTACCCCCCTTACTCAGAAAATCTCGAAAAGGTCTTTTTATGTTCTTTTCACCCTTTCCTTAATTTGGATAAAATAAAAGTCGGTGGCGACTCTTGGTTACTGCAACATTTTCGAACACAGACGCAAGACCAGTATTAAATAATCGTTTATGCCACCGTATCACACCTACATAACCTATTAGGAGGAATTAGAGTCATATTTCGTAGTTCGCAGTTGGTTTGTATTTTTTATGAATTGCGAAGATATTCGCATTTTCCGTAGGTTTAGTTAGGGTGTCATGAATAGAAGAGATTGTTAGACTAAATGCGCAGTCGATTTGAATGATTTCGCAATCAATTTTGAAAATTGTTTATTGACTTAATTTGATTTTGAAAATGGATTGTAGTTGGTTGAATATTTTTTTAATATATTATTTATTAAAGAAATAATTCTATTTAAATGCATGAATAAAAATAAGCTTTAATGCAATAAATGAAAATAATATTTTAATGAGTTTAGAAGTAAAAATTTGTATGATAAATAATAATAATAATAATAATAATAATAATAAATATAAAATTAAAAATATTAAATACCTAATATTAATATATAATAATTATTATAATTAAAGAAAACATAAAATTATGAAAAATAATAAAATAAATAGAATAAATAAAATATTTAAAAAAACGTAGGGGGTGCGAAATATATTGAGGTAGTAAAATGATGGGGTGATAAAACCATGGGCCTGAATTCAGATATTGAATTTAGGCCCAAAGGCCAAGGGGGTGTAGGTTTGAGTTACATAGTAAATTGGGGGGGAGGGGGGGGGGGTATGATAAGTGGAGGGCCTTGGGCCAGAGAGTTGGTCAAGAGGCCCAACATGGTTCGTATAGTCCATTGAGATTGTGTGTGGACGCATGCATGATGCTACGGTGATCTCGCGCAGTATGATGCATTTGATTATGATCGTAAGGACGTGATGGAGGGTGTATGGTGGTAGTGACAGATTATCATGCACTGAATTATTTAATACAATATATATTTTTACAAAATAGAAGAAAAAAACATTTCACTCTTCATCTCTCTCTTCACTTGGCTTTCTCTATCGTTCTCTCTTCTTCTTTAAACATAAACCCTAAAAAATACCTATCCCCCGGCGATAGCCTCCAATCTCTTCTCTTCCGATATCACCACCAAACTCATACAAAACTTATCAACTCCAACAAACTCAAATAACAACCATTATAAAAAAGCAACAAAACAAAAGTTGGGTTTCCCTAACCTTAAATCGTCACTATTTTTTTAGCTAGCTTCTGATTTGGGGTTTTTTGGATGATCTTTCGCTTCTTTTTGGCAGGTAGGACGACATTGAAGATGACAGAAATGGTGGACGGTGAAGTACGGCGGCGATGGAATAGCTAGCAGTAGCGGTTGAAGAATTGAGCGGCAGCGAACTAAGGTTTTCGTGAACAGTTTTCTCCCCCTCCTTTCTGTATTTTTTTGGGCTGTTTTATAGTGATTTAGGAATAGTATATTAGGAATCAATTTAATTTGTTGTTACTAATTTAGGAAATTTTCAAATTGTAATTGATTAGGGTTAGTATCCCATCTGTAGATCTGTATAAGTTCATCGATAATTTCAATTAGTTTCTTTTTTTAATCGATTTTGTCTGTATTAACTTTTTGAATGCTAATGAAATTTGTTTCTACTTTGGAGTCTTGTTTCTGTATTTAGGTTTTATTGTACTAAGGACATGAAGAATGTTCTTGGACTGCATTGATTCTGATTTAAATCCAATTCCCTTGATTCATACAGTAATAGTTTAGAGCAAGTAAGGCACACATTTTTTGTTGAGTCCAAACAGTAGTCGTTTGTTTTTGTTTTGGGCCAAATGCTTGGTTTTATTGGGCCAAGCATTCTCTGTCTATTTGAAGCAACAAAGATTTAAAGGAGATGGGCATTTGAATTTTAATGGCCCAACATTTTTGCAATCTATCAGACCTTTGCATTCAAATCAAAAGGAGAGACACATTTTCCTAAAACTAAAAATGGGCCAGAAGTTTGGGCTTGGAAAAAAAGCCTTCCCTGTTTAATACTAAAACAAGATTTTTTATTAAATTATAATGATCTAAAAAAGATCAGTAATGATATATATATATATATATATATATATATATATATATATATATATATATATATATATATATATATATATATATATATATATATATATATATATATATATATATATATATATATATATATATATATATATATATATATATATATATATATATATATATATATATATATATATATATATATATATATATATATATATATATATATATATATATATATATATATATATATATATATATATATATATATAATAATGATAATGATTAAAAGTAATAAAAAAGATAACAATGTTAATAATGATAATAACAGTTCTTAAAACAAAAGAATGATCGGGCCATATCAATTAGGCTTTAACAAATACAAATGAATTTCTTTAAACACCCTCTTTTAAAAGAGAGAAACCTTTATGGGCCTTAAAATTGGACTTTAACAAAAGAGAATTTTTTTATACACCCTCCTTAAAATAAAAGAACCTTAATGGGCCTTAATGAAATGATTTGCTCATACTTATTTTAAAACAAAACACATCCCATGAGACGAACTTCAATTTAAAACCTAATGGAACATCAGATATTGATGGTCCATTTTAAATTTATACACCCTCTTTATGTTTTACTCCTGAACTAAAATAAAAGTTATATAATATGATTCAATTGAAAGAAACCTAAATATAAGGGTAGGGAAAATTTGGGGTATGACACTTTCCCCTATTTAATCATCTTTTGATTGAACTGTGCGAGAATACACAGGTCTCGCACATTTTGATCGGAAGTATATTAAATATTGGAAGAACCCGAAATTTGTCTGAAAGATCATAAGAATGTGATATACAACATTCTTATGAAAGCGGATAGTAGGTATAGATGATGATGTACCATCTCCAGCGTTTGAACCAAAGTTTTGATTTAGCTTAGATATGATGACACGGATAACTCGTCAGCATCTAAAAGAAATTGTAAATTTTACATATTTACCATAACCTAGGAGGTAACTGATACAAGTTTGAAAAGTTGTCTCACTAACGCTTGGAGACTAATATAGTAAGTTTGGTTTGATTTGATTTTGTTTATTCGTTGTGACCTAGGGGAGGGATAAAACAAATTTTAACAACAGATTGATGCATGGAGACTGACGCAAAGAGCTATATCGCAGAAAAAACTGATAACAAACATTGATGCATGGAGACTGATGCAATGAGTTAAACCGAGGAAGAAATTCTGATGGTGACATTGTTTCCTAGAGACTGACACATTGGATTATACCGTTGGAAAAGTAATATAAAAATATTTCAGCATGGAGACTGATGCAATAGAAAGAGTATGGTAAATGTATTGCTGCATGGAGACTGACACAATGGAAGGAGTTTGATAACATCACTGCATGGAGGCTGACACAATGAGCTAGATTACGAAGAGAGAACATACTGTTGCATGGAGACTGACACAATATATCATATTATAGATAAAGAAACACATTGTCGCGTGTAGACTGAGGCAACAGGTTAGAGTTTGATAACAACGCTGCATGGAGACTGATGCAATGGGTTGAATTGCATATTTCACAATATTACTGCATGGAGCCTGACACAATGGATTATACCGTAGAAAAAGTATGATAAAAATATTGCGGCATGGAGACTGATGCAGTAGACAGAGTCTGATAAAAGCATTACTGCATGGAGACTGACACAACGGAAGGAGTTTGATAACATCGCTGCATGGAGGCTGACACAATGAGCTAGATCGCGAAGAGAGAACATACTGTTGCGTGGAGACTGACACAATATATCATATTATAGATAAAGAAACACATTGTCGCGTGTAGACTGAGGCAATGGTTATAGTTTGATAACATCGCTGCATGGAGACTGACGCAGTGGGTTGAATTGCAGATTTCACAACATTGCTGCATGGAGCCTGACACAATGAGTTATATCATAAAGAAGGGGAAACATTGCCGTATGGAGTCTGACACACAATGAGTTAAATTTCACACATTGTTGCATAGATACTAACACAATGGGTGGAATTGTCTATTTCGCAACAATGCTGCCTGGAGTCTGACATAATGAGCTAGATCATGAAGAAAGAACATATTGTCGCGTGGAGACTGACACAATAAGTTAAATTACAGATTTCATACATTTTCGCATAGAGACTGACACAATGGGTGGAATTGCTAATTTCACAACATTATTGTCTAGGGTCTGACACAATGAGCTAGATCACAAAGAAATAACATATTGCTGCGTGGAGACTGACACAATAAGTTAAATATAGAAAATTTCATACATTATCGCATAGAGACTGACACAATGGGTGGAATATATAGGAAGTTGTTTTGAATGATCCACGTCTTAGATAACTAAATCAGAGATGGGGATGGATTTTACTGGTTATTTTCCTCTAACCGAGGTAAGAACTTATGGAGGGCCCTAAGATATTGGCTTCATCCAAAGTACATTTGGAGAAATGCCATGTGTTATATATATGTGTGATGTCTTATATTGATATGGAACCCATAGTGTATATGCACTGAGTGTGTGTGTATGCCCTGAGTATTTTGAAAATGTTTTTAATAATTCTCCTTCGCTAAAAAATCGGGTTCTTGTAGTCACCAACTTCCCAATGTTGTTTGTTGCCAATTATTATATCTCCAAGTTTATTTGAATTTGGTGAAAAGTGTCAACAATATCTTGATGTCTGTATCGTAGGTTCCAGTGTAGGTGTGGACGTATATGTGGATGCATGTGTAGACATGGATATAGGGGTAGGCGTGGAAATAGGCGCAGATCTTCTTTCGATGTTCTTCTAACTGGATTAAATGTTGACGCTTCATCAAATGCTCTTTGGTGTTTCCGTATGTTAGATTCACAAATTTTTTTGAATGACCTTGAGATTTTGATATGGTTATGTGTACGTCATGCTTGATATGAGGCTTTTTAACGGAAAATCTACTGCCGAGATTCGATCGTGAGTTACCTTCTTCCGAGGTCTTCTAGAAAATCGTCTGTCGAGATCTACCAGGAGAATCTAATGTTGAGATTCAATCTTAAATTACCTTCTGCCGAGGTCTTCTAAAAAAAATCATTTGTCGAGATTTAACCAGGGGAATCTACTATCAAGATTCGATTGAGAGATTACCTTTTGCCGCAGTCTTCTGGATCATCAATTTTCATGATCAACCAGGGGAATCTACTGCTGAGATTCAACATTGTATTACCTTCTGCCGAGGTCTTCTGGATAATCATCTGTCGAGATTAATTAGGAGAATCTATTATCGAGATTCAATCGTGAATTATCTTCTGTTGAGGTCTTACGGATAATCAACTGATATGATCAACCAAGGGAATCTACTATCGAGATTCTTTTATGAATTACCTTATGTCGAGGTCTTCTGGATAATCAACTACTGTGATCAACTAGGGGAATTCACTGTCGAGATTCTTTTGTGAATTAGCTTCTATCGAGGTCTTTTGGATAATCATATGTCGAGATTAACCAGGAGAATCTACTATCGAGATTCAATGTAGAATTTGTAGCTTGATTGACAATGATGATTGTCTTCACATGCAACAAGTTTTATGCTATGCGTGTATATTTGATTGATGCATGAAAGGTAATGATTGATTGATGCATGTAATGGGTGACTTGGATATGTGTAATGGATGTTGGATTTTGAAATACAAATACGTAATTGGGCTTTTTAAGAGATGTTCGACCCATGGTGTCGGACTTTGTTAGATGGATAAGATGATAAGTATGGCTTGATTTTGGATTAAAAATCCCTAATGCATGATTTATGCAGTCTTATGCTTTATGATTATGACTCATATGGTTTTTCGAATGATGCCCCTGTGATGGGTTGTGGATGATTAAAGCGTAGAGGTTTGCTTATGCAACAAGGTTGCTTGTCACATGATGGTTGAATGTTATGCTATCATGATTTCCCGATACTCGATTTGAACTTGAAGATTGCTTACTGTAGGAGAAAGATCTATTGGAGGTTATGAAAGTATACGAGGAGCTTGCCCTTATATGGAATGTCTTTCCTTAATTTGTTGGTAGGGTCTTGGAGGAGATTCTCTTTGATATGAGCTTAGAAACAGTTTGATCCTAATGTGAATGACCCCACTATTTTGTATTATGTCCCTGATTAAAAAACTCTTGAAAATGCTTGGCTTTGATGAAACACTTTTGAATCAACTCCTTTTGATCAAGCCTTGTAGTGGTTTTCCCCACCATTTGAATTTTGAAAGAGGTGCCCCTCAATCTCCTGGATCTGGAGGAAGTACCCTCAGAAATAAATTATACCTCACCATGAACTTAAAATATATTTCCCCAAGTATTCGGAGCTTGAAAAGTTTATACTTGAAGTTGCTTGAAGGGGAATTTGGACCATACGGGAGGTAGCATGAACCTGATATGCACTGCCCCAACATTTGAATCTTGGAATATTGCCCCTGAATCAAAGCCTTGATATATTTGTTAAAACGAGGGAACCGATTCATAACCCATTATGATATGACTTGATTAAGGAATGTTCCTTCAAAAGGTATACCCCTGATTGAACAGTGCTTTGAAATTTGATCTGGGTTAATTGAATTTCGGAATTATCACCCCTTGTCAATAGTATCTTCATGTGATATACCCCTACGATCATTAGAATTTGCCCTTGTTTATAAGGGTCCTCTTAGACGTTTTTCCCCAGTTATAAGCTTCTTGGAAAGGCTGCCTTTGATCAGACCATTTTTTGAAATCTCTTTGATTCTAAGTATTGATTCATAGATAAAATTGTACATTTTGAAAAGTAATTCCGTTTGATGCACATGCAAGTTCTTGAAATCGAATTTGATTATTGAAAATAAATGGATGATTAGAAATGGATATTAGAAGAAGCGAAGTAGTTAGAAATAATTTTAACAAACGTAGGAGTCAGTTTAACACAAATTTTTCCGAGTATGCTTTCATAGTGAACCTAGCTTCAATTAGAACTTTTGAAGGTTGTAACGTGGCCATGGTTCATGGTTAAAGAAAAAATATATATAAGGCTCAAAATTTATTTATCCCACCCCATTCTCCTTGATGTTCTCCACTCCTAAGTTCAATTAATCCAACATATGTGTTTTAATCCCCAAGAGAAGTTTTGTAGTCGCGTAGATGATGAGAAGCGTAGATAAAGATCCAAGCGCCGATGAAAAGCATTGATAAGATCCAAGCATTTGATAAGATCCAAGCTTTGATGAGAATCCTCGATGATTCTTGAGGTAGCAGTCACAAGATTTTTCTCTAATTTATGTGTTTTCAATCCCTTATTTTTGCATGGACCGATTCTTTTAAATTTTGGTCCATTGGGATAACCTAACTTTTTCCTAAGTCAAGTTTTTTTATTGTTACTAGACTTAACGAGCTTTCTTTTTTTCAAATTTCTCTTCTTTTTTTTTTCTTTTGATTTTGAAAAATTGTGACTGCTTATGTTGGTATTGTAAGCTTCATTTTCATCATTTCCTCGATCTTGATTGACATACTGAGGGAAAAGATGTTGTGGACTATGTCTTTGTTGATTCCTCGATCTTGGATTATGAATGTGAGGAAAAGGATGTGCTCGAAACTTTTCTTAGATCATTTCCTTAATGATATGTCGAGGAAAGAGATATGCTTGAACATTTTGTTTAGACAAATCACTTCTCTTGAGAATAGAATGTGTCATTGAATTAATTGAAAACTACCTTCCCCTGGTTAAGATTAAGGGTTTTTTTAGAAAATAGAAATAACTCTGACTTCTGGCTCGAGGGGGTTAACTATGGATTAACTCCTTATTTCTCAATTGTTTAGGAAGTGATATAATGCCTTACATCGTCAGCTAAGCCTTACTGTTAAAAAGCATACGTCAGCAAAATTTGATTATTTTGTATTTTCATCAATCTCCATCAAAGTTTGTTAAAGTTATGCAATGGAAGATAGAAAAGAAGAATAGAAAGTCGTTGATTATTTGTGGAATGGATTGATTTCAAAAACATGCAGGATTACTTTATTAGAATCACTGATCCAAAGATACAAATTTATAGCAAATGAAAATTAACAACTATGAAATCATAAATTGAAATAATAAAGTCCTAATGATCTAGAAATAAGCCCCCTTGTTGATCCATTGACTTTAGGGAATTCTTCTTAGTATCTGGATTTGTCAAAGCAAGGGGTGACCATTCACCAATGGGATCCCTTCTTCAAAAGTCAACTACTTATTGTCGATCAAATCATGGACCTTGTGTCTGAAACTCCAACATCTTTTAAGGGTATGTCCTGGAGAGTTGGCATGATACTCGCACCTGGAATTTGCATCATACTTAGGTGGGAGTGTCCCATTTAGAGGATTCAGTGACTTCTACTCTACCAAAGATACCTTGAGTAAATGTTGTAGTAGCTGACTGTGCGGTATGGGAAGTGGATCAAATATCCTTGGTGGTAGTTTTTGTTTTCCCCTTTGTTGGGCATATCCCTTCTGTTGATAGGGTTGTTGTAGTTGTTATTGAGGTGTGATGGGGTCTGCGATCGACTTAATGTCTGACGGTAATCTTAACTGCAAGCGCACAGCCTATTGAGGTACTAATAAAAGATTGTCGAATCCACAGGGACTTTGTAGTCACGCTAGTGTTGTAAAACAGGTTGGTTTAGCTAAGGCGGAAATTGTCACGTTGGTTTTGGGAAAATTAAGGAAGGTAAATTAATTGATTTTAAAGTAATTATAAAATGAACGGTCGGTATGCAATAGAGTCAACCTAAGGGATCTAATCGGGCCTAGGCATATAAGGATGGTCAACTTGGTTTATCCGTAGAATTAATCAGTTTAAAAACCCTCAACTCACACTTTCATGGTCTTATCTCGGATTATACGTCTAAAGCCCTATACCTGCTTTCGCTAGCCTATAAGTGTTTAGAAGTATTCTTTGGAAACTTAATTAATTCTAATTTGGTTTAAAGCGCTTTCACTGTATTTAAATCAAATGCCTAACTTTAGCTATCCGGTTAAAAACCTCACACTTTCGTGGTCTCGATCTAACCTATTTACTCTTCTTACTTTCGTAACAAAGATTTTATTATTTAGCATAAAAAGTTATAACCAGAGTTAAGTTGATTAAAGTTTTAGCCTAAGTTTGATTAGAAGCCTAATGTCTCTTACTATTCCATACCGACACTAAAGGTTTAGCTAGCCATGGAAATCAAAATAAACATACTGTAAATAAAAGCAAGCAAATATAAATTGGACATTATAAATAATAAATAACAAGCATGCATTAATAAAATAATTAAAATGAATTTAATACAATTGCAAAATAAAAACCTGACAGTAAAGCCAACACTTCAATCCTTCTTCCACAAATCGGAAACTCGGACTTGGTGTCGGGAATATTGCAAATTCTGGAGCTTGAATGATAAATCCTAAACTATGCTAATAATTCCCTAATGTTGGAAATTATTATTTGGACAGTGGAATTTAAAAGAATTGAATTAAACAAATGCTGTAAAAATAATAACTGAAATAATACTGGTTTCAATTTTGGCAGAGCTTCGGCACAAATAAGCTGTAATAAAACTCCGTACTTTTTTTGTTCAATATTGAGGTATTTATAGAAGAATAAAATCTGGCAGTTGGTTTGTTAAACTTGTAACTCAGTCTTCCTTCAAAATCTCCAAAAATATAGTAACCTGAGTAGTTGAGGGAGAAATGGTGAACGTGGTGTTTGACTGGAGAGAATTAAGGAGTTTGGAAACTCCTTCTGTTATGCTTGCCACGTTCTGCATTTTCCAACTGAACTGTTATACGCATTACGTTCGTTACATGAGCGTTACGAGCAGATTTTGGTCTTTCCCGTGTTACGGTCGAGGCCACTGTGTTACGGTCGTAACACTCTTCAAACTGGCTTACGGTCGTGGCAGCTTCATTACGACCGTCACAGCTACAGAAATGCAGTTCTTTGACAGATTTATCCTTTTCTTCTGTTCTTTTGATGCTTTCTTGCATTGTTTCATGTTTTCTTCTATTTTGAGCTCAATTATGAAATACCTGCAAAAGTGATGACAAACTCGAAATATTCGGGAATTAATCGGGTCAAAATAATACAAAACGGGCGAATTTCATAGCAAATAAACGATACGATTTCGTGTTATCAAATTCCCCCATACTTAAACCTTTGCTTGTCCTCAAGCAAAATAATCAAATTAAGAATATCGGACAAGTTTTTATAAACGCACATAACTAGTATACCTTTCGTTTTCAAATAATTTCAAGAAATCCTAAGTTAGTTCGGCCGAGAAAATCGAATGAAACAACAACGATACGTAAATGATACAAGCAACAGGCTAGTCGACGACTATCCATTTTAAACGAAGCGTCCAATTACACCGTTATAATTCAACTCAAGGTTTCTCGTCCATATTTCACCCG
The DNA here is from genome assembly GCA_948472305.1 of Vicia faba. Lineage (NCBI taxonomy): Eukaryota > Viridiplantae > Streptophyta > Magnoliopsida > Fabales > Fabaceae > Vicia > Vicia faba. Next base: position 454,320,833 of record OX451735.1, on the reverse strand, counting down.
GTTTCGTTCTTGCGCAATCACATTAAGCCCATTATCCTTGCACGCACGTAGTGGAATAGCCGGTTAGTGGTTCTGATCAAAACACGATGATTTCCGGCACAATTATATGGCAACCTCTTTTATCCAATTTCAAGATGTGGGGGATCAAACCGTAGTCTGCCCTACCGAGTTCAGTACCAGATGCTTCCGAACCACCTAGACAATGGATTCTTATGTTACTTAGTAGAAGCTTTTGCATCCGTTGGATTAAACGATCGGGTGAGGATCGCCCAATTTAATTGGTGCAATATCTATTTCCTTAAAGCATGTAACATTGTATTTAAATCAATTTGCAAGATCATCCACTTATGTTCATCGACTTTCCACGTGGATTGTGTTAGGACTGGTGCTGACTGCTAATATAAACTACTAGGGGCTAATTTAAGGTTCGAAACTCAAAGTATTGGTATAACGAAAAATGAAGACGATTCGCGTGAGTAGAGAGTCGAAGGTGTCATAATCGTATAGTTCTCGTTGGATCGCTCTCGGCCTTCTAACTAAGATTTCAGTTAAAGTAGGTAACTAACGGTTGTGCGAATATAAAAGGCTAAAAATTTTTGGTATGGCTAAATAAAATGGGGAGAAAATGAAATAGCGAAATATAACAGAAATAGAAATGAAATTACTCGTTCTGGATTAAGAATGCAGTGCTCCTCCCATACTATATCAAACATTGTCTCAATGTTATGATATAATGGCGAGGTTAAATAAAAAGTACATCGGAAAAACAAGGAAAACAACAAGAAAAGGAAAAACTACTGGCGACCACGGAGGCTTCGGGTTCGTGAACGTCTGGAAGGAGTAGCTTCAGGGTCAGTGTCCTGGGGTCCAAGAGATGTAACATCTATCCTCAAAGCGTTAAGCTCGCATAGCACTTCATCAAGCCTTTCATTTGTCGAGCGTTGACCACTCAAGATTTGGACATTTTGCTGATGTAAGGCGTCGTAACGCTCCTGATTCTTCCTTTCAAGAGCTACAGCCATCTGATTTTGCTGATGGAGGGCTCTGAGGACGTCCTTCATAGTAAAAGGAGGTGGTGCAGAAGAGGATGACTCAGGAATGTCAGGCGCGGGAGCAGCTCGATCCATTTCTTCCTGCATCTCATCAGCGGGGCCGACATGAGGTTCTTCTTGAGCAGCAGCAGCGCCTTCAGGGTTAAATAGCCAGTTGGCTCGGTTCCGAGGGTCGATTCTGTCCCTGCAAGGCAAAACAATATTAGTGTAAACTCGGTTTTGTATCACTGGATGAAATCTTCCATCGTCCCGCTCGTGGATGAGGTGGGCCGATTTACAATGATCCAAAGTGAGCATAACCGGTGGTCGGGGTGGCAGATGAACAAGGGTGTCACCATGGTTTAGTGCTAGATCAAGAGAAGTGACAAGCCCTCCGAAATAGAAAGGTTTGCCGCCTCTGGTGCAGATGGAGTGAATATGAGCCAGGAGGAAAGGTGCGGCATTAATTTTCTGACCCGAGAATGCACAATGCATGAAAAATAGCTCCTTTGAGTTGAGCTTGTGGTTGCTATCTCTTGCAAAGATTGTGTTGGACAAGATGCGGTGGAAGTAACGAATGGCGGGGTTGTGGATTTGGGTGGCATTTAGGTGATCGTATGAATCATCCCGATTATTGGTCAAGCTATGCCACAGGTTGAAAGATTCCTCATGAAAAGTGTCAGGCACACGTCGGTGAGCGCCTTCCTTAGTACAGAAATCCAATAGGCGACCGAATGCGTTATGAGAAAAATCGTATTCGGTGCTGAAAATGCGGAACCTTACCGCACCGGTAAGTTGGTTTGTTGCACCGTTTGGAGTAATGTAGCAAAATGAACTGAGAAACTCAAGGGTGAGAGTCTCGTACGTTGGTTGTGGCTGGCTACATAGCGTCCAAAGGTTGACACTTTGTAATAGGTGTTAGACACTTTCGAGCAAACCGAGGTTTCGGAGGCAGTCTGTGTCAACGAACCTCGTAGGATGGATGCCTCGGCGTTGGAACTTTAGAAACCGTGTCCGCTGAGTTTCACCCGCTTCGCCATTTCGTAGGGTAATGCCTTCAATGGGTTGGAGATTGTTAGCCATTTGCATGCAAGTGTGTTTGAGTGAAAATGGGTCTTGGTTGGTGAATGAGAGAATGAGAATGTGATACGGGTAATGGATGTATATATGGTGGAAGGGGGTAGTGGAAGTTTGAAAATTGATAGGGATTAATTTTGGGTTGAATGGGGTTAATGGGGAGTTATGGAAGAAGAAGAAGAGGGAAAGGTGCAGGAAAAGGGGACGTTCTGCTAACAGGGTTACTGATGTAACCCGTGTTACGGTCGTAACATCTGGCTGACGAGCGTAACGCTCTGAAAGGCGCGTTACGGTCGTGGGGGATAGATGACGATCGTGGCAGCTACAAGTTCTGGTTTTTCACAGAACACAATACAATTGCACAGAGTTTATTTTTATAGTAGCAGAACATCTCAGGAATTCCAACATAAACACAACATTAATTAATTTCAACATGTAATCCAACATATATAATTCGCAAATAGAGTAGAAAACCATAAAATATTTTAAGCGGCATAATGATTGTGAGTTTAAAACTGAAAACAAACAATTGCATTGGTTTAAACTGAGTAACTTGTTCTTTTTGCCAGAAAAAATAAATGACGTGTAAGTTTAAATGCAGTAACTTAAAAATTGGAACTAACTAAAAACAAAGCAGAATGGAAAAAGTCTAAAAACAAAGAATTGAAAAACTAAAAACTGAAAATTGAGAAACTATAAACTGCTTCATCCAATCTTTTCTTTTAATATTTCCAAAGCTTGAGTGATGTGAAAGAACTGCTCCACCGAGATGTCAGTCAAACCAATAAGATCCAAACGCATAGTCTTCAATTCATTCTTTATTCCATCAATATCAGTTTTATAAGCATCCAAAGTGGTCAGAATGGTGTTTAATTGTGTGGTATATTCTCCTTGGTTTGTATCAGGGGCTGCTTGTGCTTCAGCCATATTTGTAAAGTCATGATAACCAGGAGGGGTTTCGGGATCTGTTTCGGTTTCAGACATGAAATTATTATCAACAAAATATGATTGTGGTGTTTCCGGTGTTGAAGGGTGATCGGGTGGATTCAATTCGTACAACCAATTTTCGCGGTTGTGGACACTTATTCGGGCATGGTTCGGGAGGGTAAAAAGAGTAACAACTTCATCTCTGATCAGGTAGTCATAAGGTGCAGGGCGTAAATTTCCTATTATCCGATGGTTAAAACAGAAATTAATATTCATAGGCCTAATTGATCCAAATGGTGCACAGTTATTAAGTTGGCAACGAGGTCCAAGAGCATGTGCAATCATTGTAACTAATCCTCCCACACTGACAGGAACATTAGGGTCCTCACTAATGCGGGTAAAGGTCTTCATCAGGAGTGGGACCGCATTGACAGGGCGTCCTAGGTTCATACAATAAAGCAGAGATAATTCATCCTTGGATACAGCATTTTGATTTTGTTCTTTTCCAAACAGGGTGTGGGCAAGAATCCTATGGAAATAACGGATGGTTGGGTTATGTATTTCGTTGTTATCCATACTTTCTGGGTCAGGGTGATAGTTTCCGGTTAAAGTACCCCAGAAGTAATCCAACTCAAAATCCAATAGATCGGCCTCAGGGGTGGTAAAAGCTAAGGGTCCACTGGGGAATCCTAATAAAGTAGCTAAGTCCCTATGGTTATAGGTGAATTCAATACCAAAAAGTCTGAAGGTAATGAATCCTTTTCGGGCTCCAACACTGTGTTCAGGGATGTGAACTAGAGAACTTAGGAATTCAAGGGTAAGCTCTCGGTAAGTGATGAACCTATTTTTCAGGTGGGCTTTCTCCCATCCCAACCGGTTAAACATGTAGTGAATACTGTCAGTAATGCCTAAAGAGTCCATAGTGGGTATATCATGATACAGGGTTAAACTGATTGCTCGCTGAGTCAAAGCCTCAAATCGTCTTTGTTGGTTTCTACCTCTAAAGGCGGCTTCCATAAAGGTCTGTGGGGGATCCATAGGAAAAACAAAACAGGGAAACAGAGTAGAGGAGAAAGTAAAGAGAAAAAGATTATTCAGAAATCCTGTGTCAAGTAAAATTGATTTGAAATCAGCAGCAGTTTCATAAAAGTTTTTAGAAACGAAAAATACTTATATAGAATGCAAAAACAAATAATGTAAACAAAATAGCAGGTAAAAACAAATAAAATGGGTTGCCTCCCATGAAGCGTTGTTTTTAACGTCATAAGCCTGACGAAATGCCTAGTGAAATATTATTCGGGAGAAATAGGTAGCAGTTCTACGAGTTTAAGCTTATTCGTATAATCTCTATTATCTACACGATGATATTGTTTTAACCGCTGCCCGTTTACAATAAACGGGGCGCTATTTCTATCCGTGATTTCTACCGCTCCGCTAGGAAAAACTCTTGTAATGTCGAAAGGACCGGACCATCTAGATTTAAGTTTCCCAGGGAAGAGTCTAAGTCTAGAGTTAAATAAAAGTACGACATCTCCCACATTAAATTCTTTCCGTGATAAACGTTGATCGTGCCATTTTTTAGTTCGTTCTTTGTATATTTTAGCGTTTTCGTAAGCGTCTAGTCTTAATTCTTCCAGTTCATGTAAATCGAGGATTCGTTTCTCGCCAGCAGCAGTGTAATTGATATTGAGTGTCTTTATCGCCCAATAAGCTTTATGCTCTAATTCTACCGGGAGATGGCACGATTTTCCGTAAACAAGTTTGAAAGGTGTAGTTCCGATAGGAGTCTTATAAGCCGTCCTATAAGCCCATAAGGCTTCGTTAAGCTTGGATGACCAATCTTTTCGAGATATCGCGACGGTTTTTTCTAATATTTGTTTAATCTCTCTATTCGAAACTTCGACTTGTCCGCTAGTTTGCGGATGATAGGGCGTTGCTACGCGGTGGTTCACTCCATATTTAGATAGTAATTTATCAAATATCTTCGAAACAAAATGAGATCCACCGTCACTGATAACAAGTCGGGGAACACCAAAACGCGGGAAAATTATATTCTTGAAAAGCTTTATCACTACTCGTGTGTCATTTGTGGGAGAAGCTATTGCCTCGATCCATTTTGAAACGTAGTCGACAGCGACGAGTATAAACTTGTTTCCAAAAGAAGATGGGAAAGGTCCCATAAAATCTATTCCCCAAACGTCAAAGATTTCCACTTCAAGTATTCCTTTCTGAGGCATTTCGTCGCGTCTTGAGATATTACCGGTGCGTTGGCATCGGTCACAGTTTTTAACGGCGACGTGGACATCCTTCCACAGGTTAGGCCAGAAAAGGCCGGCTTGGAGAATTTTGGCACACATTTTAGAGGTGCTAGTATGTCCGCCACAAGGAGATGAATGGCAATGGGAAATGACGTTTTCTATTTCTTCGTCGGGTACACACCGGCGGAAAATTCCATCGGGTCCTCGTTTAAATAAAAGTGGTTCGTCCCAATAGTAACTCTTGAGATCATGGAAAAATTTCTTTTTCTGTTGGTAAGTTAAGTCAGGTGGAAGTGCTCCGACAGCTAAATAGTTAACGATGTCAGCATACCAAGGCAATCCTATGGTCATGTCGATGGCTTCCATAACTTCTTTAGCTTCTGGTTTATTTAAATTCAATTGATCTAGGTCGCTTATCATTTGTGCTATCAGATGTTCATACGGAAAATCATCGTTAATTGGCACTTGTTCGGGTTTTATACCTTCTAAACGGGATAAATGATCCGCTACGACGTTTTCGGTTCCTTTCTTATCTTTAATTTCCAAGTCGAATTCTTGTAAGAGTAAAATCCATCGGAGGAGTCTGGGTTTTGCATCTTTCTTGGCAAGTAAATATCGGATAGCAGCATGGTCTGTGTAAATGATGATTTTCGCTCCTACAAGGTAAGAACGGAATTTTTCGAGTGCGAAGACCACGGCTAAGAGTTCTTTTTCAGTGGTGGCGTAGTTCATCTGAGCTGAGTCTAGCGTTCTGCTGGCATAGTAAATTGCGTGAAGTTTCTTATCTTTTCTTTGTCCAAGAACTGCGCCGACAACGTAATTACTTGCATCGCACATGATTTCGAAAGGTAACCTTCAATCGGGCGGTTGCATGATTGGTGCAGAAATAAGTGCGGCCTTAAGGGTTTCAAAAGCTTGAAGACAATCGTTATCGAATATGAACTCAGCATCCTTCATTAATAGACCGGTTAGTGGTTTTGTAATTTTCGAGAAATCTTTAATAAAACGTCGGTAAAAACTGGCGTGTCCTAGAAAACTTCGTATCTCTCGAATGGTCTTTGGTGGTTGGAGTTCTTTAATCACCTCTATATTAGCTTTATCAACTTCAATTCCTTTATTAGAAATAACATGTCCAAGTACGATTCCTTCTCTGACCATGAAATGGCATTTTTCCCAGTTGAGCACAAGGTTTACTTTCACACATTGTTCTAAAATACTTTCTAAATTAGACAGACATCCTTCAAAGCTTTGTCCACACACAGAGAAGTCGTCCATAAACACTTCCATGATGTCGTCAATGAAATCTGCAAAGATGGCCATCATACATCGTTGGAAAGTTGCGGGAGCATTACATAATCCAAATGGCATTCGTCTGTACGCGAACGTTCCATAGGGACACGTGAATGTAGTCTTCTCTTGATCATCAGGGTGAATCGGAATTTGGAAAAATCCGGAATAACCGTCTAAATAGCAGAAATAGGAGTGTTTGGCTAATCTTTCTAACATTTGATCAATAAAGGGTAAAGGAAAATGGTCTTTCCGAGTAGCTTTGTTCAGTTTTTGATAATCAATGCACACTCTGTGTCCACTAACTACTCTTTGTGTTATCGATTTGCCTTGTGTGTTTTTCACGACAGTGACACCTCCTTTCTTAGGTACGACATGCACTGGGCTAACCCATTTACCGTCGGAGATCGGGTATATAATTCCAGCTTCCATTAGCTTTTTGATTTCATCTCTGACTACAGTGCTTAGAATCGGATTGATTCTTCTTTGAGGTTCTCGAGAGGTTTTGCAATCCTCTTCTAATAGAATACGGTGCATACAAGTTGAAGGACAAATTCCTTTTAAGTCTGATATGTTGTAACCTAACGCAGTAGGGTATTTCCTTAGAACGTCTAAAAGTTTTTGAGTTTTGAGCGTTCCTAAACTGGAATTCACTATTACAGGTCGAGTTTGTTCAGTATCAAGGAATTCGTATCGTAGATTTTTAGGTAGAACTTTCAATTCTAGTTTTGGTTTCTTGGAACATGGCATATGATTGGGTGTAAGTGCTAGACTTTCGCTTAGACTGTCATCTTTATATGGTTCTCGCCAATTGTCGTCTTTGAATATCAGAGGGGTTTCGATTTTCATTATTTCGAAATATGTGGTTTGTTCAACTTCCATCTCTCTCACACACTCGTCTATAATATCGAGTAAGTAACATGTGTCATTTATGGCGGGTGCTTGTAGAAATTGAGTGAGGATGAATTCCACTTTTTCCTCTCCGACTTCGAATGTTAATCTGCCCTTCTTTACATCAATTATAGCTCCGGCGGTGGCTAGGAATGGTCTTCCTAGTATGATAGGGGTAACTGAGTCCTCGGTTATGTCCATGATGATGAAATCGGTAGGGATATAGAATTGACCTATTCTAACTGGAACGTTTTCCAGTATACCTACAGGGTATTTAACCGATCGGTCGGCTAATTGGACGGACATTTTCGTGGGTATGAGTTCTCCCATCTCTAGCTTTTTGCAAATAGATAAGGGCATGACATTAATGCTTGCTCCTAAGTCACATAGAGCTTTGTCTATGACAAATTTTCCAATATTACAAGGTATAGAGAAACTACCTGGGTCTTTTAGCTTAGGAGGCATATTGTTTTGAATGATCGCGCTACACTCGGCAGTGAGTGTAACTGTTTCGTTATCCTCTATCTTCTTCTTGTTGGATAGAATTTCCTTAAGAAATTTAGCGTACGAGGGCATCTGAGTGATGGCTTCTGTAAAAGGTATGGTTATATTGAGTTGTTTCAGAAGTTCAACGAATTTCTTGAACTTGCCCATCGTTTTGGAATTTGTAAGTCTCTGAGGATACAGGATTGGTGGTTTATAAGGTGGTGGAGGTACATAAGGCTTCTCTTGCTCCACTGCTTCTTGCGTTTCGCTTTCCTTTTCTTTAGGCTCATTGGCTTGTTCAGGCAGCTCGCTCTGCTTTTGGTACATGGCTGGATTTTCTAGTCTCGGGTCAACAGGTCCGTCGAGTTCTTTTCCACTTCTCAATATCACAGCATTGGCATGTCCTTTCGGGTTGGGCTGTGGTTGACCAGAAAAAATTCCAGTTGGTGCCGCAGTAGATGCTTGTTGTTGAGCTACTTGTGAGATTTGCGTCTCAAGCATCTTGTTATGGGTGGCTAAAGCATCAACCTTGCTAGCTAATTGTTTTATCTGCTCATTAGTATGCAAATTTTGATTCATAACGTCTTTATTAGTCTGAGCTTGGGAAGCAACGAAGTGTTCAATCATGATTTCTAGGTTAGATTTCCTAGGAGTATTAGGTCCATTACCAGGATGATTTGGGAGAGCTTTTGGATAACCGGGTGGTGTGGCAGGAGCTTGTACAGGCGCGTATAACGCGTTGTTATTTTTGTATGAAAAGTTCGGATGATTTTTCCAGCCTGGGTTATAGGTATTGCTATAAGGGTTCCCTTGTACATAGTTTGCTTGTTCAGCTGGAACTCCTGTTAGAAGTGGGCATTCTGGAGCAAGATGTGATTGAAGACCACATAGATCGCAGGTTTGGACAATTGCAGCTACGGTAGCTGCAGGAGCAGTGGTAAGGTTTTCTAACTTTTGGGTAAGAGCTTCCACTTTAGCATTGACTTGGTCCAGCATATTCACTTCAGACATTCCACCTTTGGTTTGGGATTTCTCCACATTAGCTCTTTCGCTTCCCCATTGATAGTGATTTTGGGCCATACTTTCGATAAGTTGATTTGCTTCGGCATATGGTTTATCCATCAGTGTGCCACCAGCAGCGGCGTCTATAGTCATTCTTGTGTTATACAACAGACCGTTATAAAACGTATGAATGATTAGCCATTCTTCTAAACCATGATGAGGACAGAGTCTAATCATATCCTTGTAACGTTCCCATGCTTCGAAAAGTGATTCGTTATCTTTTTGTCTAAAACCGTTGATGTTAGCTCTAAGCATAGCAGTTTTGCTTGGTGGGAAATATCTAGCCAAGAAGACTTTTTTCAATTCATCCCATGTGGTGATTGAATTTGAAGGAAGGGATTGGAGCCAGGCTCGGGCTCTGTCTCTTAAAGAAAGAGGAAATAGGCGCAATCGTATCGCCTCGGGGTTTACACCATTCGCTTTTACAGTGTCTGCGTACTGCACAAACACTTACAGATGTAGATTAGGGTCGTCAGTAGGAGATCCAGAAAATTGATTCTGCTGAACGGCGGATAGAAGCGAAGGTTTCAGCTCGAAATTGTTTCGAGCGATAGCAGGGGCGGCAATGCTGTTGTGAGGCTCCGCTTGCGAAGGAACTGCATAGTCCTTAAGAGCGCGAGGTGGATTTGGTACGTCAGCCATTGTCGATTCTTCGGTAGATTCTGATAACGGGATATCAGGAATTTTTGTTGGAGGAAGATTATTAAGAGATCGGTATTCTTGAATTCGGCGTCTTAATCTTAAGTAACGCTCGATATCGTTAATTTGTAAATGCAAAGGCTCGTTTTGAGAACGATTGTTTGGCATACACAGAGGGAAATGTAAAAAGTTTCCTTAGTCTAGACAGCGTTGTTTTCAGATTACACTAGTGACTAAACTAAAGTCCCCGGCAACGGCGCCAAAAACTTGATGGGGTCTGCGATCGACTTAATGTCTGACGGTAATCTTAACTGCAAGCGCACAGCCTATCGAGGTAGTAATAAAAGATTGTCGAATCCACAGGGACTTTGTAATCACGTTAGTGTTGTAAAACAGGTTGGTTTAGCTAAGGCGGAAATTGTCACGTTGGTTTTGGGAAAATTAAGGAAGGTAAATTAATTGATTTTAAAGTAATTATAAAATGAACGGTTGGTATGCAATAGAGTCAACCTAAGGGATCTAATCGGGCCTAGGCATATAAGGATGGTCAACTTGGTTTATCCGTAGAATTAATCAGTTTAAAAACCCTCAACTCACACTTTCATGGTCTTATCTCGGATTATACGTCTAAAGCCCTATACCTGCTTTCGCTAGCCTATAAGTGTTTAGAAGTATTCTTTGGAAACTTAATTAATTCTAATTTGGTTTAGAGCGATTTCACTGTATTTAAATCAAATTCCTAACTTTAGCTATCCGGTTAAAAACCTCACACTTTCGTGGTCTCGATCTAACCTATTTACTCTTCTTACTTTCGTAACAAAGATTTTATTATTTAGCATAAAAAGTTATAACCAGAGTTAAGTTGATTAAAGTTTTAGCCTAAGTTTGATTAGAAGCCTAATGTCTCTTACTATTCCATACCGACACTAAAGGTTTAGCTAGCCATGGAAATCAAAATAAACATACTGTAAATAAAAGCAAGCAAATATAAATTGGACATTATAAATAATAAATAACAAGCATGCATTAATAAAATAATTAAAATGAATTTAATACAATTGCAAAATAAAAACCTGACAGTAAAGCCAACACTTCAATCCTTCTTCCACAAATCGGAAACTCGGACTTGGTGTCGGGAATATTGCAAATTCTGGAGCTTGAATGATAAATCCTAAACTATGCTAATAATTCCCTAATGTTGGAAATTATTATTTGGACAGTGGAATTTAAAAGAATTGAATTAAACAAATGCTGTAAAAATAATAACTGAAATAATACTGGTTTCAATTTTGGCAGAGCTTCGGCACAAATAAGCTGTAATAAAACTCCGTAATTTTTTTGTTCAATATTGAGGTATTTATAGAAGAATAAAATCTGGCAGTTGGTTTGTTAAACTTGTAACTCAGTCTTCCTTCAAAATCTCCAAAAATATAGTAACCTGAGTAGTTGAGGGAGAAATGGTGAACGTGGTGTTTGACTGGAGAGAATTAAGGAGTTTGGAAACTCCTTCTGTTATGCTTGCCACGTTCTGCATTTTCCAACTGAACTGTTATACGCATTACGTTCGTTACATGAGCGTTACGAGCAGATTTTGGTCTTTCCCGTGTTACGGTCGTGGCCACTGTGTTACGGTCGTAACACTCTTCAAATTGGCTTACGGTCGTGGCAGCTTCATTACGACCGTCACAGCTACAGAAATGCAGTTCTTTGACAGATTTATCCTTTTCTTCTGTTCTTTTGATGCTTTCTTGCATTGTTTCATGTTTTCTTCTATTTTGAGCTCAATTATGAAATACCTGCAAAAGTGATGACAAACTCGAAATATTCGGGAATTAATCGGGTCAAAATAATTCAAAACGGGCGAATTTCATAGCAAATAAACGATACGATTTCGTGTTATCAAGGTGGGGGAACTTCTCATGGTGGTGGCATCTGCGGTGTTGAATAGGCGTGTGGTTTAGATGACGAAGAGTTACCTTCACTCCTCAGTAATAATTGCATGATCAAGTTCATTTGAGTCTTTAACTGGTGGACCTCCTTCTTCAACAGTTCTTGGCCTCTTTTGAGTTCCTCAATGGCTTCTTGAGACATGCTTTGAGTTTGCTTCTGAGTATTGAGAATCTTGCTAGCTTGATCACAGTTGGATAAGGATTGAAGTGTAAATGATATGAACTTTGTGCAAATCGATGAAAATTAAAATGTATGAAAATGCTTGGATATGCAAAAATATTTTTTGCTTTTAGGTATGAAAAATGTTTCATGGATATGCAATGCGACATAGATGTAGTATGAGGGTAGATGTAGGGGTATCCTATACAATTTTAATGATTGCCATGATGATATCCTACAGTGACTCAGAGGTTGAGACAGGCAGGGATTCCTTACGGATGAAAATAATAATAGACATGGATTTGATAATACCGTACATTGTCTCATAAATTGAGACACGCAAGTATCCCTTAAGGATTATGGCCAAATAAAGACGACGAGGAATCCTTACAGGCTAGAGATTATGACATATATGGAAGCCCTACGGGCTAGAGATATTAGTGGAAGAAAAGATAACCCTTGTGGGTTTACAGATTATAGTGGGATTTGTGAAAGGTCTCCTTAGAAGGTAGGTTCCTAGTCTTGGCCTACGAATATTCTACCCTCCCATAAGGTGGTTTTCTTAATGGTATCATGAATAACACTAGAGGGAAAGGCATAAGGGCCTCCCTTAAGTGGAGTCACTTTACAGACTAAAACTTTCGTCTCTAGATCATGAAAGGTCTCATCATGAGTCTTTTGTTTAAAGGTCATACAAAGAGTCATAGGTGTCATTCAAAGTTATACTTCTCAAGAGGATGTCCCTCCAGAGGTATTCCTTTTGTGGAATTCTATCGACTTTAGGCGAAGTCGTCGTATAAACTCATAGGGTTGATGTAACCCCTTGGCTAATAGACGAACCTTCTTTCTAAGTATTTTTGAAAATATTATTTTGTAAAATTTAAATCCCACCACACATATAATATGATAAATATAATAAACAAAATAAATGAATAAATAAATAAAGCAAAATAAAGAAAAACCAAAAAATAAGAAAAATCCTAAAACCTAAAGGAGATGCTTCTGAACCTAAGATTGAGTCCCCAGCAGAGTTGCCAGCTGTTGTAACTGGTTTTAAAATCAGAGTTTCCACCCTTAATTTTTATCCTAAGGAAGGGAGTATAAAGGAATAACCCCAAAAAGTTCAGAGATTCTAGATCGTTGACTCGGTTTTAGACGAGGGGAAGGTGTTAGGCACCCCCCCCCCCCCCCCCATCTACCTTGTTCACAAGGATACTAGATTTAGAAGCGCGTTTTTAAGAAATAGGGTTTTAAGTTTTATTATGGGAAAAAGGGTTTTAATTATTTATTAGGGGAAAAGGGGTTTAATTATTTATTAGGGGAACTCGCCACAATTTTAATTGTATACCTACATATCCTCTTAGGAGGAATCAGAGTCTCATTTCGTAGTTCGCAGTTGGTTTGTATTTTTTATGAATTGTGAAGATATTCGCATTTTTCACACGTTTAGTTAGGGTGTCGTGAATAGCGGAGATTGTTAGACTAAACACGCAGTCGATTTTGAACGATTTTGAAATTCTTTTTGAAAATAGTTTATTGACTTAATTTGATGGAAATTAATTGTAGTTGGTTGAATATTTTTTTAATATATTAATTAATAAAAAAAGAATTCTATTTAAATGCATGAATAAAAATAAGCTTTAATTCAATAAATGAAAATAATATTTTAATGAGTTTAGAAGTAAAAAATTTTATGATAAATAATAATAATAATAAATATAATATTAAAAATATTAAATACCTAATGTAAATATATAATAATTATTATAATTAAAGAAAACATAAAATTATGAAAATAATAAAATAAATAGAATAAATAAAATATTCAAAAAATGTAGGGGGTGCGAAATATATTGAGGTAGTAAAATGATGGGGTGCTAAAAGCATGGGCCTGAATTCAGATATTGAATTTAGGCTCAAAGGCCAAGGGGGTGCAGGTTTGAGTTACGCAGTAAATTGGGGGGGGGGGAGGTGAGAAGTGGAGGGGCTTGGGCCAGAGAGTTGGTCAAGAGGCCCAACAGGGTTCGTATGGTCCATTGAGATTGCGTGTGGACGCATGCACGATGCTATGGTGAACTCGTGCAGTATGATGCATTTGATTATAATTGTAGGGACGTGATGGAGGGTGTATGGTGGTAGTGACAGATTATCATGAACTGAATTAATTAATACAATATATCTTTTTACAAAACAGAAGAAGAAAAAAACATTTCACTCTCCATCTCTCTCTTCACTCGCCTTTCTCTATCGTTCTCTCTTCTTCTTTAAACATAAACCCTAAAAAAACCTATCCCCTGACGGAGGCCTACAATCTCTTCTCTTCCGATATCACCACTAAACTCATACAACACTTATCAACTCCAACAAACTCAAATAACAACCATTATCAAAAAGCAACAAAACAAAAGTTGGGTTTCCCTAACCTTAAATTGTCACTATTTTTTTGAGCTAGCTTCTGATCTGGGGTTTTTGGCTGATCTTTCGCTTCTGTTTGGCATGTAGGACGGCGTTGAAGATGACAAAAATGGTGGACGATGAAGGATGACAACTATAGAATAGCTAGCAGTAGCGGTTGAAGAACCGAGCGACAGCGAACGAGGGTTTACGTGAACAGTTTTCTCCCCCTCCTTTGTGTAATTCTTAGGTCTGTTTTATAGTGATTTAGGAATAGCATATTAGGAATCAGTTTAATTTGTTGTTACTGATTTAGGAAATTTTCAAATTGTAATTTATTAGGGTTAGTATCCTGTCTGTAGATCTGTATAATTTCATCGGTAATTTCAATTAGTTTCTTTTTTTAATCGATTATGTATGTATTAAGTTTTTTAATGCTAATGAAATTTGTTTCTACTTTGGAGTCATGTTTTTGTATTTAGGTTTTGTTGTATTAAGGACATGAAGAATGTTCTTGGACTGCATTAATTTTGAGTTAAATCCAATTCCCTTGATTCATACAGTAATAGTTTAGAACAAGTTAGGAACACGTTTTTGTTGAATCCAAACAGTAGTCGTTTGTTTTTCTTTTGGGCCAAATGCTTGGTTTTATTGGGCCAAGCATTCTCTGTCTATTTGAAGCAAAAAAATATTTAAAGGAGATGGGCCTGTACATTTTAATGGCCCAACATTTTTGCAATCTATCAGACCTCTGCATTTAAATCAAAAGGAGAGACACAATTTCCTAAAACTAAAAATGGGCCAGAAGTTTGGGCTTGCAAAAAAAAGCCTTCCCTGTTTAATACTAAAACAAGATTTTTATTAAATTATAATGATCTAAAAAAGATCAGTAATAATGGATATTTATATATAAAAATAATTAATGATAATGATTAAAAGTAATAAAAAAGATAACAATGTTAATAATGATAATAACGGTTCTCAAAACAAAAGAATGATCGGGCCATATCAATTGGACTTTAACAAATACAAATGAATTTCTTTAAACACCCTCTCTTAAAAGAGAGAAATCTTAATGGGCCTTAAAATTGGGATTTAACAAAAGAGAATTGTTTTATACACCCTCCTTAAAAGAAAAGAACCTTAATGGGCCTTAATGAAATGATTTGCTCATACTTCTTTTAAAACAAAACACCTCCTATGAGACGAACTTCAATTTAAAACCTAATTGGCCATCAGATATTGATGGTCCATTTTAAATCTATACACCCTCTTTATTTTTTACTCCTCAACTAAAATAAAATTTATATAATATGATTCAATTGAAAGAAACCTAAATACAAGGGTAGGGAAAATTTGGGGTATGACAGGGTGTAATTATTGAACACCACATCTTGCGGTAGTAGGAGATCTAGGCATTATTTGTATAGTTCTTTAGTAGGACATGATTTTGTTGTAATGAAGATGTTGGAACAAGGCCCAGTCTCCTCGTACTCTTAGTCAAACTCTCATCTTTATTAAACTTTATTATACACTAACTCATTTTGAAAGATGGGAGTTTGACCAAGAGTACAAGGAGACTGGGCCTTGTGCCAACATCTTCATTACAATGAAATGATGTACCACTAATGAACTATACGAATAATGCTTAGATCTCCTACTACCGTAAGATGTGGTGTCCAATAATTACACCCTTCACTTAGTCACATGCATGTTGGATGACATTTTCTTCATTTCTTATTGTATCACATGTGGTTTGTGCAAGGTCCACACTACTACGTAAAATCCATTTCACAATGGTTGGAAAAGAGATACCACCACGTCTGACCAACCGTTGTGAGGTGGAGGTGGTTGTAAATATGATGATTTCCACCATGGTTTTGCGACCATAATTATAAATTAGGTAGTGTGCTACCTATAACAATAGTTACTTTAAACAACCATTGTGATATTATTAACGCATACATTTAACAACGGTTGTGTTAAACGAATGACGTGATATATACACTGAGTTAATTATAAATTATATGGAATGCTTATTTTGACAATGTTCACTAAACATATAACATTTCAAACTGATCTAGAATATTATAATATGACAAATTCAGTTATATTAGAAGAACATGTTACGCCGTTCAATGCTAGACAATAACACTTCATCCCATTATCCGCATTTTTCTCTTTAACGGTTAGATTTTCTTACAATGTTCCTAGTTCTTCAACTTTCCCTTCCTTATCCTCTAGTTAATTTTGAAAAATATTATTTACTTTTCAAAAAAAATTATAGGTAGAGAAAGGGGCGGATGAAAAGCTAGATACAATAAACCAAGTTCTAATGGTTAAAGAGAAAAATGAAGACAATGGTTTAAGAATTCTTGTCTAGTATTGAATGGTGTAACTTATTTTCTAATATAACTTTATATATAATATTATAATTTTCTAATGTAATCCTAAAAGTTATATATTCGATAAGGGTATGTAAAAACACTCAAACCACATAAGATATAATAAAATTATCTTCTAAACAAATCTTAACAATAACATTCATCAACAACAAACCTTAAAGAACATACAAGATTGTCCGCGGGAGTTTCTCGCGAACAATCTCTAGCCACTTAATTAAAGGTTACTTGCAAGACTGGCTACAAAAGTCCTAAACTTAGTGTTAAGTTTGAGAGTGTTTATAATGGTTAAAGTTCAAAAAACGCAATAAGAAAAAAGGTAAAAGACAAAGGCAGATAAATAAATTGCAAGGTAAAAATGATAAACAAGAATTGAAATAAACTGCTTTGAATTTAAAGGTGGGCGCAATCGTATATTTCACAGAGATGACTTGTTTCTCTAGATGCTGGTACTTTGAGTGCTCTCTTACAATGTTACAAAATGCGACCTCGAAAAAGAATACAACAAATTGCTTTAATAGATGCTAAAATGTAACCGTCGATAGTTACTTGAACAGCTCACGTTGAGAGTTCGTGTGGAATTGCCTCCACGTTTTACTAATGATTATAGATGGCAACTACTTTTTCCGCCACTTTCTCTTCTTTTTGACTAGCCTAACCTTCGTCGACCCAGTTTTCGCTTCCAGTACTATCTCGACTCAATTCCTAGGGATCACCTCTTAACTCTTGTCGACGGCCCCTGTTTGACACTTGCACAATAATTGACACTCCTTTTGACAAAATATCATCCAACTTGTTACCTAATCTTCTAAGTCAAAAATTTCTTGTCAATAAATCGCCTCCCAAAATGCCAATTTCGGTGGAGCTTCTATCGACTAAGAACTTTGGCGTTTTAATTTTTTTGAATTTTCGACGTCTTTTCAAATGACATCACGCGTCATGATTGCCACTTTATACGCCACTATTCCATGTGTCAGTCCATCATTTCTCATAAAGGCTCCTAGTTTTTAGGATATGGGATTTCAACATACCCTACTAACTCTTCTACTTCTGAGTTTATCGACAATCATTATTATTTGAATGGGTGCCACTTGTCCATCATCGACGGCCTCAATGAGCCTATAAATATTCCTTTGTGCTTATTGTCTCTTCTTCTTGTACAACTTACAAAACCTATAAAATAACATCCTTCTCTTTCTAAAATGGTCGCTTCATCACGTACTCCCTTTAATACTAGTAACAACCCCATGGCTTTTCCCTTTCTAAAGAAGAGAGTTTAGAATTTATCTCGCAGCCGTCTCCTAATGCAAAATCTAAGTTAAAGAAGTGGCAATGACAAATGATGATCCAAATTTTTGTTACAGGAAAAAAATCGCGTTTCATGGTCCGTATCCAACTCAGAAAAAACATCCTAAAAAGGTCCATAAATACTTCCCTTGTTTCTATCACACTATCCCTTCTGCTTTCGATTAGACAAAACCTATTGACATTAGGTTCATGGATATGAATGTTAGGGTGTTTCATTTCATGCCTACACCAAGCAATAAATCTTATATAGCTTGGCTGAACAAAGTCCAAGGACGGCGACAAGCTCAATGGAAAGAAACAGACATTTTTTACGCCGTCCAACTGTCGAGGAATGCACATAGAATCAATCTGAACTTCCTTTTATCACCACTCTTCTCGTGGGAGGATTCGACTAACACCTTCCAGTTCCTTGTGGGATATTAACACCCACCTTAATTGACATGACGGCCATCACCAGACTTTCTCCTCTTGGTGAAACTTTTGAACCAACGATGCTGACTGAACACTTATTTCACTCCGACTACACTGATTTCGATCATTATGTAGCTGACCATCATGTTATCATCCAAGAAGATTTCATTGATGGCAAACACATTTCCTTTTTAACCCTTTGGCTCTCCTATTTTCTTTTATGTCAAGAATCTTTACAGATAACCAAGAGTTTGATACCTTTGGCCATCCAACTTCATGAAGGTCAAAAAATTTCTTTAGGCAAGCTTTTGCTGACGTATTTGTACCATGCTTTAGGTGAAGCCTCTTCCAAATTAAAATCTATTCTTGATAATGATAAAAGTTTGGTTCTCTCAGGCTCTTTCTGGATGCTACAACACTGGTTGAATTCCACATTCGAATACCAACTAGGTTATCCCATTTCTTAGGCAATATTGCATCTGAATAAAAACAGAGCTATCGAGGGCCTAAGATTATCCTTGATGACTTCTCAACAGGACCTCAAAAAATACATTTTCATGAAATACGTCAACATGTTTATCAACACTACTACCTTTGTTTCGGCCATGGCTCATTTCGTAGAATGACGATTTGGTCCAGACTGGTTTAGGGATCCTTTCTATGGCATCTCTCTGCCAAATGTTGCACGATGGAATGTTGTTTGGAGGGAATTTTGACCTCGACCTTTCTCTCTTTTCACATCAATATTGGGCCGGATGACTACGGATTTATGGCGTATCAACTTAACCTAGTGGCTTGTCAGTTTAGACTTAGTCAAATGTTGCATCAGTCTTTGTTCTCCCATCATGTCAACATCGTTTGGGTTGGTAGGAAACTAAATGCTGATGACCACATGACATGCCTCAAGTTCCATAAGGCTACTCAATCCCTTGAAATTCCTGTTTTCCAATTTGACCATTCCTTTTTTACCACTGAGCTCTTTGACCAGTGGTGGTCTCAGTTTTAAAAGAATTACTTCTCGGCCCCAGGATTCCTTTAAAGGCTCATTGATGCCTTTAATACTTTTCCTGCTCGACAAAAAATGGTGCCACCAGTGCCAATTTCTATAGATATATAAGCTCAACCTTCTCCTCATGCTATTGTCGATAATGCTCAGTCGACAAAGGTGCGTTATGTTTCCTTCCATCTCTTGACCTCCAAAGTCATTCCCTTTTTCCAGGTATGATGTTTTTGCAACTTTTAAGGTTTTATACATCGTGAAAGTCGAAAAATGGCATGGAGTTGCACAACTTATTTTTGAGGTATTTATGTTCTCTTTACATGTTTTCCATGCCCCGAGTTTGTGCTGATTTTGAGGTATTTTCCAGGGACATCCTTACAGAGACACCGTCGAATCAAGTTATTCTGCCATGACAAATCCTACTAACAACACCATTGAGCTTACAAATAAGGCAAGAGATATACTTGGGCCTACCCTTGAGTGACACCCTCGCCACCACGCCAATTACAATGCTAATAAATATTCTCAACCTACCGTTTCTAGTGAACCTCCTTTTCAGGAAATTTTTACCCAGCATGCCATGGGCAACGCAAGATCGAGACCTCCAGCTTTCATTAGAACTGATCTCCATATTCATCAAGATACATTCTCTATCAATTCCTTGACCCTATCAGATATTCAAGCCTTGAAGAAACAGAATCTGGCTGAAGCCCTTAAGAAGCTTCAACAACTTCAACATGTATCGACTACTTCCCAAACATATGGCTCGTTATCTCCACTTGTCACCAAACTGAGATCTGAGGTAACCCTCAAACTTCAACAACTCAAATCATATTTGTTAGAGGGTGATTTCCTGGATATCATGGAAGAGGAAGCTTTTATGGCGGCATAAATTTTCAAACTGCTCGATGCAATTTCTCAACTTCCTATTCTTAAATCCCTAGCTCAATAACTGCTCGATGCTCTACTACACTTCGACTCAATTCGGGCATTTCACCAAAGTCCCAAGCAAAGAAATCTTTATATTCTCTTAATAAATTAACCAATTGAACCTTCATCTTCGACCCAACTTTCGTACTGATATAAGTTGGTACCTTTATCACGCCATTGCCTAGATCCACTTCTTCTAAAGGATCTTGGGCCTGCATTTTCTTTATTGAATTCAAAGGGTCTTTTTCAAACCCCAGAGGCTCATTGTCATAGACACAATCTAGCCTCCGGCTTTCTTAAGCTGATGTTTGTCCTTAATGGCCTTCTAGATTTTCTACATTAGCTTTAACAACCAACTCTTGCAATCTTTCGACTTTTAAAACTGATTTTACTTTGCTTTCAGCCACATAGGCCGAAATCCAAGCCAGAGTTTCTGACTCACTGGTCATTTACTTCTACCACATTCCACCCCATAGGTGGATTTGGTTCCCTGGGCATCATTTCTTTGATATCCCATATGAATCCATGATTTGGATCCAAACTTAAAAAACAATTGGCATTTTCTTCAAGAATGTAAACTTCATTATCACAGGGTGCCATATTTTCCAAATGTTGGTCGAAATATTTCATTCCAACTTTGCTCTCATCGATTTTGTAATAACTCTTATTAGCTTCTATATTCTCGACGATGCCATCTTTCCTCCAAATGGATATCCTTTGGTGTATTGTTGATATAACTTCCCCTATCTCATGGATCCATTTGCGCCCCAATAACAAGTTAACATTTTTTTTGGAATTTATAACCATGAAGAGCATTGACCTATTGGTTGTGCCAACTACCAATTTGACTTGAAACACTACTAGTATATTGCTGGTTTTCCTTTTGTAATTAGATAGAACCATGTTATATGGTCAAAGATCAGTTCTGCACTTTATTTTCTTGAACAAGGTATTTGGCATCAAGTTCACAGTTGTCCCTCTATCGACAAACCCTTTGTTGACCGACATATCATTCACTTTTGCCCTTATAAACAAGGGTTTTAGGTGACATAACATGCCTGGACTTGGTTTTTCAAACACGGAATTTCTCTCATCCACCACACCACTATTCATAACATAGTAGCATAATGGCTTTCCGTTGGTGGTATCATCTGAAACGTAGTCGTCTTCATTTTCTCACACTTCTGATACTTTGTCAAACTCAGCAAGCAAAATAGACACAATGTCACAGTTAATGATAAAATCTTTGTCGTAGTTGTCATCGACCATATCATCTTCAAAAGGGTCATAATCATCCCCTTCGTCTTCTGAGAGAGGTCTATACTCCTCTTCATTTTCATCTCCGGCCATAGGAGTGTATTCTGCACTTTTTGTCACATCCACTTCCTTATTTCCTAGAGGTGTTATTCTCATCGTCAATCTCTTATTTGTGGAGATCTTTTCTTTTCCGCTCAGCCTCTGTTTTAGGTAACTTCTTTTCTGGGTTAACACTTCAACAGCTTTAAGAGTTCCCACTGGCTTCATATTTTCGACAGGCTTCACAACTTCCCTGTCCTTCCAAGTTTCGATATGCCTCATCTGTGATATCGAGGCTTCCTTTGCATCTTTCTTGTTTCTCTTATAACGCCATCATTGTGTTCTAGTCATTGGATTCTTCCCATTATAGTTCAGGGACACCTGATATCCCTTGGGTTCTAATTTATTCTCTTGAGCTTCAGCCTCTTGAACAACTACTCTCCACTTTGGCCTTTTCCTTCCTTTTTGATTTATTGGCTCCTCCCATTTTTCATGTGGGAAGTCTGACGAGGGATGAAAGGTTTTCTGTCGAGGCTGCTGAAATTGCCTCCTATATTCTTCATTGCATCGAGGAATCCCCTGTTTGTTGAAAACAAACCTTGGTACTGGAATCTTATCTTCCTTGAAAGCCTATTTCGCTGCAGCTTCGTATCTTTTAGCCCATTTTCCGTCATACAAAGCATTACACCTTGGGCACAATCTAGCTTCTGACCCATTCAATTTGCATTTTTCCTAAAAATCATCCAAACTTTCCTCAGGCTGAGGATACACCGCTGGAAATTCATTTTCCATTTTCACGTCAAAGCCTTCAGTAACTTCGACCATCATAGCTTCACCATGGAAACCTTCAGTAGCTCCGACCATCATGCACTCGTAAGGTTCTGCATATAGAACCTCTTCGACTTTCAATGGATCAGTGTCCACTGGCATATTTGGCTTTTCGGCAAATTGAAGTATGTCTTCCTTCAGAGCTTTATGCACCAAATCCCTAAAAATAACACATTGAGATGTTTTGTGACCAAGAAAATTATGAAATTTACAGATTCCCCTTTTCTTCTTTTGTTCTAATGGAGGATTTTTTAGGCCCTGAGGCACAATAATTTTACCATCAAATACTAAAAAATCAAATATTTCATAACACTTAGTTATATCAAAAGTGTAACTTTTTGTAATGGCTTTGTCACTTTTCTCGATCTCGACAGGATTCTTCCCGTTTGATATCCTTAATGGTTTGCAAGCATACAGAGGTCCAGGATGGAGTTCAGCCACATTAACCTCACTTTCCTTTTCTTATAATACTTGCTAACTTTGGCTTTCTCAACTTTATAACATTCGATTTGTTGAACCCTAATATCTAGCTGCGCCATATCTCTTAAGTATTGAGTGTCCAACTTTTTGTTGATCGAATAGTCTAGGCCATTTGCAACCATCTCGACTAGTTCGTGTTCAGGGACCTGAGTAAAGTATCTTACTTTCAAAAGTATGAACATATTCAAATACTGGTCAATTGACTCAGCGACTTTTCATTTGACGCTAGCAAGTTCCATTAGGCTTATTTTTTACTGTCCCATGTAAAAATGTTCATGAAACAATTTCTCTAGCTGATTCCACGTGTGGATCGACTGGGGAGGCAGCATCATAAACCAAGTAAACACATTTTTCGATATGGAACTTAGAAAATATTTTAGTTTCAGATCCTCTTTGTTGGCTATATCACTAGCCTCGGTTTGATATCTGGAAACATGCTCAACAGTGGACTCTTCTGTATCCTCTACGAACTTAGTGAATTTAGAGACTTTCCAACCCCTAAGTAATTCTGTTTGCAGAACAAAATATGGTAACAGATAAGAATACATAGGCCTCTGAGAACCAGTATTCATCCCGTTTCAAACCATAATTTGTTCGATGATGGCCTTCAGGTTCTACTCTCCAACTATAACATCTCATCGAACATGCCTGACCCCCTGATTGGAGTTTTGGTCTCGATTCACTATCACCACTAGGGGTTGTTCAATCACCCTGGGTATAGGATCGACATGATGGGGAATTTATGGCTCTTGTTCGATTGTCTTATTCACCACTTCTTCATACTGCATTGGTTCTTTGCAAGGAGGCGGTGTAACATGTCGAACTGGCGCTCTTGGGACACCAAGAAAGTCATGGATGCGAGTCATTTGAGTTGCCAAAGTTTGGTAACTCTGCACCGAATTCTCGACTAACGGTCTCAATATGATACTCATTTGTTGAGTGAGCATATTTATAATTTCGTGATTACTTTCATCCATCTGTTGCCTCGTGATTGCAATGGTACTTGAGGTGAAAGTGGCATGGCTTGGTGGTAAAAACCCAATCCAGTCGAATGACCAAACGGACTTCCCACATGCCCCGAGGCGTGATAAGGGGAAAACATTGACGCTGAATTTTCACCAAACGTCGAACTACTATTATACCAGCCTGCCATCATTGTTGTTGCCATTCCATACCCATGTTCCTCACTGTGAGTAGGTATTGCGAAACTAGGCATATAAGTACTAACCATACTTGGTCTTGGAGTTACTGGCTGAGTCGTGGTGACTGTTATGTTTAGGGTCGTCGAAGACACCACTACAGAACTTGAACCCACACTCATCGTTGCATTGGTATGTCCTCCTAGGGTCTGATCCCCCTCTGGATTTCTAGGATCTACCATCTTTTTCCGACTGCTCAATCTCATGTACAGATTGAGATGAACTTAACACAAATTTGTCCCACTGGGCGTGTCAATTTGTTCGCGAGAGTTTCTTGCAAACAATCTCTAGCCTCTTAGTTAAAGGTTACTTACAGGACCAGCTATAAAAGTCCTAGACTTAGTGTTAACTTATAGATTGTTTGAAATGGTTAACGTGCAAAAAACTCAATTAGAAAAAAAGGTAAAAGACAAAGGCAGATAAATAAATTGCAAGGTAGAAATGAAAAACAAGACTTGAAATAAACTACTTTAAATTTAAAGGTGGACGCAATCGTGTATTTCTCATAAATGACT
Source organism: Vicia faba (assembly GCA_948472305.1). Taxonomy (NCBI): domain Eukaryota; kingdom Viridiplantae; phylum Streptophyta; class Magnoliopsida; order Fabales; family Fabaceae; genus Vicia; species Vicia faba. The sequence continues at coordinate 454,296,303 of OX451735.1, read as the reverse complement.
TATTTCTCTAGACGCGGTACTTTGAGTTCTCTCTTATAATGTTACAAAATGCAACTCGAAAATGAATACAAATACTTGCTTAAATAGATGCTAAAATGTAACCGTTGGCGGTTACTTGAACAACTCACATTGAGAGTTTGTGTGGAACTGCCTCCACGTTCTACTAATGACTATATATGGCAACTACTTTTTCCGCCACTTGCTCTTATTTTTGACTGGCCTAACCTTCGTCAACCCAATTTCTGCTTCCAGTACTATCTCGACCCAATTCCTGGGGATCACTTCTTAACTCTTGTCGACGGCCCCCGTTTGACACTTGTAGAATAATTGACACTCCTTTTGACAAAATATCATCCAACTTGTGACCTAATCTTCTGAGTCAAAAATTTCTTGTCAACAAAGATACAACAAACAAATCTTATTAACAACAACAAAATCATCAACAACATAGCATAAATTACATACAACATACAACTTTTGTTACTAACAATAACAACATATCAACTCATAAAATATTTCAGAAATGTACATGTCCCAAAATGGTATCCACAATGAAAGGAGGATGAAGCTAAAGTGGGAGCAGTAAAGTTGTGTTAAATTTGAATGGATGTTATTATGGATCTTTCATACAAGTTTGGAGCGCTCCCTTTAGCTTCATCCTCATTAATTTTTTCATTCACCTTCCCTACCTACAAGTCAAAAACAGTAGAAAGTTTGCTCATCTTAAGTTATACATGCCATACATAAACAACATAGTTCACTTCTTAGGTTATACATTCACTCATACTAAGTTAACTTTTAAACAGATTTTGAAATATAAGTTATCGTAAAGACGAACCTGTAACGTAGCCATTTCCTAAGATTTTATGCAACAGAGGTAACCCTTCGAAGAATACGAGTTCGCTGCATGAGTTTGGGGTTTCTATTTTACATGTTTGTGAAGAAAGGTTATCGAAAAATTAATGGAGATTAGATATATGAGAGAGACGAGTGAGAGAGATGTTAGGTTTTTTTTAGAGAGATGTTAGGGTTTTTCTTTGAGATAGACGTTTGTTATGTACTGAAACGAGAAATAATTTGGCTTATATATAAATATATAACACTTTTCATCATGGTTCCGTGATGAAATGCTAGAACCTTACACCATGGTTGATAATATGAACTATGATGATATACAAGGACTGTAACGAAAAAATAGAAAATCTTTGGTGTTGGGATTCAAACCCTTACACTTTAGGTACATTTCACCACAGTTGTTTGAAGGTAGAGAAAACACAAGAAAATGGAGATTTGAATTGGGTTTATAAAAAACATTCCCCTTTAGAAATTTCACTCAAATGATGAAGGCAATAAGGACATTGAAGAGTAAAGGACACAAAAGATTTATCCAGGTTCACCTTAACAAAGTTAATCTTGTCCACCACCTCAAGAATGATTTTGCCTTCAACGAGGACTTAATCCACTATAACCAAACTGATTACAATTGCACAGGAAATCTCCAGTGACTAACAAATAATGACACATTCAGTGATCTCAATGGATATAACGTTCATTGACCTAATAGAATCTGATCAATTAAGATCTCGTATCAGGATTTTCCACAATGACCACAGCCACTGTCTTCTTGAGATCATATTTCCACTCAGTCAGTCAAGGCACCTTTCAATGATATGTCCAGTGATCTGATTTAATGAATATAATAACCATTGACCCAACAGAATCTGATCTCTTAAGATCTCCTATCAGGATTTCCCATAATGACCGTAACCATTATCTTCTTGAGATCAGACCTTCACAAAGTCACTCAAGGAACCTTTCAATGATTTGTTCAGTGATTCGATTTAACAAATATAACAACCATTGAACCAACAGAATGTGATCACTTAAGATCTCCTGTTAGGATTTCCCACAATGATCGCATCCACTGTCTTCTTGAGACCAGACTTTCACTTGGTCACTCAAGGAATCAATCAACAATAGTTGATAAGGTTTCTGTGTTTACATTATTGCTTCTTCTAAGCAGATTACACAAGTAATTTAAGCACATATTGTTTAACACAATTTCGAGCAACAACTCTTGTGTTAAAACAATTTATATGAAGAGATCAGAACTAGCACAATACCAGCAATAGCTCTTGTGTATATTACAATGTTCTATCAAGATGTATTTGATCAGAATTTTAGTAGCATCTTGTAGTGTTCTTCTTTTTCATCTTCTTGTTGAGCAAGTTACGAGCAACAAATTCTTGTTTCTTCTGAGATCTACTAAGATGTATGTGATGATAGTTTGTATAGCATATTGTAGTCCTCTTCTTCTTTCTTTCTTTCTTTTCTCTCATTTCTGTGTAGTGGTCTTCAGCATGTTTAGCATTGCTACTTTGACAGCTTCAGGATCCACGGCTTTTCAGCTTGATGGCCAAAGGCACTTTTCTTCAAGTCTTTGATCTTGTTTTATAGGCTTGAGAGAGAGAGACGTTGTGAGGATAGAAAAGTCTTTACCTGCATCAACGGTTAGTTCTCAACAAATAAAATAAGGTGTAAGAGTTTAGATACTATAAAATAATATTTTCTATAGCATGTTCTTTTTCAATGCTAGCTTTCCACTTTTTCTCTAAATAATGTTTTTCTAATAAGCTTGTAAATAGAGATCTGTTAGGGAAAGAAATTAATTATAAATCCATATGTTTGTTTCCAACAGTCACAATGAGAGTGGTTGATAATACAGTACGAAATGACTGTCCTTATGTCACCCTAGAGGGTAGAGGTCACATAGCGCTTTTTGTACCTTTTGTACACCATCACACATTAACTATTTATAACTTCTTCTTATCTTCAGAGGCTTCAGATAATTTAAATGTTTGAAGCTTGTTGTTTAAAAATCACTCTTAAGTTTTAGAGCCTAAGTCTTTGAGTCTTCAGAATCTTGTCATATCAGAACTTCGTCTTTAGAGTCTTCAACACTTGGTTGTGAGAACTTGCTTTTATTCAGATTATCAAAACTTGTTCAGTAGAACCTCGTCTTCATAATCTTCAGAACTTGTAACACATAGAAATAAAGCTTTAGAAGGCCTCCAAAGCTTAACCATAATGTCACGATCAGAACCTCTTGTACTAACGTTCCTAAGACCCGTTGCATAAGATGAATTCCAGAATCTTGACTTCAACTGTAACACGTAACCACATGTTTTCATCCAGTAGTGTTTATATTCAGAATCTGATGACGTCACACGCCATGATACCAGATCTAGAACATTACAGCAGTAGCTATATAATCTTCTGATGGAATACTTCTGATGTTAAATAAAAGTATATACTCCATAAAGTCTCTGAGTCTTTAGAATCTTGACTTTGTCTTCAGAATAATGAGTAGAAACTCTTCTGATGAAAAAATCTTGACTTCTGATCTTGGAGTAGACTCTTTCTTCTCATATGTTCAGAGTCTTAACTTCGTCTTTAGAAACCAAGCAGCACCACTTCTAATGACTGAATCTTGACTACTGATCTTCTGCATTGTAATCGTGTTTCTTGTATACACTTGATTTCTGATCTTGTAGCAACAGCTTATCTGGAACTTTTTCTTCTTGGTAACTCATTGAGATTCTTTTCTTCTCGAACATTTAGCATTCCATAGAACTACTGATGTTTCATTTAGAAACAGAACTCTATGATTCTTCTTCTGATAATGTGATCTTGATGATATCTTGATTAAGACTATCCAGAATTCTGATCACGTATCTACACTCTCGATGAAACCATTAAAATTAAAATTATTCTTCATAAAACATATGTTTGTTATCATCAAAACTCTGAGATTTAAAAATAGATCTAAATCTTGTTCTCACATTGTTAACTATGACTGTAGTCAAATTTCCTTTAGTAAGTAGCAAAAGAAAGTGTCCAAAAAAGAGTTATTATCACGCATAACAAGAAGACCATTGTAATGTGGTGTTATGAAAGATCAATTTTCTAACAGTGTCATTGCCTATTTGAGTGAGTCATACGTCAATCTAAATATATAAAAGATATTCCCAAACATCATGTTATCTATGTTCCATACTATCATTTCATTCTAGATTAATCAAAGGTATATTAAGTACTTGGGCTATATTTTATTCAGAAGACTGAGGTTCTTAGATCCTCTATGGTTGGAAAATTATACAATGATACACATGAGGTGCTATTATATCATATCACATCCCTGCTTGATTTCAACACTAGTAGGTCATCCACATATATCAGCTAAGGAGGAAGCCTTTGCAGAAAAGAAAGCTCTTGTAGAGGAGGGTGATGTTGAAAGATAGTTTGTTTTCATGCGCGCCCATTTCATACTTGGTTATTGGGTACTCTCTCGTGAGACTATGTAGAAGGGCTCGGATGTCAACATATTTGTATGAGAGATCTTAAGTCTTATCCCTAAAAATATGTACTGGAGTAGTATCTATTAAATATTTATTATTGTTTGAGACTTTATTTTTATTATTTAGATCCACTTTAATGGAACTTCTAAGAATAACATCAAATTTTGTTGAGTACTCATCAATTGACAATTAAATAAAATCTGGAAGGAGCCACATGAACTTTGGATTCATGATGAATTTTTCATTGAGGAGTTTACAAATTACACAAGACTTTATTCTTTTAATACATATTTTCTGTCTTCCTAAAAAACAACAACTTCTAATCAATCAAACCAATGATAATAATGATAGGGAAATCAATTTAATTAATAGAATAAAAAAGAGTGTTGATTCTATTATTTACAAATTGAAAACTAATTATTGATATACATCATTTGTTCTGTCTGTCATTTACAAATGTCAAACAGAAAAAGAAACCAAAGCAGTATCCATAACTTTTCTTGCATAGCAAGCCATTACTCCTCAAGCTTCTCTACCTCTTCAACCATTTTATAAACAGTGTTAATTTAGCCTCCAGTGCCAAATGAAAGAATATTTCCATGCCTGAATCAATATTCATCACTAAATATATCAGACAAGATGTCAACAGATCGTAACTCGAGACGATTTATGAATCAGAAATGGATATATCATTACCTTCAATCGAATTCATCTTCGTTTTCTTCAAGATGTTCCTCACTTTCAGGACTTGAGTTGCTATTTACACGCATGAGATGAGCCCCCATGTTTAAGTGCTCTCTCCTGTTATTTACAATCTCATGCTGACAATTTGGTTTAAGGGTGTCAGTGTTATTTACAAAGCCGTTAGTTTCTACCGGCATCATGTGATTATCCCACTCAGTTCCTTCTATCTGACTTTTATGATTGGTAACCTCACCACCATAATTAGTCGTGCACTCAAGAGACTCCGAAATACGTTTAGGTGAAACTCTACCATTTCCAAAAAGCTCAGAACCGCGATGCAACACATGTTCATTTTTCTTGCTATCCATAGCAGGAGCCCTGTAAAACCGTAGTTACATAAATAAGTAAGCTATATAATGACGCATGATTGTGCACATATTTTTCTATGTATTTATGCATGTATGCGTGCACATTGTGCATATAAAAAATATTAAGCGTAATGGCCGATTCTAAATCTTATGACCTTTTAAGTCTAATCACTTAACCAGTTCGTTGTTATACCTTGTTTGTTGTAATTTTGGGGTCTGCATATAGTTGAAGATTGGAACCAAGTCTTTTGGTCTAGCTTCAATCATGCAAGTTGGAATCCTTTCAATCTCAAATTCTCCTCCAGAAGCAGCTTCTTCATCCATTATGGTAGATTCTTTCAACATTGAATTAAAATATATCTGTTTGGAAACAGAATTATGTATTTCAATATCAAACTAAAGGATGTATCATTAGACACTAAAATTATAAGAACATATACCTCTTGCTTTGCCCATAACGGAATCTGAACTGGATGCATTTGAAGTTCCGCTTCTGAAATATACAAATGATGCTCTTCATTGACACAGGGATACGCTTTTGTGACGCCATTTTTAATTTTAGGGTTAATGATGTTCTCCTCTACTTCCTCTGGATATATTTTGCTGCTGTCGGAAATTCCATTTTCGCCATATATGTCAACATTGTCTTCTCGCTCTCTCCGACTATGATATATATTCCATTTATGCATTGCCTCAACCACTAATCTCGCATCAGCCTGTGGAGTGGATTCATAAGCAGGAGATAATCCAGAAACAATAGCTGAATCTTGGCTAGTTATTGTCCGAAGAGCATACTGTATCATCGATCCAGTAGGTGAAAAGACCAACAAGTGATAATTTGCCTTGGAATTGTTCCCTTCTCCATATATGGCTCTACTTCCTTTAAAAATACGGAAAGACGACGCAATAGCCCCAGAAAGCGAATTCTTCCTACCGGTTGCAGCTGCAGCGGCACCACTTACCGTGCCTCTCCAACCATTAGTTCCATTCCTGATTCTGCTTACTACAGAAAGTGTGATTGGAGGACCACCCACGTACAGGCTCTGCTGTTTAGGCATTTGAACGGCTGGCATAGGAGACCGGCGAACTACTTGATTAGTCATAGTGCTTAATCCACTATTTTTTGTAGGACTATCATCATTAGACTGAATATTTACATATCCTCCTTGAGGATTTATGGCAAATAAATGGCTAGTGCCTCTCGAGGAACTAATCATGATCCATTTGCTGTCGTCACTGAAACTAATATCTTGTATAACCTGGAAAGTTGAATACAGATTTATAAAAAGAAAACGATTATATATTAAATCAGAGGACAATTGAGAAAGATCGCACACTCACCGCATTTGTAAAACCACGTTGCAGCCTGTATAAATGAACGTAAGAAGGACCGGCATCAGATGCTGACGAATTCTCACGCACAGGCATAACCTTAAAAACATTTATGTTATGACCCTGAACAGAAGTGGTCACTAATATGGTGCCACTAGGATCAAAACATAAGGCTGAAATCGGACTTTTGTGAGCTCGAAATTGGGCAACAACATTTTTAGAGACAATATCTTTAACAATGACCTGAAAGTATTACCATGTTCAAAACAAGATTTGAACCAAAACTTTAGTAACAATATAAATACTCCAAAGCGTGATATATACACAATACAACTCCCTTGATAAATTAACATTAAATAGAAAAAAAGAATAGTATTTACCATTCCAATGTTATCTAAATCTGCCGAATGGCCATTAATGTTTCCATTGACCTTTGCTCCAGAATTCGCAGATTGTAGTGAACCATTGTTTTCAGAACAGTATCTGGAAAGTTTCTTATATCCCATATCACCAAGGGTCACAATACCAGTAGCAAGATGCTTGCTTGATTCTTTGGCATAGTGTGCAATCATGCTCCCGTTTGAAGAAAAACCAGGAAAGCTTGCAGAAGGTGTTAAATGCTGCGGACTGACATGGCTAGAAGTGGATACCGCAACTGGGCTTCCACTATAAGCCAGCCATCTTGGACCCACCGCAAGTGGTCCATAGCCTATGCCAACAGATCCAGGAGAATTCATCACTATTGGATTGGTAAGTAAAGTATATTCCCTTTCTAATGTTGTAGCATTAAAACAATGTATCTGCAAAATAAACCGCAGGTCCGTTTAACATTTCAAAAACCAGGTAGTAAAAATATGGTTTAATTACTCCGCAGAATAGAACCCTAAAATGACATACCTGAGTGGATTGAGAAACAGCAACTATTCGAGAACTGCACCGTACAGAATAAACAACAGATCTAAACTTCATTACATGAACATATGAGTGGGATTTCATTGAATAAAACTGAACGGTAGTTGGCATATAGTTGCCATTCATTTGGTCATGCGAGTTCGAAGCGGTTCCATTAGGACCAGTCGACCCATCCTTAACATTGCTCCCACCAGTAAAGAGCCCATCAGCACAAACTACCATCAAAGGACGGCTGCTGGCAAACTTGTCTTCTGATTTTTTTAATGCAATTGGATTTGGAACCATTTGCATAAAAGAAACAGGACCGTCGTGTTTGGAAACAAGGTCCCGGACATTGTTTGATTCGTCAACATGCCAAACCTGAAACCCAGACCGATAGCCTAGAAGAAGCACTTGTTGAACAATATTACCCTCGCCCTCCAACTGATCAAACCCGGCCCAGATCACCTATACAAGATCAGCATTGACATGAGTCATCACTCCAAATGACAAATTGAAAACCCCGAGATAGTATCACTACTCTTGCCCAAAAGAAATTGCACACATCTCAAACTTCACAATAAAAATTGCACCATACCTTTTTTATTTAAAAATTCCACACAACAAATTCAAGCAAGAAAATCACTACGAGATTACTAATTACCGAAAGAATTGAAAACCAAATACTCTCGGCATTCCTTAAATACTAAGCATGAACTAACATAACATCAAAAACTAAACAGATTATGCCTTCCACCACCTATTGAATAGAAGAAGCCTAATCCGAGCAGTGAGATCAGTAATCCGATTTTATCTATTCCGCAAAAGCATACATTAAATTATATTTAACCAAAAAGAAACAATCAATAATCCTAAAACAAATCATATAAAACCTATTCTCACACACCTGATCATGATCAGCAACATCATCCCTATCCACAATAGACGAAGCAACGGACGCAGCTGACCGTGCAACGGTAGAAGCACCCGAGGAAACAATCCTCAGATAACTCGAGAGCGCCCGAAACGAGCTAGGAATAAAACCATTGGTCCTGCCACCAACACCAACACCCCCCTGGTGAAGAACCTGTTGTTTCTGCCCATCATTCCTCATCCCCATCAACCAAAATAACACCAAACCACAACACAACAACTATCAATGATTCTTCAAATTCACCTTCAATCATAACACCTCCAAATCCTCTTCCCTTCAATCCACCACCACGTCACACACGTCTCTTCAATTCCTTCCCCTCACCCTAAAGTTTCCAAATTTTCAATCACAACCACAAAAAACACCACCACCACCAGATCAAATTTGTTCCCTTGTTTTTTTCAATTTTGTTTGGAGGCACTAAAAAACAAAGAAAACCCCCAAACGACAAAAAAAAGGAAATTTTTTCGGAATTTTCTTCAATCAATCAACAACCAATTTTTTTCTTCCTTCACGTTTTCTCTCTAAAATATAAACAATGATTCTGATAGTACTAATCACAAATCAAATAACAATGATTGAACTAATCACAAAAAAAAAATTAAAAAAACTTTACAAATTGAAAAAGTTACGCATGTTATATACGAAAAAATCAACAGGAGTGCAGCCAAAAACCGCCGAGGAATCGCCGGAGAAACGGGGGAAGAAGATCTGAGGAGAGAGAAAGAGAGAGAGAGAGAGAGAGAGAAAGTTAGAGAGAGAAAGAGATTGGAATAGGTAAATGGATAACGAAGGAAAGAAAGAAGAAGCGAAATTAATTTGTGAAATTAAAAAGAGTCTTCGTTTACGTCTCTAAGGTTTTTTTTTTCTTTAATAATTTTCGAAAAAATTAATGTTTTTGTTTTTTGTTTTAGTTAATGTTTTCACGTTTGAGATTGTGTTGTGTTGTTGGTGTTTTTGTGTTGGAATAAATTGTTTCAAAGTTGTTACTTCCAGTTCAATTCAACCTAAAACTAACCCTGTTCTTCTCTATTGACACGTCTTGTCCATTATCAAAAACAACAGTTTTTTTTTATTTATTTACAGATTTTTTTAATTTAATTTAATAGTAACTTTTTTATTAATACGTGATTAAAAATAATTAATTAATTAATGTGATTAAATTAAATGAATGTTGGAGTTTAATGGTCCCGATACCATCGTGGTTTACAACTAACGAAGTAGCTAGTTATGGAACAACAATGATGACATATGAGTATCACTTTAACCTTTTATGTGGATTCAATCATAAATATGTGATTTGTTTGAATTTTTTTTTAAAATAATCACATTTTTCAAAAAAAAAAAATTAAATAATCACATTTTCAAAAAATTTATAAAAGTAATTATTTTTCAAACAAAAAAAAATCACCACACAGAGGAATAGCTACTTTGTGTGGCGCATGCATATAATTTAAAGAGGAGGCGTCACACTGCATGACTTGTTCTGCTCTATAAAGTCATGTAGTGTGGCGCATGCATGCAATAATAGTGAAGATGTGCCATCTAATGTGACTTGACAGTGTTATATGGTTTTCTATAAATGCAATCACACATCCTCTTCATTTTTTGACACCATTTCTCACATAACTCTTAGAAAATGTCTTTCACTCTCTTGCCAAGGTTTTCACTGATCAAAAGAGATGCGCGTGTTATTTTTTCAGCGACAAAGCCTCCGATGAAGATCAAACTCTAGAACACGCAGACGTTCGAGCATTTTCAAAGGCACTTGATTCACTGGTTGGAAGGAGACAGTCTTGAAGGTGAACATATCAGAAAAATAGAAAGGCAAATTACAGTGAGGAACGAAAATGGAGTAAGCCGATCATGGAAAAAGGTGAGATGCGACGCTGATGTCATGATGATGATGCTTGGACCAGACGATATTGTGTTGATGGTTTTTATCTCTTAGATATTATGATTTACATAGTTGTTTTATCTGCTTATCATGTTGTTGTGTTGTTGTTCTGAGTTTGTGGTATTGTAATTTTTTGGGTCATTATGTGAAGGTTTTGTAATCGAATGATAAATTGAACACGAAATGATAACTCAAATTTAAATTGAAATTTCTTGCGTACAACAAATTAATTACTCTGGAAAGTTTGCTATAAAAAAATTAGGTTACAGAGCTAGACCCAATATTCGGACAATTTTTCCGATTGTGTCGGGGAAGACGACATGTACTGCATAATCTTATCATTTTATTGGTCGTATCCATTTTAGTTTTAATATGAGTGCTATTGGATCACCTTTTTTTCTTCCATCGCATTTGTTCATTGTGCCAAACAATTTCCCCTTGATAAGCAGACCAATAATCCTCTTTTTCCAACACAGAGAAGGTGTTGATGTACACACTTCAAAAGCTCTTTACTGTGTAAACGGGGGATATATGTTGTATTGGGTCCAAGCGAACATGCGAATATGCCGCTATGATATGAGAGCAAGGCATGTGAAATGCTTGAAACTTTCTGCAATCACACTAACTTCTATCTAGTTCGACCCGATAATATCCCCTTGGCCTCGCCTCATTATGATTCATTATCTCTTGTACATTGAACCACCCTTTAATACGTTCAAACACGGTGACACTATGGGTGTTTGCTTTTGCAGCCTCCTTGTTAAATATTTTCATTGTGCATTCACTGAACAACTGCCCTAATTGTAACATTGCCCTCCATTTTGAACTTATTGTGTCAAACAATGACCGCATCCTAAAATATGTTGCTCTAACCAAATCAATAATTGGTAGGTTTTGGATGCCTTTGAAGACAGAGTTCAATGATTCCCTGAATTATTTCAATCTATATTGAAGTCAGCTAAAATTTCCATGTGGTATTTTTTGATAGCTTTAAGACACTCTTCTTTTGTACGAAATTTGTCTCCAACTTTCAAGCCCCCTTCGATCTACATATAAGGATTGTGAAAGATATCTGAGGCTCGTTCATCTTCCCCTAAATTCAAGTTCGTCATATGAAACGGAGGTTCATACGCATGACTCGTAGGTAGAGGTTCATGCTCTTGATCTGCAGCGTCATCATTGACCATAAAATCAATCATTGCTTCATCACCTTCTTCTTGGTCAATAACATCGACTTCGGGGTGGTTGTCCTCGTCAGATTCATCCTCTTCTTCAAAATCTTGAGAATGATCTACCACCTGAGATTGATCTAGTTGTTGTAATAAATCATACAGCTCAATCTCATTGAACCCGGATTGTTCATGAGTTCGAAACATGTTTCGAACATCATCATCATCGCGCCTCTTTAGTTGATAAAATCTGATGTGGTTGTTGTCAAATAGAAATAGATACTTGTAAAGAATTTGGTAAACTGGACCACACTGCAATTTGGCTTATAGTCTATCTTTGAAGCATGCAAAACTTGATTTCTTGTTTGTCTGAAAGCAGATAAAATCGGTATTATGGAAATTAAAATCTAAGTTATCGCAGTTGAACGTCTCATTATTAATATGAGAAATAATAGTATAATTTTATGAATGAGCCATCTGTTGAGGTATATTTTTTGTGAGTTATGGATGTATACCAGTAGTGCGCCCTAAACAGACGCTTAAATAGACTGATGAAAGTATGAAGTGTATACCACTAATGCACCACCTAGGATGGCTTGCCATCAGATCACCGCCATGCTGCAACTTTGCTTGCATGCAAAAAGTAACAAGCCATGTTGAATGGCGCCTTAGTATATAAAACAAGAGCATATGCCACCTAGTGTGGTGCCTATGTGCATCTTGCATGCAAATCTTTGTCACGTGAATGCATAGTGTTTCTCAATATTTCTTATAAATACATATAACATTCACCCTATATGTTCATCACAATCATAACTCACACATTATTTCTTTCTTGAAACATCAACAAGAACACAATAGTAATCAAGAAAAAATGGCTCTCTTGACCATGGGTGATCAACATAGAGGAACTCTCAACAACATTGAAACCTTTGTAAGTGTATTTTCTTCAATACCTATATTTTGTCGACAAATTTTATTTTCGTAATTCTTATGATTGTTATACGTAAATCTTATATTTCTTATACGTAATTCATGTTTTTAATAGGATGTTAAAGATTTTATTGTCGTATCCATGAGTATGTCCCTTACGACGTACAAGTTGAACCGTACTTACGACATGCCGGTTTTGGTTCGTTACTCAACATAGTCAATTACCATGTTGACTATAAAATTATTCTTGCATTAGTGGAGAGATGGAGGACCAAAACTCACACCTTTCATCTTCCATATGGTGAATGTACGGTTACACTAGAGGACATATACATGTTATTCGGTCTATCGATTGATGGTAAGGCTGTCAATGGTTGAGTCAACCAAGACAACACCATATGCGAGGAACTTTTGGGAGTCTCTTTATTTGAACAAGGGTCTAGAGGCCAAGGTATTAATCTGTCTTCTTAGAGAATATCATAGCAGTCTCGTAATAACCGAAAACTCTATCGAGCAAGAAAAATTGTGAAAGCTTGGTGTTACATAATGATATTATTTGACCACTTTTTATTTCCTGAAACAACGGGTAATATTGTTAATATCATGTATTACTCTTGTTAAGACAATTTGATAAAATAAACACATATAGTTGGGACTTTGCTGTTTTTGCCCATTTGTATAGTTCCTTGTGTAAAAACGCATCGAACGACAGCTATTCTTTCTATTCCTGCGCTTTTTTGCTCCAGACATGGTGCTGGTCGAGAACACCGACACTCGTCCCCCGCAACACAAGGTCATTCGTCTTCCCCGTTGCTTTAAAGTAAGATTATGAAAACACAAAATTTACATCCTATATACTATAACCAACATGTATTAATTTATTATCCATTTTTTCTAGGTAGGTGGTTTGTTTCTGGAATGAATTACAATAAATCCCCTCGTAACGCAATAGTAGTCTATCGAAATATTATTGATCATGTTGGACCAGAATAGGTGTTAAACTTACATAATTTATACAACGCTTTCAATAGGTTAATTAAGTTTAATATTAATATTAGCTTAACATTTTTCCTCTACAGTTTGTATGGAGGCCGTATAAGGATCTTGACCATCAGACTAACCCAGCTGATGCTGAAGTCTGGACTGCAAAAAAATAGCACTCATCAGGTTCACTACTATGGAGATGTACCATAGTTGTTCTGGACTGGGCCTGCCTTGGCCCAAAAGGAAGATAAAGGCCCAAATCCAGACAACTCCTCGAGGAATGCTCACAAACGGACCATCACCGAACATGCTCGACCACGGACTGCAGCTGCTATGCCCGCCATTGCCCGCGACAAGCAGTGTCCCCGATCAAGGGAACTCTAGCTCGAGTCCAGCTCGAGCACCCTCCCCGTAGGGAAGACTGTGTCTACCCTAACCGTTGTAGAATCCTCCAAGCTCTAGAAAAACCGCGTCTTCGTCCCTCCTTGTTCTTCGCACAACATCACCAGGAAGGGGACCACGTGCGGGGCCCCACTACACACGTAGAACCTGGCAGTTCCTTTATTGGGCCAGTTCTGGTCGGCCCAATGAGGGGACCTTGGCCCAGCGCTGGGGGCTATAAATACCCTTTGTTTCAAGAGGGCCAGGTATTCATTCATTACACACCTATGCATTTTTGCCTGCTCATTCCGTCTCTCATTTTAGCATCGGAGTGTCTTGCAGGTACCCCCTTATCTCGCTCAAATTCAGTTCGAGCCAGCCGTGACGGTCCAAGTCTGATCTGGTAAGATTAGTGGCGCAGTCTGTGGGAAACTAGCTTCCCCGTCTTGCACACTCTCAAAGACCAAAGCTAAAAATCACCTCCTACCGTCATGGCTGACCAAGTTCGGGATGACCAAAACGTCTGCGTCGTCGACGCTAACAATAACCTCGCGGATAAGAACGGAATCCCCGACAACACCGGCAACCCCGGCCATAGCACACTCCCTGGGGGCGCCATCCCTGGGCCCTCGGGCCACTGCCTCATCTTCTTCAGTCCCTCCTTCACTCGAAGAAGACAATACGGCTCCCCCAAACTATCTAGCTGCCCAATTCCAAGAAGTCCCTATCCCCGTTGGGGCAGATGCCACGACCAGAGCGATGTTTGCGGCAATCAATCAAACCAACTACCTCATCTTTTCCTAGGGGGAAAGATTGAGGGCGCTAGAGGATGATAGAAGACCCCCGAGGAGGCACAGGAGGCCTCAGACCCCACCTCCTCAAGTAACAGAGGTACGTCTCCCGTCTCCCCCGCGGAGGCAATACAGGGACACCTCCCGAAGCCCGTCGCCCCGACCATCGGGGAGACGACCCCCCTTGGAGAGGTAACCTGTCATTGAAGCCGGAGGGCACAACCACGGTCCCTTACGGCAAGAAAGAAGACACCCTGGAGACAGGCACGGGAGGACGGACCAACGAGCATCCCGCTCGAGGTACATTCAGCACGACCAGGACCGTCGAGCCCGACAATATCTCAGGTCCCCGTCCCTATCCCCAGAGCGAAGTGACGAGCACGACCCCCGTGGTCCCCTTTCACAAGCCATCATGGAGGCGCCCATTCCCCGGGGCATGGAGAAGCCTCCACATCTGAAAGAGTACGACGGAGTCGCGGACCCAGTCGACCACATAGACGGGTTCAAGGCTATGGTGCATTACCATAACGTCGGGGGACCCATCAAATTTCGGTTGTTTCCCACGACCCTCAGAAAGGCAGCAATGGATTGGTATAAAGGTCTCGCCCCGGGATCAATCACCTCGTGGCGAAACCTGAAGAATCAATTCATAAGTTCGTTCACCGCGTCTCGGCGGCATCCAAAGACCGAGGCAGCACTCGAGGCTATCGTCCAGAGTCAGGACGAGACTTTGAGAGAATTCATCAACCGCTTCAATCGCGAAGCCATACAGGCCCTTGCGCGGACCACATGAAAAGGTACTTGCTGGAGAGGGGGCTCCTCCCCGGCACAGAATTCAGAA
Organism: Vicia faba; assembly: GCA_948472305.1. Classification (NCBI taxonomy): domain Eukaryota; kingdom Viridiplantae; phylum Streptophyta; class Magnoliopsida; order Fabales; family Fabaceae; genus Vicia; species Vicia faba. Next base: position 454,280,740 of record OX451735.1, on the reverse strand, counting down.
AGGTGGTGGGCATCGAACCGCCCCGAACGTTCGATGCTCTCCTCGAGAAGGCCCGGGCATATATGGATTACGAGGAAAGGGAAGCGGCTAATAGAGCCCGGGACCCCAGAACTCGCGGATCCAGCAGCAACCCGCGCCAAGAGGCCGCTCTTCCTCGACGAACAGGGGAGAAAAGAAAAGAGGACAAACCCCGAGAAGTCCGAGAACAGAGAGGACCCTCGGGGCGTTTCACAAAATACACTCTGCTCACGGCTTCCCGCGAGCGCATCTTGGCGGAGTGCGCCAACACAGATTTCAAAGATGGCGGCGTTAAGCGCCCTCGACCAGCTCCTGCCAAGCCCGGGGTGGACAAGAGCAAATACTGTCAGTACCATAGGAGCCACGGTCATCTGACGGAGGACTGCATCCACCTCAAGGACGCCATCGAGACCCTTATAAAAGGGGGGAGACTCACCCAATATCGGTGAAACGATGCTCCTCGTCGTGACGCCCGGGATACAAGAGAACCGGAGGAGGATGCCCGACCATCTGATGAGTCGGTCCCCATCCAGACCGCCTTCTCTGTCACAAGACCTGAGGACTTCTACGTCCCCGAGCACCTGCAAGAGCCATTGTCAACACACAGTAGGTGGGAGCACTTTCCCTCTGCCATGGTCATCAATGGTGGAGGATTCAACGACCTAACCATAAATTCGGCCAAAAGGAAGCTGGATGAACTGGTCGACTCTGCACCTCCTCAGACAGTGACTTTTGAAAGGGTGAAAGGTAGGTCGGAGCCTATCACCTTTTACCTCGAAGAGCTCCCTGGAGGAGCCCCCAACGCGGTCATTCCTCTACTAATAAGAGCGAGAATGGCTAATTTTGACGTACACCGCATTCTCATCGACGAAGGAAGTTCCGTCAACGTAATGTACAGTCAACTGTTCCAGACCCTGCAGCTCGACGACTCACACCTCTCACCTTATGTGGGTCGGACCTACAGGGCTTCAACGGCTCGACCTCCAAACCTTGGGGATACGTCGAGCTCATGGTTACCTTTGGCGAGGACACATCGACGAGGCAGGTCAAGGTGCGCTTCCTCGTGATCGACTTCCCGTCCCTCTACAACTGCATTCTGGGACGACCAACACTAGCAGAACTGACAACGGTACCCTCTACCTTCCACTTGAAGATGAAGTTTTACACCAAGAGGGCACGGGTCGCCACCATCCAAGGGGACCTGGATGCTGCTCGAAGGTGTTTCAATGCGGCATCCAAGGGACGCGACACGGTCGACACTGGGACAAGGTCGGCCAAGAGACCAGCGACGACACGACCAGAGCCCGTCAAGGCAGAAGAACAGAGGGCTCCCCCAAAGGTCGACTCCATAGCCTTTGACACCCGCTTCGACTAGGAAGAAGCGCCCAGCGGCAAGCAAGTCCCCATTCGACCAATCCCGGACGGGGACTTCGAGCTCATTCCCCTCGGCGAGGACCCAAGCAAAGGAGTGAAGATCGACATCGACCTCCCCGACTTGGAAAGGAAGAAGATCAAAGCTTGCTTGCGCGAGAATGATGACTTGTTCGCATGGAGCTCCGCAGAGATGCCTGGACTGGACCCCGAGGTCGCCTGTCACCGCCTCGCCATAGATCCAGCCGCTAAGGCAGTAGTACAACATAGACATAGGCAGTCCCCGGAGAAAACAGAGGCTGCTAAAAAAGCTATAAAAGACCTCTTAGAGGCAAATTTTATTTCTGAAGTCCGGTATTTAACCTGGCTGTCAAACATTGTATTAGTCAAAAAGAATAATGGAAAATGGCGAATGTGTGTTGATTATACCGACCTCAATCGGGCATGCCCGAAGGATGCTTTCCCTTTATCGAACATAGACATGCTGGTTGACAACTCGACCGGTTACAAAATACTGTCGTTCATGGATGCATATTCAGGCTATAACCAAATCCCAATGGCCATGAGCGACAAGCATTACACTGCCTTCATGACCAGCTCGGGCAACTATTACTACAACGTAATGCCATTTGGTCTAAAAAACGCAGGAGCAACATACCAACGTATGATGAACAGAGTGTTCCACAAACAAATCGGGGACATGCTCGAGGTTTACATGGACGACATGATCGTCAAATCCCGAGCAGACACCGACCATGCAGCCCACCTCAAAGCAGTCTTTGCCCAAGAAAGACAATGCAAGATGAGGTTCAACCCCGAGAAGTGCACGTTCGGGGTCAAAGCAGGGAAATTCCTCGGTTTTTACCTGACAGAACGAGGAATTGAAGCCAATCCCGACAAGTTTCGAGCCTTCTCTGACCTCCCGACACCCACGTCGAAAAAATCAATACAAGTCATGAACGGCATGCTCACCTCGTTGTCCTGCTTCATCGTGAGATCCGCTCAGCATGCCCTCCCCTTCTTCAAACTCCTTCGTAAAGAGGCAACCTTCGAATGGACCGAGGAATACGAACAAGCATTACGTCACCTAAAACAAAGCCTATCCCAACCGCCCGTACTGTCTCGACCAGTCAACGGGGAACCTTTGTTCTTATACCTGGCCGTCTCGAACAAAGCCATCAACGCGGCTCTCATCCGCGAGACCACCGACGGGCAGAAACCCGTTTATTTCACGAGCAAAGCCCTACAAGGGCCCGAGAGCAGATACCAACATATTGAAAAGGTAGCTTTAGCCCTCGTCAACGCGGCGAGGAGACTCAGACACTACTTCCTGGCTCATAAGATCATAGTACCAATCGACCAACCAGTAAAACAACTCTTAGGTCGACCTGACATGGCGGGTCGAATGTTAAAATGGTCCTTGGAACTCTCCGAGTTCGACATTCAATACGAGAGCAGGAAAGCTCTAAAGGCATAAGCCCTGGCCGACTTTGTCGCTGAAATGACCACTCACAACCCGCCCACAGGGAAAGAGCGCAAGTGGACCATCTTTGTCGACGGAGCTTCCAGCTCATCCGGAAGCGGCGCGAGGATCCTCCTAGAGAATGAGGAGGGCGTAGTGATTGAGCACTCGTTAACCCTCTCCTTCCCGACTTCGAACAACCAAGCGGAGTACGAGGCCATGCTCGCGGGACTAAGGCTGGCCGAAGACCTAGGGGCATGCGAAGTACAAATTTTCACGGACTCCCAACTTGTTGCTTCCCAAGTCCAAGGGAATTACCAGGCTAAAAACAACAACCTCATTGAATACCTATACTTAGTCAGAGAGCGCATGAGGAAGTTCGACCGAGCAGAAATATCGCACATCCCACGCGAGCAAAACACAAGGGCCGACGTACTTTCGAAGCTCGCGAGCACAAGAAAGAAGGGCGGGAACAAATCCGTCATATAAGAATCCCTATCGCGCCCGAGCATCGAAAGAGCCTCGACCCCCATCTAGGTACACGCCATCGGAGATGCTTCGTGCTGGATGACCCCAGTGTACAACTTTTTGACAAAGGGCGAGCTCCCCCTGGACTGGACAGAAGCGACCGCGACAAAGCGACGAGCATGCTCCTACGTGGTGCTCGAGCATAAGCTGTACCGAAGGGGATTTTCCATTCCCCTCCTAAAATGAATCGACGAATCCACAGTCCCCGAGGTATTACGGGAAATACACGAAGGGATTAACGCCCAGCACATGGGCGGTAAGTCCCTGGCGAGGAAAGCCCTACGAGCGGGGTACTATTGGCCGACGATGCAGCAGGACGCCAAAGAGCACGTTAAGAAGTGCGACAAGTGCCAGAAGCACGCCGATATGCATCTCGCCCCCCCCCCCCCCCCCCCCCCTCACAAGCTGAGCATACTGTCATCCCCGTGGCCATTTGCGTGGTGGGGTATGGATATCCTTGGACCATTTGTGCAAGGGACTTACCAAAACAAGTTCCTTATTGTGGCCGTGGATTACTTCACGAAATGGATAAAGGCTGAGGGTCTTGCGAAGATCACCTCGCACAAAAACCTCTGTTTCTACAAAAGAAACATCCTCGCCAGATTCGGGATCCCGAAAGCGCTAGTCACAGACAACGACACCTAATTCACCGACCACGGGTTCCGAAACTTCGTCACCAAACTAGGAACCAAACAACATTTTACCTCGGTCGAGCACCCCCAAACCAACGGGCAAGCCGAGGCCGCCAACAGGGTCATCCTGCGAGGACTCAAACGCCGACTCGGCAAAGCAAAAAGAGGGTGGGTCAAGGAGCTGTACAGCGTCTTGTGGGCCTATCGCACCACGCCCCACTCAACGACGGGCAAAACCCCTTTTTGACTGACATACGACACCGAGGTCGTCATCCCCGTGGAGATCAGGGAACCCTCAAGGCGGATAGAAATGCCTCTCGACGAGGAAGTGAATGACAAAGCGCTTAGAGACGAACTCGACATGGTCGAGGAAATTCGATCGGGGGCAGCCCTACGCGAGGCTGCTCTAAAGCAACGAATAACCCTGGGTCATGACGACAAGGTCATCAGACGCGAGTTTCAGATCGACAGCCTGGTATTGCAAAGAAATCAGAAAGACTCCCGCAAAGGGAAATTGGCCGCGAACTGGGAAGGACTCTATCGCGTCCATGGCACCACAGGCACCAGGGCATATTACCTCGAGCAGCTAAACAGAGAACCGTTACCACGACCCTGGAACGCTGCTAAGCTAAAGCAGTACTATAGCTAAAGCCCTTAAACACTAAGGACTTTCGTCGTCGAACATCCACATCTAGTCAACAGAGAGAAATGTCTCGACCACGTAGATAGGCCAAGGTACGGGCCCGATCTACACCTAAACGACATAACATCGTTCAGCCAACAAGGTCGAACGACAATGCCCGACAGGGACACCTCAATCGAGCTCCACTGTTGAAAGTACCCACATGGCAGAACACCTAGCTCGCGATGGGCAGTTCACACCGCGGGCATACGACCTCGGTCTGGGTCATACGCTCGACACGCGGGCTTCACTCTGCACAACCGACGCATTTCGAAGTACGTCGGACCACCAAAGGGGTCGAAAGGATATCTCCGCTCGAGGACATAACTTAGACAAATTTCGTCACAAAGTAACAGTCGAATACAAGCTTAGCTCGAGGATATAACTTAGACAAATTTCGTCACAAAGTAACAGCCGAATACAAACTTAGATACGAGCAAGTTAACGCGAAATAAACATCCATCAAAAAAGCTTATACACAAGATAAGTTAATTGTGAACCGACCAAAAAGGCCGGCAATGTTCGGGGTTACAAGCCATGGCACGACGGCCAAAAGAAATAAGCACGGGCACGCAGGCCCCAAAAATGAGCACGGGCACGCAGGCCCCAAAACAAATAAAAACCATTACGCGGGTACGCAGGACCGAACAAAAACTTCCCGCTAAACGTCCCTAGGACTATCGGCATCAACCACATGAGACTCAAGAGGAGGCACGACCTGACCATCAACAATCTGAGACATGAACCCGACTCCCTCGATGTTCATGCCCGGGTTCAGGATGGCGAGCTGGCTGACCGCGATCTCGAACCCATCGGCCAGGGCACCGACACAGTCTGTCTCAAGAAGGTGGATACGTGCAACCAAGTATGAACGGGTCCGCAAAGAGGCCGTCTCCTCCGACTCATCGTCGATAGGAATCATAGCAGCTTTTAGCTCCTTGACTTCCTTGGACAAACATTCGTTGTCACTCTCCAAGCGTTCCTTGTCCAGATGGAGGCAATCCCTCTCCTCAGCAAGCTTCCTAGACCTTTCCTTCTTCCCAGCCAGCAGGTCGGCTTGCTCGCGAAACATTTCCTCAGACCGCTCGAGGGCCGCCTTTAACTTACAAGAATTGGCAGCAAGAGCGGCTTTCTCTGACTCCAACTCCCTAACACGATCCGAGGAGTCCGACCCTTCCTCGGCAAGGACCACGGCCATCTCGGCCATCTTCACCATCCCGACCATGCTGGCCGCGAGGTGTTTCCTCTGGCTTTCCTTGTCAAGACGTCTAATAGTCTCAGCCTCGTCATTGCTCACCGTCATAGGAAACCCCTCGAAGAAATCTTTCTCTTTAAAATAGGGGGTAAGCCAAAGGCCCTCGTAGCTACGGACTCGTCGCCAACCTCCGACCTGATTTCAGCCTGACTTCTCTTCCTAGTAATCAGCTCGGTAGGCTGCTCAGAATCAGGAGAGCCCGAGGACCCACTAGAGGCATCTCCGCCCGAACTGGCCGGCGGGCCCATCCTCGTGGCTTGTGGTGCTCGCACCAACCTTTTGTTTATTTTCTGGTCCTGGGTTAGTTTTAATAACCTCTCCCGTCGTTCAGCCATGTCGCCTGCAAAAAGGAGCAAAACCCGAGTTAACTGTAAGCGAGCAGAAACACCGAAAATGGAATAAAATAATAAAAGCAGAAGCAAGAAACCTAGCAGATCTACGGCCTGCCCGTAAGATTGGCACTCGACGAGCGCCTTCGTGTTGATGGGACGAGCCTCGAATGTCGGGTACCCGTCCTCGTCAAGAATATCATCCCCCTCCCTCGTGACCCACCGGGCAGGGAAGAAGTTGTCGACGTACTTGCAAAGGACAGCATAGGCCTCCTCGTCCTCGACGTTCATGCTTCTCGCAGGCGTATGATAGTACCCGATGCCATGGTCGTAATGGCCCGAGCACCAATGTATCGGGAACTTGGAAATGCACCCGACTGCCGGACGACCCTCAGCATCCACGAGGGGCTCCCAGTCCGCGTCGACCACCGTGGTTTCTGATTTGAACAAGGAGTCTAAGGCAGTTTGGGTGGACGGCTACAGAATATACCATTTATCCTTGAAGTCCCTTACCGAATCCATATACATCCTGAATAGCCTCTTCGACTGTTTTAGGGATACCCAGCTGTGCCTGCCTCCTCGAGACTGACGCTGCAGGTGAAAGATCCTAAAGAAAAGGGGAATCGTCGCCCCAATCCTCAAGAAATGGCACGTCAACTCGAATGCCCAAAGGGAGGCGGTCGAATTAGGGTGAAGCTGCGAAGGGGCCAAGTTCAGATGGCTGAACACCCCGACTTGAAAATCGCTGAAGGGAAGCTTAAGACCAAGATCCCTGAACATGATCTCATACATTAGGAACCCGTACTCAGTAAACTCTGAGCAGATACGCGCATCAATCGACGGCCTCATTACTATAAAATTCTTTTGAAAACCTGGCATACTGCCGCCATGCTCGATGACAATATAGGCACGCCGACTACGCCGACAGTACGTCAGGGCAATTCCCCGGGGCTCGGCGCCCACCCAGTCCAACGTGGGGTCATCAATGGTGTCGACTAAAGTAACATTCTCCTCGGTACTTGTATCCTCGACTTCATTTTTCCTCGAAGATTCCGGTTCGTCGGCCATTTACCTGCAAAGCACAGGAAAATAGTGAATTCAAGAGAAAATTCGCGTGCTCTCCAAAGAGACAGGAAGTAGTACACAACAAGCCGAACACGGACACCCTAGCTCCGACCACACATTGGGGACAACAAGGGAGTAGCACGAACGCCCCGGGCGAAACATAAATCACTCAAGCAAGTTCCTGACTTCGCCTGCCTGACACTAGAACACTGCGAGGAGGCTACCCTACATACTTCCTAAAAAGGATGATCATCCCGGCCAGTTCATGGGCATGCCGACCAAACGCATGAATGTCACGGGCAGTATCATGAGTCATATGCCTAAAACTATGAATGTCACGGGCAATATCATGAGTCATATGCCTAAAAACTATGAAGGTCACGGTCAGTATCGTGAGTTATGTACCTAAACTATGAGTTTACCGGGCACAATCATGAATCTACCGGGCACTACTCCTAGATATGGGTTTCTAACATAAAAAATAACATCAAAACTACCTACAACAAAGAAAAACAGGAGGAACAAACACTTACTTGGAAGAAAAGAGGTATGTACGACGGCAGTGAAAGTAATCAGCGGCGGATGGTGCGGTGATCTCACGGTGTTGCAGGAAACGGCGGCGGCGGAATCAGAGTAAGTGGGAGAAGCGCAGAGAGGAAAAACAAATTATGGGCCCAAGGGTCCTATTTATAGGGATGATGTGGAATACGAAACGTCACACCGGGGAGCCGCAAACTTCCCCGTCCTCGACATCTACTCCCCTAGGCAATGATGACCCTATTGTTGCTAGGGTGGCGTTACGATTCCCAAGGACTGCCTCGTGTATCCGACAAAATGCAGCCCGCGAGGAATTCCTCGAGCACGTGTCGATAAGGATTGCCCTGCGTATCCGACGAACGCAGCCCGCGAGGAATTCCTCGAGCACGCATCGATAAGGATTGCCCTGCGTATCCGACGAGCGCAACCTGTGAGAAACTCCTCGAGCACACTTCGAAAAACAAAAAGCCCTGGTCTGGCCATCAAGTTCCCCCGAAAAAAGCGAGCTAAGATCAAGTCATAACTCCTGCACCAGGAGCAACGACTTGGGGGGCTCCTGTTCAGGACTGGGCCTACCTTGGCCCAAAAGGCAGATAAAGGCCCAAATCCAGACAACTCCTCGAGGAATGCTCACAAACGGACCATCATTGAACGTGCCCGACCACAGACTGTAGCTGCTATGCTCGCCATTGCCCATGACAAGTAGTGTCCCCGACCAAGGGAACTCTAGCTCGAGTCCAACTCGAGCACCCTCCCTGTAGGGCAGACTCTGTCTACCCTAACCGTTATAGAATCCTCCAAGCTCCGGAAATACCGCGTCTTCGTCCCTCCTTGTTCTTCGTACAACATCACCAGGAAGGGGACCACGTGCGGGGCCCCACTACACACGTAGAACCTGGCAGTTCCTTTATTGGGCCAGTTCTGGTCGACCCAATGAGGGGACCTTGGCCCAGTGCTGGGGGCTATAAATACTTTCTGCTCCAAGAGGGTCAGGTATTCATTCATTGCACACCTATACATTTTTTGCATGCTCATTTTGTCTCTCATTTTAGCATCGGAGTGTCTTACAGGTACCCCCCCCCCCCCCCCATCTCGCTCAACTTCAGTTCGAGCCAGCCGTGACGGTCTAAGTCTGATCTGGTAAGATCAATAGTGATCGTGTGAAGCTACAGTTCAGCATGCAACAGGGTATCCCAGACCCTCTACATGTTTTGAACAATGGCATCTACTCATAGTTGACGACCAATGGGGATTTAATGATTTGAGAGACTTTGCTAAAAATCAATATCGTCAATGGAGGCATCAACGTGAATTGGTCTTAAGGGAGCCGATCTTACAAGATGACTTAAAACCGACTCTTTAATATTTGAGATGGTACACATCAGTTTCAATAAATTTGTTTTTGTCTCAAGAGACATATTTGATCGACCCACGCCAAAGAGTTGCAACATACACCCAACAACAACCCCAACAACCAACCCCTCAACAATACCAAAACCAACAACCAACCCCTCAATAATACCAAACCCAACCACAATGTGAACCAACTCAAACCCAACAACCATACACCATCACATCTAACCAAACCCGTCATCAATCAACGTCACACACACAAACACAATAGCAAGAGCATGGCCCAACCCACAACCAACAATATGCACCCTCCTCATCTTACCACAATACCCAAGACACATATGATACATATCCTTCCTACCATACCACTCAACCTACATACAGTCAAACATCACACCATCGAAGTATCCAACCATCATACGGATTTTATACACCACAAGAACCGTTACTTCGTTTCTAACATGATTCAACATCATAATACTATCAACCACCCCACCCACGCATATCTCAACCAACAAGACCAAACTTCAACAACATGGGCGCCGATCTTTTTAGAAGCACAACACAGTGGGGCGAAATGATCAATAAGATGTATGATCCTTATGTATCATGACCATCACATCTGGCACCTCATAATCAAGCGAGTCAGAACATATCCCAAACACCTCAGGAAAATCAACAGAAAGGAGTGAGGCAAAGGCGGAGTCGTTTATGTCATACTGGGACCCGCTTAGATTTAGGGGACGTCCAAAAAAAATGTATCCATGAATTGTGCAATATAAAATATTTTTAGTTACTTTTGTTTTTATTAAAAAAAATTAATAAATACAATTGTCAAACCACACTAGGTGGTGCCTCATCTCTATTATTACATGCATGCGCCATACTGCATGGCTTTACAGAGAAGGATAAGCCATGCAGTGTGGCGCCTCTTCTTTAAAATGTATGCATGTGTCACACAAAGTGGCTACTTCTCTGTGTGACGATTTTTTTTTTGAAAAGTGATTACTTTGGTAAATTTGTTGAAATTGTGGTTATTTGAGAATTTTTTTAAAAAAATATGATTATTTAGAAAAAAAAAACCGAGTTACTTCAATTAGAAAACAATCGTATGAAGAAACAAAAATTTTTGTTCATATTATTTTTATAAAATATGGTGCATATTAATAATATTAATAAGACATTAAAAAATACTTTTCATTTTTATTATAAATAAATTTTTGATTTTTCAAATTCATTGAAAATGGATGTATCTAATGTACATATTAACTATTTAATATATTTAAAAAGCTAAAAATTACTTATAATAAAGAGTTGAGAGAGTGTACTATTAATATAAACTAATTTAATATTAATATTAAATAAGAAACTATCCTCTAGTCTTATTTATAAAAAAATAATTATTTTTAATTATGTTAAATAATTAATGTATTTAGATAATATATAGATTAGATATATTGATTATTCAATGATTAAAAGATATATTTTTTTATAAATATGACTAGAGAAATATTCTTTTACTAGGTATCTCAACTTTTATGAATGGTTTTTAAAGGTGTAACATGGAAAATGGACAATTGTTGATAGACTGACTATGTTAAATTAATTTATATTAACAATTTGTGTTCATTTTTTTTAATCAAAGAAATGTGGATGGAGTAGAGTATGTGAATATATGTACTTGCAAGTATGAAGTTGATGATCCTGCTGACAATCTTTATAATATCAATATGATGACAACACTAGTGATTGTTGAAGTTGATGGTAACAACTTTTCAACTCTTTGATAATGGTGATAAACTTGAAGACACGTTGTCATATCTCAAATTTGTCATTTTTAGTGATATCGTCAAATTTATTTTCGAACTTAGGTTTAAAATTCTTTTGATTTAATTACATTAACATTTTGGGATTTTAATAAATATTCGCTTTCAAGTCTATTTAAAAATATAATAATTTATTTTAAATTATTTGTATTTTTAAAATAGCAAATAATTGTTGGTCTTGATATAATTTCAATTGACTTTTTATTTCAAATAAATAACATAACATAATTGGTAAGGAAGCATAACGTAAAAGCATAAGGTTATGGGTTAGAATCTCACTTGGTGTATTTTTTATATTTCTTTGTTTATTGTTATTAATTTTATTTCCATTTATAAAAGTCATAAAAAAAGCCATTTTTTATTATTTAAATATTATTTTCATATTTTTAATTATGGTATTTTTAAAATATAATTATTTATTTGGTTTTATGCACTTTTTTTTATCAAAATTGAATGCAAAAATCATAATAAATATCAAAAATATTTTCTTTTATGTTTACATATTTTTTATTGGTCAATCATTGTTAATTTGTGTCATACTCATCTTATGATTGGTTAGTTTGGTGAGCAAGGAAAAATTAATTTGCAAATCAATGTTATTTTCCTAATTTGTTGACCTAATTATCACTATAAATAGGCCACTCTTTCACACTATTTTTTCATCAACGATTTCACCAACAATTAACAAATCAAATACTCACTAAATTTCTCCTAAAGTTGTTGCTCTTCACATCAAAGAACATTAACAAAAGAAACCCTTAAAACCTCTATCAATCTGAGTAAAAATCATGCACCGAAGGTAAGCACTAAGGAAAGAAGGAAGAATATTAGATGAAGCGGCTTAAATTGGTCACGACATTCCAGGTTAGTAAACCTGACTTTTGAATATATGAACTAATTGTTTGCTTATGTCTGAATTATTGACTTGATTATTAATATGTTTCGTGTATAATATGTGTAAACTCTTTCTATGACCGTCAATCAAACTTTATTATATGTAAGTGTTTGTTGGCAGCAATTTTAGTAAAACAATGACTTGTTAATGTTTTGCTAAATATCTTAACATTTGGAGTAAAACTGTTTTGAATGATGTCAAAGCAGATGTCTTGACATCTGCCTACTGAATTGATCTCAGCCCAACATCAGTTAAGTCTTTTGTTTCCCGTTTTCATACGTGGCATAATTCAGGATTTGTGATCTACATGCTGCGAAAAATATGGAGGAATTTTTTCAAATTGCATAATTTTATCTTGACCTGTTTTTATGAAAATATTCAAAAGATTTGAATATTTGTTTTTAAGCCCAAGCCCACAGATGAACATATGTAAGGACTTGCTTCCTTATTCAAAAATAAGCAACTTTTGAAGAAGAATATTTTCTTTCTGATTAGAAGTCTAGGATTTTTATTTGTAATACACTCTAAATATTAGTTTGAATACTTGAGTTATTATTTAGGTTGTTAATTGTGTATCATTCATAAGCTTTTAAGCATTGAATGATTGAAGTGTTTCAAACTTATTAATCCTGTTAAGTTCTTTACTGTAAGTGATTGAAGGGATTTGGGGATGGCCTCATATCTAGGTGAGTCTTAGGTAGAAGTTTAGCTTGGGTAGTGATTAAGTGATTAGATCGTAAACTGGTTGTTTACTAAGGGTCTATGAATTGATACTATTTAGTGAACTTGTCCCTGGCTTGGTAGCCCCCAGAGTAGGTGTTGTTGTACACTGAACTGGGTGAACAATCTCGTGTGTTTTTACTGCTTTTAGTTTTATTGCACATTACTTGCAAACAGATATTTGTGCAGTGACATCTCATTCGACATCACACATTTGATACTAGAATTTCAATTGGTATCAGATCAGGAATCTTGTTCTTTATCTAGGTGAGATCCAGGGAAGATATTTTCTGGTACTATGGACAAGGAAGGAGGATTTTTGAATAGACCACTCATTCTAGATGGAAGCAATTATGACTACTGGAAACCATGTATGGTTGCCTTTTTAAATTCCTTAGACAACAAAGCTTAGAAAGTTGTTTTAAGAGGATGAAAACACCTTGTCAAATTGGGAGAAAATGGAGAACATACTTCTGAATTAAAACCTGAAGAAGATTGGTCTAAGGAAGAAGTTGAAATTGCTCTTGGAAATTCTAAATCCTTGAATGCTATAATCAGTGGAATTGACAAGAACATTTTCAGGTTAGTGAATACATGTGAAGTTGCTAAGGATGCATGGGGGATTCTTCAATCTACTCATGAAGGCACATCCAAAGTTAAGATGTTAAGACTTCAGTTACTCACCATAAAATTTGAGAATTTGAGGATGAAAGATGATGAAAGTATAAATGACTTCCGTATGAACATCCTTGAAATTTCTAATGCCTCCAGTGCTTTAGGAGAGAAAATACCTGAAGACAAATTGGTGAGAAAGATGCTCAGGTCTCTTCCCAAGAGATTTGATATGAAAGTAACTGCTATAGAAGAAGCCCAAGACATTGATAAAATGAAAGTGGACGAACTTGTTGGATCCCTTCTAACATTTGAATTAAGCATAAATGAAATATGAGAAGAAAAACAAAAGCATAGCCTTTGTATCTAATACTGAGGACGAAGAAGAGGACTGTGATCTGGATACAGATGGAGGAATATTAAATGCCTTAGCTATGCTTGGAAGACAATTTAGTAAAGTGATAAAAAGAATGGACAAGAACCAAAGATCAAATGTCAAGAACATACCATCTGACATCTATAAGTCAAATGAGGTGGGAAGAAAAAGGGCTGAAGAAAAATATTCTCAATGGAAGGAAATACAATGTCATGAATGTGAAGGCCTTGGTCACATTCGAGCTGAATGTCCTACATATCTAAAGAAATAGAAGAAGAATCTATTTGTTACTTGGTCTGAAGAGGACTCAGAGAGTGATCTTGAAGAATCTGCCAAACATGTTAAAGCATTGACAAGAAAATATGTATCTGATAAAGAGTCTAGTGATGGGGAACTAACTTTTGATGAGTTAGCTACTTCATACAAAAAATTATGTCTCAGAAGTGCAGTAGTATGTCTTGAAGGAGATAAACAGAAAGCCCTTATAACTCATCTGAAGGAGGAAAGGGAAGAGCATCTTAAAACTATTTATGATCTGGAAATGGAGTGTCCTCTCTAAATTTAAATCTTGATAGAATGGTCAAATCTCTCAAGATGTTGAATAATGGGTCTAACACATTAGATGAAATTCTCCAAGCAGGAAGAGTGACAGAAGATAAGAGTAGTTTAGGTTTCAATCAGAAAAAGGAACCTAACTCATAAGAGTCTCCATATATTTCCACCCATGCCAAGCCTAAACCAAAGATGTCGAATCAAATGTCTTAACATCATGGTAAGAAAGGACATTTTAGCAAACATCATGTGAAGAAAGAACATCATGGAAAACATCTTGTATCTGTTTCCGTACATGCCAAGCCTAAACCAAAGATGTCGAATCAGATGTCTCAACATGTGGGCAAACATCATGATAAGAAAGAACATCTTGGGAAACCTCATGTGAAGAAAGGACATCATGGCAAACCTCATGGAAAGAAAAATCTTAATCACACTAGAGAGAATCCCCAGCCATGGAGATGTCATCACTGTGGAAGGCTTGGACATATAAGGCCCTTCTGTTCCAAGTTGTATGGATATCCTAAAAATAATCCTCTTTCCAAAATTGATAAGATTCCCCAAAATAGCAAAAAGGAGAAACAGTAGGTTCCCAAATCCAAGGTTGGTAGTTTCATTGCTCCCACCTCTCTCAGAGTATCAACCAAAGATGACTGGTACTTTGATAGTGGTTGTTCTAGACACATGACAGGTGTCAAGAATCTATTGGTGGATGTCAAATCTCATTTCACCAGTTATGTGACTTTTGGTGATGGAGAAAAAGGAGAAATCAAAGGAGTTGGTAAGCTTGACTGTTCAGGAGTTCGTAAGCTTGATAATGTGTTACTTGTAAAAGGGTTAACAGCTAACCTGATAAGTATAAACCAACTATGTGATCAAGGATTCAAATTTAACTTCTCCAAGGAAGAATGTCTTGTGTGCAATGAAAAGAATGAAGTTATCATGAAAGGAATCAGATCTAAAGACAATTATTATCTATGGGTTCCTCAAGAGTTAAACCTCTCATCAACATGTGTTTTAGCAAAAGAGAATGAAGTTAAACTATGGCACCAAAAACTGGGGCACTTACATCTGAAAGGTATGAAGAGAATTATATCTGAAGAAGCAGTGAGAGGGATTCCTAAGCTCAAGATAAAAAAAGGAAGGGTATGTGGTGACTGTCAAATTAGAAAGCAGACTAAGATGTCACATCAGAAGATTCAACATCTTACTACATGAAAAGTTTTGGAACTTCTTCACATGGACTTGATGGGACCTATGCAGGTTGAAAGTCTTGGTAGTAAGAAGTATCCCTATGTTGTCGTAGATGACTTTTCTAGATACACATGGATAAGCTTTCTTAGAGAAAAATCAGAAAATTTTGAAGCGTTCAAAGATCTTTGTCAAAAGCTTCAAAGGGAAAAGGAAAGCCATGTCATAAGAATAAGAAGTGATCATGGAAAGGAATTTGAGAACAACAAATTTGTTGAGTTTTGCTCCTCTGAAGGAATCAACCATAAATGTTAGAACAATATTGGTTCTGATCATATCTCAGAGTTTTGATGATAACAATAAATTATATTTTATATATTTGATACTCTGATGAATGTATTTAACTGTTTCAGATAATGTTCTGACAGAAGCATCTAGACGTGCTAAGCTGAAAATAAATGAAGAAGTTCTTTGATGAAAGAACTATTTTAAGCGCAAGTGCTGATGCTGATGCTGTCTCTGATAATGTTTTGATAGAAGCATCTTGAAGTGCTGAGCTGAAAATAAATAAAGACGTTCTTTTGATGAAAGAACCATTTGCTTTAACTCAAGTGTTGATGCTGATGCTGACTCTGGTAATATAATTATTTAATTGCATCTTCTAACGCTTAACAAGTTTCTGTGTAAGCTGTTTCAGAAGTATCTTAGGAAGCAAGTGCTGTTCAGAAGTATCTTAGAAAGCAAGTGTTGTTCAGAAGATCTTAGAAAGCAGGTGGTATTCAGAAGATCTTAGAAAGCCGGTGTTGTTAAGAAGATCTTAGAAAGCAAGTGTTGTTCAGAAGATCTTAGAAAGCAAGTGTTGTTCAGAAGATATTTGAAAGCAAGTTTCAGAAGATATGTGAAAGCAAGCGCTGATCAGAAGTACTTAGCAAGCAAAGCTTTGTTTATAAGATATGCAAGCATGTTCTGAATTCAAGACGTGAAGCCAAGTTCTGAATGAACATAGAAGCTAACAAGTCTTGTCAAGCTTCAGGAGACATGTTCTTACATAAGGCCGTTTGCTCATTTAATGCAAAGACGACTACATGCACTCAAGTGTCTATGCTAGTGCATTGGAAAATGGAATAGTGAAAGGAAACACACAAACATTTAATGCTCTCCATTTGAAGGCAGCAACGATCATGTTTTCTCATGCTATATATAGAAGAATATTAATTGCTAGCCAACTAACGCTCAAACGCTAAACTGCTCATACTGAAAGATTGAACAACTGAAGTTTTGAATAGAACTGAACAAATTCAAAAGAAGCAAGAACAACGTGAAAGATTCTGGGCTAACAAATTTATTATTCATACACTTTGTGCTAAAATATTCTTAGTGAAAAATCACAGTTTTGATATAGCTTTCTTAGAAGCAAACTTTGTTTCACTATCTGTAAAGATTTTATATCTTGTAATTGTTCCTTGAGAGACCAAGGTTGTCAGAATTCTCAAGAAGACTAGGACTAGTTTGAGCATTAGTGGTGTTAGTCACAACAGTTGTTGTGTGATTGTAATCAATTGATTATAGTGGATTAAGTCCTTGTTGAGAAAGGCGAAATCACCTTGGCGGGTGGACTGGAGTAGTTTGAGTTCAAACGAACCAAGATAAAAATAACCTTGTCTTTTCATTATTGTTGTGCCTTTTAATCAAAATAAAAAGAGAAAGTTATTCAATCCCCCACCCTTCTAAGTGTTTTCTCCACCTTTAATTGGTATCAGAGCTTGACTCTGAGCTCAACACTTAACCGTGTCAGGAAAAGATCCAAAAGAAAACACAAATGGCTGCTGAGAAAAACAACAATAGTTACAACAAACCTCTTGTATTTGATGGAGAAGATTTTGATTATTGGAAAGATAGACTAGAAAGTTTCTTTCTAGGTCACGATAGTGATTTATGGGATATAGTCTTGGATGGTTACAAACATCCTACTGACTCAGAAGGAAATATGATTGATAGGAAAAATATGGACAGATAACAAAAAGCTAATTTCAAAAATCATCATAGAGCTAGAAATATTTTTCTAAATGCTATCTCTAAAATGGAATATGAAAAAATCACTAATAGAGATACAACACGTGATATGTTTGAGTCACTCAAAATGACTCATGAAGGAAACGCTCAAGTGAAGGAGTCTAAAGCTCTGGCTCTCGTCCAGAAGTATGAAGCCTTCAGAGTAGAAGAAACTGAATCTATAGAAGCAATGTTCTCAAGGTTACAAACTCTGACTGCTGGTCTGAGAGTTTTGAACAAGGGATACACTAAAGCAGATCACATTAAAAAGATCATCAGAAGCTTACCCAGAAGATGGGCTCCTATGGTCACTGCTTTCAAAATATCAAAAGATCTGAACAACGTGTGACTTGAAGAACTCATCAGCGCTCTCATAAGTCATGAGATAAAACTTGATGAGCACGAGCCTCAGAAGAAAGGCAAGTCTCTTACCCTTAAATCAATTAAGAAATATGATACTAACGCTTTTCAGGCTGAAAAGGAAAACTCTGAAGAATCAGCGTCAGAAGAAGACTAATTATCCTTGCTCTCCAGAAGGATCAATCATCTATAGAAGCACAGACAGAATAAGTTCAGGAACTTCAAGAAGTCAGAAGATAAACCAGAATCTTCTGGACACAAAAAGTCAAACAGAAGAGAATTAATCTATTTTGAATGCAAAGAACCTGGACACTACAAGAATGATTATCCAAAACTTCAGAGAGAAAAACCAAAGAAAATATTTGGTAAAAAGAAAGGGATGATGGCAACCTGGGACGATTCAGAATCATCTGAAGATGAATCTGATTCTGAAGATGAGAACGCCAACCTAGCTCTGATGGCTACCACAGCAGATGACTCAGATTGTGAGTCAGAACCAAGAGAGGTATTTTCTGAATTTTCTAGAGATGAACTTGCTGAAAGTATATCAGAACTTCTGGAAAACTATAGTAAGCTCAAAATCAAATACAAGAAACTCAAGAAGAGTCTTGCATCTGATCTTGAGAAACATGAAACAGAAAAATCTGAACTTAAAGAAAACTTTTTTAAACTTAAAGAAGAAATTCAAAATGTTCAAAAAATTTCTAGTTCAGATTCTGTGTCAAGTTCTAAAGATATTCTGAAAGAATATGACTATAACTTTCAAACTTTTCTTGCTAAGAGCATAGATAGAAGCAAAATGGCTTCAATGATCTATGGAGTTAGTGGGAAAAATAGAAGAGGAATTGGATATGAACCTCCCAAAGGGAAGGAAACATATATTCCAAAACATGTTGCTAAGATGACTTTCTCTTATAAACCTTTGAACAAACAGTTCAAGTTTGGAGACACACATGATATAAAATATACATCACATTCTGGAAATTCTTATGCTAACCAAAAGTTCAAACAAAACTTGAAATACTCTAACCCAAGAGGACCCAAAAAGATATGGGTACCTAAGGATAAAATAATATTTGTTGCAGATGTCCTTAACAGCTCAATTGAGACACCAGTCATGGTACCCGGACTCTGGGTACTCACGACACATGACGGGAAAAAGTCTATGTTCCAAAACCTGGAATTTAAAGTTGGAGGAGACGTAAAGTTTGGAGGTAATTAGAAAGGGAAGATTATTGGTTTTGGAACCATTAGAAACGGTAACCTTCCTTCTATCTCTAATGTTTTATTAGTAGAAGGATTAGCGCATAACCTACTGTCCATAAGTCAATTAAGTGACAATGGTTATGACATTATCTTCAATCAAAATTCATGTAGAGCTGTTAGTAAAGATGGATCAATCCTCTTTTTTGGCAAGAGAAAGAACAACATATACAAAATTGATTTATCAGATCTTAAATCTCAGAATGTAAAATGCCTTTTGTCTGTTAGCGATGAGCAATGGGTATGGCACAGAAGATTGGGACATGTCAGCTTAAGAAAAATCTCTTAACTAAATAAATTAAATTAAGTCAGAGGACTTCCCAATCTGAAGTACAACTCAGAAGCTTTGTGCAAAGCATGTCAAAAAGGAAAATTTTCAAAACCTTCCTTTAAATCCAAAATGTTGTTTCCTCCTCTAGGCCATTAGAACTACTTCATATTGATCTGTTTGGGCCAGTTAAAACTGCATCCATCAGAGGCAAGAAGTATGGATTGGTCATTGTTGATGACTTCAACAGATGGACTTGGGTCAAGTTTTTAAAACACAAGGATGAGTCACATTTTATGTTCATTGACTTCTGTAACCAAGTGCAAAACGAAAAAGATTTTAGAATTATAAAAGTCAGAAGTGATCATGGTGGTGAATTTGAAAACCATTATTTTGAAAAATATTTTAAAGAAAATGGTATTGTTCATAATTTCTCTTGTCCTAGAACTCCCCAGCAAAATGGAGTTGTAGAACGAAAGAATAGAACATTACAAGAAATGGCCAGAACCATGATCAATGAAACCAATATAGCAAAGCACTTTTGGGCAGAAGCTGTGAACACAACATGTTATATTCAGAATAGAATCTCTATAAGACCTATTCTTGAAAAGACTCCCTATGAATTGTGGAAAAAAAGAAAACCCAACATTTCTTATTTCCATCCTTTTGGATGTACTTGTTTTATTCTGAACACCAAAGAAAATCTGAACAAGTTTGATTCTAAAGCACAAAAGTGTTTTCTGCTGGGATACTCTGAATGCTCAAAAGGCTATAGAGTATTCAACACAGAAACTCTGATTGTTGAAGAGTCAATCAAAGTCAGGTTTGATGATAAGCTTGGCCAGTAACAGCCAAAGCAAATTGATATTTCTGTAGGTACAGAAGATCATTCCTCAAACTCTGAAACTTCAGAAGCAAAGAAAGACTCAGAAGCAAAGAGAGAATCAGAAGCAAAGAGAGACTCAGAAGCAAAGGAAGACTCAGAAGATCACGCTCTTGACAATGCTCTGGACAATCTCAGAATATCTGAACAAACCACTCTGAAAAGGTTTCCTAGAATCTCTTCAGCTCATAAAGAAGACGTGATCATTGGGAGAAAAGAAGATCCCATCAGAACAAGATCCTCTCTCATAATCAATGAAGAATCATTATTTGGATTGGTATCTATGATTGAGCCAACTTCTATTGATGAAGCTCTGGATGACAATGATTGGAGCTTAGCAATGCAAGAGGAACTCAATCAATTTTCCAGAAATGATGTATGGGATCTAGTTCCAAGACCCAAAGGATTCAACATTATAGGAACCAAATGGATTTTCAGAAACAAACTGAACGAGCAAGGAGAGGTGATCAGAAACAAAGCACGACTGGTTGCACAGGGTTATAGTCAACAAGAAGGAATTGACTATAATGAAACCTTTGCCCCAGTCGCCAGGTTAGAGTCTATCAGATTATTAATTTCTTTTGTTGTTCAAAATAACATTTCATTATATCAAATGGATGTTAAAAGTGCATTTTTAAATGGCTATATAGAAGAAGAAGTTTATGTCCATCAACCTCCTGGATTTAATGATTCAAAACATCCAGAATATGTTTTTAAATTAAAAAGGTCTTTGTACGGTTTAAAACAAGCTCCTAGAGCTTGGTATGATCGTCTGAGTAATTTTCTTTTAGAAAAAGATTTTACTAGAGGGAAAGTGGACATAACTCTATTCAGAAAGACATTTAAAAATGATATCTTAATTTGTCAAATTTATGTTGATGATATTATTTTTGGAATCTCTGATATCTCCCTTGGAAAAGAATTTGCTGAGACCATGCAGGCAGAATTTGAGATGAGCATGATGGAAGAATTAAAGTTCTTTCTGGGAATTCAAATCAACCAGACTCCAGAAGGTACTTACATACATCAGACGAAGTATGTCAAAGAACTTATGAAGAAATTTCAGATGTCAGAAAGCAAAGATGCTAAGACACCTATGCATCCAACATGCATTATGGGAAAAGATGAGGTAAGTATGAAGGTATATCAGAAGCTCTACAGAGGTATGATTGGATCCCTTCTCTATCTGACTGCATCTAGACCTAATATATTATTCAGCGTTTGTTTATGTGCTAGATTCCAATCAGATCCTAGAGAATCTCACTTAACTGCTGTTAAGATAATTCCAAGGTATCTGAAAGGTACTACTAATCTGGGTCTTTGTTACAGAAGATCAAAAGATTACAGATTAACAGGTTATTGTGATGCTGACTTTGCTGGAGATAGAATTGAAAGAAAGAGCACCTTTGGAAGCTGCCAGTTTCTGGGTGACAATCTTATCTCGTGGTACAGCAAGAAGCAAGCAACAATTGCACTTTCAACCATAGAAGCTGAGTATATATCTGCTGCTGGATGTAGTTCTCAGATGATTTGGATGAAAAGTCAGCTAGAACATTTTAATCTTTATGAAAGTAAGATTCCTATCTTCTATGACAATACTTCTGCTATTTGTCTTTCTAAAAATCCTATTTTACATTCTAAAGCTAAACACATTGAAATTAAATACCATTTTATAAGGGACTATATTCAGAAGGGAATTTTAAATCTAAATTTTGTAAAAATAGACCATCAATGGGCTGATATTTTTACTAAACCTCTTTCAGAAGATAGATTTAAATTCATTTTGAAAAATATTTGTATGGAATTATGTCCTGAATAAAACTATATTTATCTTCTATGCTTGACTTCAGAATATTTTGTTATGAATGCTCTGATTAACAACTCTTCAGAAGTTAGAAGAGAAGTTACATCAGAAGATATATGTAATGTTCTGAAATGCTCTAACGTTTCAATTCAAGTATAGATCAGAAGTTCATTAGATCAAGCAGTTGTCCCATGCAATCTTCAGAAGATGAACACTTGGTATGTTTCTGAAAGGTCACGCGTGCTAAGCTATTGATGCCGTTCTAGGTAACTGTTCTGATTTGATTAAAATCTCACGCTTTCCCCTTACTTTTCAATTTTCATTAAATGATAAGTCATTTTTTTAAATATCTTTTTACAAAACCTATTTCTGAAAAGTCTTCATATAAATACTTTTGTAAAAACCTTTCTCACTTGTTGTTTTGTTGAATCTCTGAATCTTTTATTACAAAATAACTTTTCAAGCTCTTCAACTATTTTTATATACTTTTTGATTATGCCAAAAAGGGGGAGAAAATGAGTATTTTGATCTAATCTCTGATTAACAGTTATGGGACTAAGTCAAACATTCTAACAAAATACAAGATTTCTTTCTATGCTTTAAAGATCTTTGCAGGTATCATTTAAACTCTGGAAGTTTATTTCAAATGAACATTATCCTCAAAAGAACCTGATGAAGAAATCTCAGAAGAAAAATTCCAAAGCTTTGATAAAAATTCTCAGGAAGTTTTTCTTAATAGAAATATTTATTTTAGGGGGAGATTCCTATCTCTTATTCAAATTTATTTCTATATCTGAATATATTTTTGTCATCATCAAAAAGGGGGAGATTGTTAGGACAAGACTGGTTCTGATCATATCTTAGTTTTGATGATAACAATAAATTATATTTTATATATTTGATACTCTGATGAATGTATTTAACTGTTTCAGATAATGTTCTGACAGAAGCATCTTGATGTGCTAAGCTGAAAAATAAATGAAGAAGTTCTTTGATGAAAGAACTATTTTAAGCACAAGTGTTGATGCTGATGCTGTCTCTGATAATGTTCTGACAGAAGCATCTTGAAGTGCTGAGCTGAAAATAAATAAAGACGTTCTTTTGATGAAAGAACCATTTTCTTTAACTCAAGTGCTGATGCTGATGCTGACTCTGGTAATATAATTATTTAATTACATTTTCTAACGCTTAGCAAGTTTCTGTGTAAGCTGTTTCAAAAGTATCTTAGGAAGCAAGTGTTGTTCAGAAGTATCTTAGAAAGCAAGTGTTGTTCAAAAGATCTTAGAAAGCAGGTGTTGTTCAGAAGATCTTAGAAAGCAAGTGTTATTCATAAGATCTTAGAAAGCAAGTGTTGTTCATAAGATCTTAGAAAGCAAGTGTTGTTCAGAAGATATTTGAAAGCAAGTTTTAGAAGATATGTGAAAGCAAGCGCTGATCAGAAGTACTTAGAAAGCAAAGCTTTATTTAGAAGATATGCAAGCATGTTCTGAATTCAAGATGTGAAGCCAAGTTCTGAATGAACATAGAAGCTAACAAGTCTTGTCAACCTTCAGGAGACATGTTCTTACATAGTGTCGTTTGCTCATTTAATGCAAAGACGACTACATGCACTCAAGTGTCTATGCTAGTGCATTGGAAAATGGAATAGTGCAAGGAAACACGCAAACATTTAATGCTCTCCATTTGAAGGCAGCAATGGTCATGTTTTCTCATGCTATATATAGAAGAACATTAATTGCTAACCAACAAACGCTCAAACGTTAAACTGCTCATACTGAAACATTGAACAACTGAAGTTCTGAATAGAACTGAACAAATTCAAAAGAAGCAAGAACAACGTGACAAATTCAGGGCTAACAAATTCATTATTCATACACTTTGTGATAAAATATTCTTAGTGAAAAATCACAGTTGTGATATAGCTTTATTAGAAGCAAACTTTGTTTCACTATCTGTAAAGATTTTATATCTTGTAATTGTTCCTTGAGAGACCAAGGTTGGTCAGAATTCTCAAGAAGACTAGGACTAGTTTGAGTCTTAGTGGTGTTAGTCACAACAATTGTTGTGTGATTGTAATCAGTTGATTATAGTGGATTAAGTCCTTGTTGAGAAAGGCGAAATCACCTTGGCGGGTGGACTGGAGTAGTTTGAGTTCAAACGAACCAGGATAAAAATAACCTTGTCTTTTCATTATTGTTGTGCCTTTTAATCAAAAGAAAAAGAGAAACTTATTCAACCCCCCCTTCTAAGTGTTTTCTCCACCTTCAATAAATTCTCTTCTCCCATTACTCCACAACAGAATGGGATTGTAGAATGCAAGAATAGAACTCTCCAAGAATCTTCCAGAGCCATGATTCATATTAAGAAGCTACCCTACCATTTTTGGGCTGAAGCAATGAATACTGCATGCTATATCCATAACAGAGTCACTCTAAGGAAAGTCACTTCATCTGCTTTGTATGAAATGTGGAGGGTAAGAAAACCAACTGTTAAATACTTTCATGTTTTTAGAAGTAAATGTTACATCTTAGCTGATCATGAACAAAGGAGGAAGATGGATCCCAAGAGTGATAAAGGAATATTCCTGGGTTACTCTACAAACAGCAGAGCATACAGAGTTTTCAATTTCAGAACCAAAGTTATGATGGAGTCAATAAATGTTACTATTAATGAGAGGATGGAATGTTGAAGAAGATGTCTCAGAAGATGTTGGAACATCTTTGCCTGATAGTCCAAATGAATCAAATGACACAAGTATTGATTCTAATCCTCCTCAACAAGATCCCCAACCTAGTCACCTCAATAAAGGACCTTCAATTATAACTCATAAAGATCATCCTAAGGAGCTTTGTAGGATCAAGCGCTTACCACTGAGCTAAAAGCAATTGCTTGTAGCCAAGGTGCTACTCTATTTCCTTATAGAGAATCTAACAAGGGGCCTACCTGGCCCATCTAACACACTTGTGTAGGCGCCCATGGGGGGATGTTAAGCCCTTCGAATCCCTAAGGTTGACGCTGGATATTTTAATCCAACAATCTCCCCCCCAATGTCAGTCGGGGGGATTCGAACCCATGACCTTGCTCTGATACCACTTATAGGATCAAACGCTTACCACTGAGCTAAAAGCAATTTCCTATAGCCAAGGTTCTACTCTATTTCCTTATAGAGAATCTAACAAGGGGCCTACCTGGCCCACCTAACACACCTGTGTAGGCGCCCATGGGGGATGTTAAGCCCTTCGAATCCCTAAGGTTGACGCTGGATATTTTAATCCAACAAGCTTATCATAGGAGATCCAGACAAAGGAGTTACTACCAGATCAAGAGAAGGGATTTCAAACTCTTGCTTTGTATAAAAAATTGAGCCTAAGAATGTCAAAGAGGCCCTAACTGATGAGTTCTGGATTAATGTTATGCAAGAGGAGCTGGAACAATTCAGTATGAATGAAGTTTGGGATATGGTTCCAAGACCTGAAGGGATAATTGTGATTGACACTAAATGGATATACAAGAATAAATCTGATGAAAAAGGGGTGGTCACTAGAAATAAGGCAAGGTTAGTTGCACAAGGATACACTCAAATTGAAGGAGTGGACTTTGATGAAACCTTTGCTCTTGTGGCTAGACTTGAATCAGTCATACTACTGTTGGGAGTTGCATGCATTTTGAAATTTAAATTGTTTCAAATGGATGTAAAGAGTGTCTTCTTGAATGGGTACCTGAATAAAGAAGTTTTTGTTGACCAACTAAAAGGATTTGTTGATCCAAGTTTTCTTAAACATGTCTATAAATTGAAGAAAGCTCTGTATGGATTGAATCAAGCTTCAAGAGCTTGGTATGAGAGACTGACATAATTCCTTGGGGAGAATGGATATAGGAAAGGTGGCATAGACAAAACCCTATTTGTCAAAGAAGAAGAACAGAAGATTATGATTGCTCAAATTTATGTTGGTGATATTGTATTTGGTGGGATGCCAAATGATATGGTTCAACATTTTGTCAAGCAAATGCAGTCTGAATTTGAAATGAGTCTTGTTGGTGAGTTAACCTATTTTCTTGGTCTGCAAGTTAAACAAATGGAAGACTCCACATTTTTATCTCAGAGC
The DNA here is from genome assembly GCA_948472305.1 of Vicia faba. NCBI lineage: Eukaryota > Viridiplantae > Streptophyta > Magnoliopsida > Fabales > Fabaceae > Vicia > Vicia faba. Next base: position 454,254,600 of record OX451735.1, on the reverse strand, counting down.
AAGTATGCCAAGAATATAGTGAAGAAGTTTGGGATGGAGAATGCCAGTCATAAAAGAACCCCTGCTCCCACACATCTGAAGCTGAATAAAGATGAAAAAGGAGTAAGTGTAGATCAAAGTCTCTACAGAAGCATGATATGTAGTCTTCTATATCTCACAACTAGTAGACCAGACATTGCCTTTGTTGTAGGGGTGTGTGCAATATATCAAACTGATCCTAAAATTATCCATGCCAACCATGTGAAGAGGATTCTTAAATATGTGAATGGGACAAGTGATTATGGTATGTTGTACTCTCATGGATCAAATTTTGCCTTAACTGGTTTTTGTGATGCTGATTGGGCAGGAAGTGCCGATGATAGAAAGAGTACATCAGGAGGATGCTTCTTTCTGGGAAATAATCTCATATCTTGGTTCAACAAGAAGAAAAATTGTGTGTCTATGTCCACTTCTGAGGCTGAGTACATTGCTGCAGGAAGCAGTTGTTCTCAATTGGTTTGGATGAAATAAATGTTAACAGAATACAATGTCAAACAAGATGTCATGACATTATTCTGTAACAATTTAAGTGCCATAAACATTTCAAAGAATCCCATTCAACACAAAATGACTAAGCATATTGACATTTGTCATCACTTTATAAGAGAGCTTGTTAAAGAAAAGATTGTTGCTTTAGAACATGTAGCCACTGAGTTGCAACTGGATGACATCTTCACAAAAGCTTTGGATGCTAATCAATTTGAGAATTTAAGAGGAAAATTATGGATATGTTTATATGAGGGTTTGTAGCAATTAAAAGTGTGTGGGAATATCATTAAAGTGATATTGCATTATTTGTGTTTCCAACAAATAAATTTTAGAAAGCAGTCATTACAGGACTGCCTCAAATTGTTTCCCACATGCTACGATAATTCTTCTCTCTAATTTCACAAACTTTTCATTTCCTCAATAGAAAAAGAACCCTTGCCATTTCTCATCTCCTTGCTATAAATTTTTCAAACATGTATCAACATAACACATCGTCTTCCTCAAAATCTGCCAATGAAAATCTTTCCCTTGACAGAATACTAGATGTTACTCCTCTATTAACGATCCCTCCGCTTGAGAAAAAGGTCAAGAAACCTAGATCATCACCTGCTAAGAAATCTAAAGATGATAAAGGTAACTCTTCTACTTCTATTGACAATAGAACTGAATAAGAAATTATTAATGTTGATAGAAGCATCATAAGGTTTGTGGACAGAGTATTAAATGAATGCTTTATTGTGCCTGGAATTTCTACTCCCCTTGCTCGCATGCCTCCTCACACTGACAAAGGAAGTAATCCTAAAAATGCTGCTGCTGAATCATCAAAGAAAGATGTTGTTGATAGCAAACTTGAGAGGCTTTCTACCTCTGCCCTAAAAGAAGTAGAAGAAGAAGACGTTGATCAAGATGTTGAGGAAAATGTTGAACAAAATGTTGAAGAAAACTCTCCTTTTAAAGAAGATGTTGTTGCCTCCTAGGATGGAGAAGTTCAAAATGCTAACAATATAGTCAACATAGAAGAGTTGTCTAACAATGAGCTCATCACTAATGTTGTACCTGGTATTATAAGAAGGCTAAAGTCTAGGAAAGTGAAAGATACAAGTGTCACGCGCCCTCCCAAGATAATCAAGAAGAAAACCATGTATGGAACCCCAAAAGCAGGAAGTAAAGTGGTCCCTCCTTCTAGCAAGAGAAAAGCTAGACCTGTTACCTCTACTGATGATGATGAGGATGCTGTAAAAATATCCAAGAGTAAGAAGAAAGTTGTTCTAGTTGAAGAGACGAAATCTGAGTATGATGTCGAGCAAGATGTCCAGGACATCTCTCCTATCAAAAATTCTGCAAGTAAGAAACTGTTTGTTAGGGTTCCTGATGCCCCACTTGACAACATCTCCTTTTACTCTCCTGGGAATGCTGAAAAGTGGAAGTATGTATATCAAAGAAGGATTGCCCTGGAGAGAGAACTAGGAGCTGGTGCTTTGGAATGTAAGGAAATCATGGAGCTGATCTCCTATGCTGCACTGATGAAAACAGTTACCAGGTTTGTTAATTGCTTTGAAACTCTTGTTAAGGAGTTTATTGTTAATATTCCTGTTGACTGTGCTGACTATAAGAGTAAGGAGTATAAAAAGGTTTTTGTTAGAGGAAAGTGTGTATAATTTTCTCCCTCCATTATAAGCAAATTTCTAGATAGGACTGAAGATGTATGTTGTGAGCTGGAAGTAACAGACAATAAAGTGTGTAGAGCCATTACTTCTAATCAAGTAAGTGAATGGCCAATGAAAAATAAGTTTCTTGTCAGCAAACTGAGTGTGAAATATGCTATTTTACATAGGATTGGAGCTGCAAATTGGGTTCCCACTAATCACACTTCAACCATCTCCATTGAATTAGGAAAGTTTATTTATGCTGTAGGAAATCATAAACTTTTTGACTATGGTACTTACATCTTTGATCAGAATATTAAGCATGCAGGAACTTGTCCCATTGAAATGCCAATTTCTTTTCCTTCCCTCATCTGTGGAATTTTTCTTCATCAGCATCCTAGAATCCTAAGTGGTAATGATGTAGTATGCAAGAGGGAGTCTGCCTTGACCCTTCACTTTAAGTTTTTTTCAGGAAAAACATGTCCCAGACATTGTTCTGACATCTTCAACTGCTGAAAAAAAGACCTCCACCAAAGATGAAATGATCAATGAACTAAGAGAATCTTGCAAGGAATTAGATGATGTGATCAGAGTGAGCTTATCTGAGAAGCTAATCTTTAAAAAGATGATCAATGACCTACAAAAGGACAGCAACCTTGATAATATAGGCGACAATTTTGCTAAAACAATGACTTGTTAATGTTTTGCTAAATGTATTATCATTTGGAGCAAAACTGTCTTGAATGATGTCAAAGTAGATGTCTTGACATATGCCTACTGAACTGATCTCAGTCCAACATCAGTTAAGTCTTTTGTTTCCTGTTTTCATGCGTGGCATAATTCAGGATTTGTGACCTACAGGCTGCGAAAAATATGGAGGAATAATTTTTAAATTGCATAATTTTATCTTGGCTAATTTTTATGGAAATATTCAAAAGATTTGAATATTTTTTTTAAGCCCAAGCCCACAGTTGCGCATATATAAGGACTTGCTTCCTTATTCAAAGACAAGCAACTTTTGAAGAAGAATACTTTCTTTCTGATTAAAAGTCTAGGATTTTTATTTGTAATACACTCTAAGTATTAGTTTGAATACTTGAGTTGTTATTTGAGTTGTTAATTGTGTATCATTCATAAGCTTTTAAGCATTGAATAATTGAAGTGTTTCAAACTTATTAATTTTGTTAAGTTCTTCACTGTAAGTGATTGTTAATATATAATAAATAATTAACTAAGTTTTTTTCCTCATTATTTTTTTAAATATTTTATTCTATAATTAATAATAATATAATAAATAGATAGTAGGGGGTCTGTCACGTTTTATTTAAGTTATAAATAAGATGGTCATTTGGTTTAGGTGTGACCATAAAAAAAGATATAGTACTATAATATATTAATTTAAAAAAAAAGGTAAATTTGTCATTAGGAAAAAGACAATTATAATGAAATGCATTGGGAAAAAGTGTATTCTCTAAAATTCAAAATTTACTTCTTAGTTCTTATTTATTAGATTTAGTTTTTAATGTTTATTATTTAATCAAACTAACACCACTTATGTCAATTGGATATTTTTTCATATATACAATTTAATTTTATATTAAAATGATATTAAGGATAAGCATATGTATTAATTTTAAAGAAAATAATGTTATATAATAGGCATAATTTTTTTTTTTACAACACAATCTACATCTTTACTAATTCACACATTATCTCGTATTAACTTTTTAATCATTTGTTCTTTATTCATTTAAATATTTATCTATTTTAATTAGTTACTTTATTTTAGTAATTAGGCTAAATATTTGATTATTTTGATTAGATTATAGTCTATACATAAAAGTTATAATTTTTTAATTAATTTAATTTTGTTCTTATAATGAAGTCGTTAACCAAAATATGCAAAAACACAAAAAAACATCAAAAGTATCTAATTTTTTAATTAAAAGTAATAGTACAATCATAACTCTATCCATAAATCAAACAATAAATTTGAATCAAAATCTTAAATTACAATCAAATATCGAAATCCTCGCAATTCACAAATATTCCACCCGCGAGCAACATGTGGCCAATATCTTGTCACATGATGAAGGAGACTATGTCAGACTCCCTCCGTATCCTTCATAATGAACAGCACGAAGTCAATATCTGACAACATGATGAGGAGATTATATCAGACTCCTCACGCCCTATGTCATACCATACGCGATAAACAAACCAAATTTCAAAACAGCTAACCAACAATTCAAACATTTTTTTACTAACATAATCAAATTCAAGAACATTTTCGAAAAAGGATTAAGGGGAATTGTTATCGAAATTAACTGTGAACTATGTCTACGCTCACTCAATTTTCAACCCAAATAAGGTTCAAAAATAAAATCAAAAGCAATTCTATGCGATCCTATAAAAAACACCAACAAATACTACGAACCACGAATTGGGACTCTGATTCCTCATAAGAGGATACATAGGCATATGAATAAAATCGTGGCGAGTTACCCTATTAAAAAATTTAAACCTTGTTTCCTAAACTTTTAAAATCTAAACCATAGTATCCTTGTGAATTAGGTAGATGAGAAGTGTCTAACACCTTACCTTAGTCTAAAAACGAGTGAACAACCTAAAATCTCTAACTTATTTAGGGTTAACCTTTATATTCCCGTCCTTTGGGTAAAAATTAAGGGTGACGACTCTATATTTTTTGCCGATTATTACAGCGGATGACTCTGCTGGGGACTCAATTCTAGGGTTAGAAACTTCCCTCTTTTAGGTTTAGGGTTTTGTTAGGGTTTTATATATTTATTTGTTTTATTTATTTATTTGGTTTTATTTATTTCATATTATTGTGAATGTCATATTATTTGTTGGGATGGGATTTTAATTTCAAAAAAAATATTTTTCAAAACCCTCAGAAAGAAAGTTCATTTATTAGTCAAGGGGATACATCAGCCCTTTGAGTTTATGTGACGACTTCGTCTATAGTCAGTGGAATTCCGCGAAAGGAATATGTCTCAAGAGGTGTCCTCTTAGGGGTATGACTTTGGAATGAAACATATAACTCTTTGTATAACCCTTAAACCAAAATCTCATAGTGAGACCTTTCATGACCTAGAGATGAAAATTTCGGTCTACAAAGAGGCTCCACTTAAGGGAGGCCCTTATGCCTTTCCCTTTAGTGTTATCCATGATACCCTTAAGGAAACCACCTTATGGGGTGGGTAGAACATCCGTAGGCCAAAACTAGGAACCTACCAACTAAGGATACCGTTTATAATCCCATTTTCACAATCTCTAAGCCCGCCAGGGTTATCTTTTTGTCCACTACTATCTTGATTCTGTAGGACTTCCGTCTTTATGTTATAAAACCTAACTAGCAGGAATTTTCTTTTGAAAATCTCAATCCCTAGCTTGTAGGGATCCCCTTTTGTCCGACATTATCCTTAACTTTTATGGGATCTTATTAACCTTCCCACGAAGGACGTCCTCGCTAATGCACACCATGTGGCCTATATCAGGCCATGGGATTTGGTGGCCTTCATCTCAAGTGTCTATTGGTCTATCAAAATTCCTAGCTTGTAGGAATTCCCATCCCTCTATTACAATACCTAACTTGTAGGGATTCCTCTTCATCTTTCATTGCCCATAATCCCTAAGGAGTTCCTGTCCATATCAATCTTTGAGTCAATGAAGGACATCATTATTTCCATGTCTATCATTAAACTCGTATAGGGTACCCTTGTATTTACATTCATACTACGTCCACGTCACATTGCCTCTCCATGAAAACATTTTCATACCCTCAAGAGCCAAAGTAAAATATATTTTTCATATCCATGCATTTGCATATCTCTCATTCATATATATGTATAAATTTCATATCATTTAAACTTCCACACTTATCCAACTGTGATTAAGCTAGCAAAATTCTCGATACTCACAAGCAAACTCAAAGCATGTCTCAAGAAGCCATGGAGGAACTCAAAAGAGGCCAAGAACTGTTGAAAGAGGAGGTCCACCAGTTGAAGATTCAAATGATCTTGATCATGCAACTACTATTGAGGAGCGAAGGTAAATCTTTGTCATCCCAGTCACAGGCATATTCAGCACCACATATGCCATCACTATGGAAAATTCCCCCACCTCAGTAGAAACTACAACAACCCTATCAACATAAGGGATATGCCCAAAAAAAGGGAAGACGAAAACTACCACCAAAGAGATTTGATCCACTTACCATTCCGCATAGTGAGCTACTACAACATTTACTCAAGGCATCTTTGGTAGAGCAGAAGTCACTAAATCCTCTGATTGGGGCACTCCCACCTAAGTATGATGCAAATTCCATAAGCAAGTATCATGCCAACTATCCAAGACATGCCCTTGAAAGCTGTTACAGTTTTAAACACAAGGTCCAAGATTTGACCGACAATAAGCAGTTGACTTTTGAAGAAGGGATCCCATTGGTGAATGGTCGCCTCTTGCTTTGACAAATCCAAAGACTAAGAAGAATCTCCTAAAGTCAGTGGATCAACAAGGGAGCTTATCTCTAGACCATCAGACCTTTATCATTTCAATTTTTGATTGTGATACGGTGGCCAGAACCGGGACGTGTTTCCCTTTTTAAGGAATTGCTGGTTTGTGTTTTGCGTTTGTGTTTGCAAAATGTCGCGGTAAGCAAGAGTCGCCACCGACTTTTATTTTATCCAACAAGGAAAGGAAAAAAGCACAGAAAAATTCCTTTTTCGAGATATTTCTGAGTACGGGGGGTAGATTATAGAAAAGGGAGGTATTAGCACCCTTTCTATCCGTAGTTATCTACGGGCTCTTAGGTACTTGCTCATTATTTTCAAAATTGTTTTCTTTGTGTTTGCGTGATTTGAAAAGCTTTTGTTTTAACTTCAATTTAACTCTTGCTTCTGTCTTCAAGAGTGTAATGAAGTGTTTTTGAAAACTTTGTTTGTAAAGGAGTGTAAGTGTGAAAAAGGTTTGTTTTGTTTGAGCAAGTACTTAAGAGTTAATATACCTACTCGAAAAAAGAATTGTTCTATGCTTGTTTCCTTTAGACAACGTTATCCCACTATTAGTGAGTAGGTAGAACCATCGCTGGAGTTTTGAGGATCGATTCGAAAGGGACGTACGGTCACTAAAGCAATGTTAGGATGTCTTAGTAATAACCCTAGTGTCTTAGATCAATTATTCGAGGCAACAATTCCGAGGCAACCATTCCGAGGCAACTTTTCCGAATCGGGACTTTGATCTTTGTTTAGACAAAAGGACGACCACTAAAGCATCCTATACTCAATGACCGTTTACTGAAGGCAACCAAGTGGAAGTGTACCCTAGGAGTGCGCATGTGCGAGTGACTCAATTTCAGATTATTTATCTTTGCACATTTTAGGGTTATCTAACTGTTTTAAAATTTTACATACATTCTTGTCATGCATCCTAATATCATACATCTAACAGTTTAATATTTTGCAGAAATTAAAGTGCGGAAATTAAACTACGCTATTACAAGGCTTCGGGTATTTACATAGTAAAAAACAAACCCCTTGAAAAATAAAGCGATAAACGGAAATAAATGTCCTAATTAAACTATTACAAACTGTGAGCATATACAATAATTGGGATAAAAACTAAAATAAAGCGCGCGCGAGGAAAGTTAGATCGGGAAGAAATTAGGGTTTTGACCCTTCTAACCTAATCAAAAGAAAAATGTTTTTTGTTGTTTTTAATTATTTTTAAGAAAAAAAAGATTAGGTTTTAAAATTAAATATACAAATAATTAGTTTAATTAAATTAATTAATAAAAATAATTACATGACCTATTTTTTATGTTTTGGTTATTTTTAGGAAAAAGAAAATATAATTAAATTAGAAATTTGTTCTAATTAATTTTAATTATGAATAAAAAGAAATTAAAGTTTACCTAAAAATTAAAATCTAATTAAATTATTAAATTTATTGATAAAAAAAATATACCTAAATCTAATTGGTGAAAAATATTTTTATGATTTTTTTGATAAAAGAAAATAATTAATTTGTTAGTAAAGTAAATAAATAAATTAAAATAAAATATAAAAAGAAAAAGGGATAAGAAATTGGGCCTGCAAAAGCAATTTGGAGGGTGCAAAAATCAGAATTCTGGTCCCAAAGATGGAAGTCCACATTGACCTCCTGGATTCAGTGTGTTGTGTTGACTAGACCTCATGATGCACCTTCAGATGATGGTAATCAGATTTGGCTATCTGGAGATCTAAGGGCTAGATCTTGAGAGTCTATGGTAGTCCTTTAATTTGTAAACGCGTTGGATCCTGAAAAGAAAAATATCATAGAGAAATTGGGGAACCTGGGATTCGAACCCAGGTCCTGAAGCATTATCCAACGCTGTACTTACCAACTGCGCCACTTGTTCTTTTTGTATGTCTAATGAATAATAATGATAATATGGAAAACAAGGTGGGTTAGTGGAGATCAAAGAAAACGCGCGCCAGATTCAAATATGCCAATGGGAAGGTGACACGCAGGCGTCTTCAACCTTGCACCGTTGGTAAAAGTGAAACACTTTTACCTACGGACGTTTGTCCGTCACTACAAACAGAGCTCGTTCCAAAATCCTCCATGAGCAATATAAATGACATATAATGCCATGGTTAGATTCGTCTTGTCCTCCTGAACATGATGGTGCCATTCATGAAGGCTAATTTTACCTGCAAGCAAAAACCCTAAAACGGAATCCAAAAACCTAACAATGGCAGTTCACGATTCAGTCCATGAAAATGCAATTGGGTATTATAGAAAGCTTGCAATTGTCATGGTGGACAAGAATCTATGATTATATTATGCTGAATGTGCAAGAATTATGCAAACAGAATTCAAGAAAATGTGGGTGTCGTGAATGCCTTACAGTGCATTATAGGGCCTGGAAATGCTTGATTTCGATTGCTTTCGCTTGCTGGGAATCTCAGGAAGTGATTGAGATAGCTGGGATGCCTGGAACAATGAATTCGATCCAGCACTTTTGTTGTGATTTTTCATGTTTGGTTCTCCTTGTTGCGCCTCCTTCTAACCTAGTTTTTGGGTCTGCACGCACTCTATATGTATTGAGGAATAAATTAGGGTTGATAATTGATCTCAATCTTCCACCATCAACGAATTGGATCTTGATTTGATACACCTTAAAAATCTTTCCAAAAATGGCCTAATTCAATATTTTTGTACACACCATGCCTTGATACGAATTTGACCTGATGCTAGCTGGACATTAAGACCTGAATCATGTAAAAAATCTTTAGTTTTCAATACTTTGGATTTTATATGATTTATTTTGATTAAAATTGATTTAAATCAAAATAAATAATAAAAACATGATAATGACAAATGGCAAGGGCTAGAGCTCGTGGACTATGTTGCCAACTCAAAACAAGTGAAAAAGATTTGGCCCATTTGGCAAAAATTAAAGTTATAGGCATAGTTGACTTTTGGCAATTTTGCAAAAAAGGTCAACTTCACCAATGCATAACTTCCTCAATTTTGACTCTTTGGAGGTGTTATTTGACTTTTTAGAAATCTTGAGATGTCCTCTAATAAACCCTTTTTGTCTCATATCAATTTGATATTCCATGCTCATGTATGAGGCTTTAACAAAAAAGGTGTTTTTGTTGACTTTTCAAAATGACCTATAATGTCCAAATTCATAACTTCTTGTGAGTGCATATTTTGAACTTAGGAGATGAATATGGATTGTAGGGAATTGCATCCTATTCAAAATGAGCTTTTGATGGGTCATTTCTCATAAAGTATGAGAAAGTTATGCTTAGTCAAAGTTGAGTTGACTTTTCCTACAAAACCCTAATTTAGCAACTTTTGGTTCTTGATGAATTATGAGTAATCCTTGATGAATCATGATCAACCCTTGACCAAATTATGAAATATACTTCAAAATGAGGATGTTGACCAAAAATCTTGAAGTTTGATTGTATGTAGGCCACAGTTGACTTTTGCCCTAGCACAGTCGATTTTCAGGCCTTTGAGCAATTGACTGAGCAAACTTTATCTGTAGGGCTTGAAAATTGACATGGATTATCTTGAAAACATATTAGGACATTGGTGAGCATTTTTGATCCCTTGGACTCAAGTATTTTGATGCAACATGAAACCCTAATTTGAGGTAGACTGCCTTAGGAGAGAGCTTGTCTGGTCAACCCTTGGACTACCTTGAGCAACTTGAGTATCATTATTGAAATGTTTTGAGAAATATGGGAGGGAAAATTTTGGGGTACAACAACTGTCCCTGTTCAATCTTCTTAAACCTAAGGATGTAGATTGGCTTTCGTGCCTTTAGTGATCCGAAGGTGGAAGATGATTGAACACTAGAGTGCCCAGAAATTCGCACTCGCATGAAGTAGTGTCCGTCTTGCGATATCAGGAATGGGCTTACAAATGCCATTTGGAAATTGCTGATGAGGGGATGGGCTTAAAGATGCCATCTGAAGGAGTGTCGATCGCATCAGAGATTCCTTAGCGAGAGCTTGTATACCTGTCGTTGAGGAAGATTCCGCTGGGGAAGGCTGATTTTTATTGAGAGAAGTAGAATTTTAGGAGCTTTGGTCGTCTGCTATTCTGCTGGTGAGTCGTCTCTGTTTGAATTTTAGGAACTTCGGTCATCCGTTATTCTACCTAGGAATCATCTCTGTTGAATTTTAGGAAGTTCAGTCGTCCGTATTCGATTGAGGAATCATCTCTGTTGAATTTTAGGAACTTCGGTCGTCCGTATTCTACTGAGGAAACATCTATGTTGAATTTTAGGAACTTTGGTCGTCCGTATTCTACTGAGGAAACATCTCTGTTGAATTTTAGGAACTTCGGTCGTCCGTATTCTACTGAGGAAACATCTCTGTTGAATTTTAGGAACTTTAGTCGTCCGTATTCTACTGAGGAAACATCTCTGTTGAATTTTAGGAACTTTGGTCGTCCGTATTCTACTGAGGAAACATCTCTGTTGAATTTTAGGAACTTTAGTCGTCTGTATTCTACTGAGGAAACATCTCTGTTGAATTTTAGGAACTTCGGTCGTCCGTATTCTATTGAGGAAACATCACTGTTGAATTTTAGGAACTTTGGTCGTCTGTATTCTACTGAGGAAACATCTCTGTTGAATTTTAGGAACTCCGGTCGTCCGTATTCTACTGAGGAAACATCTCTATTGAATTTTAGGAACTTTGGTCGTCCGTATTCTACTGAGGAAACATCTCTGTTGAATTTTAGGAACTCCGGTCATCCGTATTCTATTGAGGAAACATCTCTATTGAAGAGGAAACTTGAGAATGAACTACTATCTGGTCGTGGTCCAGGCTTTACAGCAACTTACTGGGGATTAAACTATTATCCAGTCGTACCCGGGCTTCACAGCTTGAATTTTTATGAGAATTTGATTGTATCTTTCCTGAAAGGTAAAGGTTAGTTGTATGTAATGCGTGATATGTATCAAGCAATGATGTTCTCAAAATAAATGAGATTGTGTTTGTATGATGCGTATATGCATGTGTCATGATGTATGGAAATGTGATGTTTTTAGCTAGGGAAAATAAATCCTGGATTGCTGCTGGAGAAAAGAGTTGAATTCTTCGTTTCCGCTGGGGATAATGAATGAAGATGATTGTGAGAATAAACCGGCAGGAGAGGATAACTCCGTTGGGGAATAAACTGACGAGGAAATAACTCTGTGGGGAGGTCATATTCTGCTAGAGGACCTGTTGATTTGGAGAAATAACCTCAGCTAAGGATGAATCATCATTGTCGGCAATGATAAACTCTGTTGGGGATTGAGTTTATGTTTGTAAAAAAGGAATGAACTCCGTTGGGGATGATTTTCCAGTTGCGACTTCATAGGGAATAATCTTTTAGACTCTACTGGGACAATTTTCTAGACTCTACTGGGGATAATCTTCCAGTGCTGGTGATAGATAAACTCTACTTGGGGGAGAATATCGCCGACTCATTCGCGGTTGTGAGCCTCAGCTGGGGAGAGTGGTGTCCTGTTTGGGAACGCTAATGTCACTATCTTTTTCTTACTCTGCGGGTAGTGAATGTACTTTCAATCGTTTTCTCCAACTAGGTTTATCCCTATACCTGGTGGATAGAGCAACTGTACGGTTTGGGCATTTATTATTTGCCCCTGTTTCTGATATTACGAGTAATCGTCTTTTGTTTTGCATGTAAATATTCATGAGCAACAATTAATGTCAAATGCATATATAAAAAATGAAAACTGGACGTTCTTGCAAAACAAAACAGAAAAAGAAAACAATATGAAATTTCTTTGTGGAAATGAGTTGTATTGATTTTGGAGTTTGGCCCATAAATAGGCGTTTTTGAACAAGAAGCTGACGTCCTAGTAAGAGAACGCCGCCGAACAATAGAGTTTATACAATTTGTGTAAAAAGAAAGAAAAACAGCCATGTGAACGATCCCACTGGGTTCTAACTCTGCTATTGCCTTTATATCCTCGAGCATCTTATCACTTTGCTACTCGGTTGAAGGTGGATCAGACTGATTAGTGTCGTCCAAGCTTGATAGTCTATACCGAAATCTGGTTACAAGATGATCCAACGAGACATAGTGTTACGCTTTGATCCCTGATTTTTGCCTGGACCACCCTTTCGGATTTTCAGTCCACCGGGATACCCTTTTTTGCCCAAGCCGCCTTTTCAGGTTTTCGACTTGCCGGGTGTACAAATTTTTTTCATTTTTATCCCTTATTTTTGCCCGAACCCTTTTGGTTCGTCGGGAAGCCCTTATTTTTGCCTAGGCCAGTCAACCTAGCGGGTCCTTGATTATGCGTAGTATTTTTTCATAATGTCTGCATTGACGGGGTGAGGAAGGTCATCACTATCCATGGTGGTTAGAATCATAGCTCCTCCTGAGAAAATGTTCTTAACCACAAATGGCCCTTCGTAAGTAAGGGTCCATTTTCCCCTAGGACCACCTTGCGGTAGGATGATGCGCTTGATCACCTGATCCCCAACTTGATACTCTTGTCGTCTAACTTTCTTGTTAAATGCCTTGATCATCCGCTTTTGATACGTCTGACCGTGACAAATAGCAGTAAGTCTCTTTTTGTTGATTAAGTTCAGCTGATCAAGCCGGGTCTGGACCCAGTCATCCTCGCTCAAACCTTCATCCTTAATAATCCAAAGAGAGGGTATCTGGACTTCAATGGACAGGACTGCCTCCATGCCATATACTAAAGAGTAGGGTGTTGCCCCTGTTGAAGTCCGTGCTGAGGTTCGGTACCGGTGAAGAGTAAACAGTAACATCTCGTGCTAATCTTTATATGTCACCGTCATCTTCTGCACAATCTTCTTGATATTCTTATTAGCCGCTTCAACAGCCCTGTTCATCTTCGGCCGGTAAGGAGAAGAGTTGTGATGCTGTATCTTGAACTGCTTGCAGAGCTCGGTGATCATTGTATTGTTGAGATTTGTACCATTGTCCGTAATAATCCTCTTAGGTACACCATATCGACAAATCAAATTGTGCTGAATAAATCGTGCCACGACGTTCTTGGTCACTGTAGCAAAGGACGTTGCTTCAACCCACTTCGTAAAGTAATCAATTGCTACCAGGATGAAACGATTCCCGTTGGACGCAGTAGGTATGATCTCACCAATCATATCAATTCCCCACATTGCAAAAGGCCACGGAGCTGTCAAGACATTCAGAGGGACTGGAGGTATGTGCACCTTATCAGCATAGACTTGGCACTTATGACAAGTACGAGAATGCTGATAGCAGTCGGCTTCCATGGTGGACCAATAATATCCTGCCCGAAGGATTTTCTTTGCCATGGTATGTCCACAGGAGTGAGTTCCGAAGGCACCTTCATGCAATTCCGCCATAATCCTTTCTGCCTCGTTCTTATCCACACATCGCAGTAAGTTTAAATCATGGTTACGTTTGTAAAGGATACCATTACTGATGAAGAACTTCGCTGTGAACCTCCTCAGAAACTTCTTATCATTAACAGATGCACCCTCGAGGTACTCTTGAGTCTCAAGATACCTCTTAACTTCGTGAAACCAGGGTTTATCTGCCACCTCTTTAGTCTCAATGTCGCAGCAATGTGCGGGTTCGTCCAACCTTTCAATGGTGATCTGGGGAGCTTCGTTGTCCCACCTGACCTTGAACATAGAAGACATCATATCTAGCGCGTCCGCTAACTGATTCTCCTCCCTGGGAAAGTGTTCAAAGGTTATCTCCTCAAAATATGGAAGCAGCGTCATTACATACTCTTTGTAAGGAATAAGATTTGGGTGCTTCGTATCCCACTCGCCTTTGATCTGACTGATCATGAGAGAGGAATCTACGAATAAACTTAAGAACTTAATCTTTAGGTCAATAGCTGCCCGAAGACCCATGATGCACGCTTCATACTCCACCATGTTGTTGGTGCAGTTAAAACATAATCGGGCGGTGAACGGAGTATGACAACCTTCAGGAGATATGATCACGGCGCCAATACCATTACCCAAAGCGTTTGAAGCTCCATCGAAATACATAGACCATCGGGATCCTTCCTCAGGTCCTTCATCCGGTCCAGGTGTTTCACAGTCAGTCACCAACATGATGTTCTCATCCGGAAACTCGAAGTTCATAGACTGGTAATCATCCACTGCCTGATGCGCCAAATGATCTGCCAACACACTTCCCTTGATTGCCTTTTGGGTCGTGTATTGGATGTCATACTCAGTTAAGATCATCTTCCATCTTGCTATTCTTCTAGATAAGGCAGGCTTTTCGAAGATATACTTGATTGGATCCATCTTTGATATTAATAGAGTAGTGTGAGTCAACATATACTGTTTCAGCCGGCGAGCAGCCCATGCCAAAGCGCAACAAGTTTTCTCAAGCAATGAGTATCGGGTCTCACAGTCGGTAAACTTTTTGCTAAGGTAGTAAATAGCATGCTCTTTTCGGCCAGACTCGTCATGCTGCCCCAGCACACACCCCATTGAATTATCGAGTACTGTCAAGTATAAAATCAAAGGACTCCCTTCAACTAGAGGCATCAAAATAGGTGGCTCTTGGAGATATTCTTTAATCCTTTCGAAAGCGGTTTGACATTCATCATTCCATCTTACAACTTGATCTTTCTTCATCAGTTTGAAGATTGGTTCACAAGTAGCAGTCAGGTGTGAAATGAATCGGGCAATGTAGTTCAGACGTCCCAAAAAGCCTCTGACTTCTTTTTCTGTTCGGGGAGCTGGCATTTCCTGTATAGCTTTCACTTTTGCAGGATCCACTTGAATACCTTTATCACTAACGACGAAACCCAGCAGTTTACCAGATCTTACTTCGAAGGTGCACTTGTTCGGGTTTAACCTCAGCTTGTACAATTTCAACCTGTCAAATAGCTTCTGAAGATGGTCGAGGTGTTCTTCCTCAGTCTGGGACCTTGCAATCATGTCGTCAACATATACCTCAATCTCATGGTGAATCATGTCATGGAACAAAGCGACCATGGCGCGCTGATACGTTGCCCCAGCATTCTTCAATCCGAAAGGCATGACTTTGTAGAAAAAGATACCCTACTGCGTGACAAAGGTTGTCTTCTCTATATCCTCGGGAGCCATCTTAATCTGATTGTAACCGGAGAAACCATCCATAAAGGAGAAGACCTTATGCTGTGCGGTATTGTCAACCAGAACATCGATATGAGGCAGAGGGAAATCGTCCTTGGGGCTTTCCCTATTCAGATCCCTATAGTCAACACACATCCGTACTTTACCATCTTTCTTCGGCACCAGGACCACGTTGGCAACCCACTGCGGGTAAGAAGTAACTGCTAGAAAACCGACATCAAACTGTTTCATAACCTCAGCTTTGATTTTCTCAGACATCTCTGGGCGTATTCGGCGAACTTTCTGTTTCACTGGAGGATAGTCTTCCTTAGTTGGCAAGTGGTGAACCACAATATCGGTATCCAACCCAGGCATATCTTCATAAGACCAGGCAAAGATCTCAACATAGTCACGCAACATCTGTATCAACCGTTGCTTGACTCTAGGCTCCAAATTTGCACCGATCTTGACCTCTTTCTTGTCTTCCTCGGTACCCAGATTTACTGTTTCCACTGGCTCTTCATGGGGCCGTATGTCCCTCTCTTCCTGAAGTAACAGTCTAGCAAGTTCCCCAGGTACTTCACAATCATCCTCACCTTCGTCCTCGGCTTGGTTGATCGGACTTTCGAAGTTATAACTGGCAATAGTAGAGTCGTTATCAGTGGGATCCAGAGTGGATGTGGACCTGCATTATGATATTTGAGTGTGTGTAAGACTATAGCTGTTTTAATAAGATAGAAAATAAAAACAAGGAGCGCAAAATTTGTAATGCAAGAGAACGTCCAATGCTTTATTGATGATATATGGAGATGACAAACATTAAGCCCTCATAAACAAAGCCACAATGTCTCGGGCAAGGCACCGGGCCGTAAAATTTTAAATTGTCTGTTACAAATCTCAAAACAAAAGTCTATTACTGTGTAATAAAAGCAATGGGTACGAAGTCCTTTGTCGTCTAATTGCTTAATCCGCTGTCGGTAGTCGGGTAAATCCAACTGTCAAACTCAGACTCTTCATCATCATCTTCAATTGCATTCACTTCCGGATTACTGATATGCAGGGGAGGTCTTCCAATCCGCGCATGCCGAACAACCCTTTGAGCTTCTGCAGTAAAACCCAAACCAAACTTGTCAGTCTTGTGTGCAAAGTCAGGGAGTTGGCCCCAATTCGCACACCCACCTTTTTCAATAACATCCCGAGCATCCTTGAGGGAAGCCATCTTCATTGGAGGATCTTCAGCAACAGTTTCAGTCGACGCCAGAGTCTGGGGGACTTCTTCAAAGTTTTGACACGGGGTTTCAATGAACTCCCCGTCCATCTCCACATACCGAAAAGAGTTAAGGTGGCTCACCATGGACTCCTCTTCTCCCCGTACTGTAACAATTTCCCCCTTCACTGGATATTTTAACATCTGATGGAGCGTGGAAGTCACTGCCCCAACTTTATGAATCCACGGGCGACCCAACAAACAAGAATAAGATGGTCGAATATCCATCACATAGAATGTAGACGCGAAAGTCTGGGAACCAACCTTAACAGGAACATCCACCTCTCCATGTACCATCCTTTTGGACCCGTCAAAGACCCTAACCACAATATTACTTGGCTTCAGAACCAACCCTTCACAGTCCAACCGATCTAATGCTTTTTTGGGTAAAACATTTAACGAGGACCCAGTATCCACCAGCACGTGGGCCAGAGTAGTGTCCATGAACTCAATTGAAACATGCAGAGCTTCATTGTGATTCTTTCCCTTGGCAGTCAGATCTGCATCGGAGAAACCCAGCCCGTTGCCAGCGGTCAAACTAGCCACACAGTCTTTGAATTGATCAGCAGATGTCTCCTGCGGCACATGCGCAGTTTTCAAGAAAGCAATTAAAGCCTTAGCATGGGCTTCTGAGCACAAATATAAAGATAACATAGAGATCTTCGACGGGGTTTTCCCCAGCTGTTCGACTAAGTTGTAGTCGCTTTTCTTGATGATCTTCAAAATTTCCTCTATCTCCTGTCTAGAGGTTTCAACAATAATCTACTTCGGTGCCTCCATCCGGGCAGGCTCACCGGTGGTCTCTTTGCCCCGAGCGTCAGATGACTCGGCAACAGGGATAATGATTGGAACATGAACAAGGACAGTAGTAGATGTGCTGGCAGGTGGGATAGCAACAGGTTTTCAAACAGTTGGTGGGGAGATCTCAGGAGAGAAGAGTCTTCCACTTCGGGTGACCTTGCTAGACCCGACAATATTGCTGACATCAGTATCAGCCTTCTCAACCTTCAAGTCTTGTTTAATCCCATGATAATACACATCGGCCCCATAGTGCCACGGGACAGCCTTATCCGACGTGTAAGGGATAGGTCCAGGAATAGTAATGATCAATGGAGCAACTCTCGGAACAAATGTAATTCTAACAGGCTTTCTCGAGGAAGCCTTGGAAGAATTAGCGAAAATGGTGATTATGGAAACATCTTCAACAGGAATCAATGGAACCAATGTTTTCTCGAACAAGATCTCTTTGTTGTCCATCAGGCGTTGAACACCTGACCTCAATAGATGGAAACCAGTAGGCAGGATGGAACACATGTGGCAACCTTCACCACAACCCAGAAATAAACCGGCCAATAATAAGTTCTTCTTAACGATCAATAACAGAGTAGAAATGTCTTCCACAGAGGTCACGAATGAATCATCATCCACAGCATTTACTCCATGTTTGGGCATAGGAGCAGTCATGACATTTGGCTTTTCTGGCACTTCAAACTCGATCTCCTTAGCATCAATCAGATCCTGCACTTTATTCTTCAAAGCCCAGCAGTTATTAGTATCATGCCCTGGGCTATCAGAGTGATAGGTATAGCGGGCGTTCGGGTTGTACAGCGGTGATGTAGTACTGGGATTCTTTGGAGCCTCCTTCAGAGTCACCAAGTTGGTTTTCAATAGTTGTGGCAGCATTTGAGATAGAGTCATATTGAGCTGAGTATACTGTCTTTGCGGTCTCTCTACTCTCTACTGATTGTTGCACTGTGGGGTAACAGTAGGTCTTGATATTACCACCACATTAACTGCTTGGCGGTGCTCAGGTCAGTTTTGGCTCCTCGAGCTGTAAACTGCACTATCTTCTTTTCTGAAAGGCTTCTTCTCTGTACTTGACGAAGCACCTTTCTGTATCTTGCCACTCTTGATACCGGCTTCAACTCTGTCCCCAGTCAAAATCAGTTCAGTGAACCTAGACGACGAACTTCCGATCAAATGATTGAAATACGGACCAGACAGAGTCCCAAGAAACATATCCACCAACTCCCTATCAGCCAGAGGGGGTTGTACTCTTCCGGCAAGATCTCTCCACTTCTGAGCATAGTCTTTAAAACCTTCACTCGCACCCATAGACATACCCTGAAGTTAGGTACGCGTGGGAGCAAGGTCGGCATTATACTGGTATTGCTTGTAAAAAGCGGCAGCAAGGTCCTCCCAGTTGCGGACATTAGCTCCTTCTAGTTGATAGAACCATTTAAGTTGAGTCCCTGACAGACTATCTTGAAAGAAATGAACCCAAAGGTTCCTATCAGCAGTATATGGTTGAATCTTTCTGACATACGAGCGGAGGTGTAGCTTCGGGCAAGATACCCCATCGTACTTAGCAAAGACAGGAGCTTTAAACTTGTGCGGGATCACCACTCTAGATGCCAAACCCAAATCTCCGAAGTCCAACCCAGGTATCTTCTGGATCTCCATTGCGTTTAATCGGTCTTCGAGTTGCTTATACCTATCCTCAGCAGGAGGATACTGGTCTTCATCAAAGTCAGTGTCATTGTCAGAAACCAAAGGGCTAGGACCCTTCCTTTCCTCTTGATTCTCTCCTCCTCTAGATGAATGAGATAGATCAGCTTCCTGTCTCAACCTATTCCCAAATCTGTGACCCATGTTCAAGAGGACCACCTTCTTCTTCTTCTTCTTCTTCTTGTCCTTCAAGATAAGGGTCTTTAAATCTTGTTGATTCTTGGCCAAGTTCAAGAACATCTCCTGAAACTGAGCATTCTGAGCTTGCAGAGCCTTGATGGCTTGATCAGTAGGTGTTTTAGAAGACATGTTGTGCTGAAATAAACAGCGAAGAAGATGAGAAACCTGTAAGGGTACCTGTAATGAGATGCATGGGAATGGAATGCATATGAAATGATTTCACTTTGGGAGATTCAAATTTGTAAGCCAAAATAAAACACACTTTATTAGATTAAACTGGTAACAATGTTTAACAAATTCCTTTAAGGCGTTACAAAAGAAATACTGAAAAGCAAATCTAAACTAGAAAAACAAAAAAGAAATCAAAAATCCCATGGTCGCCTTCCATTCATGCTGACATAATCGTTGATCGTCCTTTCGTTCTCAAGCTGCCTTGTAAGTTTCAAGATCTTCCGCTTCTGCTCATGATACTTCTCTCTGTAGGTATCCCTTTCTTCCTTTAGCTGGATCCAAGATCTCTTCAATGCCCCAATATCAGTAGGCATGTATGGATGGAGAACCGTATAAGGAACACCTTCTTCATCAGTATGCTCTATGATCACCGGTGTGATCGGTGGATCTGGAACTGACTGTTTAACGCTGGTTCGCGAAATGTCGCGGAAGCAAGAGTCGCCACCGTCTTTTATTTTCTCCAAATGGAAAGGACAAAAGCACAGAAAAATTCCTTATTGAGATTGCTCTCGGTTCGGGAGGTAGATTTATAGAAAGGCAAGGTGTTAGCACCCTTTCTATCCATGGTTATCCATGGGCTCTTAGATACTTGCTCATTTGTGTTTTCAAAATGTTTGTTTGCTTTTCGACTGTGGGTTTAAAAAAAGTTTCGTTTAAAATTTCAGTTCGACTCTTGTATCAGTCCTCAAGAGTGTTTGAAAAGTTGTTTTTGAAATCTTTTTGCAAAGTGTCGGTGTGAAAAGAGTTTTGATTTGTTTTTGAATAGAGCAAGTATCTACGAGTCGTCTACCTACCCTAAGGAATTCGTCTGTGTAAGTGTCCTTAAGATAATGCCATCCCACCATCGAGAGGTAGGTAACACCATCGTTGGAGTTATTCGGGTCAATTCGATTATTAGGGACAATGTGGTCACCAAAGCAATAGTAGGACACCTTAGAAGCTACCCCCATGCCATGTTCATGGACATGAGGACTTACTAAAACATCCTCTACTCGACGACCACTTTTCGAGGGGCAAGGCAACAGTGAGGCGTACCCTAGGGGTGGTGTGTGAATTGTGTGTCATTTTCAATTATTTTTATCTTGTTCATGCATTGGTGATCTACGCTTTGTTTTTATTTTTTTGGCATTCATTCTTTCGTGCAAGTTATTAACAGTTAAAAGATGCGAGAAGATAAAAGTCCTATGCTATTACAAAGGCGCGGGTCTACATCGCCAAATTAATCCAAGACCCGATTTGAATAATAAAATGCGGAAAGTAAATACCCTAATTAATCTATTACAAGGCTTTGGGATAAATACATTATATTCACAAAAAGAAATAAAAGTAAATGCAAAAAGAAATAAACTCGAGAATGCGAGGGCGTTGGACCCTTTTAAAGAAATTAAATTACAATTATAAATTAATTAAGTTAAATAAAGGCAAGGACTTATTTTTGGAGTTTTTGTATTTATGGAATTTAATGAGAATTAAATTGGAATTAAAAATTAATTAAACCCTAATTCTAAACATTTTTAATTATTAAAGAAATAGATTTAAGTTTGACCTAATTTAACCTAATTATTTAATGACAACTTTATTTACAAAAATAATTAATAATTAATAATGGTAAAAAAAAAAGGAAAAAAGAATAAAAGTATAAAAAAACCTAATTTCTACATTTTTTGAGTTTATTTAAAAAGCATTAAAATTAAACCTAAAATTAAAACTAAGTTAATTATTAAATTTATTTACAAAATAAAACATTAGTGAATTAAATAATAAAATATATTTTTATCTTTGACTTTCTGATTTTTTTTTATATTTTTATATTATTGAAAATTAATTTAAAGAATTAAAAGAAAATAATTAAAGCAAAATAATAAAAAAAGGAAAAGAATAAGGGAAAGAAAATACAAACAAGGGGGTTTGTTGGCTCTTTTGGAGGTTTGACTGAAGCAGTTTGGCCCATTGATTCTTGGCCCTTTGTTGACTTTTCTGGGATGCGTGTGGAGCGTTTGACTGATGTCCATGGTGGACTCCAGATCATGGCCATTGGATTGGAATTGTTGGGGTGCGTGGCAAGCAAAGACATGAAGCTGCATGGTAGGTCCTAGGAAGCATGCTACACAGAACCATGTTAGAAAGAAAAATATGGAATAAAGTGGGGGACCTGGGGATCGAACCCAGGTCCCAATACCTGCAAACCAAACACACTAACCACTGAACCACTCAAGCTTCTTTGTTATTATAGTGGGACGCAATTAATATATTTGGAAAATCAGGATTATGCTGGAAAAACAAAAAAAGGCGCCATTTATTCAAACCAACCAACCATAGTTCCACACGCAAGCATCTTCTTCCTTGGTCTTTTATTTTTGCCTGAAAAAATAACATCAAATAGCGGGGGTTTTAAACCTCCACTAACTCAAACCTGGAAAATAACGAATAGCTCATATGCAAATATAAATAGGGCGCGACTAGTGAGTTTGATTCGTTTTGAGGTCCTGAGTCCAATGGCATAGGTCTTATGGTTCAATTTTTCCATATTAATGAAGCCCTCTTTTTAAGCTTCTGAAACCCTATTGCGTGTTAATGGTAACTCTGCATACAGGCGTCCAAAACTCAATTGAATGGTACCAATGGCTTTAGAATCATCATGTTAGTATAAATCACATATTAAAAGTCATGAATAACGTATGAAAATTCAAACACGATTATCAAAATTTTACAGAAAAGTTGGACTCCTATCTACCAATTCTTTGCGCTTGGAGAGTTGATTTTGATTGGAGTAGCTTCCTGGATGCCTCGGCAAGCTATTGGAATGGTTATTTTGCTTTGAATTGCGCTGGAACTGTGTTTTCAGTTTTGAAATTTTCTTGAAAAAATGCAAAGTTGGTTTTAGGTCTGAGGCGCAGCTTCCAGCTTTTTTTGATTAGGTTTGCATTGTGTATGTATATGGGACGAATTAGGGTAGAAATTTGAGTCCATAAACCTTTGCATTGATGAATCAAATATTTGATTTTTAATGTAATCTTTTCAATCTTTTTTCATGCCTTTTTGATACCAATCATGGCCAAATCTTTCCCTATTAGTGATGCACGAAATCTTGAGGTTTTATGGAGAGAATATGCTGCAAAAAGGGATTGGAAAACATGTGTTTAGTATTTTTGTCATATTTTATTTAATTAAATGAATTAATGGTGATAAAAATTCAAATAAAATAATAAAAAAAATGATGAAATAACTCCCCTTTGGGTCAATGGGTCGTGCATAGCTTTTGGATAATGATTCTTGGAAGAAATTGTGGCCCATTAGCAATTTTGAGGCATTTGAAGCAAAGTTGACTTTTCAAAATTCCCAAAAATTTCCCAACTTCCACAAGGCATATCTTGCTCAATTTTTAAGCTTTGATCATGTTCTTGGACATTTTGGAAAGGTATTGAAGTCCTCTAACCAATTCCTTTAGTCCCCTGTCATTTGGATTTACCAATCTTAAGTTATGGTCTTTGACTTAAAGTGCATTTTTGTTGACTTTTGAAAATGACCTATAATGTTGAGATTGATAACTTTTTGTGAGAGCATTTCTTGGACTTTAAGTGTGAATAGGAGTTGTAGGAAATGTCATTCTCTTCAAAATGAGCTTTGGATGGAATTTTTCTGATGAACCATGTGGAAGTTATGCCTTGGTCAAGTTACAGTTGACTTTTTCAACTGTCCAAAAATGGAAACTTTTGCATCTTGAGACTTTTTGAGCCATGCCTTGAGAATCATGATCAAGCATTGATCAAATTATGTTTGTGACTTCAAAATAAGATGTTGACCAAAAATTTGAACTTTTGACTGTCAAATGACCATTTTGCCCTTGTAGTTGACTGTTGAGCAATTAGGGTTTCTGGCTGTGCAATTTTGTGCTGTGAGTCTTGAAACTTAGCATATGGATGCTTGACCATGTATGTAGGCATGTGGGACTTGTTTGAACCCTTGGAAACTTCAATTTCTTTTCCAGAACCAAAACCCTAATTTTTGACTGTTAGGAGGCCCTTGAACTGTGCAACCCTTGGGAGATTTTGAAGCATGTTCTTTGCAAATCTTGAAGAATATGGGAGGGAAAATTTTGGGGTACAACAGTTGCCCCTGTTCAATCTTCTTAGACCTGAGGATGTAGATTGGCTGGCGTGCCTTTCGTAATCCGAAGGTGGAAGATGATTGAACACTAGAGTGCTCAGAAATTTGCGCTCACAAGTTGACAGTGATGGTGGGAATGGGCTTACAGACGCCATTTGGAGATTGATGGATAGGATGATGGGCTTATAGATGCCATGCTGAGAGGTGATGGATATGTGGATGGGCTTATAGATGCCATCTGGATGTCGATCGCATATGAGATTCCTTAGCGAGAACTTGCGTACCTGAGAAAGAAAGATGATTATCTGACTTGTTACAGGAGCTGGTCTTCAAACTCTTTGTATAGATACGCCCTGACTGGTTACAGGAATTGAATCTGGAGTTGCAAAAGATGATGAATGGATCAGGGATGGTTACTACCTCAACGGGACAGTGAGAGAACCTTGGACGATTACCACCTCAACAGGAACGTTGAGAGAATCTTGGGGCGATTACTACCTCAACAGGAACGCTGAGAGAATCTTAGGGCGATTACTACCTCAACAGGAACGCTGAGAGAATCTTGGGGCGATTACTACCTCAACAGGAACACTGAGAGAACCTTGGGCGATTACTACCTCAACAGGAACGCTGAGAGAATCTTGGTGCGATTACTACCTCAACAGGAACACTGAGAGAATCTTGGATGTCTTCTACTGGGATAAGAATCAGGGAGATCTTAGGGTTGATCTGACTGAACCGGAGAAGGCCTTTGACTGGATAAGAATCAGGAAAATCTTAGGGTCGATTTAACTGAACCAGGCTAGGTCTTGGAATATCTTCAACTGGATAAGAATCAGGGGGATCTTAGGGTCGATCTGACTGAACCAGAGAAGGCCTTTGACTGTGTAAGAATTAGGAAAATCTTAGGGTCGATTTAACTGAACCGGGCAAGGTCTTGAAATCTTCAACTGGATAAGAATCAGGGAGATCTTAGGGTCGATCTGACTGAACCAGAGAAGGCCTTTGACTGGATAAGAATCAGGAAAATCTCAGGGTCGATTTAACTGAACCGGGCAAGGTCTTGAAATCTTCAACTGGATAAGAATCAGGGAGATCTTAGGGTCGATCTGACTGAACCAGAGAAGGCCTTGAAATCTTCAACTGGATAAGAATCAGGGAGATCTTAGGGTCGATCTGACTGAACCAGAGAATGCCTTTGACTGGATAAGAATCAGGAAAATCTTAGGATCGATTTAACTGAACCGGACAAGGTCTTGGAATATCTTCAACTGGATAAGAATCAGGGAGATCTTAGGGTCGATCTGACTGAACCAGAGAAGGCCTTTGACTGGATAAGAATCAGAAAAATCTTAGAATCGATTTAACTGAACCAGACTAAAGTCTTGAAATATCTTCAACTGGATAAGAATCAGGGAGATCTTAGGGTCGATCTGACTGAACCAGAGAAGGCCTTTGACTGGATAAGAATCAGGAAAATCTTAGGATCGATTTAACTGAACCGGACAAGGTCTTGTAATATCTTCAACTGGATAAGAATCAGGGAGATCTTAGGGTCGATCTGACTGAACCAGAGAAGGCCTTTGACTGGATAAGAATCAGAAAAATCTTAGAATCGATTTAACTGAACCAGACTAAAGTCTTGGACATAGCTGAGAACTTAACTGGATCTTTCCTGAAAGGTAAAGGTCAGCCATATGCAATGCATGATATGGATCAAGCAATGATGTTCTCAACATAAATGGGATTTGTAAGATATGATGTATATATCTATGCTATAATGTATGGAAATGCGATGTTTATGAATATATGTTTTTGTCTAGGAAAGTAAATCTTTGACGGGTGCCGGGAAGTCACATCCTGGGCTGATGTTGGAGAATAGTGCTTTGTTGTTTCCACTGGGGATGATAGTTGCAAGAATACCGGTAGGAGAAGATAACTCCGTTGGGGAATGAACTTGGCAAATAGAATACTCTGCGGGGAGAAAATTACTCTAGCGATCTTGCTGGGGAATAATACTCTGTGGGGAGAGAGGTATTTTGCTAGGATATTGATGGTAACTTTGCTGGGGATACCATTGTTGTGTTGGAAGCGTTAATGGACTTCGCTGGGGATAAGAAGACTTCGCCGAGAACGATCTTTCCGTGGATTTTGGATGAGGATAACCCAGTTATATCCTGGTAGGGAAATAACCTTTGAATAAAGCCGGGAGACGTGTTCGTGCTCTGCGGGGGAGAAGCTTCCAGAATCTACTGGGGATAAGCTTCCTGCTGGGGAGATGACTCCAACTTTCCTGGGGAAATCTTGATTGGACTCTCCTGGGGAAATTTTGAACTATATTGGGGAAGTGACTCCATTGGATGTTTGATATGCCTCCGGGGAACAATATTTAGGTCAAGACTGCCGGGGATGCTTGTTTAAGAATATCTGTATATCGCGCTGGGGAATGTTGAGATCTGCGGGGATACCCAACTTCCTTAAGGTTGATAATAGCTTTGCTTGGGGGGAGTGCTCTGACTTGCTGGCTCACTCTCTGGGGATTTGAGATATACTGGTTACGTTCTTTAGCTAAACCTACCTTGGTACCTTAATGGACTGAGCAACTAGATCGCTTAGACAACTCTTTATTGCCCCTGTTTCTAATGTTACCTGTAATTAATCCTTTGTTTCGTATGCAAATATTCACGAGTTAGCAAATTATTGTCAATGCATATATCACAAATTGAACCTTGGACGTTCTTCGCAAAACAAAAACAGAAAAGGAAAAACAATTGGCAATTTTAATTGAAAAGTGATTTTTGTATTGATTTTTGAATTTGCCTGTAAATAGGCGTTTTATGTACAAGAGGCTGACGTCCTAGTAAGAGAACGCCGCCGAACAGAAGAGTTTAATACAAATTTGTACAAAGGAATATAAAACAGCTGTGTGAAAGAATAATCCCACTGGGTTCCAACTCTGCTATCGCCTTTATATCTTCGAGCGTCTCATCACTTGATGACCTAGATGAAGATGAAGCTGATTGATCAATGCCGTATGAACTTGATGTAGATACCGGATTCTGGATGCAAGGTGATCCAATGAGACATAGTATTACGCTTTATCCCTAACTTTTGCCTGGACCGCCCTTTCGGGTTTTCGGTCCACCGGGATACCCATTTTTGCCCAAGCCGCCTTTTCAGGTTTTCGACTTGCCGGGTGTACAGATTTTTCATTTCATCCCTTCATTTTGCCCGAACCCTTTTGGTTCGCCGGGAAGCCCTAATTTTTGCCTAGGTATGTCAACCTAGCGGGTCTTTTTTATGCGTAGTATCTTTTTACTATGTCTGCATTGGCGGGGTGAGGAAGGTCGTCACCATCCATGTTGGTTAGAATCATGGCTCCTCCTGAGAACACATGCTTAACCACAAATGGCCCTTCGTACGTAGGGGTCCATTTGCCCCTTGGATCACTCTGAGGAAGGATGATACGCTTGATTACTAGATCCCCAACTTGATATTCCTGTGGTCTGACGTTTTTGTTAAATGCCCTGATCATCCGTTTCTGATACGTCTGACCATGACAGATAGCAGTAAGTCTTTTTTCATCAATAAGGTTTAGCTGATCAAGTCGTTTCTGGATCCAATCATCTTCACTCAGATCTGCATCCTTCATTATCCGGAGAGAGGGTATCTGCACTTCGATCGGTAAGACTGCCTCCATACCGTAGACCAAGGAGAAAGGAGTTGCCCTGGTTGACGTCCTGGCTGAGGTACGGTACCCATGTAGAGCGAACGGTAACATCTCGTGCCAATCTTTATAAGTCACTATCATCTTCTGCACAATTTTCTTGATATTTTTATTTGCTGCTTCTACAACCCCATTCATCTTCGGTCTATAAGGAGAAGAGTTGTGGTGCTGTATCTTGAACTGCTCGCAGAGCTCAGTGATCATTTTGTTATTGAGATTGGTATCGTTGTCTGTAATGATCCTTTATGGGACGCTGTAACGACAGATCAAGTTATGCCAAATGAACCGCGCCACAACGTTCTTGGTTACCGTAGCGTAGGAAGCTGCTTCAACCCACTTCGTGAAGTAATCAATCGCTACCAGGATGAAGTGATGCTCGTTGGATGCCGTAGGTTTAATCTCACCGATCATATCTATGCCCCACATTGCAAAAGGCCAAGGTGCAGTCAGAACATTCAGAGGAACTGGAGGAACATGCACCCTGTCTGCGTAAATCTGGCATTTGTGACATGTCCGAGAGTGTTGGTAACAGTCAGCTTCCATTGTGGACCAGAAATACCCTGCCCGAAGGATTTTCTTTGCCATGGTATGTCCACTGGAATGTGTTCCAAAAGTACCTTCATGTAGCTCTGCCATGATCCTTTCTGCTTCAGTCTTATCCATACAATGCAGTAAAGTCGAATCATGGTTTCGCTTGTAGAGAATGTCATTGCTGAGGAAGAACTTCGCTGCGAACCTTCTCAGAAACTTCTTATCATTGACAGATGCACCTTCAGGGTATTCCTGAGCTTCCAAGTATCTCTTCACCTCATGGTACCAGGGCTTCTCAGTCACTAATTCAGTCTCGAGATCACAATAGTATGCCGGTTCGTCCAGTTTCCAGATGATGATCCGGGGAGCCTCATTGTCCCATTTGACCTTGAACATAGAAGACATCGTAGCTAACGCGTCCGCCAGCTGATTCTCCTCTCTCGGAAAGTGTTCAAAGGTTATCTCTGTGAAGTGGGGTATCAAGGTCAACACACATTCTCTGTAAGGAATAAGATTCAGATGTTTCGTATCCCACTCTCCTTTGATCTGATTGATCACGAGAGCGGAATCTCCGAAGACACTCAAATACTTGATCCTTAGGTCGATCGCAGCTTGAAGACCCATGATGCATGCCTCATACTCCGCCATGTTGTTGGTGCAGTTGAAACATAGTCGGGCAGTGAGTGGAGTATGATTGCCTTGGGGGGATATTATCACAGCGCCGATACCGTTACCCAAAGCGTTGGAGGCTCCGTCAAAGTGCATAGACCATCGGGATCCTTCCTCAGGTCCTTCATCCGGTCCTGGTACTTCACAACCAGTCACTATCATGATACTCTCGTCTGGAAACTCGAAGTTCATTGACTGATAGTCGTCTACTGCCTGATGTGCCAAGTGGTCTGCCAATACACTTCCTTTGATGGCTTTCTGGGTCGTGTACTGGATGTCGTATTCTGTCAAGATCATTTGCCATCTTGCTATTCTCCCAGACAGAGCAGGCTTTTCAAATATGTACTTTATTGGATCCATCTTTAAGATCAACAAGGTAGTGTGAGTCAGCATATACTGTCTTAGCCGGCGAGCAACCCATACCAAAGCGCAGCAAGTTTTCTCAAGCAGTGAGTATCGGGTCTCACAGTCGGTAAACTTTTTGCTAAGGTAATAAATGGCGTACTCTTTTCGGCCAGACTCGTCATGCTGCCCCAACACACACCCCATTGAGTTGTCGAGTACTGTCAGATATAATATCAGAGGTCTCCCCTCAACCGGTGGCATAAGGATGGGTGGTTCTTGGAGATACTCTTTGATTCTGTCAAAAGCAGCCTGACATTCATCATTCCAACGTACTACCTGATCTTTCTTCAGCAGCTTGAAGATTGGCTCACAGGTAGCAGTCAGATGCGAGATGAATCGGGCAATATAATTCAGGCGTCCTAAAAAGCCTCTGACTTCTTTCTCTGTATTAGGAACTGGCATCTCTTGAATAGCTTTAACCTTGGCAGGGTCCACTTGAATACCCTTATCACTTACAACGAAGCCTAGCAACTTTCCAGACCTTACCCTGAAGGTGCACTTGTTCAGATTCAACCTCAGCTTGTACAACTTCAGACGGTCAAACAATTTCTGCAGATGATCAAGGTGTTCTTCCTCAGTTTGGGACCTTGCGATCATGTCGTCAACATACACTTCTATCTCATGATGGATCATGTCATGAAATAAAGCAACCATGGCACGTTGGTAGGTTGCCCCAACATTTTTCAGTCCAAAAGGCATGACCTTGTAGCAGAAGGTGCCCCACTGAGTAACAAAGGTAGTCTTTTCCATGTCTTCAGGAGCCATCTTGATCTGATTATATCCTGAAAAACCATCCATGAAAGAGAAAACCTTATGTTGAGCAGTATTGTCAACCAGGACATCAATGTGAGGTAGAGGGAAGTCATCCTTGGGGCTAGCCCTGTTTAGATCCCTGTAGTCGACACACATTCTGACCTTACCATCCTTCTTTGGTACCGGCACCACATTAACAACCCACTAAGGATAAGAAGTCACTGCAAGAAACCCGGCGTCAAACTGTTTCATAACCTCGACTTTGATCTTCTCAGACATCTCTGGACGCATGCGGCGGACCTTTTGCTTAACCGGAGGGGCAGTCTTCCTTGGTAGGCAGATGATGGACCACAATATCAGTATCCAAACCAGGCATGTCTTCGTAGGACCAGGCGAAGATTTCCACATAATCATGTAACATCTGAGTCAACCGTTGCTTCACGCTGAGCTCTAGGTTGGCACCAATCTTGACTTCTTTCCTATCTGTCTCGGTACCCAGATTTATCGTTTCCACCGGCTCTTCATGTGGTTGAATTGACCTCTCTTCCTGGAGTAACAGTCTTGCAAGCTCGCCAGGCACTTCGCAATCATCTTCACCTTCGTCTTCGACTAAGTTGATCGGATTTTCGAAGTCATAACTGGCAGTAGCAGAGTCGTTACCAGTAAGATCCAGAGTGGATTGAAACCTGTATGAGTGAGTGTGTGTAAATACATCTGTTTTGCAATATATAAAGAAAGGAAAGAAAGAAAAGGAGCATAAGATTTGAAATGCGAGAAAACGTCCAAGGTCTTTATTCATGATATATGAAATGACAATTAATATACCCTCACAAATGAAGCCACGGTGCCCCGGGTAAGACACCGGGCCATAGAGTTTTAATTGTTTATTACAAATAACAAAAACAAAAGAATTCATTACTCCGTAACAAAAGTAACATGAGTATGATCTTTAGCAATCCAATTGGTTAATCCACCATCAGTCGTCGGGTAGATCCAGCTATCGAACTCTGACTCTTCTACTTCATCCTCATTCCCAATGGCATTCACTCCTGGATTGGTAATGAGCACAAGAGGTCTTCTGGTTCTAGCTTTGCGCACAGCCTTCTGAGCCTCTGCAGTAAAACCCAGTCCAAACTTGTCAGTTTTTGGTGTAAAATCAGGGAGCCTGCCCCAGCTAGCACATTCACCTTTCTCGATCACGGCCCGGGCATCCTTCAGGGAAGCCATCTTCAAAGGAACATCCTCTTCAACCGCTGTTTCTGCCGCTGCCAATGTTGGAGGTACCTCTTCAAAATGCTGAAAGGGGGTTTCAATAAACTCCCCGTCCATCTCAATATACCTGAAGGAATTCAAATGGCTCACCATATACTCCTCCTCTCCCTGCACAGTGACAATCTTCCCTCTGACGGGGTACTTGAGCTTCTGGTGTAGGGTAGAGGTCACTGCCCCAACTTTGTGGATCCAAGGTCGACCCAGTAGACAAGAATACGATGGACGGATATCCATCACATAGAAAGTAGAGTCGAATACTTGAGAACCCACACGAATAGGAATGTCTACCTCTCTGTGAACCATCCTTTTAGAACCGTCAAAGGCTCTGACGATGATGTTGCTAGGTTTCAGCTCCAGGCCCTCACAATCCAACCGGTCTAAGGCCTTTTTGGGTAACACATTCAGGGAAGAACCGGTGTCCACCAACACGTGCGCAAGAGTAGTGCCCCTGCATTCAATAGAGACATGCAGGGCGTCATTGTGGTCCTTTCCCTTAGCAGTAAGGTCAGCATCCGAGAAACCCAAACCATTGTCGGCTGTCAAATTGGCTACGCAATCAGTAAACTGGACTGCAGATGTCTCCTGTGGCACATGGGCCGTCTTTAGAAATGAAATCAAGGCCTTAGCATGGGCCTCTGAGTACAACAGCAAGGAGAGCATAGAGATCTTGGAGGGGGTATGCCCCAGCTGTTCAACAACATTAAAATTGCTCTTCTTGATTATCTTCAGAATTTCCTCCATCTCTTGTTGGGAGGCCTCAGCATTCACAGATTTTGGTGCCTCCATCCGGGCAGGCTCATCTTCAATCCCTTTGCCCCGAGAATTAGATGACTCGGCAGCAGGGGAAACAACTTGATCAGAAATGGGAACAGGTACACTTGCAGGTGTTATAGTGAGGGGTCTTCGAATAGCTGGTGGCGCAATGTTAGGCGAGAAGAGCCTGCCACTGCGGGTAACTTTGGCTGGACCAGTGATATTGCTGACGCTGGTACCAGTGTTGAACTCTTGCTTTATTCCATGTACATACACATCTGCCCCATAGTGCCATGGGACAGCCTTATCGGATTCATAGGGGAGAGGCCCCGGAACAGTAATCACAATGGGTGCGACAGTCATGATTTTAATCGGCTTCCTTGGGAGAGCCTTGATCGGATTATTGAAAATGGTAACAACAGATACTTCTTCCACCGGAACAAACCGAACAGCAGTCTTCTTGAACAAAATCTCTTTGCTGTCCATCAGGCTTTGGATGCCCAACTTCAGCAAAGGACAACCAGAAAGGGAAACAACACAGAAAAGGCAACCTTCACTACAACCCGGAAATAAACCGGCCAGCAGTAGGTTCCTCTTAATAGTCATCAGAGGAGTAGCTACATCATTCACAGAAACGGCATACACATCTTCATCAACAGCATTCACTCCATGCTGGGGCATAGGAGCAGTCACCACATTTGGCCTCTCAGGCGCTTCAAATTGTATCTCCTTTGCATCAATAAGGTCTTGCACCTTATTCCTTAAGGCCCAACAGTCATCAGTGGAATGCCCCGGGCTATCAGAGTGATAAGCACAGCGGGCATTTGGATTGTACTTGGGAGAAGCCGTATTCACAACCTTCGGGGCCTCTCTAACAGTCACCAAATTGGTGGATAGCAACTGCGGCAAGATTTGCGATAGGGTCATACTTAGACGGGTAAACTCTCTTCTGGGTCTTTCAG
Source organism: Vicia faba (assembly GCA_948472305.1). NCBI lineage: Eukaryota > Viridiplantae > Streptophyta > Magnoliopsida > Fabales > Fabaceae > Vicia > Vicia faba. The sequence goes on along the minus strand of OX451735.1, from coordinate 454,221,433 downwards.
CCCTGGGTGGATTGGTTTGCCGAGGAGCGGCAGCAGGCTTAGCAATCATCACCGCGTTGACAGATTGGAGGCGTTCTGGTTTCTCTTGCCTCCTAGGCCCATACACAGCACTGGCCTCCTTTTTAAAGGGTTTATTCTCAGAACTTGAAGATGCACCCTTCTGAATTTTACCGGACTTCATTCCAGCCTCTATCCTTTCCCCAGTCAGAATAAGATCAGTGAACCCTGCAGACGAATTCCCGATAAGATGATTGAAAAATGGCCCAGATAGGGTCCCCAAGAACATATCCACCAGCTCACGGTCAGTCAACGGAGGCTGCACCCTGCCAGCCAGATCCCTCCACTTCTGTGCATACTCTTTAAAACCTTCGCTTGATCCTAGAGACATACCCTGGAGTTGGGTACGTGTAGGAGCAAGGTCGGCATTATATTGATACTGCTTATAAAAAGCAGTAGCCAACTCCTCCCAGTTACGAACTTTGGTCCCATCCAGCTGATAGAACCATTCGAGATGAGTCCCTGAAAGACTCTCCTGGAAGAAGTGGATCCACAAATTCTTATCCACAGTGTACGGCTGAATCTTCCGCACATAAGATCTGAGGTGCATCTTGGGGCAAGACGCCCCGTCGTATTTGGTGAAAGATGGTGCCTTAAACTTGTGAGGGATGATCACACCAGTAGATAAGCCCAAATCTCCGAAATCCAGCCCAGGCACTTGTTGGATCTCCATTGCATTCAGTCTGTCTTCCAACTGCTTATACCGGTCTTCAGCAGGAGGATACTGTTCCTCATTAAAGTCAGTCTCGTTGTCAGAGACTACTGGACTTGAAGCCTTTCCCCCCTGGGGACTGCCTTTGCCTACAGAAGAACCAGCTTCCTCATTCTGCAGAGTGTTGCCAAACCTTCGGCCCGAGTTGAAAAGAACAGTTCTCTTCTTCTTCTTCTTCTTCTTCTCCTTCTTCAGGAGTAAAGCCTTCAGCTCTTCTTGGCCTTGAGCCAAACCCATGATCAACTCCTGAAATTGCGCGTTCTGCGCCTGAAGGGCCTTGATAGACATCTCGGTTGATGATGAGTCAGGGTTCATGATGTTGAAATAAACAGCGAAGAACAGTAAGCAACCTGAAAAGAAGAATACCTGCTATGCACATGATGAATGGAATGCATATGATTTATGTTTTCAAAGACAATCGGGAATCAACTTTGTAAACAAAAAAAGGAACACACTTCATTAGATTCAACTTTGAAATTTAAATTGTTCAACAGATTGCCCTTAGGCGTTACATAAAAGGGAAATACTGAAAAGGGAAATAAAACTGTAAAAGAACATCCAGAGCTCCTCATTGATCCCATGGTCTCCTCTTCTCAGTACGAATATAGTTATTCAAAGCTCGCTCATTCTCCAACTGCTTTGTCAGCTTCTGGATCTTCAATTCCTGCTCGTTGAACTTTTCCCGATAAGAATCCCGCTCTTCTCGCAGTTGCGACCAAGACCTCTTTAATGTCTCATAATCAATAGGTATCTGAGGAGGGAGGACAGTTGGAGGAGCCCCATCTTTGTCAGGATACTCAAGAATGACGGGTCTGACAGCTTCGTATGGCATACCTAACTTCTGAGCACGGATGCGAACCCATTTGTAGTAGGCTTCCATAGGTAGAGAAGTCTTTGGCCCCAACTCTTGTGGGTCAGCTTTATGAACTCTGTCCCAAGCCTTGATGAACCTACGACGCAGCTCGTCACTATCCACCTGAAACTCAAAACTGATGTGAGGCACCAACATCTCATGAGGCCCTGCTCTTCTGGCCCTTCCAAACTGACGGAGCGCTAGACATGGATTGTAAGAGATTCCTCCTTGAGTACCAATCAAAGGAACATTAGGGTATTCTCCACAACGATCAATAACAGCTATCTCATCCAAACCTCTGAGAGTCCAAATGATGTCCTTATCAGTGAGAGACATTAACCTGTGAGCCCAACCTCTTCCTTCTTGGTTCTTCAGCACGAACTTAGGGAGGTGCGAAATAAACCACCTCACCAACAAAGGGATACAACACCATAGAGTTCCTCGTCTTCGGGCAGTACGAGCATAAAGTTGTTGCAGGATGTCACCCAAGAGAGTGGGCACATGATTCTGAGACATAAAGATCCTTATGGCAGTGACATTGATGAAGTTGTCAGGATTAGGAAACAAGACTAGTCCATAGATTAAGAGAGCCAAGATGTCTTCATATGCCCTAAAGTCCAAGTCATTCCAGAAACTGTTAGCTTTACCAATCAGAAACTTGGCCAAGAAACCCTTAACTCCGCTCCTAGTCACCCAATTATCCATTACTTCTTGATGGGTCAAGGGAAGAGCTGCAGCAACCTCCTCAAGCCTGAGAGTCTTTTCCCAACCAGTGAAGGGAGTCTGATCCAAGATAGGGATGCCAAGCAAATCAGAGAACTCTTCCAGGGTAGGGACCAACTGGAAGTCTTGAAAGGTGAAACACTGGTACAGAGGGTCATAGAACTGGGTCAGGACACTCATCAACTGTTGATCCCGCTTTGCAGTGACTAAACTGAGAAGAGAACCATGCCTCTGGATGAAGGACGTGGTGTTTGGAATTCTGCTAACCAATTCTTCAAGCAACTCAGGTGGGTGAGCAAAGTTGAACCGGATAGTATTCCTTCGCACAGGCATCATGATGTCCTACAAAACAGAGCAAAGGTGAAACCCTCTTGTCTTTGAAATGGTCAGTCCTTATGCAGGATGCATGCAATGCTCATGATGTTATGATGTTATGATAAAGCACACCACAAATATTTACAAAGGCAAACATGGTAAGGCACACAAGTCACACAAGACAAACCCTTAAAGTTCAGGCCAGCATGAGGTCTAGGTATTACCTTCTTTCAGTTTGTTGGTTCATACCTGTCCTATCAAAAGTAACCGGGTTCTTAGAGGATCCTAATATCATTGACTACCCTCAATCGGTCATAACTCTAGCATCGCAATATTTTCTTACGGCCAGAACCATCACGAGAGTTTAGCCTCAATGGGCATAGCATACTGCTACTGTTCTAATGGCCAAGTTGTGTCATTTAAGGTTCTAAGGTCTGTTGGTGTCTAACGACTCCTTGGAAGACCCATATTCTCCTCGTTGCGACACAAGGGATATCGGTACAGACCAAGGTGCCACACCAACGTAGCCACTGCTTCACCCATGTCGGTCTACGCCGGACAGGTCCCTCACAGCTTATGCTACCTAACAGGGTATCCCCAGATCCGGGTTAGGATCTATGTAACTCCCATGCAACCCACAATTTTAAAGAAAACAAGTCAATACAATTGAAAACACAGTTATGAACTTAGTCCTAAGGTACACCTCACTTTAAAATAAGTCCCCAGCAGAGTCGCCAGTTCTGTGATCGGTGGATCTGGAACTGACTGTTTAACGCTGGTTCGCGAAATGTCGCGGAAGCAAGAATCGCCACCGTCTTTTATTTTCTCCAAATGGAAAGGACAAAAGCACAGAAAAATTCCTTATTGAGATTGCTCTCGGTTCGGGAGGTAGATTTATAGAAAGGGAAGGTGTTAGCACCCTTTCTATCCATGGTTATCCATGGGCTCTTAGATACTTACTCATTTGTGTTTTCAAAATGTTTGTTTGCTTTTCGACTGTGGGTTTAAAAAAAGTTTCGTTTAAAATTTCAGTTCGACTCTTGTATCAGTCCTCAAGAGTGTTTGAAAAGTTGTTTTTGAAATCTTTTTGCAAAGTGTCGGTGTGAAAAGAGTTTTGATTTATTTTTGAATAGAGCAAGTATCTACGAGTCGTCTACCTACCCTAAGGAATTCGTCTGTGTAAGTGTCCTTAAGATAATGCCATCCCACCATCGAGAGGTAGGTAACACCATCGTTGGAGTTATTCGGGTCAATTCGATTATTAGGGACAATATGGTCACCAAAGCAATAGTAGGACACCTTAGAAGCTACCCCCATGCCATGTTCATGGACATGAGGACTTACTAAAACATCCTCTACTCGACGACCACTTTTCGAGGGGCAAGGCAACAGTGAGGCGTACCCTAGGGGTGGTGTGTGAATTGTGTGTCATTTTCAATTATTTTTATCTTGTTCATGCATTGGTGATCTACGCTTTGTTTTTATTTTTTTGGCATTCATTCTTTCGTGCAAGTTATTAACAGTTAAAAGATGCGAGAAGATAAAAGTCCTACGCTATTACAAAGGCGCGGGTCTACATCGCCAAATTAATCCAAGACCCGATTTGAATAATAAAATGCGGAAAGTAAATACCCTAATTAATCTATTACAAGGCTTTGGGATAAATACATTATATTCACAAAAAGAAATAAAAGTAAATGCGAAAAGAAATAAACTCGAGAATGCGAGGGCGTTGGACCCTTTTAAAGAAATTAAATTACAATTATAAATTAATTAAGTTAAATAAAGGCAAGGACTTATTTTTGGAGTTTTTGTATTTATGGAATTTAATGAGAATTAAATTGGAATTAAAATCTAATTAAACCCTAATTCTAAACATTTTTAATTATTAAAGAAATAGATTTAAGTTTGACCTAATTTAACCTAATTATTTAATGACAACTTTATTTACAAAAATAATTAATAATTAATAATGGTAAAAAAAAAGGAAAAAAGAATAAAAGTATAAAAAACCTAATTTCTACATTTTTTGAGTTTATTTAAAAAGCATTAAAATTAAACCTAAAATTAAAACTAAGTTAATTATTAAATTTATTTACAAAATAAAACATTAGTGAATTAAATAATAAAATATATTTTTATCTTTGACTTTCTGATTTTTTTTTATATTTTTATATTATTGAAAATTAATTTAAAGAATTAAAAGAAAATAATTAAAGCAAAATAATAAAAAAAGGAAAAGAAAATACAAACAAGGGGGGTTTGTTGGCCCTTTTGGAGGTTTGACTGAAGCAGTTTGGCACATTGATTCTTGGCCCTTTGTTGACTTTTCTGGGATGCGTGTGGAGCGTTTGACTGATGTCCATGGTGGACTCCAGATCATGGCCATTGGATTGGAATTGTTGGGGTGCGTGGAAAGCAAAGACATGAAGCTGCATGGTAGGTCCTAGGAAGCATGCTACACAGAACCATGTTAGAAAGAAAAATATGGAATAAAGTGGGGGACCTGGGGATCGAACCCAGGTCCCAATACCTGCAAACCAAACGCACTAACCACTGAACCACTCAAGCTTCTTTGTTATTATAGTGGGACGCAATTAATATATTTGGAAAATCAGGATTATGCTGGAAAAACAAAAAAAGGCGCCATTTATTCAAACCAACCAACCATAGTTCCACACGCAAGCATCTTCTTCCTTGGTCTTTTGTTTTTGCCTGAAATAATAACATCAAATAGCAGGGGTTTTAAACCCCCACTAACTCAAACCTGGAAAATAACGAATAGCTCATATGCAAATATAAATAGGGCGCGACTAGTGAGTTTGATTCGTTTTGAGGTCCTGAGTCCAATGGCATAGGTCTTATGGTTCAATTTTTCCATATGAATGAAGCCTTCTTTTTAAGCTTCTGAAACCCTAATGCGTGTTAATGGTAACTCTGCATACAGGCGTCCAAAACTCAATTGAATGGTACCAATGGCTTTAGAATCATCATGTTAGTATAAATCACATATTAAAAGTCATGAATAACGTATGAAAATACAAACACGATTATCAAAATTTTACAGAAAAGTTGGACTCCTATCTACCAATTCTTTGCGCTTGGAGAGTTGATTTTGATTGGAGTAGCTTCCTGGATGCCTTGGCAAGCTATTGGAATGGTTATTTTGCTTTGAATTGCGCTGGAACTGTGTTTTCAGTTTTGAAATTTTCTTGAAAAAATGCAAAGTTGGTTTTAGGTCTGAGGCGCAGCTTCCAGCTTTTTTTTGATTAGGTTTGCATTGTGTATGCATATGGGACGAATTAAGGTAGAAATTTGAGTCCATAAACCTTTGCATTGATGAATCAAATATTTGATTTTTAATGTAATCTTTTCAATCTTTTTTCATGCCTTTTTGATACCAATCATGGCCAAATCTTTCCCTATTAGTGATGCACGAAATCTTGAGGTTTTATGGAGAGAATATGCTGCAAAAAGGGATTGGAAAACATGTGTTTAGTATTTTTGTCATATTTTATTTAATTAAATGAATTAATGGTGATAAAAATTCAAATAAAATAATAAAAAATGATGAAATAACTCCCCTTTGGGTCAATGGGTCGTGCATAGCTTTTGGATAATGATTCTTGGAAGAAATTGTGGCCCATTAGCAATTTTGAGGCATTTGAAGCAAAGTTGACTTTTCAAAATTCCCAAAACTTTCCCAACTTCCACAAGGCATATCTTGCTCAATATTTAAGCTTTGATCATGTTCTTGGACATTTTGGAAAGGTCTTGAAGTCCTCTAACCAATGCCTTTGGTCCCATGTCATTTTGATTTACCAATCTCAAGTTATGGTCTTTGACTTAAAGTCCCTTTTTGTTGACTTTTGAAAATGACCTATAATGTTGAGATTGATAACTTTTTGTGAGAGCATTTCTTGGACTTGAAGTGTGAAGAGGAGTTGTAGGAAATGTCATTCTCTTCAAAATGAGCTTTGGATGGAATTTTTCTGATGAACCATATGGAAGTTATGCCTTGGTCAAGTTACAGTTGACTTTTTCAATTATCCAAAAATGGAAACTTTTGCATCTTGAGACTTTTTGAGCCATGCCTTGAGAATCATGATCAAGCATTGATCAAATGATGTTTGTGGCTTCAAAATAAGATGTTGACCAAAAATTTGAACTTTTGACTGTCAAATGACCATTTTGCCCTTGTAGTTGACTGTTGAGCAATTAGGGTTTCTGACTGTGCAATTTTGTGCTGTGAGTCTTGAAACTTAGCATATGGATGCTTGACCATGTATGTAGGCATGTGGGACTTGTTTGAACCCTTGGAAACTTCAATTTCTTTTCCAGAACCAAAACCCTAATTTTTGACTGTTAGGAGGCCCTTGAACTGTGCAACCCTTGGGAGATTTTGAAGCATGTTCTTTGCAAATCTTGAAGAATATGGGAGGGCAAATTTTGGGGTACAACAACCGGCAAAACAGCTTCATATGGCATCCCCAGCTTTTGGGCACGGGCTCGAACCCACTGGAGATATGGTTGCATCGGGAGAGAAGTCTTCATTCCTAACTCATGGGGGCCAGACCTGTTCACCCTGTCCCAAGCTCGTATAAACCTGCGGCGATGTCCCTCAACATCCCCCTTGAAGTCAAAGACAATGCCTGTAAGCAGCAGCTCATGCGGACCGTCCCTCCGAGCACGTCCAAACTGTCATAAGGCCAAACAAGGATTATAGGTTATTCCTTCTCTAATTCCAAGCAATGGAACATTGGGGTATTCCCAACACCGATCAATGACAGCTACCCTTTCCATATCCTTAGTACTCCAAAGGATGTCCGTATGAGCAAGGGACATGATTCTGTAAGCCCAACCTACACCTTCCTCATTCTTCAATACAGATTTGGGTAGGTGCGAAATAAACCACCTCGCCAGCAGTGGTGTACAACACATGAGAGTTCCCCTTCTTGTCACAGTACGGGTATAAAGAGCATGTAGAATATCACCTAAGAGAGTAGGCACTGGGTTACGAGACATGAAAATCTTGACCGCATTCACATCTATGAAGGCATCCAGATTCGGGAAAAGAACCAAGCCATAGATGAGGAGAGCCAGGATGTCTTCAAATTCTTGAAAGTCTAAGTTGTCCCAGAACAGTTGAGCTTGATCGATTAAAAACTTAGCCAAGAAACCTTTAACCCCACTCCGAGTCTCCCAGTTAGATACTACATTAGCCATTTTTAGATGTAGGGCTGAAGCAATATCCTCTGGCCTAGGAGCTATCTCCAAACCTGTAAAGGGTGTCTGATCTAGAATAGATATGCCCAGTAAGTCAGAAAACTCCTCCAAAGTAGGGACCAGCTGATAGTCCGGGAAGATAAAACAATGATGCAACAGGTCAAATAACTGGAACAACACACTCATCATTTGCTCATCCAACTTGGAAGTGACCAGAATAAGGAGATGACCATGTCTTCTAACAAATGAAGAAGTATCAGGAACGTTTGAGACTAACTCTCAAAGCTGAGCAGGGATTTGCACGAAGCTGATTCGAATGGTATTTCTGCGCATAGAAGCCATGATCTGTAAAATAGAACAAAGATGAATCCCCTCGGTTTTTGAAATGGTTAGTCTAATGAAAAATGCATGTGATGTCATGATGCATGATGTTATGATAAAACACACAACAGGTATCACAGATAGCAAACATGGTAAGGGAAAACAAGTCACACAATAGCCCTTAAATTTCAGGCTGGCATGGAGTTTAGGTACTACCCTCTTGCAGTTTAGTTGGTTCAACATGTCCTAGTAATAGTAACTGGGTTCTAGAGGTTCCCAATATCACTGACCATCCTTCATCGGTCATAATTCCAGACAGGCAATATTTTCTCTCGGCTGGAATCATCTCGAGAGTATGGTCTCAATGAGTGTAGCATTCTGCTACTTTCTATGGTAAAAGTTGGTCAATTATAGGTTCTAAGGTCAGTTGATGCTTAATGACCCATTAGCATCCCCATACTCTCCTTGTTCCTCCACAAGGGATATCGGTACCAACTAATATGCCACATCAATGTAGCTACTGCTTCAACCGTATCGATCTACGTCGTACAGTTCCCTCACAGTCTATTGCTACTTACCTAAAAGGTATCCCCAGATCCGGGTTAGGATCTATAGTAACTCCGATACAAAGCCCACAAAGATAAATCAAACAAATCAAACAATTGAAAACAATATGATGAACTAATCCTAAGGTACACCCTACTTATTAAGTCCCCAGCAGAGTCGCCAGTTTTGTGATACGGTGGCCAGAACCGGGACGTGTTTCCCTTTTTATGGAATTGCTGGTTTGTGTTTTGCGTTTGTGTTCGCAAAATGTCGCGGTAAGCAAGAGTCGCCACCGACTTTTATTTTATCCAACAAGGAATGGAAAAAAGCACAAAAAAATTCCTTTTTCGAGATATTTCTGAGCACAGGGGGTAAATTATAGAAAGGGAAGGTATTAGCACCCTTTCTATCCGTAGTTATCTACGGGCTCTTAGGTACTTGCTCATCATTTTCAAAATTGTTTTCTTTGTGTTTGCGTGATTTAAAAAGCTTTTGTTTTAACTTCGATTTAACTCTTACTTCTGTCTTCAAAAGTGTAATGAAGTGTTTTTGAAAACTTTGTTTGTAAAGGAGTGTAAGTGTGAAAAAGGTTTGTTTTGTTTGAGCAAGTACTTAAGAGCTAATCTACCTACTCAAAAACAGAATCGTTCTATGCTTGTTTCCTTTAGACAACACTATCCCACTATTAGTGAGTAGGTAGCACCGTCACTGGAGTTTTGAGGGTCGATTTGAAAGGGACGTACGGTCAATAAAGCAATGTTAGGATGTCTTAGTAATAACCCTAGTGTCTTAGATCAATTATTCGAGGCAACAATTCCGAGGCAACCATTCTGAGGCAACTTTTCCGAATCGGGACTTTGATCTTTGTTTAGACAAAAGGACGACCACTAAAGCATCCTATACTCTTTGACTGTTTACCGAAGGCAATCAAGTAGAAGTGTACCCTAGGAGTGCACATGTGCGAGTGATTCAATTTCAGATTATTTATCTTTGCACATTTTAGGGTTATCTAATTGTTTTAAAATTTTACATACATTCTTGTCATACATCCTAATATCATACATCTAACAGTTTAATATTTTGCAGAAATTAAAGTGCGGAAATGAAACTACGCTATTACAAGGCTTCAGGTATTTACATAGCCAAAAACAAACCCCTTGAAAAATAAAGCGATAAACGGAAATAAACGTCCTAATTAAACTATTACAAATTGTGAGCATATACAATAATTAGGATAAAAAATAAAATAAAGCGCGCGCGAGGAAAGTTAGATCGGGAAGAAATTAGGGTTTTGACCCTTCTAACCTAATCAAAAGAAAAATGTTTTTTGTTATTTTTAATTATTTTTAAGAAAAAAAAGATTAGGTTTTAAAATTAAATATACAAATAATTAGTTTAATTAAATTAATTAATAAAAATAATTACATGACCTATTTTTTATGTTTTGGTTATTTTTAGGAAAAAGAAAATATAATTAAATTAGAAATAAAAACCTATTTGTTTTAATTAATTTTAATTATGTACAAAAAGAAATTAAAGTTTACCTAAAAATTAAAATCTAATTAAGTTAATAAATTTATTGATAAAAAAAAATACCTAAATCTAACTGGTGAAAATATTTTTATGATTTTTTTTATATACTTCTTTCAGACATAGGTATCTTCTGGCTCAGATTAATTTCTAATACCTCTTTCAGTAGACCTTTCTCTGGCTCAGATTAAGTTATGATACTTCTCTTAGTAGACCTTTCTCCAGCTTAGATTAAGTTCTGATACTTTGTTTGGTTAAAGATTTAAAGACCTCCTCTTGCTCAGATTAATTTTTGATACTGCTTTCAGACATAGGCATCTTCTGGCTTAGATTAAGTTCTGATACTTCTCTTAGTAGACCTTTCTTCGGCTCCGATTAAGTTCTCATACTTTGTTCAGTTAAAGATTTAAAGACCTCCTCTGGCTCAGATTAATTTTTGATACTGCTTTCAGACATAGGCATCTTCAGGCTCAGATTAAGTTCTGATACTTCTCTCAGTAGACCTGTCTCCGGCTCAGATTAAGTTCTGATACTTCGTTCAATTAAAGATTTAAAGACCTCCTCTGGCTCATATTAGTTCCTGATACTGCTTTCAGACATAGACATCTTCTGGCAAAGATTAAGTTCTGATACTTCTCTCAGTAGACCTTTCTCCGGCTTAGATTAAGTTCTGATACTTTATTCGGTTAAGGATTTAACAACCTCCTCTGGCTCAGATTAATTTCTGATACTGCTTTCAAACATAGGCATCTTCTGGCTCAGGTTAAGTTTTGATACTTCTCTAAGTAGACCTTTCTCAGGCTCATATTAAGTTCTGATACTTTGTTCGGTTAAATATTTAAAGACCTCCTATGACTTAGATTAATTTCTGATACTGCTTTCAGACATATGCATCTTCTGGCTCAAATTAAGTTCTGATACTTCTCTTAGTAGGCCTTTCTTCGTCTCATATTAAGTTCTGATACTTTGTTCGATTAAAGAATTCAAGACCTCCTCTGGCTCAAATTAATTTCTAATACTGCTTTCAGATATTGGAATCTTCTTGCTCAGATTATGTTCTGATACTTCTCTCAGTAGACCTTCCTCCGACTCAGATTAAGTTCTGATACTTTGTTCGGTTAAAGATTTAAAGACCTCCTCTGGTTTAGATTCATTTCTGATACTGCTTTCAGACATATGCATCTTTTAGCTCAAATTAAGTTCAGATACTTCTCTCAGTAGACCTTTCTCTGGCTTAGTATAAGTTCGGATACATTGTTCAGTTAAAGATTTAAAGATCTCCTCTGGCTCAGATTAATTTCTGATACTGCTTTCAGACATAGGCATCTTCTGTCTCAGATTAAGTTATGATACCTCTTTCAGTAGACCTTTCTCCGACTTAGATTAATTTCTGATAATTTGTTCGGATAAAGACATCAAGATTTTCTGCTGGCTCATATTAAGTTTTGATACTTCTCTCAGTAGACCTTTCTCTGGCTCAGATTAAGTTTTGATACTTCATTTGGTTAAATATTTAAATATCTCCTCTGGCTCAAATTAATTTTTGATACAACTTTCAGATATAGGCATCTTCTAGCTCATATTAAGTTTTGATACCTCTTTCAAGAGACCTTTCTACGGCTCAGATTAAGTTCTGATACTTAGTTCAGTTAAAGACATCAAGATTTTCTTCTGGCTCAGATTAAGTTCTGATACTTCTCTCAGTAGACCTTTCTCTGGCTCAGATTAAATTCTGATACTTCGTTCGGTTAAAGATTTAAAGACCTCCTCTGGCTCAAATTAATTTTTGATACTGCTTTCTGACATAGGTATCTTCTAGCTCAGATTAAGTTCTGATACTTCTCTCAGTAGACCTTTCTCCGAGTCAGATTAAGTTTTGAAACTATGTTCGGTTAAAGATTTAAAGACTTCCTCTGGCCCATATTAATTTCTAATACTGCTTTCAGACATAGGGATCTTCTGGTTCAACTTAAATTTTGATACTTCTCTCTGTAGACCTTTCTCTGGCTCAGATTAAGTTCTGATACTTTGTTCGATTAAAGATTTAAAGACCTCATATGGCTCAGATTAATTTCTGATACTGCTTTCAGAAATAGGCATCTTCTGGATCAGATTAAATTATGATACCTCTTTCAGTAGACCTTTCTCCGACTCAGATTAGGTTCTGATAATTCGTTCGGTTAAAGACATCAAGATTTTCTGCTGGCTCATATTAAGTTTTGATGCTTCTCTCATAGACCTTTCTCTGGCTCAGATTAAGTTTTGATACTTCATTTGGTTAAATATTTAAAGACCTCCTCTGGCTCAGATTAATTTCTGATACTTCTTTCAGACATATGCATCTTCTGGCTCAAATTAAGTTCTGATACTTCTCTCAGTAGGCCTATCTTCATCTCATATTAAGTTCTGATACTTTGTTCGATTAATGAATTCAAGACCTCCTCTAGCTCAGAGTAATTTCTTATACTGCTTTCAGATATTGGAATATTCTGGCTCAGATTATGTTCTGATACTTCTCTCAGTAGACCTTTCTCCGTCTCAGATTAAGTTCTGATACTTTGTTCGGTTAAAGATTTAAAGACCTCCTCTGGCTCAGTTTCATTTCTGATACTGCTTTCAGACATATGCATCTCCTGGCTCAGATTAAGTTCTGATACTTCTCTCAGTAGACCTTTCTCCGACTCAGATTAAGGTCGGATACATTGTTTAATTAAAGATTTAAAGATCTCCTCTAGCTCAGATTAATTTCTGATACTGCTTTCAGACATAGGCATCTTCTGTCTCAGATTAAGTTATGATACCTCTTTCAGTAGACCTTTCTCCGGCTTAGATTAATTTCTGATAATTCGTTCGGATAAAGACATCAAGATTTTTTGCTTGCTCATATTAAGTTTTGATACTTCTGTCAGTAGACCTTTCTCTGGCTCAGATTAAGTTTTGATACTTCATTTGGTTAAATATTTAAAGACCTCCTCTGGCTCAGATTAATTTATGATACAACTTTTAGATATAGGCATCTTTTAGCTCATATTAAGTTCTGATACCTCTTTCAAGAGACCTTTCTCCGGCTCAAATTAAGTTTTGATACTTAGTTCAATTAAAGACATCAAGATTTTCTTCTGGCTCAGATTAAGTTCCGATACTTCTCTCAGTAGAACTTTCTCTGGCTCAGATTAACTTCTGATACTTCGTTCGGTTAAAGATTTAAAGACCTCCTCTGGCTCAAATTAATTTCTGATACTGCTTTCAGACATAGGTATCTTCTAGCTCAGATTAAGTTCTGATACTTCTCTCAGTAGACCTTTCTCCGAGTCAGATTAAGTTCTGATACTTTGGTTAAAGATTTAAAGACCTCCTCTGGCTCAGATTAATTTCTAATACTGCTTTCAAACTTAGGGATCTTCTGGCTCAGATTAAATTTTGATAATTCTCTCTGTAGACCTTTCTCTGGCTCAGATTAAGTTCTGATACTTTGTTCGATTAAAGATTTAAAGACCTCATATGGCTCAGATTAATTTCTGATACTGCTTTCAGACATAGGCATCTTCTTGATCAGATTAAATTATGATACCTCTTTCAGTAGACCTTTCTCCGGCTCAGATTAAGTTCTGATAATTAGTTCGGTTAAAGACATCAAGATTTTCTGTTGGCTCATATTATGTTTTGATACTTCTCTCATAGACCTTTCTCTGCTCAGATTAAGTTTTGATACTTCATTTGGTTAAATATTTAAAGACCTCCTCTGGCTCAGAATAATTTCTTATATAACTTTTAGATATAGGCATCTTCTAGCTCATATTAAGTTCCGATACCTCTTTCAAGAGACCTTTCTCTGGCTCAGATTAAGTTCTGATACTTAGTTCGGTTAAAGACATCAAGATTTTCTTCTCGCTTAGATTAAATTCTAATACTTCTCTCAGTAGACCTTTCTCTGGCTCAAATTAAATTTTGATACTTCGTTCGGTTAAAGATTTAAAGACCTCCTCTGGCTCAAATTAATTCCTGATACTGCTTTCAGACATAGGTATCTTCTAGCTCAGATTATGTTCTGATGCTTCTCTCAGTAGACCTTTTTCCGACTCAGATTAAGTTCTGATACTTTGTTCAGTTAAAGATTTAAGGAAATCCTATGGCCCAGATTAATTTCTGATATTGCTTTCAAACATAGGCATCTTCTGGCTAAGATTAAGTTCTGATACTTCTCTCCGTAGACTTTTCTCTAGCTCAGATTAAGTTCTGATACTTTGTTCGATTAAAGATTTAAAGACCTACTATGGCTCAGATTAATTTCTGATACTGCTTTCAGACATAGGCATCTTCTGGCTCAGATTAATTTCTGATACTTGTCTCATTAGACCTTTCTCCGACTCAGATTAAATTCTAATACTTTGTTCGGTAAAAGATTTAACGACCTCCTCTGGCTCATATTAATTTCTAATACTTCTTTCAAACATATGCATCTTCTGGATCAGATTAAATTCTGATACTTGTCTCAGTAGACCTTTCTATGGCTCAGATTAAGTTCTGATACTTTGTTTTGTTAAAGGTTTAAAGACCTCCTCTGGCTCAGATTAATTTTTGATATTGCTTTCAGACATGGGCATAATCTAGCTCAGATTAAGTTCTGATACTTCTCTCAGTAGACCTTTCTCCGACTCAGATTATGTTCTGATACTTTGTTCGATTAAAGATTTAAAGATTTCCTCTGGCTCAGTTTAATTTCTGATACTGCTTTCAGACATAGGCATCTTCTGTCTCAGATTAAGTTATGATACCTCTTTCAGTAGACCTTTCTCCGGCTTAGATTAATTTCTGATATTTCGTTCGGTTAAAGACATCTAGATTTTCTGCTGGCTCATATTAAGTTTTGATACTTCTCTCAGTAGACCTTTCTCTGGCTCAGATTAAGTTTTGATACTTCATTTGGTTAAATATTTAAAGACCTCCTCTGGCTCAGATTAATTTCTGATACAACTTTCAGATATAGTCATCTTGTAGCTCATATTAAGTTCTGATACCACTTTCAAGAGACCTTTCTCTGGCTCAGATTAAGTTTTGATACTTAGATCAGTTAAAGACATCAAGATTTTCTTCTGGCTCAGATTAAGTTCTGATACTTCTCTCAGTAGACCTTTATCTGTCTCAGATTAAATTCTGATACTTCGTTTGATTAAAGATTTAAAGACCTCCTCTGACTCAAATTAATTTCTGATACTGCTTTTAGACATAGGTATCTTCTAGCTAAAATTAAGTTCAGATACTTCTCTCAGTAGACCTTTCTCCGACTCAGATTAAGTTATGATACTTTGTTCGGTTAAAGATTTAAAGACCTCCTCTGGCCCTGATTAATTTCTAATATTGCTTTCAGACATAGGGATCTTCTGGCTCAGATTAAATTTTGATACTTCTCTCCGTAGACCTTTCTCTGTCTCAGACTAAGTTCTGATACTTTGTTCGATTAAAGATTTAAATACCTCATATGGCTCAGATTAATTTCTAATACTGCTTTCAGACATAGGCATCTTCTGGATCAAATTAAGTTATGATAA
Organism: Vicia faba; assembly: GCA_948472305.1. NCBI lineage: Eukaryota > Viridiplantae > Streptophyta > Magnoliopsida > Fabales > Fabaceae > Vicia > Vicia faba. The sequence goes on along the minus strand of OX451735.1, from coordinate 454,205,601 downwards.
CTCTTTCAGTAGACCTTTCTCCGGCTCAGATTAAGTTCTGATAATTCGTTCGGTTAAAGACATCAAGATTTTCTGCTGGCTCATATTAAGTTTTGATACTTCTCTCATAGACCTTTCTCTGGCTCAAATTAAGTTTTGATACTTCATTTTGTTAAATATTTAAAGACCTCCTCTGGCTCATATTAATTTCTGATACAACTTTCAGATATATGCATCTTCTAGCTCATATTAAGTTCAGATACCTCTTTCAAGAGACCTTTCTCCGGCTCAGATTAAGTTCTGATACTTAGTTCGGTTAAAGACATCAAGATTTTCTTCTGGCTCAAATTAAATTCTAATACTTCTCTCAGTAAACCTTTCTATGGCTCAGATTAAATTCTGATACTTCGTTCGGTTAAATATTTAAAGACCTCCTCTTGCTATAATTAATTCCTGATACTGCTTTCAGACATAGGTATCTTCTGACTCAGATTAAATTCCAATACTTCTCTCAGTAGACCTTTCTCCGGCTCATATTAAGTTCTGTTACTTTGTTCGGTTAAAGGTTTAAATACCTCCTTTGGCTCAGATTAATTTCTGATACTGCTTTCAGACATGGGCATCTTGTGGCTCAGATTAAGTTCTAATACTTCTCTCAGTAGACCTTTCTCCGACTCAAATTATGTTCTGATACTTCGTTCGATTAAAGATTTAAAGACCTCCCCTGGCTTAGATTAATTTTTGATATTGCTTTCAGACATAGGCATCTTCTGGCTCAGATTAAGTTCTAATACTTCTCTCAATAGACCTTTCTACAACTCAGATTAAATTCTGATACTTTGTTCAGTTAAAGATTTAAAGACCTCCTCTGGCTCAGATTAATTTCTGATACAACTTTCAAACATAGGCATCTTTTGGCTCAGATTAAGTTCTGATACTTCTCTCGGTAGACCTTTCTCCGACTCAGATTAATTTCTGATACTTTGTTCAGTTAAAGATTTAAAGTCCTCCTGTAGCATAGATTATATTCTGATACTGCTTTCAGACATAGGTATCTTTTGGCTCAGATTAATTTCTAATACCTCTTTCAGTAGACCTTTCTCTAGCTCAGATTAATTTCTGATACTTTATTCGGTTAAAGACATTCAAATTTTCTGCTGGCTCAAATTAAGTTCTGATACTTCATTCCGTTAAAGACATTAAAATTTTCTGCTGGCTCAGATTAAGTTCTGATACTTCTCTTAGTAGACCTTTCTCCAGCTTTGATTAAGTTCTGATACTTTGTTTGGTTAAAGATTTAAAGACCTCCTCTGGCTATAATTTAATTTCTGATACTGCTTTCAAACAGAGGTATCTTCTGGTTCAAATTAAGTTATAATACTTCTCTCACTAGGCCTTTCTCCATCTCAGATTAAGTTTTGATACTTTGTTCGATTAAAGAATTTAAGACCTCCTCTGGCTCAGATTAATTTCTAAAATTGCTTTCAGACATAGGCATCTTCTGGCTCAGATTAAGTTCTAATACTTCTCTCAGTAGACCTTTCTCCGGCTCAGATTAAGTTCTAATACTTTGTTCGGTTAAAGATTTAAAGACCTCATCTGGCACAGATTCATTTCTGATACAGCTTTCAGACAAATGCATCTTTTGGCTCAGATTAAGTTATGATACCTCTTTCAGTAGACCTTTCTCCGGCTCAGATTAAGTTCGGATACTTCGTTCAGTTAAAGACATCGAGATTTTCTACTGGCTCAGATTAAGTTGTGATACTTCTCTCAGTAGACATTTCTCTGGCTCAGATTAAGTTCTTATACTTCCTTTGGTTAAATATTTAAACACCTCTTATGTCTCAAATTAATTTCTGATACTGCTTTCAGACATAGGTATCTTCTGGCTCAGATTATGTTCTGATACTTCTCTCATTAGACCTTTCTCCGACTCAGATTAAGTTCTGCTACTTTGTTCAGTTAAAGATTTAAAGACCTCCTCTGGCCTAGATTAATTTCTAATACTATTTTCTAACATAGGCATCTTCTGGCTCAAATTAAGTTTTGATACTTCTCTCTGTAGACCTTCCTCTGGCTCAAGTTAAGTTTTGATACTTTGTTCGATTAAAGATTTAATGACCTATTATGGCTCAGATTAATTTCGGATACTGCTTTCAGACATAGGCATCTTCTGGCTCAGATTAAGTTCTGATACTTCTCTCCGTAAACCTTTCTCCGACTCAGATTAAATTCGGATACTTTGTTCGGTTAAAGATTTAACGACCTCCTCTGGCTCATATTAATTTCTAATACTGCTTTCAAACATATGCATCTTCTGGATCAGATTAAATTCTAATACTTCTCTCAGAAGACCTTTCTCTGGCTCAGATTAAGTTTTGATACTTTGTTCGGTTAAAGGTTTAAAGAGCTCCCCTGGCTCAGATTAATTTATGATACTTCTTTCAGACATGGGCATCTTCTGCCTCAGATTTAGTTCTGATACTTCTCTCAGTAGACCTTTCTTCGACTCAGATTATATTCGGATACTTCGTTTGATTCAAGATTTAAAGACATCCCCTGGCATAGATTAATTTCTGATACTGCTTTAAAAAATAGAAATCTTCTGGCTCAGATTATGTTCTGATACTTCTCTCAGTAGACCTTTCTCCGACTCAGATTAAGTTCTGAAACTTTGTTCAGTTAAAGATTTAAAGACCTCCTCTGGCTCTGATTAATTTCTGATACAGGTTTCGAACATAGGCATCTTCTGGCTCAGATTAAGTTCTTATTCTTCTCTCAGTAGACCTTTCTCCAACTCAGATTAATTTTTAATACTTTGTTCGGTTAAAGATTTAAATACCTCGTCTAGCATAGATTAATTTATGATACTTCTTTAAGACATAGGTATCTTGTGGCTCAGATTAATTTCTAATACCTCTTTTAGTAGACCTTTCTCTGGCTCAAATTAAGTTTTGATACTTCATTCGGTTAAAGACATTAAAATTTTCTGCTGGCTCAGATTAAGTTCTGATACTTCTCTTAGTAGACCTTTCTCCAGCTTAGATTAAGTTCTTATACTTTGTTTGGTTAAAGATTTAAAGACCTCCTCTGGCTCAGATCAATTTCTGATACTGCTTTCAGACATAGGCATCTTATGGCTTAGATTAAGTTATGATACTTCTCTCAGTAGACCTTTCTCCGGCTCCGATTAAGTTCTGATACTTTGTTCAGTTAAAGATTCAAAGACCTCCTGTGGCTCAGATTAATTTTTGATACTGCTTTCAGACATAGGCATATTCTGGCTCAGTGAAAGTTCTAATACTTCTCTCAATAGACCTTTCTCCAACTCTGATTAAGTTCTGATACTTTGTTTATTTAAAGATTTAAAGACCTCCTATGGCTCAGATTAATTTCTGATACTGCTTTCATACATAGGCATCTTCTGGCTCAAATTAAGTTCTGATACTTCTCTCAGTAGACCTTTCTCCGGCTCAGGTTAAGTTTTGATACTTCGTTCGATTAAAGAATTAAAGACCTCCTCTGGCTCATATTAGTTCCTGATACTGCTTTTAGACATAGACATCTTCTGGCTCAGATTAAGTTCTGACACCTATCTCAGTAGAACTTTCTCCGGCTCAAAGTAAGTTCTGATACTTTGTCCGGTTAATGATTTAACGACCTCCTCTGGCTCAGATTAATTTCTGATACTGCTTTCAAACATAGGCATCTTCTGGCTCAAATTAAGTTTTGATACTTCTCTCAATAGACCTTTCTCAGGCTCATATTAAGTTCTGATACTTTGTTCGGTTAAATATTTAAAGACCTTCCCTGGCTCAGATTAATTTTTGATACTGCTTTCAGACATATGCATCTTCTGGCTAAAATTAAGTTCTGATACTTCTCTCAGTAGGCCTTTCTCTATCTCATATTAAGTTCTAATGCTTTATTCGATTAAAGAATTCAAGACCTCCTCTGGCTCAGATTAATTTTTAATACTTCTTTCAAATGTTGGAATCTTCTGGCTCAGATTAAGTTATGATACTTCTCTCAGTAGACCATTCTCCGGCTCATATTAAGGTTTGATACTTTGTTCGGTTAAAGATTTAAAGACCTCCTCTGGCTCAGATGCATTTCTGATACTGCTTTCATACATATGCATCTTATGGCTCAAATTAATTTCTGATACTTCTCTCAGTAGACCTTTCTCTTGCTCAGATTAAGTTCGGATACATTGTCCAGTTAAAGATTTAAAGGTCTCCTCTGGCTTAGATTAATTTCTGATACTGATTTCAGACATATCCATCTTCTATCTCAAATTATGTTATGATACCTCTTTCAGTAAACCTTTCTTCGGCTTAGATTAAGTTCTGATAGTTCGTTCGGTTAAAGACATCAAGATTTTCTGCTAGCTCATATTAAGTTTTGATACTTCTCTTAGTAGACCTTTCTCTGGATCAGATTAAGTTTTGATACTTCATTTGGTTAAATATTTAAAGACTTCCTCTGGCTCAAATTAATTTCTGATACAACTTTCAGATATAGGCATCTTCTAGCTCATATTAAGTTATGATACCTCTTTCAAGAGACCTTTCTCCGGCTCAGATTATGTTCTGATACTTAGTTCGGTTAAAGACATCAAGATTTTCTTCTGGCTCAGATTAAGTTCTGATACTTCTCTCAATAGACCTTTCTCTAGCTCAGATTAAGTTCTGATACTGCGTTTGGTTAAAGCTTTAAACACTTCATATGGCTCAAATTAATTTCTGATACTGCTTTCAGATATAAGAATCTTCTGGATCAGATTAAGTTCTGATACTTCTCTCAGTAGACCTTTCTCCGGATCAGATTAAGTTTTGATACTTTGTTCGGTTAAATATTTAAAGACCTACTCTTGCTTAGATTAATTTCTGATACTGCTTTCAGACATAGGCATCTTCTGGCTCAGATTAAGTTCCGATACTTCTCTCAGTAGACCTTTCTCCGGCTCAGATTAAGTTCTGATACTTTGTTCGGTTAAATATTTAAAGACCTCCTCTGGCGCAAATTAATTTCTGATAATGCTTTCATACATGGGCATCTTTTGGCTCAAATTAAGTTCTGATACTTCTCTCAGTAGACCTTTCTCCAGCATAAATTAAGTTTTGATACTTCATTTGATTAAAGATTTAAACACCTCCTCTGGTTCAGATTAATTCCTGATACTGCTTTCAGACATAGGAATCAAATGGTTCAGATTAAGTTATGATACTTCTCTTAGTAGACCTTTCTCCGACTCAGATTAAGTTTTGATACTTTGTTCGGTTAAAGATTTAATGACCTCCTCTGAATCATATTAATTTCTGATACTACTTTCAAACACATGCATCTTCTGGCTCAGATTATGTTCTGATACTTCTCTCAATAGACCTTTCTCCAGCTCAGATTATGTTCTGATACTTTGTTCAATTAAAGACTTAAAGACCTCCCCTGGCTTAGATTAATTTCCGATACTTCTTTCAGACATAGGCATCTTTTGGCTCAGATTAAGTTCTGATACTTCTCTCAGTAGACCTTTCTCTGACTCAGATTAAGTTCCGATACTTTATTCAGTTAAAGATTTAAAGACCTCCTCTGGCCAAGATTAATTTCTAATACTGCTTTCAAACATAGGGATCTTCTAGCTCTGATTAAGTTCTGATACTTCTCTCCGTAGACCTTTCTCCGGCTCAGATTAAGTTCTGATAATTTGTTCGATTAAAGATTTAAAGACCTCATATGGCTCAGATTAATTTCTGATACTACTTTCAGACATAGGCATCTTCTGGATCAGATTAAGTTCTGATACTTCTCTCAGTAGACATTTCTCTGGATCAGATTAAGTTCTGATACTTTGTTCGGTTAAAGATTTAAAGACCTCCTCTGGCTTAGATTAATTTCTGATACTGCTTTCAGACATAGGTGTCTTCTGGCTCAGATTAAGTTCCGATACTTCTCTCAGTAGACATTTCTCCGACTCAGATTAAGTTCTGATACTTTGTTAGGTGAAAGATTTAAAGACCTCCTCTGGCGCAAATTAATTTCTTATACTTCTTTCAGACATGGGCATATTTTGGCTCAGATTAAGTTCTGATACTTCTCTCAGTAGAACTTTCTCCAGCTCAGGTTAAGTTCTGATACGTCGTTCGATTAAAGATTTAAAGACCTCCTCTGGTTCAAATTAATTCTTGATACTTCTTTCAGACATAGGCATCTTTTGACTCAGATTAAGTTATGATACTTCTCTCAGTAGACCTTTCTCCGGCTCAGACTAAGTTCTGATACTTCGTTCGATTTAAGATTTAAAGACCTCCCATGGCTTAGATTAATTTCCGATACTGATTTCAGACATAGGCATCTTCTGGCTCAGATTAAGTTCTGATACTTCTCTCAGTAGACCTTTCTGCGACTCAGATTAAGTTCTGATACTTTATTCAATTAAAGATTTAAAGACCTCCTCTGGCTTAGATTAATTTCTGATACTGCTTTCAGACATAGGATTCTTCTGGCTCAGATTAAGTTATGATACTTCTCTCAGTAGACCTTTCTCCGACTCATATTAATTTATGATACTTTGTTCGGTTAAAGATTTAAAGACCTCCTTTATCATAAATTAATTTCTGATACCGCTTTCAGACATAAGTATCTTCTGGCTTAGATTAAGTTCTAATACCTCTTTCAGTAGACCTTTCTCTGGCTCAGATTAATTTCTGATACTTCATTCGGTTAAAGACGTCAATATTTTCTGCTGGCTCAGAGTAAGTTCTGATACTTCTCTCAGTAGACCTTTCTCCGGCTCAGATTAAGTTCTGATACTTTGTTCAGTTAAATATTTAAAGACCTCCCTTGGCTTAGATTAATTTCTGATACTGCTTTCAGACATAGGCATCTTCTGGCTCAAATTAAGTTCTGATACTTCTCTCAGTAGACCTTTCTCCGGCTCAGATTAAGTTCTGATACATTGTTCGGTTAAAGATTTAACGACCTCCTCTGGCTCACACTAATTTCTGATACTGCTCTCAGACATAGGCATCTTCTGGCTCATATTAAGTTCTTATACTTCTCTCACTAGACCTTACTCCGACTCAGATTAAGTTCTGATACTTTATTCGGTTAACAATTTAACGACCTCCTCTGGCTCAGATTAATTTCTGATACTGCTTTCAAACATAGGCATCTTCTGGATCATATTAAGTTCTGATACTTCTCTCAGTAGACCTTTCTCCGGATCAGATTAAGATCTGATGCTTTGTTCGATTAAAGATTTAAATACCTCTCTTGGCTTAGATTAATTTCCGATACTGCTTTCAGACATAGGCATCTTCTGGCTAAGATTTAGTTCTGATACTTCTCTCAGTAGACCTCTCTCCGGCTCAGATTAAGTTATGAACCTTTGTTAAGTTAAAGATTTAAATACCTCCTCTGGCTCAGATTCATTTCTGATCTTGCTTTCAGACATATGCATCTTCTGGCTCAAATTAAGTTCTGATACTTCTCTCAATAGACCATTATCCAACTCAGATTAAGTTCTGATACTTTGTTTGGTTAAATATTTAACGACCTCCTCTGGCTCAGATTAATTTCTGATACTGCTTTCAAACATAGGCATCTTCTGGCTCAGATTAAGTTCTGATACTTCTCTCAGTAGACCTTTCTCCTGCTCATATTAAGTTCTGAAACTTTATTCGGTTAATAATTTAATGACCTCCTCTGGCTCAGATTAATTTTTGATACTGCTTTCAAACATAGGCATCTTCTGGATCAGATTAAATTCTGATACTTCTCTCAGTAGACCTTTCTTCGGCTCAGATTATGTTTTGAATCTTCGTTCAGTTAAAGATTCAAAGACCTCCTCTGGCTCAGATTCATTTCTGATACTGCTTTCAGACATATGCATCTTCTGGCTCAAATTAAGTTCTGATACTTCTCTCAATAGGCCTTTCTCAGACTCAGATTAAGTTCTGATACTTCGTTCGGTTAAAGATTTAACGACCTCCTCTAGCTCAGATTAATTTCTGATACTGCTTTCAGATATAGGCATCTTCTGGCTCAGATTATGTTCTGATACTTCTCTCACTAGACCTTTCTCCGGCTCAGAATAAGTTCTGATACTTTATTCGATTAAAGATTTAACGACCTCCTCTGGCTTACATTAATTTTTAATACTGCTTTCAAACATAGGCATCTTCTAGATCATATTAAGTTCTGATACTTATCTCAGTAGACCTTTCTCCGCTCAGATTAAGTTCTTATGCTTCGTTCGATTAAAGATTTAAATACCTCCCTTGGCTTAGATTAATTTCCGACACTGCTTTCAGACGTAGGCATCTTCTGGCTAAGATTAAGTTCTGATACTTCTCTCAGTAGACCTTTCTCCGGCTCAGATTAAGTTCTGATACTTTGTTCAGTTAAAGATTTAAAGACCTCCTCTGGCTTAGATTCATTTCTAATACTGCTTTCAGACATATGCATCTTCTGGCTCAAATTAAGTTCTGATTCTTCTCTCAGTAGACCTTTCTCTGGTTCAGATTATGTTCTGATACTTCGTTCGATTAAAGATTTAAAGACCTCCCTTGGCTTAGATTAATTTCTGATACTGCTTTCATACATAGGCATCTTCTGGCTCAGATTAAGTTCTGATACTTCTCTCAGTAGACCTTTCTCCGACACAGATTAAGTTCTGATACTTTATTCAATTAAAGAATTAAAGACCTCCTCTGGCTTAGATTAATTTTTGATATTGCTTTCAAACATAAGATTCTTCTGGCTCAGATTAAGATCTGATACTTCTCTCTGAGGACCTTTCTCCGACTCAGATTAAGTTCTGATACTTTGTTCCGTTAAAGATTTAAAGACCTCCTCTAGCATAGATTAATTTCTTATATTGCTTTCAGACATAGGTATCTTCTGGCTCAGATTAAGTTCTGATACCTCTTTCAGTAGACCTTTCTCTGGCTCAAATTAAGTTCTGATACTTCATTCGGTTAAAGACATCAATATTTTCTGCTGGATCTGATAAAGTTCTGATACTTCTCTTAGTAGACCTTTCTTTGGCTCAGATTAAGTTCTGATACTTTGTTCGATTAAAGATTTAAAGAGCTCCTCTAGCTCATATTAATTTCTGATACTCCTTTCAGACATAGACATCTCCTGGCTCAGATTAAGTTCTGATACTTCTCTCAGTAGACCTTTCTCCTGCTCGGATTAAGTTCTGAAACTTTCTTCAGTTAAAGATTTAAAGACCTCCTTTGGCTCAGATTAATTCCTGATACTGATTTAAGACATAGGCATCTTCTGGCTCAGATTAAGTTCTGATACTTCTCTCAGACCTTTCTCCGGCTCAGATTAAGTTCTGATACTTTGTTCGGTTAAAGATTTAACTACCTCCTCTTGCTCAGATTAATTTCTGATACTGCTTTCAGTCAGAGGCATCTTCTGGCTCAGATTAAGTTTTGATAATTCTCTCGCTAGACCTTTCTCCGGCTCAGATTAAGTTCTGATACTTTATTCGGTTATAGATTTAACAACCTCCTCTGGCTCAGATTAATTTCTGATACTGCTTTCAAACATAGGCATCTTCTGTCTCAGATTAAGTTCTGATACTGCTTTAAAACATAGGCATCTTCTGGCTCAGATTAAGTTCTGATACTTCTCACAGTAGACCTTTCTCCGGATCAGATTAAGTTCTGATACTTTGTTCGCTTACAGATTTAAAGACCTACTCTAGCTTAGATTAATTTTTGATACTGCTTTCAGACATAGGCATCTTCTGGCTCAGATTAAGTTCCGATACTTCTCTCAGTAGACCTTTCTCCGGCTCAGATTAAGTTCTGATACTTTGTTCGATTAAAGATTTAAAGACTTCCTCTGGCGCAAATTAAATTCTTATACTGCTTTCATACGTGGGCATCTTTTGTCTCATATTAAGTTCTAATACTTTATTCGATTAAAGATTTAAAGACCTCCTCTGGCTCAGATTAATTCCTGATACTTCTTTCAGACATAGGCATCTTCTGGCTCAGATTAAGTTATGGTACTTCTCTCAGTAGACCTTTCTCCGACTTAGATTAATTTTTGATACAATGTTCGGTTAAAGATTTAACGACCTCCTCTGGCTCAGATTAATTTCTGATACTACTTTCAAACATAGGCATCTTCAGGCTCAGATTAAGTTCTGATACTTCTCTCAGTAGACCTTTCTTCGGTTCAGATTAAGTTCTGATACTTCGTTCTATTAAATATTTAAAGACCTCCAATGGCTTAGATTAATTTCCGATACTGCTTTCAGACATAGGCATCTTCTGGTTCTGATTAGGTTCTGATACTTATCTCAGTAGACCTTTCTCCGACTCAGAGTAAGTTATGATACTTCGTTCGATTAAAGATTTAAAGACCTCCCTTGGCTTAGATTAATTTCCGATACTGCTTTCAGACATAAGCATCTTCTGGCTCAGATTAAGTTCTAATACTTCTCTCAGTAAACCTTTCTCCGGCTCAGATGAAGTTCTGATACTTTGTTCAATTAGAGATTTAAAGACCTCCTCTGGATTAGATTAATTTTTGATACTGCTTTCAAACATAGGATTCTTCTGGCTCAGATTAAGATCTGATACTTCTCTCAGTAGACCTTTCTCCGACTCAGATTAAGTTCAGATACTTTGTTCAGTTAAAGATTTAAAGACCTCATCTAGCATAGATTAATTTCTGATATTGCTTTCAGACATAGGTATCGTCTGGCTCAGATTAAGTTCTGATACCTCTTTCAGTAGACCTTTCTCTGGCTCAGATTAAGATCTGATGCTTCATTCGGTTAAAGACATTATAATTTTCCGCTGGATCAGATAAAGCTCTGATACTTCTCTCAGTAGACCTTCTCCGGCTCAGATTAAGTTCCGATTCTTCGTTCAGTTAAAGATTTAAAGACCTACTCTGGCTCAGACTCATTTCTGATACTACTTTCAGACATATGCATCTCCTGGCTCAGATTATGTTCTGATACTTCTCTCACTAGACCTTTCACAGACTCAGATTAAGTTCTGATACTTTGTTCGGTTAAAGATTTAACGACCTCCTCTAGCTCAGATTAATTTATGATACTGCTTTCAGACATAGGCATCTTCTAGCTCAGATTATATTCTGATACTTCTCTCACTAGACCTTTCTCTGGCTCAGATTAAGTTCTGATACTTTATTTGGTGAAAGATTTAACGAACTCCTCTGGCTTACATTAATTTCTGATACTGCTTTCAAACATAGTCATCTTCTGGATCAGATTAAGTTCTTATACTTCTCTCAGTAGACCTTTCTCCAGCTCAGATTAAGTTCTTATGCTTCGTTCGATTAAAGATTTAAATACCTCCCTTGGCTTAGATTAATTTACAACACTGCTCTCAGACGTAGGCATTTTCTGGCTAAGGTTAAGTTCTGATACTTCTCTCAGTAGACCTTTTTCCGGCTCAGATTAAGTTCTGATACTTTGTTCAGTTAAAGATTTAAAGACCTCCACTGGCTCAGATTCATTTCTGATACTGCTTTCAGACATATGCGTCTTCTGGATCAAATTAAGTTCTAATTCTTCTCTCAGTAGACCTTTCTCCGATTCATATTAAGTTCTGATACTTCATTCGATTAAATATTTAAAGACCTCCCTTGGCGTAGATTAATTTCCGATACTGCTTTCAGACATAAGCATCTTCTGGCTCAGATTATGTTCTGATACTTTTCTCGGTAGACCTTTCTCTGACTCAAATTAAGTTCTGGTACTTTATTCAATTAAAGAATTAAAGACCTCCTCTGGCTTAGATTAATTTTTGATACTGCTTTCAAACATAAGATTCTTCTGGCTCAGATTAAGATCTGATACTTCTCTCAGTAGACCTTTCTCCGACTCAGATTAAGTTCTGATAGTTTGTTCGGTTAAAGATTTAAAGACCTCCTCTAGCATAGATTAATTTCTGATATTGCTTTCAGACATAGGTATCTTCTGGATCAGATTAAGTTATGATACCTCTTTCAGTAGACCTTTCTCTGGCTCAGATTAAGTTCTGATACTTCATTCGGTTAAAGACATCAATATTTTCTGCTGGATCTGATAAAGTTCTGATACTTCTCTTAGTAGACCTTTCTTTGGCTCAGATTAAGTTCTGATACTTTGTTCGATTAAAGATTTAAAGAGCTCCTCTGGCTCAGATTAATTTCTGATACTCCTTTCAGACATAGACATCTCCTGGCTCAGATTAAGTTCTGATACTTCTCTCAGTAGACCTTTCTCCTGCTCGGATTAAGTTCTGATACTTTCTTCAGTTAAAGATTTAAAGACCTCCTTTGGCTCAGATTAATTCCTGATACTGATTTCAGACATAGGCATCTTCTGGCCCAAATTAAGTTCTGATACTTCTCTCAGTAGACCTTTCTCCGGCTCAGATTATGTTCTGATACTTTGTTCGGTTAAAGATTTAACCACCTCCTCTGGCTCAAATTAATTTCTGATACTTGTTTCAGACATAGGCATCTTCTGGATCAGATTAAGTTCTGATGCTTCTCTCACTAGACCTTTCTCCGGCTCAGATTAAGTTCTGATACTTTATTCGGTTAAAGATTTAACGACCTCCTCTGGCTCAGATTAATTTCTGATACTACTTTCAAATATAAGCATCTTCTGGCTCAGATTAAGTTTTGATACTTCTCTCAGTAGACCTTTCTCGGGATCAGATTAAGTTCTGATACTTTGTTCGGTTAAAGATTTAAAGACCTACTCTGGCTTAGATTAATTTCTGATACTGCTTTCAGACATAGGCATCTTCTGGCTCAGATTAAGTTCCGATACTTCTCTCAGTAGACCTTTATCCGGCTCAGATTAAGTTCTGATACTTTGTTCGATTACAGATTTAAAGACCTCCTCTGGTGCAAATTAATTTTTGATACTGCTTTCATACATGGGCATCTTTTGGCTCAGATTAAGTTCTAATACTTCGTTCGATTAAAGATTTAAAGACCTCCTCTGGCTCAGATTAATTCCTGATACTTCTTTCAGACATAGGCATCTTCTGGCTCAGATTAAGTTATGATACTTCTCTCAGTAGACCTTTCTCCGGCTCAGATTAAGTTTTGATACTATGTTCGGTTAAATATTTAACGACCTCCGCTGGCTCAGATTAATTTCTGATACTACTTTCAAAAATAGGCATCTTCTGGCTCAGATTAAGTTCTGATACTTATCTCAGCAGACCTTTCTCCGGTTCAGATTAAGTTCTGATACTTCATTCGATTAAAGATTTAAAGACATCTAATGGCTTTGATTAATTTCCGATACTGCTTTCAGATATAAGCATCTTCTGGCTCAGAATAAGTTCTGATACTTCTCTCAGTAGACCTTTCTCCGACTCAGATTAAGTTTTGATACTTTATTAAGTTAAAGAATTAAAGACCTCCTCTGGCTTAGAGTAATTTCAGATACTGATTTCGACATAGGATTCTTCTGGCTCATATTAAGTTCTGATACTTCTCTCAGTAGAAATTTCTCTGACTCAGATTAAGTTCTGATACTTTGTTCGGTTAAAGATTTAAAGACCTCCTCTGGCATAGATTAATTTCTGATACTGCTTTAGGACATAGGCATCTTCTGGCTCAGATTAAGTTCTGATACCTCTTTCAATAGACCTTTCTCTGGCTCATAATAAATTCTGATACTTCATTCGGTTAAAGACGTCAATATTTTCTGCTGGCTCAGATTAAGTTCTGATACTGCTCTTAGTAGACCTTTCTTTGGCTCAGATTAAGTTCTGATACTTTGTTCGGTTAAAGATATAAAGACCTCCTCTGGCTCTGATTAATTTCTGATACTGCTTCCTGACATAGGCATCTTCTGGCTCAGTTTAATTTCTGATACTTCTCTCAGTAGACATTTCTCCTGCTCAGATTAAGTTCTGATACTTTGTTTATTTAAAGATTTAAAGACCTCCTTTGGCTCAGATTAATTCCTGATACTGCTTTCAGACATAGGCATCTTCTGGATAAGATTAAGTTCAGATACTTCTCTTAGTAGACCTTTCTCCGACTCAGATTAAGTTATGTTACTTTGTTTGGTTAAAGATTCAACGACCTCCTCTGGCTCAGATTAATTTCTGATATTGCTTTCAGACATATGCATCTTCTGGGTCAGATTAAGTTCTGGTACTTCTCTCACTAGACCTTTCTTCGGATTAGATTAAGTTCTGATACTTTATTCGGTTAAAGATTTAACGACCTCCTCTGGCTCAGATTAATTTCTGATACTGCTTTTAAACATAGGCATCCTCTGGCTCATATTAAGTTCTGATACTTCTCTCAGTAAACCTTTCTCTGGCTCAAATTAAGTTCTAATGCTTCGTTCAATTAAAGAATTTAAATACCTCCCTTGGCTTAGATTAATTTCCGATACTGTTTTCAGACATAGGCATCTTCTGGCTAAGATTAAGTTTTGATACTTCTCTCAGTATACCTTTCTCCGGCTCAGATTATGTTCGGATACTTTGTTCAGTTAAATATTTAAAGACCTCCTCTAGCTCAGATTAATTTCTGATACTGCTTTCAGACATAGGCATCTTCTGTCTCAGATTAAGTTATGATACCTCTTTCAATAGACCTTTCTTCGGCTCAGATTAAGTTCTGGTACTTCGTTCGTTTAAAGATATCAATATTTTCTGATGGATCAGATTATGTTTTGAAACTTCTCTCAGTGGATCTTTCTCTGGCACAGATTAAGTACTGATACTTCATTTGGTTAAATATTTAAAGGCCTCCTCTGGCTCAGATTAATTTCTGATACAAGTTTCAGATATAGGCATCTTCTAGTTCAGATTAAGTTCTGATACCTCTTTTAGTAGACCTTTCTCTCGCTCAAATTAAGTTCTGATACTTGGTTCGGTTAAAGACAACAAGATTTTCTGCTGGCTCAAATTATGTTCTGATACTTCTCTCAGTAGACCTTTATCTGGCTCAGATTAAGTTCTCATACTTCTTTCGGTTAAAGTTTAAAGACCTCCTATGGCTCAGATTAATTTCTGCTACTGCTTTCAGACATAGGTATCTGTTGGCTCAGATTAAGTTTTGATACTTCTCTTAGTAGACCATTCTTCGACTCAGATTAAGTTCTGATTCTTTGTTCGGTTAAAATTTAAAGTTCTCCTCTGGCCCAAATTAATTTCTAATACTACTTTCAGACATATGGATCTTCTGGCTCAAATTAAGTAATGATACTTCTCTCCATAGACTTTTCTCTGGCTCCAATTAAGTTATGATACTTTGTTCGATTAAAGATTAAAAGACCTCCTATGGCTCAGATTAATTTCTGATACTGTTTCCAGACATAGGCATCTACTGAATCAGATTAAGTTCAGATACTTCTCTCAGTAGACCTTTCTCCGGCTCATATTAAGTTCTGATACTTTGTTCGGTTAAAGATTTAAAGACCTCCTCTGGTGCAAATTAATTTCTGATACTGCTTTCAGACATGGGCTTCTTCTGGCTCAGATTAAGTTCTTATACTTCTCTCAGTAGAGCTTTCTCCGGCTCAAATTAAGTTCTGATACTTCGTTTGATTAGAGATTTAAAGACCTTCTCTGGCTCAGATTAAGTCCTGATACTGCTTTCAGACATAGGCTTCTTCTTGCTTAGATTAAGTTATAATACTTCTCTCAGTAGACCTTTCTCCGGCTAAGATTAAGTTTTGATACTTTGTTCAGTTAAAAATTTAACACCTCCTCTAGCCTAGATTAATTTTTGATACTGCTTTCAAACATAGGCATCTTCTGGCTCAGATTAAGTTCTGATACTTCTTTCAGTAGAACTTTCTATGGCTCAGATTAAGTTCTGATACTTCATTCGGTTAAAGACATCAAGATTTTCTACTGGCTCAGATTAAGTTCTGATACTTCTCTTAGTAGACCTTTCTTTGGCTCAGATTAAGTTCTAATACTTTGTTCGGTTAAAGATTTAAAGACCTCCTCTGGCTCAGATTAAGTTCTGATACTTCTCTCAGTAGACCATTTTCCGGCTCAGATTAAGTTCTGATACTTTGTTCAGTTAAAGATTTAAAGACCTCCTTTGGCTCAGATTAATTCTTGATACGGCTTTCAGAAATAGGCATCTTCTGGCTCAGATTAAGTACTGATACTTCTCTCCGTAGACCTTTCTCTGGCTCAAATTAAGTTCTGATACTTTGTCCGATTAGAGATTAAAATACCTCCTATGGCTCAGATTAATTTCTGATACTGTTTTCAGACATAGGCATCTTCTGAATCAGAATAAGTTCAGATACTTCTCTCAGTAGACCTTTCTCCGGCTCAGATTGAGTTTTGACACTTTGTTCGGTTAACGATTTAACACCTCCTCTAGATCAGATTAATTTTTGATACTGCTTTCAAACATAGGCATCTTCTGGCTCAGATTAAGTTCTGATACTTCTCTCAATAGACCTTTCTCCGGCTCAGATTAAGTTATGATACTTCGTTCGATTAATTATTTAAAGACCTCCCCTAGCTTAGATTAATTTCCGATACTGCTTCCAGACATAGGCATCTTCTGGCTCAGATTAAGTTCTGATACTTCTCTCAGTAGAAATTTCTATGGCTCAGATTAAGTTCTGATACTTCATTCGGTTAAAGACATCAAGATTTTCTACTGGCTCAGATTAAGTTCTGATACTTCTCTTAGTAGACCTTTCTTTGGCTCAGATTAAGTTCTAATACTTTGTTCGGTTAAAGATTTAAATATCTCCTCTGGCTCAGATTAAGTTCTGATACTTCTCTCAGTAGACCATTCTCCGGCTCAGATTAAGTTCTGATACTTTGTTCAGTTAAAGATCTAAAGACCTCCTCTGGCTAAGATTAATTCTTGATACTGCTTTTAGACATAGGCATCTTCTGGCTCAGATTAAGTACTGATACTTCTCTCCGTAGACCTTTCTCTGGCTCTAATTAAGTTCTGATGCTTTATTCGATTAAAGATTAAAAGACCTCCTATGGCTCAGATTAATTTCTGACACTGTTTCCAGACATAGGCATCTACTGAATCAGATTAAGTTCAGATACTTCTCTCAGTAGACCTTTCTCCGGCTCAGATTAACTTTTGATACTTTGTTCGGTTAAAGATTTAACACCTCCTCTAGCTCATATTAATTTTTGATACTGCATTCAAACATAGGCATCATCTGGCTCAGATTAAGTTCTGATACTTCTCTCAATAGACCTTTCTCCGGCTCATATTAAGTTCTGATACTTCGTTCGATTAATGATTTAAAGACCTCCCCTAGCTTAGATTAATTTCCGATACTGCTTTCAGACATATGCATCTTCTAGCTAAGATTAAGTTCTGATACTTCTCTCAGTAGACCTTTCTTTGGATCAGATTAAGTTCTGATGATTCATTCGGTTAAAGACATCAAGATTTTCTACTGGCTCAAATTAAGTTCCGATACTTCTCTTAGTAGACCTTTCTTTGGCTCAGATTAAGTTCTAATACTTTGTTCGGTTAAACATTTAAAGACCTCCTCTGGCTCAGATTAAGTTCTGATACTTCTCTCAGTAGACCATTCTCCAGCTCCAATTAAGTTCTGATACTTTGTTCAGTTAAAGATTTAAAGACCTCCTTTGGCTCAGATTAATTCTTGATACTACTTTCAGACATAGGCATCTTCTGGCTCAGATTAAGTTCTGATACCTCTCTTAGTAGACCTTTCTCCGGCTCAGATTATGTTCTGATACTTTGTTCGGTTAAAGATTTAACGACCTCCTCTAGCTCAGATTAATTTCTGATACTGCTTTCAGACATAGGCTTCTTCTGGCTCAAATTAAGTTCTGATACTTCTCTCAGTAGACCTTTCTCCGGCTCAGATTAATTTCTGATATTGCTTTCAAACATAGGCATCTTATGGCTCAGATTAAGTTCTGATACTTCTCTCAGTAGACCTTTCTTCGGCTCAGATTTAGTTCTGATACTTCGTTCAATTAAAGATTTAAAGACCTCCCTTGGCTTAGATGAATTACCAATACTGCTTTCAGACATAGGCATCTTCTGGCTAAGATTAAGTTCTGATACTTCTCTCAATGGACCTTTCTCCGGCTCAGATTAAGTTTTGATACTTCGTTCAGTTAAAGATTTAAAGACCTCTTCTGGCTCATATTCATTTCTGATACTGCTTTCAGACATATGCATCTTCTGGCTCAAATTAAGTTATGATACTTCTCCCAGTAGACCTTTCTCCAACTCAGATTAAGTTTGGATACTTTGTTCAGTTAAAGATTTAAAGACCTCCTCTGGCTCAGATTAATTTTTGATACTGCTTTCAGACGTAGGCATCTTCTGTCTCAGATTAAGTTTTGATACCTCTTTCAGTAGACCTTTCTCCGGCTTAGATTAAGTTATGATACTTTGTTCGGTTAAAGATATCAAGATTTTCTGCTGCCTTAGATTAAGTTTTGAAACTTCTCTCAGTAGACCTTTCTCTGGCTCAGATTAAGTTATGATACCTCATTTGGTTAAATATTTAAAGACCTCCTCTGGCTCAGATTAACTTCAGATACAACTTTCAGATATAGGCATCTTCTAACTCAGATTATATTCTGATACCTCTTTCAGTAGACCTTTCTCCTGCTCAGATTAAGTTCTGATACTTCTCTCAGTAGACCTTTCTCTGGCTCAAATTAAGTTCTGATACTTCGTTCAGTTAAAATTTTAAAGACCTCCTCTTGCTCAAATTAATTTTTGATACTGCTTCCAGACATAGGTATCTTCTGGCTCAGATTAAGTTCTGATACTTCTTTCAGTAGACCATTTTCTGACTCAGATTAAGTTTTGATACTTTGGTCGGTTAAATATTTAAAGTTCTCCTCTGGCCAAGATTAATTTCTAATTCTGCTTTCAGACATAGGCATCTTCTGGCTCAGATTAAATTTTGATACTTCTATCTGTAGACCTTTCTTTGGCTCAAATAAAGTTCTGATACTTTGTTCGATTAAAGATTTAAAGACCTCCTATGGCTCAGGTTAATTTCTGATACTGATTTCAGACATAAGCATCTTCTGAATCAGATTAAGTTCTGATACTTCTCTCAGTAGATCTTTCTCCGGATCAGATTAAGTTCTGATACTTTCTTCGATAAAAGATTTGAAGACCTCTTCTGGCTTAGATTAAGTTTTGATACTGCTTTCATACATAGGCATCTTCTGGATCAGATTAAGTTCTGATACTTCTCTCAGTATACCTTTCTCCAGCTCAGATTAAGTTCTGATACTTTGTCCGGTTAAAGATTTAAAGACTTCCTCTGGCGCAAATTTATTTCTGATACTACTTCCAGTCATGGGATTCTTCTGGCTCAGATTAAGTTTTGATACTTCTCTCAGTAGACCTTTCTCTGGCTCAGATTAAGTTCTGATACTTTGTTCGATTAAATATTTAAAGACCTCCTCTGGCTCAGATTTATTCCTTATATTGCTTCCAGACAGAGGCATTTTCTGGCTCAGATTAAGTTATGATACTTCTCTCAGTAAACCTTTCTCCCGCTTAGATTAAGTTTTAATACTTTGTTCGGTTAAAGATTTAACGACTTCCTCTGGCTCAGATTAATTTCTGATACTACATTCAATTAAAGATTTAAAGACCTCCCTTGGCTTAGATTAATTTCCAATACTGCTTTCAGACATAGGCATCTTCTGGATAAGATTAAGTTCTGATACTTCTCTCAGTAGACCTTTCTCCGGCTCTTATTAAGTTCTGATACTTCGTTCAGTTAAATATTTAAAGACCTCCTCTGGATCATATTCATTTCTGTTACTGCTTTCAGACATTTGCATCTTCTAGATCAAATTAAGTTCTGATACTTCTCTCAGTAGACCTTTCTCCTGCTCAGATTAAGTTCAGATACTTTGTTCAGTTAAAGATTTAAAGACCTCTTCTGGCTCAGATAAATTTTTGATACTGCTTTCAGACATAGACATCTTTTGTCTCAGATTAAGTTATGATACCTCTTTCAGTAGGCGTTTCTCTGGCTAAGATTAAGTTCTGATACTTCGTTCGGTTAAAGATATCAAGATTTTCGGCTGGCTCACATTAAGTTTTGAAACTTCTCTCAGTAGACCTTTCTCTGGCTCAGATTAAGTTTTGATACTTCATTTGGTTAAATATTTAAAGACCTCCTCTGGCTCAGATTAGCTTCTGATACAACCTTCAGATATAGGCATCTTCTAACTCAAATTAAGTTCTGATACGTCTTTCAGTAGACCTTTCTCCCGCTCAGATTAAGTTCTGATACTTCTCTCAGTAGACCTTTCTCTGGCTCAGATTAAGTTCTGATACTTCGTTCGGTTAAAGATTTAAAGACCTCCTCTGGCTCAAATTAATTTCTAATACTGCTGCAGACATAGGTTTCTTCTGGCTCAGAATAAGTTTTGATACTTCTCTCAGTAGACCATTCTCTGACTCAGATTAAGTTTTGATACTCTGTTCGATTAAAGATTTAAAGTTCTCCTCTGGCCCAGATTAATTTCTAATACTGCTTTCAGACATAGGCATCTTCTGGCTCAGATTAAATTTTGATACTTCTCTCCGTCGACCTTTCTCTTGCTCAAATAAAGTTCTGATACTTTGTTCGATTAAAGCTTTAAAGACCTCCTATGGCTCAGATTAATTTCTGATACTGCTTTCAGACATAGGCATCTTCTGAATCAGATTAAGTTCCGATACTTCTCTCAGTAGAACTTTCTCCGGATCAGATTAAGTTCTGATACTTTGTTTGGTTAAATATTTAAAGACCTCATCTAGCTTAGTTTATGTTTTGATACTGCTTTCATACATAGGCGTCTTCTGGATCAGATTAAGTTCTGATACTTCTCTTAGTATACCTTTCTCCGGCTCATATTAAGTTCTGATACTTTGTTCGGTTAAAGATTTAAAGACCTCCTCTGGCGCAAATTAGTTTCTGATACTGCTTTCAGACATGGGCTTCTTCTGGCTCAGATTAAGTTCTGATACTTCTCTCAGTAGACCTTTCTCCGGCTCAAATTAAGTTCTGATACTTCATTCGATTAAAGATTTAAAGACCTCCTCTGGCTCAGATTAATTCCTGATACTTCTTTCAGACATAGGCGTCTTCTGGCTCAGATTAAGTTATGATACTTCTCTCAGTAGAACTTTCTTCGGCTCAAATTAAGTTTTGATACTTTGTTCGGTTAAACATTTAACGACCTCCTTTGGCTCAGATTAATTTCTGATACTGCTTTCAAACATAGTCATCTTCTGGCTCAGATTAAGTTCTGATACTTCTCTCAGTAGACCTTTCTCCAACTCAGATTAAGTTCTGATACTTTGTTCAAATAAAGATTTAAAGACCTCCCCTGGCTTAGATTAATTTCCGATACTGCTTTCAAACATAGGCATCTTCTGGCTCAGATTAAGTTCTGATACTTCTCTCAGTAGACCTTTCTCCGACTCAGATTAAGTTCTGATACTTTGTTCAGTTAAAGATTTAAAGACCTCCTCTGGATTAGATTAATTTTTTATACTTCTTTCAAACATAAGATTCTTCTGGCTCAGATTAAGTTCTGATACTTCTCTCAGTAGACCTTTCTCTGACACAAATTAAGTTCTGATACTTTGTCCGGTTAAAGATTTAAAGACCTCTTCTAGCATAGATTAATTTCTGATACTGCTTTCAGACATAGGTATCTTCTGGCTCAGATTAATTTCCGATAACTCTTTCAGCTGACCTTTCTCTGGCTGAGATTAAGTTTTGATACTTCATTCGGTTAAAGTCATCAAGATTTTCTACTGACTCAAATTAAGTTATGATACTTCTCTTAGTGGAACTTTATTTGGCTCAGATTAAGTTTTGATACTTTGTTCGGTTAAAGATTTAAAGACCTCCTCTGGCTCAGATTAATTTCTGATAATGCTTTCAGACTTAGGCATCTTCTGGCTCAGATTAAGTTCTGATACTTCTCTCAGTAGACCTTTCTCCGGCTGAAATTAAGTTATGATACTTTCTTCAGTTAAAGATTTAATGACCTCCTCTGGCTCATATTAATTTCTGATTTTGCTTTCAGACATAGGCATCTTCTGGTTCAAATTAAGTTTTGATACTTCTCTAAGTAGACCTCTCTCCGACTCAGATTAAGTTCAGATACTTCGTTCGAATAAAGATTTAAAGACCTCCTCTGGCTCAGATTAATTCCTGATACTACTTTCAGACATATGCAATTACTGGCTTAGATTAAGTTCTGATACTTCTCTCAGTAGACCTTTCTCTGGCTCAGATTAAGTTCTGATACTTAGTTCGGTTAAAGATTTAAAGACCTCCTCTGGCTCAAATTAATTTCTAATACTGCTGCAGACATAGGTTTCTTCTGGCTCAGAATAAGTTTTGATACTTCTCTCAGTAGACCATTCTCTGACTCAGATTAAGTTTTGATACTTTGTTCGATTAAAGATTTAAAGTTCTCCTCTGGCCCAAATTAATTTCTAATACTGCTTTAAGACATAGGCATCTTCTGGATTAGATTAAATTCTGATACTTATCTCCGTAGACCTTTCTCTAGCTCAAATAAAGTTCTGATACTTTGTTCGATTGAAGATTTAAAG
Organism: Vicia faba; assembly: GCA_948472305.1. NCBI lineage: Eukaryota > Viridiplantae > Streptophyta > Magnoliopsida > Fabales > Fabaceae > Vicia > Vicia faba. Next base: position 454,183,011 of record OX451735.1, on the reverse strand, counting down.
ACCTCCTATGGCTCAGATTAATTTCTGATACTGCTTTCAGACATAGGCATCTTCTGAATCAGATTAAGTTTTGATACTTCTCTCAGTAGAACTTTCTCCGGATCAGATTAAGTTCTGATACATTTGTTTGGTTAAAGATTTAAATACCTCATCTGGATTAGATTAAGTTTTGATACTGCTTTCATACATAGGCGTCTTCTGGATCAGATTAAGTTCTTATACTTCTCTCAGTATACCTTTCTCCGACTCATATTGAGTTCTGATACTTTGTTCGGTTAAAGATTTAAAGACCTCCTCTGGCGCAAATTAATTTCTGATACTGCTTTCAGACATGGGCTTCTTCTGGCTCAGATTAAGTTCTGATACTTCTATCAGTAGACCTTTCTCCGGCTCAAATTAAGTTCTGATACTTCATTCGATTAAAGATTTAAAGACCTCCTCTGGCTCAGATTAATTCCTGATACTTCTTTCAGACATAGGCGTCTTCTGGCTCAGATTAAGTTATGATACTTCTCACAGTAGAACTTTCTTCGGCTCAGATTAAGTTTTGATACTTTGTTCGGTTAAAGATTTAACGACTTTCTCTGGCTCATATTAATTACTGATACTGCTTTCAAACATAGGCATCTTTTGGCTCAGATTAAGTTCTGATACTTCTCGCAGTAGACCTTTCTCCAGCTCAGATTAAGTTCTGATACTTTGTTCAATTAAAGATTTAAAGACCTCCCCTGGCTTAGATTAATTTCTGATACTGCTTTCAAACATAGGCATCTTCTGGATCATATTAAGTTCTGATACTTCTCTCAGTAGACCTTTCTCCGGCTCAAATTAAGTTATGATACTTTGTTCAGTTAAAGATTTAATGACCTCCTCTGGCTCATATTAATTTCTGATTTAGCTTTCAGACATAGGCATCTTCTGGTTCAAATTAAGTTTTGATACTTCTCTAAGTAGACCTTTCTCCGACTCAGATTAAGTTCAGATACTTCGTTCGAATAAAGATTTAAAGACCTCCTCTGGCTCAGATTAATTCCTGATACTACTTTCAGACATATGCAATTAGTGGCTTAGATTAAGTTCTGATACTTCTCTCAGTAGACCTTTCTCTGGCTCAGATTAAGTTCTGATACTTAGTTCGGTTAAAGATTTAAAGACCTCCTCTGGCTCAAATTAATTTCTAATACTGCTGCAGACATAGGTTTCTTCTGGCTCAGAATAAGTTTTGATACTTCTCTCAGTAGACCATTCTCTGACTCAGATTAAGTTTTGATACTTTGTTCAATTAAAGATTTAAAGTTCTCCTCTGGCCCAAATTAATTTCTAATACTGCTTTCAGACATAGGCATCTTCTGGATCAGATTAAATTCTGATACTTATCTCCGTAGACCTTTCTCTAGCTCAAATAAAGTTCTGATACTTTGTTCGATTGAAGATTTAAAGACCTCCTATGGCTCAGATTAATTTCTGATACTGCTTTCAGACATAGGCATCTTCTGAATCAGATTAAGTTTTGATACTTCTCTCAGTAGAACTTTCTTCGGATCAGATTAAGTTCTGATACATTTGTTTGGTTAAAGATTTAAATACCTCATCTGGATTAGATTAAGTTTTGATACTGCTTTCATACATAGGCGTCTTCTGGATCAGATTAAGTTCTTATACTTCTCTCAGTATACCTTTCTCCGGCTCATATTGAGTTCTGATACTTTGTTCGGTTAAAGATTTAAAGACCTCCTCTGGCGCAAATTAATTTCTGATACTGCTTTCAGACATGGGCTTCTTCTGGCTCAGATTAAGTTCTGATACTTCTATCAGTAGACCTTTCTCCGGCTCAAATTAAGTTCTGATACTTCATTCGATTAAAGATTTAAAGACCTCCTCTGGCTCAGATTAATTCCTGATACTTCTTTCAGACATAGGCGTCTTTTGGCTCAGAATAAGTTATGATACTTCTCACAGTAGAACTTTCTTCGGCTCAGATTAAGTTTTGATACTTTGTTCGGTTAAAGATTTAACGACCTTCTCTGGCTCATATTAATTTCTGATACTGCTTTCAAACATAGGCATCTTTTGGCTCAGATTAAGTTCTGATACTTCTCGCAGTAGACCTTTCTCCAGCTCAGATTAAGTTCTGATACTTTGTTCAATTAAAGATTTAAAGACCTCCCCTGGCTTAGATTAATTTCTGATACTGCTTTCAAACATAGGCATCTTCTGGATCAGATTAAGTTCTGATACTTCTCTCAGTAGACCTTTCTCCGGCTCAAATTAAGTTATGATACTTTGTTCAGTTAAAGATTTAATGACCTCCTCTGGCTCATATTAATTTCTGATTTTGCTTTCAGACATAGGCATCTTCTGGTTCAAATTAAGTTTTGATACTTCTCTAAGTAGACCTTTCTCCGACTCAGATTAAGTTCAGATACTTCGTTCGAATAAGGATTTAAAGACCTCCTCTGGCTCAGATTAATTCCTGATACTACTTTCAGACATATGCAATTAGTGGCTTAGATTAAGTTCTGATACTTCTCTCAGTAGACCTTTCTCTGGCTCAGATTAAGTTCTGATACTTAGTTCGGTTAAAGATTTAAAGACCTCCTCTGGCTCAAATTAATTTCTAATACTGCTGCAGACATAGGTTTCTTCTGGCTCAGAATAAGTTTTGATACTTCTCTCAGTAGACCATTCTCTGACTCAGATTAAGTTTTGATACTTTGTTCGATTAAAGATTTAAAGTTCTCCTCTGGCCCAAATTAATTTCTAATACTGCTTTCAGACATAGGCATCTTCTGGCTCAGATTAAATTCTGATACTTCTCTCCGTAGACCTTTCTCTAGCTCAAATAAAGTTCTGATACTTTGTTCGATTAAAGATTTAAAGACCTCCTATGGCTCAGATTAATTTCTGATACAGCTTTCAGACATAGGCATCTTTTAAATCAGATTAAGTTTTGATACTTCTCTCAGTAGAACTTTCTCCGGATCAGATTAAGTTCTGATACATTTGTTTGGTTAAAGATTTAAATACCTCATCTGGCTTAGATTAAGTTTTGATACTGCTTTCATACATAGGCGTCTTCTGGATCAGATTAAGTTCTTATACTTCTCTCAGTATACCTTTCTCCGGCTCATATTGAGTTCTGATACTTTGTTCGGTTAAAGATTTAAAGAACTCCTCTGGCGCAAATTAATTTCTGATACTGCTTTCAGACATGGGCTTCTTCTGGCTCAGATTAAGTTCTGATACTTCTATCAGTAGACCTTTCTCCGGCTCAAATTAAGTTCTGATACTTCATTCGATTAAAGATTTAAAGACCTCCTCTGGCTCAGATTAATTCCTGATACTTCTTTCAGACATAGGCGTCTTCTGGCTCAGATTAAGTTATGATACTTCTCTCAGTAGAACTTTCTTCGGCTCAGATTCAGTTTTGATACTTTGTTCAGTTAAAGATTTAACGACCTTCTCTGGCTCATATTAATTTCTGATACTGCTTTCAAACATAGGCATCTTTTGGCTCAGATTAAGTTCTGATACTTCTCGCAGTAGACCTTTCTCCAGCTCAGATTAAGTTCTGATACTTTGTTCAATTAAAGATTTAAAGACCTCCCCTAGCTTAGATTAATTTCTGATACTGCTTTCAAACATAGGCATCTTCTGGATCAGATTAAGTTCTGATACTTCTCTCAGTAGACCTTTCTCCGACTCAGATTAAGTTCTGATACTTTGTTCAGTTAAAGATTTAAAGACCTCCTCTGGATTAGATTAATTTTTTATACTTCTTTCAAACATAAGATTCTTCTGGCTCAGATTAAGTTCTGATACTTCTCTCAGTAGACCTTTCTCTGACACAAATTAAGTTCTAATACTTTGTCCGGTTAAAGATTTAAAGACCTCCTCTAGCATAGATTAATTTCTGATACTGCTTTCAGACACAGGTATCTTCTGGCTCAGATTAATTTCTGATAACTCTTTCAGCTGACCTTTCTCTGGCTGAGATTAAGTTTTGATACTTCATTTGGTTAAAGACATCAAGATTTTATACTTACTCAAATTAAGTTCTGATACTTCTCTTAGTGGAACTTTATTTGGCTCAAATTAAGTTTTGATATTTTTTTCGGTTAAAGATTTAAAGACCTCCTCTGGCTCAGATTAATTTCTGATACTGCTTTTAGACATAGGCATCTTTTGGCTCAGATTAAGTTCTGATACTTCTCTCAGTAGACCTTTCTCCGGCTCAAATTAAGTTATGATACTTTGTTCAGTTAAAGATTTAAAGACCTCCTCTGGCTCATATTAATTTTTGATTTTGCTTTCAGACATAGGCATCTTCTGGTTCAAATTAAGTTTTGATACTTCTCTAAGTAGACCTTTCTCCGACTAAGATTAAGTTCAGATACTTTGTTCGAATAAAGATTTAAAGACCTCCTCCGGCTCAGATTAATTCTTGATACTGCTTTCAGACATATGCATCTTCTGGCTTAGATTAAGTTCTGAATCTTCTCTCAGTAGACCTTTCTCCGGCCCTAATTTAGTTCTGATACTTTATTCGGTTAAAGATTTAATGACCTCCTCTGGCTCAGATTAATTTTTAATACTGCTTTCAAACATAGGCATCTTCTTGCTCAGATTATGTTCTGATACTTCTCTCAGTAGACCTTTCTCCGGCTCAGATTAAGTTCTGATACTTCGTTCGATTAAAGATTTAAAGACCTCCCTTGGGTTAGATTAATTTCCAATACTGCTTTCAGACATAGGCATTGTTGTACCCCAAAATTTGCTCTCTCATTTATCAAGAGTTTGCTCAAGACACCTCCTTATGCATTGATGATTGAAAATTAGGGTTTGAGATTTCACATGGATAATTGAACTTTTAATTCCCCATATGAATTTAATGAATCATTATGTACCCTCAAGATTACTCATGTCAAGTTTCAAGCCTTGGATCACACTTTTGATCAGTCAATTGAATAGTGGACCTAAAAATCAGTTGTATTGGGGAAAAAGTCAACTATGGCCAATTCACAGTCAAGCTTCATAATTTTTGATCCACATAAACACTTTAGACTCATGTATCATTTGATCAATTTTGGACCATAATTCCTCAAGAAATTTGATCAAATCCTCAAATGGTCAAAATGGTCAAAATTAGGGTTTTGACTGAGAAGGGGCAATTTCTGAATTTTAACCTAGCAATTGGTCAATTGGTTTAAGTCATGATCTAGAGAGTCCAATTGCACCATTTTAAACTAATAACATGGTTAAAAACATTTCAAGTCCATTGGATTGACAGATGAATTTTGCAGTCAACTGTATACTGAAAAGTCAAACCTTGACTTTTTTGGTCAAATTCAAGTGCCAAAGATCACAATTCATCAAAACATGTCAAAATATGAAAATTGTTCATCAAGAAATCAAAAAGTCAAGATTTCATTTTGAAAAGTCAAAATTTCTAAACTTAGAAATTTTTCAAGTGTTGAAAATCCAAGTTTTTTTCCATAACTTTGAGCTAAATTTCCACGATGATGCTAGATGATTCAAGAGAAACTTCTAACATGAAAGTTTTAGATCTCCATGAAATCTACAACTTTTCTTCACATAACTTCTCCTAAAAATGCTTGGATCTCAAGTTACAATTTCAATAACATAGGGTCATGAAACTAGACACTTAGTTAAATTTTGCCCTAATTTGGTCAGGATTTTGACTCAACTTCATGGCACTTTTTCATATAGTTACAAGGTGAATATTCAAAAGCAATTTAAATATGGGTTGTAGAGCATAATTCAAGCTTTCCAAAATGTCAAAGAACTCCTTGAGATCATTCTTGAGTAGGTAGAATCGAAGAGATGAAATTGGTGTTTTGTCACTTGAATTACAAGGCATTTTGTGATGAAGAATCCAATTTCAAACCTAGGCTGCATAATCTTGCTTTGCAGGCCTCCTAACTTGTGTATATATCCATCATTAATGGATTACACAAACTTTTGAGCTTTAATCCAAGTGGTTTAAGCTTTATCCAATCAATATTTCCATTAATGGCACAAAGTGAACACTTCAATTTTAGAAAAGCAAGCTTTTGTGTAAAGTCAATTCTTGAGCCTCTAACTTGTTCCCTATGATCACACTCCATCCACAAAGTCAGAAGCAAGCTTGTTTAAAGAATAACCACTCTATCTTAGCAAGTACACAATGCTTGGAAACTTGAAATTCTCAAAAATCACATGTTATGCATAAACTTGTGATTTTGAATTCCGATCAACAACAATCTCCAAACTTGTTGCTTATAAATAGAGGCACTATTTTTGAGCTAGAGGACGAGCTTGAGAACCCTGAAATACACCAAAACTCTCTCAAATCAGAAATTTCCCTAAAACTCCATTGTTGCACAATTTCTGACCTTGAACCTCAAACTCACATTTCCGTCGTGCGTTTCTTGGTCTTTTAGTTTCTAAAGCTTCCTTGCATCAAGGGTAACTCATCTTTGTACCTGTTTCACTTTTGTAACACCATTTACCCTATCTTCCATAACCAAAAACAGAGCATCACAGTTAGACTTCTCCAGACCATTCCAGCCACCCTCAACTCAAGCTAGCCATTAGATTAGCTTTCTAGAGGTCCAAGGAAGCTAACCTGATCATCAGCACTGCCTGAAACCAGCTCAAATCCATTTCACAATTTCCAGTTTTGAGGTATTTTTCTTGAAATTCTATCTCATTACTTAGGCATTGTTAGGCTTACATTTATGAAGATAAAATATAGACATCATTTCCCTGAAGCTGTACATGTCCATAAATTTCATTTATTTTGATTGAGCTAAGAGAATTTTGAGTTTGAACTTTCTGAAATATTTAGGTTAGAATTTGGTAATTTTATAAATTCTCATTCATCCTTGATTTATAGTTTATGATATTTATATGGTTGGATTCGTGTGACAAAATGGAGCAATTTTCATGTTTACATTTTTGCAAATGATTGAGAAATAAGCAAGTTACAGATCCTTTGGCTGGAGGTTGAAGATGAAGTACAGTCAGGACGTGTTTTATGTTATGTATTTATTATTTCATACAAGTTAACAGATGTATAGCCACAACAATGGTAAAGCGCTCGCCTGTTCACCTCATGGTCCTGGGTTAAAGCCCCAGCGTGACCATTTCGTTATTTTCATATTTTTATGACTTTTTGTTGTTCTTTTTTTGGCAGCATTTGGACTCTTCATTGGGCTTAGTTCATTTTTGCTCATAATACTCTTTTGTTTACTAATGAACCCCCCCCCCCCCCCCCCCCCTGACTTTTTTATTTACTTTATTTTCATTTTCTTTTTTTCTTTTATTATTATTATTATTAATATTAATATTTATTTTATTGACAAAAAAAAAGAGATAAAAAATATATTTTTATTCATACTATATATATTTATTTTATTTTCTAGACTAAAAAACATAAAAAAATATTTTTGTTATAAACTTAATTTTTTTAATTAATTAGAATTAGACTTATTTTATTTTCTTAAAATAAACATAGAATTTATACTTTTCCTAATTTAATCAATTTTCATACTATTTAGTCTAGTGTTAAAAACTTCTTCATAAAGCTTAAAAATATTTTCTCTTCTAAATTAAAATTAGTTTTTCTTTTTTTTTTAAAACTTTTTTTAGGTCATTAGGTTAAAAAATAATAACTTTCTTTAACAAGGACAAAACCAAATAAAATCTATTCCTTTTTTTTATTCATTACATTATACATTATTCCTTTTCATATCTTGTACATTTATTTATTCAATTCAATATGGTTGTAATAACTTAATTAAGGTTTAATTTCTTGCAATCCCCATTTATACTTTGTACACCCCCTTCCTACAAATCATGTAATTAGCTTAGTATTTTTATTTTCCGCAATTTAAATGCTTTATATTTACATGCTAGTAATTAGGATTTGTATGGAAATAATAAAAATCAATCAAATAGAAAACCCTAATTCAAGAGAAAAACAAGCATGAAAACAATACACTTGCACACAAGCATCCCTAGGGTAAAATCAACTTGGTTGCCTTACAAAATGGCCATATTACTCATGTGAGGTATCTTAGCAAAAACAAACGAATACAAGATCATAGTCCCTCGATGACGCTATCTAAGTTGCCTTACAAATGATCTTAGTCCCTAAAAGAGAATGCTAAGATGCCTTGCAACATTGCTAATTATGGTTATACGATGACCCACGCCCGTCCCATTTACATCCAAAGATAGGGTTACTTACCAAATCAATGGTAAGATAACAATGTCAAAGTAAAGGCAATGTACAAGAAATACTTTTGAGTAGGTAGAATTCTCCTAATTACTTGCTCTATTCCAAAACAAACATCCTTGCTATTTTAAAAAACAAACACTTACACTTTCAAAACATCTTACAAAACTTGAAAACATTTTCAAAAGATCAACATCTTTGTATACATTCTTACAAATAATAATCATTACAAAGATTGCCTAAACAATGGCCTCTTTACAAAATACTTTCAAAAACCACACAAAGCACAATTTCAAACAAAAGCAAGTGATCTAGAAAGTAACTAAGAGCCCATGAATAACCATGGATGAAAAGGGTACTAATACCTTCCCTTTTCATAATCTATCCCCCGAACTCAAGAAACAATCTCAAAGGTCTTTCCTGTGCTTTCTCACCTTTCCTTTGGATAAAAGAAAAGTCGGTGGCGACTATTGCTAACCGCAACATTTGCGATCAAACACAAAACCTTCAAGTCAGTTCTCCCACCGGACCATAGAACTGGCGACTCTGCTGGGGAGTTTTATGGAAGTGGGGTTACCTTAGGGCTAGATCACATCTATTTGCTTTCATTATTTGATTTGTATGATTTACATTATGGTTCTATGTTTGGGTTTGAATCCTCTACCCGGATTTGAGATACCTTATAGGTAAGTAGCAATACGTTGTGGAAACTGCACGGGGTATACCGACATGGTCTAAGCAATAGCTACGTTAGTGCGACATATTTGTGGGTACCGGTAGCCTTTGAGTTAATCAAAGAGAACACGGGGCCGCTGAGTGATGTCATGAAGCACTAATGAACTTTTAGAGCCTTTACTTGACCAACTTGGCCTTTAGGATGTAGTGAGATGACCGACTTTGGTGCAGTCCGAAGTTTGTAGATACTCGATAATACACTCATTGAGGTTTGGTTTATTGGGATATTCCGGTCGCCATTAAAGAGGCTTGTGCTGAAACAATGACCAAGGAAACAAACCAGTGATATTGAGCTCCTTAGAACCCGGTTACTATTATTAGGACAGGTTTAAACCAACTAAACTTCAAGAGGGTACTTACCTATAAAACTCCATGCAAGCCTAAACCTAAGAATTTGTTTGTTTTGTTTGTATATGCATACTTGTACATAACCTCATGAACATAATGAACATCATATACATCCACTAACCATTTCAAGGATTTTGGGATTCATCTTTATTCTTGTTTTGTAGGATATGGATTCACTTCACAGGAAAACTATTCAAGTCAATCTTGTAAGGATCCCTCCACAACTCAAGGAGCTAGCTTCAAGGATTCCTGAAAACTCTCCATTCACTGAGAGACATGGTCGCCTACTCAACTTGGTCACCTCCAACACATATGAGGACATGATGAAGGTGCTTTTTTAGTTCTTTGATCCTTTACACCATTGCTTCACATTTCCCGACTATTAACTTGTGCCTACTTTGGAAGAATTCTCCTAACTCTTGAGGATTCCCATTCTCAATCAACTACCTTTCAACGGTACGGAAAGAGACCCAAAGCCAGAAGAGATTGCTCAAGCTCTACACTTGCACTCATCTGATATCACAACTCATTGGGAAACAAGGAGTGGTGTCAAAGGTTTCTTAGCAAAGTTCTTGTTCGAGAAAGCCTAAAGTTGTTGGAACTCCTTGGACTTGCAAGCCTTTGAGGAAATTGTGGCTCTCCTCATCTATGGGATGGTTTTGTTTCCAAATCCTGACCAACTCATAGATGTCAACACCGTCAAAATCTTTACATCCCGCAACCCGGTGCCTACTTTGCTAGGGGATATCCTGCACTCTTTTCACACTCGCACAATGAGGAAAAGAGGTGTCCTTATGTGTTGCACTCCTCTCTTGGAGAGATGGTTTATTTTGTATCTTCCCCAATCTGTATTAAAGAATGAGCAAGGTTCAAGGTGGTCACAAAGGTTGATGATGCTCCAATATTCAGACATTCATTGGTGCTCCCGATCCATAGAGAATGTTACTATTGTCGACTATTATGGGGAATTTCCTAATGTCCCTTTACTTGGCATTAGGGGAGGAATCACCTACAATCCCTGCTTAGCTTTAAGACAGTTTGGTTACGCCCGAAGGGATGGCCCGTATGAGATACTGATTTAAGGTTTGGTATTTGACTACGACAACAACGATCAAGGTCTTCGCCAGAGATTTATCCAAGCTTGGAGGATGTTAAATAAGGTGGATATCAAGACTTTGGGGCACAAGAATTCCATCCCTCTTGAGCCTTACCTCAAATGTGTACGAACTCGTGCTCAGAGTCTTATGATGCCTTATCCGTCCATTCTCCCGGTAATCATTGAGCCTGTCATGGAGGGAGATGTTCCATACACTATCCTACATACTGATATGCCCACCTCTCTTGAAGACCTACAAAGAGATTGGATACAACTCAAGGGAGAGAGAGATACTTTCGAAGCCCAATTCTACGCAAGCGAGAAGAAGGTTTAGGAACTCACTAGACTACTTCATGAGGAGCAGACTCTTAATGCCTACATCGCACCAAAGAGGATGCGAACTACCTTTTTATCTTAGAGTTTTTGTATTATTTTGCCCGAGAAAGCATTGATGTACTCGAGCTTTAATCTATTAATATAACATGTGTTTCCTTTTTTTCTAAAACAAATTTGAATCTTAAAATCCTTGAAATCATTGCATGCAGATTTACCATTCATCATAACATAAGCAGGTTTCTTGCAACAAGTCTCCTCATCTCTCTATTGTTTATTTCAGTGAGATGGATCTCGAGCAAACAGTAAAGGACCTCGAAGCTCAGAATGCACAGTTTCAACAGTTGCTCTTGACCCTAGCCAAAGGACAAGAAGAGTTGAAGACTTTGCTGGCTAAGGAGAAGAAAAAGAAGATAAAGAAGGTGACCAGAGTCCTAAACATGGGAAGAAGATTTCATGGGCAGACAAGAAGGACCCTAGATTTTGCAACGACATCCGGTGAAAGAGACAATCAAGATAGGAAAGGCAAGGAAACCGTTGTCCCGTCAGAATCATAAGAGGAAGAGGAAGAAGACTATTCTGAAGAACAATAACCACCAGATGATGACAAGTATAAACATCTCGAAGAGCGATTGAGTGCAATGGAAATCCAAAAAGTGCCTGGCTTGGACTTTGAGGAATTGGGTTTAGTGTCGGGGATTATCATTCCCCCGAAATTCAAAGCACTTGTATTCTCCAAGTATGACGGAGTCTCATGTCCAAAAATGCATCTCCGATCCTCTGTGAGGAAAATCCAACCCCATACCGCTGATAAAGACTTATGGGTACACTTCTTCCAAGATAGTCTGTCTGGAACTCAACTTGACTGGTTTTACCAACTAGAAAGAGCCAACGTTCACAATTGGGAAGATCTTGCTGCAGCCTTCTACAAACAATACCAATACAATGCTGACCTTGCACCTACCCGTACTCAACTTCAGAGTATGGCCATGGCTTCAAATGAAGGATCAAGGACTATGCGCAAAAATGGAGAGATTTAGCCGGAAGAGTTCAACCTCCTCTATCTGAGAGAGAGTTTGTAGACATGTTCTTGGGCACCTTGGATGATCCCTTCTTCAATCACTTGATTGGAAGTTCATCAACAGGTTTTACTGAGTTGATATTGACCGGAGAAATGGTAGAAGCCGATATAAAGAATGGAAAGATCCAAAAAGATACACCCTCTTTTGCAGCTGTAAGGAAGAATTTCATCGAAAATAAAGAGGTGGTTGATGTATATCCGCAAAGAAATCAAGATAGGGACGAGCGTTGACCAATGGTGGGGGCTGTGATGGTCCATAAACCTGCACCTGATCAACAAAGAAACAATCAACTAAGGATGGAAAGACCGGTCAGGCAGTTCACAAGAATTAACATGACCCTATCTCAGGTATTACCACATCTACTAAGATCCAATTTGGTGACCTTGAAATAAGCTCTGAAAAACCCCAATACAACCTCTCCTCACTATCATCCCAATGCCCGTTGCGCATATCACTCTGAAAGTCCTGGCCATGACACTAATAATTGTTGGGCCCTAAAGAACAAAATACAAGACCTCATTGAAGCAAAAGAGATTGAATTCGATGCGCCCAAAAAGCCAAATGTTATTTCTGCCCAATACCAATGCCATTGAAGAAGAAATGTTTGTTACTGAAGATGTGGAAAACACAAGAAGGGGGTGGGGCTTGAATTGAAAACTTGAAAACAAAAGCACAATGACACAGTATTTTTATCCTGATCCGTTTGATCTCAAACTACTCCAGTCCACCTGTCAAGGTGATTTCGCCTCTCTCCAACGAGGTCTTAATTCACTAATCACAAAATGATTACAATCACTACTTTAACAACTGTTAAAGTCTTCTTGAGTATAACCACAATCCGGTTATTCTCAAGGAACACTGTTTCAAAACAATTATACAAGAATGCGTGTTGTTGTTTTTCGTAACAAAAACTGTTTATCACAACTGTGATAATTTACACAAGATTATAGCTTGGAATTGTAAAGAATATTGCTTGTAGCTTTGAATATGCGTGAGTGGTTATTTTTCAAATCATCAACGATTTTGAATACTGACTTTGTTTATATAGGCAGTGGAATGACGTTGATCATCAAGCATGTTTATTGTCATTAACACACTTTCCATTTGGAGAAGATCCTGTCTGAAAGAAGCCGTTGGAAATGATGTCGTCTTGAATGATCAGTAACGCTTCAGAATCTTATCTCCTTGCTTGCTTATGTCACTTCAAAATATTGATGACTTGGATTAACATGTTCTTGTTCAGAATCAGAGTTTGCTTTGCTTTAGCACAGGTTCTGGTCATCAATCTTCAGCGCATGTTCTGATTTCTTCAGCGTGTAGCTCTTATGCTTATCTTCTGATGCTTCTATGGTCAGAACTTCTGCATACATACAACATAATTTTTAGGGTGCATATTTGTTCTTTTGCATTTGTCATTAGTTATTTTTATTTGTTATCATCCAAACTCTAACTAAGGGTTGTAGAATCAAACTATGTTCTAACAATCTCCCCCTTTTTGATGATGACAAAAACTAGATTTTTCAATTAAAAATAAAGAACAAAATTTTAAGAGAAACTCCCCCTGAGTTGATTACTTCCCTTAAATTCCTTGAGCATCAGAGTTTAGCTGCAACTTTTATCAGAGTTTGTACCTGTTCAATCTTTTCAGAAGATAGAGGTTAAGTAATTCAGAATGTTTGAGACTTTTGTCTCGGTAAACCATTATTGAAAATATCTTACTTTCTCCCACTTTTGTCAGCTATCAAAAATGAAATATAATTAGAGCCAAAAGATAAGAATTATATTAAAAACATGATGCAATGAAAAGTTCCAGAACGGAAGAGTTAAAAATTAAGCGTTACAGATAAACAGATTTAAAAACAGAAATCTAGGAAGGAGGGGGAAGTCGTGTGAACAACGCTTCTAGAAAGCTCTTGATCTGTGTATTAGACTCTTCTTGCTTGACCAAAATGCTTTTAATCTCTTTGTTCGTGTCCTCCTGCTTATCCAACCTTGCATGGATTAGAGCATTTTATTTCTTCAACTCTTCCAGAGTTTGCATAACTAAGGAAGGTGCTGGAGTTTCTTCAGGAGTTGGACGTTGCTCATTGCATTATGCAGCTTGTTCAGAGTGAGCCAATTCTTCTGCTGTGATCATGTCTTCTGGAGCAGTAGTCAGGGAGAGACTTTCTGATTCTGGTTGAACTTGATCTGAGGAATGATGCTCTTTCCAAGGAGCATTATCCAGTGGGAGGATGTCTTTCTTGAGCAGTTGGCTCAGAACTTGGTCATGAAAAGCCTTCAGCTTATCACTAAAGTTCTGTTGAACCTGTTCATAAATCTGTTCCTTCAGCTTCAGCGTTTCAAAATTAAACCAGTTTCTGAATTTTGTCCACATATAATCAGAAGCAGCAGGATTAGTCATCTCTTGACTAGCATGCTTCAAAGAATTTATCCATTCCTGTATTCCTGTTTCAAAAATCAACAAACTTGTACCAACATCTGATGTTGTTTCAGTTGGTTTAGGTACGGGAATGGTAGTTTTGTGAGAGATGGAAGCTAGTCTTTCCAGCACAATTGGATCAATGATAAGTCTTACGTTGTCAGCTGGACTGTTAGTGGGTGAAGGAGTGGGAGAGTCAGGTATGATGATTGGTCTATTGGGGGTGTTTGGAGGAGTGGATTCCAGCAATGAAGGGATTTCTAGAATGTCGTGGATGGTGAGAGGCATGCGAATAGCAAGTGGTTCTATGATTCCAGGTATTAGGATTGTATCAGAATCTGAATGAGGTTCTTCAGATTGGTTTGTTGAAACAAGGTGAGGTTCTGGTTCATGGATATAAGAGGATTGATTCTCAGAAGGTTGAGCTTCTGGTTGTTGTATTTTAGGTTGAGAAATTTCTTGTTGAGGTGATTGTGGTTGTGAAATTTCTGGTTGAGGTGATTGTGAATGAGGAATTTCTTGTTGTGGAGAGTGTGGTTACGGAATTTCTGGTGTAGTATCAGAGTTTGGATTTTCATGGAGTTGAGAATTTGAATTTTATGGTACGGGAACTGAAAAGTCTTGGTCAAATAAATCAATATCAGACAGAACTTTGGAAAGTTCTGGTTGGGTTTGTTCAGGATTTGGATTATGAGAAAGGGAGTGAGTTTCATTCAGACCTAGAGTTTTAGATGGATCAAACCCTATGTCAAAGTCTTCAAATGTTTAGGGTGATGGGTTTGCTGGTTGAGAAGGCATGGCTTCAGATGTTGATACATTTATTGATTCTATAACAGAAACAGAGGAAAGATTACCTTTCTTTTTGGAAGCTTTTGGAGTCCTCTGAGATGGTCCTTCTCTTGCTGCTTTCCTCTTCTTGGTCTTCTTTAAAACAACTTCTGGAGCAGCCTTGTGTAAGTCCCGAATATTGATTTATGGTGCAGTACCATCTTCCTTGCAAGCGTCCAGATATCTGACTATTATTTCTGGTTTGGAGTCAATCTCAAAAAATAGAGGAAAATCATCCAGAGGTATCCTTCTTGAGGTGATGGTTGCATGAGAAGTAACAATGGATTCCTACTTGATATTATCAATGATTTTCATCTTCTTCATATTTTTAGCGTTCAGGGGCTTCCCAACGGTTGCTTCCAATGTGCTGATTTCCTAGGCCTCAGTCAAATGTTCTATCAGCCTATTCTCTGTCAGAATATATGATATGAGTCTTCCTAAGGGTATCCAGTCCCTCTTGGCCCGTTCATCTTCTCTTGTTTCCTTTACACTAGTTCTAAGATGATTAAACAACAAGTGTGGAAGGTTTACCTTAGTCCTCTTAGCAATGAAATAGATCATAAACTGCTTATCAATGTTGATATAATCAAGAGAGCTAGTTGGCTTCCTGTGGTTGATACACCCCATAATTATTCTTGCCCAAATTTTGTGGTGATCCTTCAGATCTCTGATTTTGCTGGAGGGTAGTCCATGAGTAAATATTTCCTTTGCAATAGAACTCACGTCAGAGCATCTCTCAGCCATGTCAATGCATCTGACACCTCCACCATTGTAACCAATAAGCTTTGAAATTAGGTCTTTTGTAATAACAATTTTCTTCCCCATGACATAAGAAGTAACCTGATGATTTGAAGAAGAAGCATGTATCCAGAATTCTTTGACAAGAATGGGAAAATTTGGACCAACCAGACGGTCAAAGTACCTGTTCCATCATTGAGCAGTAACGTCTTCATACAGATTGAAGCCATTTTCCTGAAGACTCCCAAAATCAACAATCAGTTCAGAGATAACTTCTAGATTATTAATAGGAGTGAGGAGTGTTCTGTAAGGTTCTTCATACTATTCCATTGAAGCAGATTCATGAGCACTGATATTTTTGACACTTGAAGAAGCCATTGTTCACACGAGATTTTGAGGAAGATGAAAGGGGTTTTTGAAAACAAGAGCTTGAAACGGTATAAAATATTGATGAGAGTAAAAGTGAAAGAATGTAAAGAGTAAAATTTGAGTTTAAATAGTTTTCTTGAAAGCGTAAACAATAAGAGAGAGAAATAATTAGTCATGATTATAAGCATTAATGACAACTGAATTTGGGGGATTCATAAAGATACTGGAACGGTTACCCATGACATGTGTCTCAATGCACCCAATCAGCGCCTTTGACCTTTCAGAAAAGTGAACGCGTGTTCAGCCTCAGAAAGTAGCTAATGAATGGATGACAACTGTTTGATTATGTGAACAACACGCTTCTATCCTTGAAATGAAACGTTCAAATCTTCATGGATAGATTCTGATACAATCTGTACTTCTAAACTCTGAAGACAAGTTGATCAGTAGTTCACAGAAGAAACAAAATTCTGAAGGTTAAGATATACAAATAATATATTTTATTCTGGACATAGCTTCATGATGAGATGTTTCAGAATGAAGTTAAACCTATCTTCAGAAAGAGGTTTTTTAAAGACATCAACCCATTGATGGCCTGTGTCAATGAATTTTAAGCTAAGAATCCCTTTCTGAATATAGTCCCTAATAAAATGATGTTTTATTTCTATATGCTTAGCCATAGAATGCAAAGTTGGATTCTTACTGAGACAAATAACATAATTATTGTCACAGAGGATAGGAATGTTACTCTCAAATATGTTGAAGTCTTCAAGTTAACTTTTCATCCAGAAAATTTGCATGCTACATCCAACAGCTGCTATGTATTCAGCTTCTGCTGTTGATAGTGCAATTATGGACTGTCTCTTGCTGGTCCATGAGATCAGATTTCTCCCAGAAACTGGCAGCTTACAGAAGTGCTTTTATGCTCTACTCTGTCTCCAGCGAAGTCAGCGTCACAATATCCCACTAAGCTGTAATCATTTGATTTTCTATAAAACAAACCCAGATTAGTAATACCTTTCAGATACTTGAAAATTCACTTAACTGCTGTTAAGTGAGATTCTCTAGGATCTGATTAGAATCTAGCACATAAGCAAACACTAAATAAAATTTCAGGCCTTGAAGCCGTCAGATAGAGAAGAGAACCAATCATACCTCTGTATACCTTCTGTTCTACCTTTTTACTTACCTCTTCCTTTTCCAGAATGCACGTGGGATGCATTGGAATCTTTGAGGGCTTACATTCTGAGAGATCAAATTTCTTCAGAAGTTCTCTGACATATTTGCTCTGATGAATGTAAGTTCCTTCTGGAGTTTGGTTTATCTGAATGCCCAGAAAAAATTTGAGTTCCCCCATCAAGCTCATCTCAAACTCTGCCTGCATACATTTAGCAAACTCTCTTCCCAGAGAGGGTTTAGTAGATCCAAAGATGATGTCATCAATATAAATCTGACATACTATCATGTCATTCTTAACTGTCTTACAGAACAAGGTTGTGTCCACTTTCCCTCTGGTGAATTCCTTTTCTAACAGGAAGTTACTTAGTCTTTCATACCAAGCTCTGGGAGCTTGTTTCATACCATAAAGTGACTTCTTTAGTTTGAAAACATATTCTGGATTTTTGGAATTCTCAAACCCAGGGGGTTGGTGCATATATACCTCTTCATCTATATAGCCATTTAAGAATGCACTTTTGACATCCATCTGATACAGAGTGATGCCATTATTTAAAACAAATGATATTAAAAGTCTGATAGATTCTAACCTGGAGACTGGAGCAAAGGTTTCTGTATAGTCTATCCCCTCTTGCTGACTATAACCTTGTGCTACCAGTCGTGCTTTGTTTCTGATGACTTCTCCTTGCTCGTTCAGTTTGTTTCTGAACACCCACTTTTTTCTAATGACGTTGAATCCTTTTGGTTTGGGAACCAGATCCCATACGTCATTTTTGGTGAATTGATTCAGTTCCTCTTGCATTTCCAGAATCCAGTCATTGTCCAGAAGTGCTTCATCAATAGTTGTTGGTTCAATCAAAGAGACCAGTCCCATGAGGGATTCTTCAGAGTTTCTGAATGTTGATCTGGTTCCGATTGGATCATCTTTCTTTCCCAGTATTGTATCTTCTGGGTGATCACTGCTGTTTCTGGATAGCCTTCTCTGAAGTTGATCAACATAGTTTGCTGGATTGCTTGTAGTAACTCTTTCTGATGTTGAGGGAGCGTCTCTGTTGAGAACTTCTGACGAGTTGTCTTCAGAACCTATGAGTTCAACTTCCATACCTGCAAGGAATTCTTTCTGCTTTGACTCTTGAGAGTCAAGCTTATCATCAAACCTAACACTGATTGACTCTTCAACAATCTGTGTTTCTGTATTGTATACTTTGTACCCTCTTGAGCGTTCAGAGTATCCTAACATGATACACTTTTGTGCTTTCGAGTCAAACTTGTTCAAATAATTTTTTGTATTCAGAATAAAGCAAGTGCATCCAAATGGATGAAAATAAGAAATGTTTGGCTTTCTGTTCTTCCACAATTCATATGGAGTCTTTTCCAGAATAGGTCTTATGGAGATTTTATTCTGAATGTAACACCCTGTGTTAATTTCCTCTGCCCAGAAGATCTTAACAATGTTAGCCTCATTGATCATGGTTCTGGCCATTTCTTGCAATGTTCTGTTCTTTCGTTCTACAACTACATTTTGTTGGGGAGTTCTAGGACAAGAGAAGTCATGCAAGATGCCTTTTTCATTAAAAAATAATTCAAAAATTTTATTTTCAAATTCTCCACCATGATCACTTCTGATTTGAAAATTCTAAGATCCTTTTCATTCTGAACTTGGTTGTAGAAGGTAACGAACACAGAGTGCGACTCGTCCTTGTGTCTTAAGAACTTTACCCATGCCCATTTGCTATAGTCATCTATGATTACTAACCCATACTCTTTCCACTGACTGAAGCATTTTTTACTGGTCCAAATAAGTCAATGTGCAGAAGTTCTAATGGCTTAGAGGTGGAAACAACATTTTTGGATTTGAAAGCAGGTTTTGCAAACTTGCCTTTCTGACATGCTTCACACAGAGCATCTGAGCTTAACTTCAAATTAGGAAGTCCTCTGACCAGATTGAGTTTATTAATCTGAGATATTCTTCTCATACTAACATGCCCCAATCTTCTGTGCCAGACCCATTGCTCGTTGTTAACAGAAAGTAGGCATTTTACATTCTGACTCTTTAGTTCAGAAAGTTTTATTTTATAAATGTTGTTTTTCCTCTTTCCATTAGATAGGATAGTCCCGTCTTTCTGACTAACAGCTTTGCATGAATTTTGATTAAAGATTATATCATAACTGTTATCACTTAATTGACTTATGGATAATAGGTTATGCATTAATCCATCAACTAATAATACATTATTTATAGAGGGAAGATTTCCATTACCTACTGTTCCAGAGCCAATGATCTTTCCTCTCTGATTGCCTCCAAAGCCCACGTAGCCTCCAGGCTTAAGTTCCAGGCTTTGGAACATATGCCTTCTTCCCGTCATGTGTTGCGAGCAACTAGAGTCTAGGTACCATGACTGGTGTCTTAGCTTTGCTGCTAACGATATCTGCTACATGTATAATTTTATCCTTAGGTACCCACATTTTCTTGGGTCCTGATTTGTTAGTTTTACCAAAATTATGATTGAATTTTGGTTTGACAGAATAATCGCTACTTGTATATTTTATGTCATGTGTGTGCCCATATATAAAATTTGAGTTGAGTGGAGTGGGTTTTATAACTAAGTCCATGGCCTGTTTAGGTTTAGATACCTTACATTGATATCCTATCCCTTTTCTGCCATTTCTGCTAACTCCATAGATCATTGAAGCCATCTTGCTTCTGTCTATGTTTTTATCTAGAAACTTCTGAAAGCTTTGATCATACTTTTTGATGATCTCATCAGTATTACTGGGAGTCTCTAAGATTGTTTCCTTCTGAGATTTTTGCAAATCATTTTCTAATTTTGAAATTTTCTCTTTTAACTCAGAATTCTCTAATCTGAGACTCTCATACTTTTCAGAGTCAGAGGCAAGATCCCTTTTTAGGTTCTTGAATTTGACTCTGATATGTTGATACCTTTCCAGAATTTCATTTAGACTTTCAGCAAGTTCAGCTTTAGTAAAGTTTATGGTAAAATCAGGAAATACCTCTTCAGTGTCTGATTCTGAGTCTGAACCAGAAGCTTCACTGTCTTCTGATACGTTTGCCATGAGAGTTATGTTTGCTCTTTTAACATCTGATTCTGAGTCAGTTTCAGAGGTGTCCGAATCATCCCATGTAGCCATGAGGCCTTTCTTCTTTTCCTTGAAGAACTTCTTTTTAGGCTTCTCCTACTGAAGCCTTGGGCAGTCACTTTTATAGTGCCCTTGCTCGTTACACTCATAGCAGATGATGTCCTTGTTGTTTGGCTTTCTGTATCCTGAAGAACCTTCAGATCTTCTGTGTCTAGACGAAGACTCAGACTTTCTGTATCTGGAGGAGTATTCATTCTGATTCTCTGGTCTTCTAGGATTTCTGACTTTCCTTTGTCTCTGTTTCCACAGTTGGTTCATCCTTCTGGAGAGGAGAGACAATTCTGTAATCTCAAGCCTTAACTCAACTTTAGTGTTGATGAAAGACAAACAAGCACTATGGCAAGAAGGAAAAGAAGTGGAATTAGCTTAAAGCATCATTCACTCAAAGCTTCAAGGTTCATGGCAAGCAAACAAGTATATCAATTCTCATTTGAACTAAATTGATTAGAAATGCTCAAAAATGATATACACACTTTCCATAACACTTCACTTAAAGTTTAAAGCAAATTCTAAGTTTTTCACTAATGTAAATCGATTAACACATCATATAAATCGATTTACACATGTTTTTTCAAAATCTGATTGCCCCTGGCAGTAATCGATTTACATGGAGTGTAAATCGATTGATTACTGAACTGAGTTAATTTTTTAACACTAGTAAATCGATTAACACATCATGTAAATCGATTTACACTTCAAAATTTTTGAAAACAAGAACGTTACAAACCCGTGCAATCGATTTACATCTAATGCTAATCGATTTACACGTTGTAATTTTTGAAAAATCTGAACTTGATTCAAGATATCCTTCACACCTTTTCTCCAATGGTTTCATGGTCATACATCGCATCTTCTCAAGTTTTACAAACAGAAAAGGGGTATCCATTTGGAAAGGTATCTTGATTGCTTTAAATACTAAATCTTTCAAATTATAAAACAACTCTTCTCTCATGCAATAATTCTGAACTTTGTAAAATATTCAAACTTCATATTTCTTAACTTTTAAGAACAAAGATTTTCTGCACTTTCACACATATAAGGACATAAATCTTTGAGCATTTTCTAACCATTGTGTTACAGTTTGAATTGCTTACAAGAGAAGAAAGAAGAAACTTAATTGAAGCCACTCTATGTGATCAACATCTTTCAAGAAATCTTATTTCATAAAATTATACTAAGTGTAACTTATTTCCAGGATTGTTAGAATTAAGTATTAGAATACTTTTGTACCTTGTTGTCCATTGTTGGAAACAAGAGGTATCTTTTGAGAGGATTGTTCTCAAGAGACTTATTGGAAATCCAAGAGGGTGTTCTTGGTATTTGTTAGTGTCTTTAGTTGATAAGACTAGGAAGAGTCTTATAAAAGTTCTAACAAAATAGTGAAATCTCTTGCGTGTTTGCAAGGGGACTGGACGTACTTCCGGGGTGTGGAAGGAACCAGGATAAATCTCCGTGTCTCTTTACTTTCTGCACTTTACAGTTTTCCATAGCACTAAAACAAAACCAGAAAGTGTAAAATAAATCAAAAATCGACCACCACCTAATTCACCCCCCCTCTTAGGCGCAATCTTAAACTTACAATTGGTATCAGAGCAGGGTAACCTGCTCCTAGAGATCTAGAATGGCTTCCGCAAATCAACAACCCATTTTCAGACATGGTGGTAGTAACAACAAGCCTCCTCTATTTTGTGGCGAATACTTTGATTTTTGGAAAATACGCATGAGGGCGCATCTAGAATCACAAGGAGAAGAAATCTGGGATGCCGTAGAAAATGGTCCATTCACTCCTATAACAGTTATCAACGGTGTCGGCACGGCTAAACCCAAAACTGCATGGGATGATGACGACAAGAAAAAAGTCCTCTATGATAAAAAGGTTGTAAATCTACTTCAAGGTGCACTATGCATGGATGAGTTCTTTCGTTTATCTGCGTGTAAATCGGCGAAAGAAATATGGGACACCTTGGTACAAACACACGAAGGAACCATTGAAGTTAAGAGATCAAGGCTGAATACTTTAAGTCAAGAATACGAGTTATTCCGAATGCAGCCTGGAGAAACCATTCTCGACCTACAAAAGAGATTCATCCACTTAATAAATCACTTAAATGCTCTTGGTAAAACCTTGACAAATGATGAACTCAACTTGAAAGTCCTTAGATCATTGACTAGGGAATGGCAACCAAAGGTAACGGCAATCTCGGAAAAGAAGAGTCTCTCCGTAATGACTTCCGCTACATTATTTGGCAAACTTCAAGAATACGAAACGGAACTCGGTAGACTTGAAAAACATGAGAATCTAGAAAAGAAATCCAAAAACATTGCTTTAAAAATTGATTCAAAGGAAGTAGTAAAAGAAGACAATCCGGAAGAAGATGAAAATTTCATGCTTATTGTTAAAAGACTTGGGAAGTTTTTTGGCAGAAATGACAAGGGCGGATCTCATGCAAATAAGAGAAATCACTTCAAGAAAAGAGAAGCCTCCACATCAACACAAGATGTCTCATGTTATGAATATGGAAAGCAAGGACATATCAAGCCAAACTATCCAAATCTCCCAAAGAAAAACGGATTCAAAGGAAAGGACTCAAAACACAAGAAAGCCCACATAGCATGGGAAGATAATGATATGAGCAGTACATCGGAATCGGAAAGCGACAAATGTGCAAATTTAGCCTTAATGGCATTGCATCACTCCGACGACGAAGAAGAGGTTAGTAATGAATTTAATCTTTTTGATGATGATGTTCAAGGTGCCATTGATGAAGTCTTGAAAGAATGCAAAAGTTTATACAAAAAGGTGTCAAGCCAAGAAAAAGAACTTCTAATTTGTTTAGAAAAAATTGACACCATGACTAAAGATTTTGATCTTCAAAAACAAAATTTTATAAAAGAAAAGGAAAACTTTGCATGCACCAAGTGTGAATCAAATGTCTTTCAAATTGTTCAATTGAAAAGAGTCATTGAACGGTATGAAAAAGGACAAATAGGATTGGAAGGATTACTAAGGCAACAACGTTATCCAAATGATAAAAGAGGTCTTGGTTATATGAATACTAAGAAACCAAGTAACAATCCCACTGTTTTTGTAAAGGCTAGTAATAGTTCCAATCCCAAGAAAGTAGAAAATAAGCAAGCTGTTCATAATCATCAAAAGAAAAAGCCTAATGTATCTAAAAGAAAACAAATTCCTAGATACAAGAGCAAATTTGTTCCAAACTGTTTTTACTGTGGTATTATTGGACACACACCTAATGCATGCTATATTAGAAATTTCAGTATGGCTAGTGGACACTATGCATGGGTGAAAAAGGGAACTAACTATGAAGGACCCAAGGCCACTTGGGTACCTAACAAGAAATAATCTGTTTTTGTAGGTATGCTTGAAATCCACATCAAACATTTGGTATCTTGACAGTGGATGTTCAAAGCATATGACAGGAGATGTACACCAATTTTCATATCTAGTACATAAAGCCAAAGGGTATGTCACCTATGGAGACAACACCAAAGGAAAGATTCTTGGTGTTGGAATAGTTGGCACACCTCCATCCATTCAAATTGAGGATGTTCTCTATGTTGAAGGATTAAAGCACAACCTTCTTAGCATAAGTCAACTTTGTGATAGAGGGTTCAAAATCAAATTCAACAAAGAAGAATGCCTAATTATGGATGAGGCAACCAATGAGGTAAAAATCAAAGGTATAAGATCTAACAATATTTTTATGATTACTTTAGATGATTTGTCTATGAAGGTACAATGTCTCATGGTAAACAACAATGACACTTGGTTATGGCACAAGAGGATTGCTCACATACACATGGAGCACTTGAACAAATTAGTTAAGCATGACTTAGTTATTGGTCTACCAAAGATGAAATTCATCAAAGACAAATTATGTAGTGCATGCCAAAAGGGAAAACAAACCAAATCAACTCGCGGACATTTTCACAAAACCACTTGCAAAGGATGCATTCTTCAAAATTCGTCGTGAACTCGGAATCCTAGATGAACAAGATATATAAGGTTCACTCTATCCTTAACTATACATTAATGTACATATATATGGGCTTAGAAAATGTTTCAAATGTTAAAAATATTATTTATTTATTTTTTTAAAGTAAATTGATTTACCAAGTGTGTAAATCGATTTACCACTGAAGCAAAACTCTTTTTTAATAAAATCGTTTTTGAGTAAATCGATTTACCAAGTATGTAAATCGATTTACCACTGAAACTGAAGCGTTTTTATTTAATTTTTCACTATGAAAATCGATTGATCCTACACACCAATCGATTTACACCTATTCAGCATGTGATATTTTTATGAGTCTTTAATATATTGGTCAACCTTACCTTGTCTTTCAACCTCCCACCTTCTTTTTGACCAATCATGTAACCTTGACCAATCCCACTCAATTAAGTCTCATAAAGACCTCACTTACTCTACTCTACTATTTAATCTCACCAAAACTCCCTCACTATCTCATAACACCAAAACTCCCTGACTATCTCATAACAACACAAAAAAATCTCTATCTTCCTTACTCAAAACCCTAACCATCGCCATGGCTCCTAAAAGAAAAGCAACAGCCTCAGAAAAAGGAAAGAAGAAAATTGTTGCAGCCTCTGAAAACTCATTGCTCGAGTACCTCTCGGATACACAACGTGAAAGATTCATCAAGCACTTTCAAAAGAAAATAATCTCAGCTCCCAAATTCGGTATGTTATCTACCTTTCCCGATGAATGCTTCACTTTTCAAAGGGATTTGATTGCTTATGGGTTAGAACCATTAATATCATCAAGTGGTTACTATTATCCGGATCTTGTTCGAGTATTTTACGGCAACATACATTATGATAACAACAAATGCTACACCCATGTGCTCGGAACAAGAATTCCTCTACATTCAAAAACAATAGGCAGAATTTTGAACATTCCATATACTGGAAGTTCTCTCTATGACCCAGAGGATGCTGACTGGGAAAATTATAGGAAGAGAGAATTCTTCTACAGCATTGGCCGGTTGTCAGAAGCAGAATACCGTGCAAAGCGGATCCGTAGTCTTGGCGGTGTTATTCCGGCTCGGGACACTTGGAGTGCTGGTAATTTTCACATTGATGATAGATTGTTCCATTATTTTCTGGTATATATTTTATTTCCTAGAGCAGGAAATCACTGCACTGTAACCGATCTAGAATTGCAAATTCTCTATGCAAGGTAAAATGGCATTTCAGTTAACTGGGCTAAACTTATTGTGGTGCATATGCTAAGAGTTGCCACAAGGGCTACTTTTCTGCCATATGCATACTTCATCACAAGGATCTTGGAAGCATTTGATATTGATTTTACTGGGTTTGAGAGGGTTGAAATGGATCCAATCAGCAATAGGATCTCCATCAAAAATGTTGATTCTCGGATGGGTGTTCATTTCGATTCTGAAGCAAAAACCATCACATATATTGGAGAGGATGTTGTAGGTGATGAAGGAAATAATGAGGATGAAGAAGAAAATGAAGTTCCTCCTCCTGCTGCCTCTTCTGGTCCAACCAACCAAGATGTTATGGATTATATGACTCAACAGTTTACATCTCTCATCACTAACATCAATGCTCAATGGACCGCGATAAATGATTCTACCTCCTCTCGCATCAATGCTTTTCAGAACGATGTGAACCAACAGTTTTCATACCTCTACTCACATCTCCATATTCCTCCATACGATTCAATCAATCCAGCACCTCCGCCTCCTCAATACACCGAACCACCTCTACAACAACAGTTTCCATATCAAGGACCCTTCTAATATTTTCCTGACCAATATTATTAAATTCCTGTTATTTATCATTATGTTTTTTGTTTGATAATTGCTTTAAGTGTTAGTTTTGTATTATGTATATTTGAACTTCGTACAATATTTTTAGAAAATTTGCGTTTTAGTTTATATATGTTTCAAATTGTTATAAGCATCATCTTATGTTACATCTTTCCCTTCTTTTTGATAATGTCAAAGGGGGAGAAGGATGTGATAGCACTTTATGGTTGTTTGTTTCAGTTTTCTTTTCAGGGCAAGTTTTCAAATCTTTTTCTCCATAGGGGGAGAAATCTATCTTAGGGGGAGAAAACTCCTTTTGCTCCAAATCTGAACAACTCATAAAGAAAGATGGTTTGTCATCATCAAAAAGGGGGAGAATGTAATCTCAAGCCTCAACTCAACTTTAGTTTTGATGAAAGACAAACAAGCACTATGGCAAGAAGGAAAAGAAGTGGAATTAGCTTAAAGCATCATTCACTCAAAGCTTCAAGGATCATGGCAAGCAAACAAGTATATCAATTCTCACTTGAACTAAATTGATTAGAAATGCTCAAAAATGATATACACACTTGCCACAACACTTCACTTAAAGTTTAAAGCAAATTATAAGTTTTTCACTAATGTAAATCGATTAACACATCATATAAATCGATTTACACATGTTTTTTCAAAATCTGATTGCCCCTGGCAGCAATCAATTTACATGGAGTGTAAATCGATTGATTACTGAACTGAGTTAATTTTTAACACTAGTAAATCGATTAACACATCATGTAAATCGATTTACACTTCAAATTTTTTGAAAACAAGAACGTTACAAACCCGTGCAATCGATTAACATCTAATGCTAATCGATTTACACGTTGTAATTTTTGAAAAATCTGAACTTGATTCAAGATATCCTTCACACCTTTTCTCCAATGGTTGCATGGTCATACATTGCATCTTCTCAAGTTTTACAAACAGAAAAGTGGTATCCATTTGGAAAGGTATCTTGATTGCTTTAAATACTAAATATTTCAAATTATAAAACAACTCTTCTCTCATGCAATAATTCTGAACTTTGTAAAATATTCAAACTTCATATTTCTTAACTTTTAAGAACAAAGATTTTCTGCACTTTCACACATATAAGGACAGAAATCTTTGAGCATTTTCTAACCATTGTGTTACAATTTGAATTGCTTACAAGAGAAGAAAGAAGAAACTTCATTGAAGTAACTCTATGTGATCAACATCTTTCAAGAAATCTTATTTCATAAAATTATACTAAGTGTAACTTATTTCCAGGATTGTTGGAATTAAGTATTAGAATACTTTTGTACCTTGTTGTCCATTGTTGGAAACAAGAGGTATCTTTTGAGAGGATTGTTCTCAAGAGACTTATTGGAAATCCAAGAGGGTGTTCTTGGTATTTGTTAGTGTCTTTAGTTGATAAGACTAGGAAGAGTCTTGTAAAAGTTCTAACAAAATAGTGAAATCTCTTGCGTGTTTGCAAGGGGACTGGACGTACTTCCGGGGTGTGGAAGGAACCAGGATAAATCTCCGTGTCTCTTTACTTTATGCACTTTACAGTTTTCCATAGCACTAAAACAAAACCAGAAAGTATAAAATAAATCAAAAATCGACCACCACCTAATTCACCCCCCCTCTTAGGCGCAATCTTAAACTTACAAATTCATCTTCTTCTGATGAGGATCCATCAGAAGTTTCTTCCACAGCCTGCAAAACCTTAGAGTCAGATTTTCTGTTAGATTTTAAAGCTAGTGGCTTACCTTGCTTTTGAGGCTCATCTTCTTCTAGCTCTATCTCGTGACTTCTGAGGGAGCTGACAAGTTCCTCCAGAGATATTTTATTGAGATCTTTGGCTAGCTTAAGTGTTGTGACCATTGGCCTCCATTGCTTGGGAAAGCTTCTGATGATCTTCTTAACGTGATCAGCAGTAGAATACCCTTTGTCAAGAACCTTTAGTCCAGCAACAAGGATTTGGAATCTTGAAAACATAGTTTCTATTGATTCACTATCTTCCATCTTGAATGCCTCATACTTCTGAATGAGTGCAAGTGCCTTGGTTTTTTTGACTTGAATGTTTCCTTCATGTGTCATTCTCAGAGAGTCAAACATGTTCTTGGTAGTCTCTCTGTTTGATATTTTCTCACATACTGAGTATGAGATGGCGCTGAGAAGTATTGTTCTGGCCTTGTGGTGGTTTCTGAATTCACGCTTTTACTGATCAGACATCATTTTTCTGTCTATCCTCTGACCACGTCCATCCACTGGGTGCGTGTATCCATCAGTCACCATGTCCCACAGGTCAACATCATGGGCCAGAAAGAAACTCTCAATTCTGTCTTTCCAATAGTCAAAGTTTTCTCCATCAAAGGTTAGAGGTTTTCCACTGAATCTGTCCTTGTCTTCATGGTTCTCATTGCTGATGTTTTGGTTTGGTCCCACCATAGTGTTTTTCTGAAGCTTGGATCTTGTATTGACACGGTTAAGTGTTTAAGCTCAGAACCAGACGCCCTGATGCCAATTGAAGATATGGAAAACACAAGAGGGGGGGGGGTGAATTGAAAACTTGAAAACAAAAGCACAATGACACTGTATTTTTATCCTGGTTCGTTTGATCTCAAACTACTCCAGTCCACCCGTCAAGGTGATTTCGCCTCTCTCCAACGAGGTCTTAATTCACTAATCACAAAATGATTACAATCACTACTTTAACAACTGTTAAAGTCTTATTGAGTACAACCACAATCCGGTTAATCTCAAGGAACACTGTTTCAAAACAATTATACAAGAATGTGTGTTGTTGTTTTTCGTAACAAAAACTATTTATCACAACTGTGATAATTTACACAAGATTATAGCTTGGAATTGTAAAGAATATTGCTTGTAGCTTTGAATATGCGTGAGTGGTTATTTTGCAAATCGTCAACGATTTTGAATACTGACTTTGTTTATATAGGCAGTGGAATGACGTTGATCATCAAGCATGTTTATTGTCATTAACACACTTTCCATTTGGAGAAGATCCTGTCTGAAAAAAGCCGTTGGAAATGATGTTGTCTTGAATGATCAGTAATGCTTCAGAATCTTATCTCCTTGCTTGCTGATGTCGCTTCAGAATATTGATGACTTGGATTAACATGTTCTTGTTTAGAATCAGAGTTTGCTTTGCTTTAGCGCAGGTTCTGGTCATCAATCTTCAGTGCATGTTCTGATTGCTTCAGCGTGTAGCTCTTATGCTTATCTTCTGATGCTTCTATGGTCAGAACTTCTGCATACATACAACATAATTTTTAGGGTGCATATTTGTTCTTTTGCATTTGTCATTAGTTCTTTTTATTTGTTATCATCTAAACTATAACTAAGGGTTGTAGAATTAAACTATGTTCTAACAGTTACTTCAGTTGATGAACTTATGACCCCACTCCTGACTATTAAAGTGAACTTGTTGAATGCTGGTGTGTTCCCGGGCTGTGATGAAGGCTGTCATTTCTGTTTGTCCTCACCAACCAGCTGTCCTTTGTTAAAAACAGGCGTTTAGTGCCTAATAGATAACAAAGAAATTTTGTTTGAAAAGACTTCTGTTCCACCTGTTCCTTTTAAAGGTGTCTCTATCATTACCATTTCTGCCAATTCTGACAGGGTCTCCACCAAAAGACCCGTTAGAATTACATCAGTTTCGGAAGAAACTCCTTTAATGATCACAATGCCTGGACCAATCCCATATTTGTCAGATAAAACCATACCATGGAATTATGGAGAGGATGTCTACTACCATGGTATCAAGCAAGATTGGCCAGCCGCCGAAGATTCGAGTTCCGAGAAAGTCAACTCCGACATCAGTAATATTGCAGGAACTAGCAAGATTACCCTAAACGGAAGGATATTCTCTCCAGAAATTGCTCCCCCCAAAAGCAGTTTCTGGACCCGTAATCATTTCTGTTGTTGATCCCCCAAAGGCTATTCTCAGTCCTACAATCGTCTCCACTAATACTCCAACTGACAAAGCTGTTACAATCCCTGTTATCATTCCTACTGACACTCCTGCTGCCAAGTTAATCGAGACTCAAGGAAAAGATGTTCTGGTTGAGTCTGTCAAGACGAAGACACAATCAATGGCTATCCCTGAGACCTCCAGGAAGGAGATGGAGGAAATTCTAAAAATCATAAAAAGAAGCGACTACGATATAGTTGAGCAACTGGGGTAAACTCCATCTAAAATTTCCATGCTATCTTTACTACTATGTTCTGAGGCGCATGCAAAAGCCTTGGTAAAATTCCTGGAAACTGCCCATGTACCCCAAGAGACATCTGTTGATCAGTTCCAAGACTGCGTAGCTAGCTTAACTGCAGATAATGGTCTAGGTTTTTTAGATGCTGATTTAACGCCAAGAGGAAGGAAGCATAATGAGGCATTGTATGTCTCAGTTGAATGTAGGGGCACAACCTTGGCTCATGTTTTGATGGACACTGGCTCATCTCTGATTGTATTGCCTAAGAAAGTTCTTCGTAGGCTTGACTGTGAGGGGTTAACATTGAAGCCAAGTAACATAGTAGTAAGGGCTTTTGACGGCTCGAAAAGGATGGTACATGGGGAAGTGGATATCCCCATAAAGGTTGGAACCCAAACATTTGATTCAACTTTTTATGTAATGGATATCCGTCCCTCATATTCCTGCTTGCTAGGCCGACCATGGATTCACAATGCTGGTGCTGTCACTTCTAAATTGCACCAAATGCTGAAGTATCCGATTCAAGGGAAGATTATCACCGTTCATGGAGAGGAAGAGTACATGATTAGCCATCTCAACTCCTTCAGATATATGGAATTAGATGGTGAATTTATTAAAACTCCATTTCAAAACTTTGAAGAAGTCCCCCAAGATGTGGCAGTGATCAAGGCTGTGTCTCAGGTTCCCAAGATTACAAGGCCTCCACTCCGGATGTCATCTCTGAAGGATGCCCAAGATGTGGTAGAAGAAGGTGGGTGTACTATCTGGGGACAACTCCCAGATATCCCCTATAAGTCTGATAAATTTGGCCTGGGTTTCACTTCAGGTGCCCAGAAGGTTGTGCGCCGCGTTCGTGCCGGAGGACCACCCCTGAAGATCAGCAACCGCGAGGTCAACGCCGTAGAAGATGATGAAGATAGCTGTGACTTGGAGGACTGGATATTCCCAAATGTCAGTGGAGGGCTCAGTAACTGGGAGGCTAGAGATTTCGTCCCGATCACTTTTATCCCACAGTAATTTGTCTTTATATTTTGTTGGATCTGTAATATTAAAACAATTCGCACTCTTAAAACCTTGTGTCTTACCCGAGGCACAATGGTCCATTTGTAAGGGTTATTATCTCATTTTCAGATGACATCAATAAATCTTGGACGTTTTCGCATACAAACTTTTGTGCTCATTGTTTTTCTTTTTTTACATTTCTTTCAAAGATAGCTATACCCTTACACACACTCACATTCACAATGCAGGTATACATCCATTCGGGATCCCATGGGTAACGATGCTGCTATGGCCTTTTGAAACTCTGAGAATCTAATCTACCAAGCTGAAGAAGAAGGTGAGGAAGATAGTGAAGTACCAGGGGAACTTGCCAGACTACTACAACAAGAAGAGAGAACCATTCAGCCTCACGAGGAACCCGTGGATACAATCAACCTATGTACCGAAGAAGACAAAAAAGAGGTCAAGATGGGCGCCAATCTGGAACCCGGTGTCAAGGAGTGTCTGATTCAGTTGTTACACGATTATGTTGAAGTCTTTTCCTGGTCATATGAAGACATGCCGGGACTTGATGCAGACATTATGGTAAATCGTCTGCCTACAAGAGAGGATTGTCCGTCACTAAAGAAAAAGGTTCGCCGCATGAGGCCTGATATGTCAGAAAAGATTAAAGCAAAAGTCATGAAGCAATTCAATGCTGGATTCTTGGCTGTCACTTCTTATCCCCAATGGGTTACCAATGTTGTTCTCGTGCCCAAAAAGGATGGCAAAGTGCGAATGTGTGTGGACTACAGAGATTTGAATAGGGAAAGCCCTAAGGATGATTTTACACTCCCCCACATTGATATTCTAGTTGACAATAAGGCACAACACAAGGTGTTTTCCTTCATGGACGGATTCTCAGGTTACAATAAAATCAAAATGGCGCCTGAGGACATGGAGAAAACAACGTTTGTCACGCAGTGGGGCACTTTCTGCTATAAGGTGATGCCATTCGGACTAAAGAATGTTGGGGCAACCTATCAGCGTGCCATGGTAGCTTTATTTCATGACATGATACATCATGAAATAGAGGTCTACATGGAAGATATGATAGCCATATCTCAAACAGAAGAAGAGCATCTTGATCACTTACAAAAACTGTTTGAGAGACTGAAGAAGTACAAGCTGAGGTTGAATCCAAACAAATTCACATTTAGGGTATGGTCTGGTAAACTCCAAGGCTTTATCGTCAGCAACAAAGGTATCGTGGTCGATCCTGCCAAAGTTAAAGCAATACAAGAGATGCCTGCTCCTCGTACTGAGAAGGAAGTCAGAGGATTCTTGGGGCGTTTGAACTACATTTCCAGATTCATCTCTCACTTGACAGCTACTTGTGAACCAATCTTCAAATTGTTGAAGAAAGATCAAGTAGTCAAATGGAATGAAGAGTGCCAAGTTGCTTTTGACAAAATCAAATAATACTTATAAGAGCCTCCTGTGTTGATGCCACCAGTCGAGGGAAGACCATTGATCATGTATCTGACTGTTTTAGAAAACTCAATGGGGTGTGTATTGGGGCAGCATAACGAGTCTGGCCAAAAAGAGCATGCTATTTACTACCTGAGCAAAAAGTTTACCGACTGTGAAACAAGATATTCACTGCTTGAGAAAACTTGCTGTGCTCTGGCATGGGCTTCTCGCCAGCTAAGACAGTATATGCTGACTCATACTACTTTGTTGATATCTAAAATGGATCCGATAAAATACATCTTCGAGAAACCTGCTCTCTCCGGGAGAATAGCGAGATGGCAGATGATCCTAACAGAGTACGACATATAGTATACCACCCAGAAGGCAATAAAGGGCAGTGTATTAGCTGATCACCTTGCTCACCAAGCCGTGGAAGACTAGAAATCCATGAAGTTTGAATTTCCGGATGAAGACATCATGACGTTAGACAACTTTGAAGAATTCAGGCCACATGAAGGACCTGAACAAGGATCCCGATGGACCCTGTTCTTTGATGGGACATCCAACGCACTTGGAAATGGTATTGGGGTTGTACTCATATCTCCAGAAGGGTGTCATACTCCCTTTACTTCCAGACTCTGCTTCAATTGTACAAACAACATGGAGAAATAATAAGCGTGCATCTTTGGCCTCAGAGATGCCATAGACCTAAGGATCAAATCTTTGAGTGTGTTCAGAGATTCAGCTTTGGTCATCAGTCAGATAAAAGGGGAATGGGACACCAAACACCCTAACCTGATCCCTTACAAAGAACATGTTTTGACATTGCTACCACATTTTGAGAAGATTACCTCCGAGCATTTCCCGCGAGAAGAAAATCAGCTAGCAGACGCACTAGCCACAATGTCATCCATGTTTAAACTTAAATGGGATAACGAGGCTCCCCAAATCACCATCGAACAAATGGATAAACCATCACACTGTCACGAGATTAATACTGAAGAAGTAGTGGACCAGCCTTGGTTTCACGAAGTCAAGAGGTATCTCGAGGCTCAAGAATATCCGGAAGGAGCTTCAGTTAATGACAAGAAGTTCTTAAGGAGATTCTCCGCTAAGTTCTTCCTTAGTAACGACATCCTGTACAAACACAATCATGACTCTGTGTTACTTCGGTGCATAGATAAGGTTGAAGCTGAAAGGATCATGGCCCATTCCAGTAGGCATACGATGGCAAAGAAAATCCTACGGGCAGGCTATTACTGGTCTACCATGGAAGCAAATTGTTATCAAAACTCTCGAACCTGCCATAAGTGTCAGATTTATGCTGACAAGGTGCACGTACCTCCAGTTCCTCTGAACGTCTTGACGGCTCCTTGGCCCTTTGCTATGTGGGGGATTGATATGATTGGGGAAATCAAGCCAACAGCCTCCAATGGACACCGCTTCATCTTAATGGCCATTGACAATTTTACAAAGTGGGTTGAGGCAGCCTCCTTCGCCTCCATTACCAAGAATGTTGTTGCCCGTTTCATCAAGCAAAATCTCATTTTCCGGTATGGTATCTCGGAGAGGATCATCACTAACAATGGTACAAATCTCAACAACACTATGATCACCGCCTTGTGCGAGCAATTCAAGATTCAGCATCACAATTCTTCTCCTTACCGGCCGAAGATGAATGGTGTTGTCGAAGCTGCAAATAAGAACATTAAAAAGATCATACAGAAAATGACAGTCACATACAAAGACTAGCATGAGATGCTACCATTCGCTCTCCACGGGTATCATACCACAACTCGCACATCAATCGGGGAAACACCTTACTCTTTTTTTTGCAGCATAGAGGTTGTCTTATCGAGGTCCAGATCCCCTCTCTGAGGATTATGAAGGATGCAGGGTTGAACGAAGACGATTGGATCCAGACTCGACTTGATCAACTGAACTTGGTTGATTAGAAGAGACTTACTTCTGTTTGCCATGGTCAAATGTATCAAAAACGGATGATCAAGGCTTTCAACAAGAAGGTCAGACGCCAAGTGTATCAAGTTGGGGATCTAGTGATAAAATGCATCACACTGCCACAAGGTGATCCCAGGGAAAAATCGACTCCTACCTATGAAGGATCATTTGTAATCAAAAACATTTTCTCTGGTGGGGCAATGATCTTGACCACCATGGATGGCAACGACCTGCCGCATCTTGCGAACGCGGACATAGTCAAAAGATACTATGCATAAGAGACCCGCTAGGTTGACATACCTAGGAAAAACAAGGGCATCCCGACGAACCAAAAAAGTTCGGGCAAAAACTAGGGATAAAACAAAAAAATCTGTACACCCGGCAAGTTGAAAACCCGAAATGGCGACTTGGGTAAAAAAGGGTTTCCCGTTGGACTGAAAACCCGAAAAGGCGGTCCAGGAAAAAGTTAGGGAATTAAAGCGTGTGACTATGTCCCGTTGGATCACTTTGAGGACAACCTTTGGCTTTAACTTATGAACTCGACATTTCTAACCAATTCAATCATCTTCGGACAAGGCAACAAATAGACAAGATGCTCAGAGATACAAAGGCTATAGTAGAATGGGAACCCCATGGGATGATTACACATAGCTATATTTTATTTGTATTAAAATTTTCATTTTTTATGACGGCGTTCTCCTACTAGAATGTTTGTCTCACTATACAAAAATGCTTACTCAAAGTCAATACAAAGATATTCATTTGAAAGTGTAAAACTATCTGTTTTTCTTTACTCTTGGGTTTTATTTACAAAAACGTCCAATGATTCATTGTTGAACATATGCATTTGAACATTATTACTGTTTATAAATAAACAAAATAAAGACAATTACTGATGGCTTTAAGGGATAGGGAAATCTCTCCAAGTTATTTTCCAAAAAAAAAAATTTCTGCAGTTTGTAGTTTAATTCCCAACGGAATAAGCTTCTAATTATCAATCCCCAGTAGAAGTCGTTCAATTTCTCAGGATTTTACAAGAAGTACACGACATTTCCCTTACAACAGAGTTTGTTTCTCTAAGCGGAAATTAATCAACACTTTAACTTCACAGCATGAAGACTTACACTCCATATCCTTAGTGGCAGGCAGGGATTTATTTTCCCCAATCTAACAGCAGTGTGGCAGATTAGCTCGCATGCACATACATCGCATCCATATATCATAAACATCGATAAAATGAATGCTTTATATCATACATTTCATACAACATGACCCTGCATTTTAGCTAACATTTTACCCTTTTCAGGATAATATTAACAACTATCATTAACAATGTTCAGAGTTCTCAGATACAGTTCAGATACGCTCCAGACACGGATGCCATTCTGATAATCATTCAGATTTAACTCTCAGATACGTTCCAGACACGGATGCCGTTCTGATACTATTCAGATTCAACTCTCAGATACAGTTCAGATACGCTCCAGACATAGATGCCATTCTGACACTCATTCAAAACTAGCTTTCAGATACAGTTCAGATATGCTCCAAACACGGATGCCATTCTGATAATCATTCAAAATCAGCTCCCAGATACAGTTCATATACGCTCCAGACATGGATGTCATTCTGACACTCATTCAAAACTAGCTTTCAGATACAGTTCAGATACGCTCCAGACACGGATGCCATTCTGATACTCATTCTTTCAGCTTACAAATTACAATACAACCAATCACTTTTGGATGGCATCTTTAAGACCATCTCCTACATCTTTCTATGACCTCTCCAAATGGCATCTTTAAGCCCATTCCCTCAACCATCACATCACCGAGTGCAAATCTCTGGGCACTCTAGTGTCCAATCATCTTCCACCTTCGAGTCACGATTGGCAAAACATGCCAACCTAACTCTTCAGGCTTAAGAAGATTGGACAAGGTAAGTTGTTGTACCCCAAAATTTTCCCTCTCATTTATCAAGAGTTTGCTCACAAGATCTTCTTGAGCTCAAGACTGCACTAGGATTGATCAGCTCAAGACACCTCCTCAAGCACTGATGACTGAAAATTAGGGTTTGAGATTGCACAAGGATAATTGAACTTTTAATGCCCCATATGAATTTCATGGATCATTATGGACCCTCAATATTACTCAAGTCAAGTTTCAAGCCTTGGATCACACTTTTAATCAGTCAATTGAACAGTGGACCTAAAAATCAGCTGTATTGGGGAAAAAGTCAACTATGGCCAATTCAAAGTTAAGCTTCATAATTTTTTATCCACATCAACACTTTAGACTCATATGTATCATTTGATTAATTTTGGACCACAATTCCTCAAGATATTTGATCAAATCCTCAAAAGGGCAAAGTGGTCAAAATTAGGGTTTTGATTGAGAAGGGGCAATTTCTAATTTTTTAACCTAGAAGTTGGTCAATTGGTTTAAGGAATGATCTCAAGAGTCCAATTTCACCATTTTGACCTAATGATATGGTTCAAAACATTGCAAGTCCATTGGATTGACAGATGAATTTTGCAGTCAACTGATCAAAAGTCAACTGTATACTGAAAAGTCAAACCTTGACTTTTTTGGTCAAATTCAAGTGCCAAAGATCATAATTCATCAAAACATGTAAAAATATGAAACTTATTCATCAAGAAATCAAAAAGTCAAGATTTCATTTTGAAAAGTCAAAATTTCCAAACTTAGAAATTTTTTTAAGTGTTGAAAATCCATGTTTTTTTTTATAACTTTGAGCCAAATTTCCACTATGATGCAAGATGATTCAAGAGAAACTTCCAACATGAAAGTTGTAGATCTCCATTAAATATACAACTTTTCTTCATACAACTTCACCTAAAAATGCTTGGATCTCAAGTTACAATTTCAAGAACATAGGGTCATGAAACTAAGCACTTAGTGAAATTTTGCCCTAATTTGGTCAGGATTTTGACTCAACTTCATGGCACTTTTCATATAGTTCCAAGGTGAATATTCAAAAGCAATTCAAATATGGGTTGTAGAGCACATTTCAAGATTTCCAAAATATCAAAGAACTCCTTGAGATCATTCTTGAGTAGGGAGAATCGAAGAGATGAAATTGGTGTTATGTCACTTGAATTACAAGGCATTTTGTGATGAACAAGAATCCAATTTCAAACCTAGGCTGCATAATCTTGCTTTGAAGGCCCCCTAACTTGTGTATCTATCCATCATTAATGGATTACACAAACTTTTGAACTTTAATCCAAGTGGTTTAAGCTTTATCCAATCCACATTTCCATTAATGGCACAAAGTGAACACTTCCATTTTAGAAAAGCAAGCTTTTGTGTAAAGTCAATTCTTGAGCCTCTAACTTGTTACCTCTGATCACACTCCATCCATAAAGTCAGAAGCAAGCTTGTTTAAAGCATAACCACTCTATCTTAGCAAGTAAACAATGCTTGGAAACTTGAAATTCTCAAAAATCACATGTTATGCATAAACTTGTGACTTTAAATTTTGATCAAAAACAAGTCTCAAAACTTGTTGCTTATAAATAGAGGCACTATTTGTGAGCTAGAGGACGATCTTGAGCACCCTGAAATACACCAAAACTCTCTCAAATCAGAAATTGCCCAAAAACTCCATTGTTGCACAATTTCTGACCTTGAATCTCAAACTCACATTTCCCTCGTGCGTTTCTTGGCCTTTTAGTTTCTAAAGCTTCCTTGCATCAAGGGTAACTCATCTCTGTACCTGTTTCAGTTATGTAACACCATTTACCCTGTCTTCCATAACCAAAAACAGAGCATCACAATTGGACTTCTCCAGACCATTCCAGCCACCCTCAGCTCAACCCAGCCATTGCATTAGCTTCCTAGAGGTCCAAGGAAGCTAACATGATCATTAGCACTGCCTGAAACTGACACAAATCCATTTCACCATTTCCAGTTTTGAGGTATTTTTCTTGAATGTCTATCTCATTACTTAGGAATTTTTAGGCTTACATTTGTGAAGATAAAATGTAGACATCATTTCCCTGAAGCTGTACGTGTCCATAGATTTCATTTATTTTGATTGAGCTAAGAGAATTTTGAGTTTGAACTTTCTGAAATATTTAGGTCAGAATTTGGTACTTATAGAAATTCTCATTCATCCTTGATTTATAGTTTATGATATTTATATGGTTGGATTCGTGTGACAAAATGGAGCAATTTTCATATTTACATTTTTGCAAATGATTGAGAAATAAGCAAGTTACAGATCCTTTGGCTGGAGGTTGAAGATGAAGTACAGTCAGGACGTGTTTTGTGTTATGTATTTATCATTTCATACAAGTTAACAGATGTATAGCCACAACAATGGTAAAGCGCTCTCCTGTTCACCTCATGGTCCTGGGTTAAAGCCCCAGCGTGACCATTTCGTTATTTTCACATTTTTATGACTTTTTTTATTCTTTTTTTGGCAGCATTTGGGATCTTCATTGGGCTTAGTTCACTTTTGCTCATAATACTCTTTTGTTTACAAATGACCCCCCCCCCCCCCCCCCTGACTTTTTTATTTACTTTATTTTTTTTATTTTTTTTATTTTTATTATTATTATTAATATTAATATTTATTTTATTGACAAAAAAAAGAGATAAAAAATATATTTTTATTCATACTATATATATTTATTTTATTTTCTAGACTAAAAAACATAAAAAAAATATTTTTGTTATAAACTTAATTTTTTTAATTAATTAGATTTAGGCTTATTTTATTTTCTTAAAATAAACATAGAATTTATACTTTTCCTAATTTAATCAATTTTCATACAATTTAGTCTAGTGTTAAAAACTTCTTCATAAAACTTAAAAATATTTTCTCTTCTAAATTAAAATTAGTTTATCTTTTTTTTAAAACTTTTTTTAGGTCATTAGGTTAAAAAATAATAACTTTCTTTAACAAGGACAAAACCAAATAAAATTCATTCCTTTTTTTTATTCATTACTTTATACATTATTCCTTTTCATATCTTGTACATTTATTTATTCAATTCAATATGGTTGTAATAACTTAATTAGGGTTTAATTTCTTGCAATCCTCATTTAAACTTTGTACACCCCCTTCCCACAAATCATGTAATTAGCTTAGCATTTTTATTTTCCGCAATTTAAATGCTTTATATTCACATGCTAGTAATTAGGATTTGTATGGAAAGAATAAAAATCAATCAAATAGAAAACCCTAATTCAAGACAAAAACAAGCATGAAAACAATACACTTGCACACAAGCACCCCTAGGGTAAAATCCACTTGGTTGCCTTACAAAATGGCGATATTACGCATGTGAGGTATCTTAGCAAAAACAAACGAATACAAGATCATAGTCCCTCGA
The DNA here is from genome assembly GCA_948472305.1 of Vicia faba. Classification (NCBI taxonomy): domain Eukaryota; kingdom Viridiplantae; phylum Streptophyta; class Magnoliopsida; order Fabales; family Fabaceae; genus Vicia; species Vicia faba. The sequence goes on along the minus strand of OX451735.1, from coordinate 454,142,650 downwards.
TGACGCTATCTAAGTTGCCTTACAAAGGATCTTAGTCCCTAAAAGAGAATGCTAAGATGCCTTGCAACATTGCTAATTATGGTTATACGATGACCCACGCCCATCCCGTTAACATCCAAAGATAGGGTTAATTACCAAATCAATGGTAAGATAACAATGTCAAAGGAAAGGAAATGCACAAGAAATACTTTTGAGTAGGTAGAATGCTCCTAATTACTTGCTCCATTCCAAAACAAACATCCTTTCTATTTTCAAAAACAAACACTTACACTTTTAAAACATCTTACAAAACTTGAAAACATTTTCGAAAGATCAACATCTTTGTATACATTCTTACAAACAAGAATCATTACAAATATTTCCTACACAATGGCCTCTTTACAAAATACTTTCAAAAACCACACAAAGCAAAATTTCAAACAAAAGCAAGTGATCTAGCAAGTAACTAAGATCCCATGGATAACCATGGATGAAAAGGGTGCTAATACCTTCCCTTTTCATAATCTACCCCCCGAACTCAAGAAACAATCTCAAATGTCTTTCCTGTGCTTTTTCACCTTTCCTTTTGGATAAAAGAAAAGTCGGTGGCAACTCTTGCTAACCGCAACATTTGCAATCAAATGCAAAACCTTAAAGTCAGTTCTCCCACCATACCACAGGCATCTTCTGGCTCAGATTAAGTTCTGATACTTCTCTCAGTAGACCTTTCTCCGGCTCAGATTAAGTTCTGATACTTCACTCAGTTAAAGATTTAAATACCTCCTCTAGCTTAGATTGATTTCTGATACTGCTTTCAAACATAGGATTCTTCTGGCTCAGATTAAGTTCTGTTACTTCTCTCAGTAGACCTTTCTCCGGCTCAGATTAAGTTCTTAAACTTTGTTCGGTTAAATATTTAAAGACCTCCTATAGCATAGATTAATTTCTGATACTGCTTTCAGACATAGATATCTTCTGGCTCAGATTAAGTTCTGATACCTCTTTCAGTAGACCTTTCTCTGGCTCAGATTAAGTTCTAAGACTTCATTCGGTTAAAGACATCAAGATTTTCTGCTGGCTTAGATAAAGTTCTAATACTTTGTTCGGTTAAAGATTTAAAGACCTCCTCTTGCTCAGATTAATTTCTGATACTGCTTTCAGACATAGGCATCTTATGGCTCAGATTAAGTTCTGATACTTCTCTCAGTAGACCTTTCTCCAGCTTAGATTAACTTCTGATACTTTGTTCAGTTAAAGATTTAACGACTTCCTCTGGCTCATATTAATTTCTGATACTGCTTTCAGGCATATGCATCTTCTGGCTTAGATTAAGTTCTAATATTTCTATCAGTAGACCTTTCTCTGGCTCAAATTAAGTTCTGATACTTCGTTCAATTAAAGATTTAAAGACCTCTTTTGGCTCAAATTAATACCCGATACTGCTTTCAGACATAGGCATCTTCTGGCTCAGATTAAGTTCTGATACTTCTCTTAATAAACCTTTCTCCGACTCAGATTAAGTTATGATACTTCTCTTAATAAACCTTTCTCCGACTCAGATTAAGTTCTGATACTTTGTTTAGTAAAAGATTTAAATACCTCCTCTGGCTCAGATTATTTTTTGATACTGCTTTCAGACATATGCATCTTATGGCTCAAATTAAGTTCTAATAATTCTCTCAGTAGACCTTTCTCCGGCTTAGATTAAGTTCGGATACTTTGTTCAATTAAAGATTAAAAGACCTCCTCTGACTCAGATTAATTTTTGATACTGCTTTCAAACATAGGCATCTTCTGTTTCAGATTAAGTTATGATACCTCTTTCAGTAGACCTTTCTCCGGCTCAGATTAAGTTCTGATACTTTGTTCGGGTAAAGACATCAAGATTTTCTACTGGCTCATATTAAGTTTTGAAACTTCTCTCAGTAGACCTTTCTCTAGCTCAGATTAAGTTCTGATACTTCATTTGGTTAAATTTATAAAGACCTCCTCTGGGTCAGATTAATTTCCGATACAACTTTCAGATATAGGCATCTTGTAGCTCAGATTAAGTTCTGATACCTCTTTCAGTAGACCTTTCTCCTGCTCAGATTAAGTTCTGATACTTCGTTCGGTTAAAGACATCAAGGTTTTCTGCTGGCTTAGATTAAGTTCTGATACTTCGTCTGGTTAAAGATTTAAAGACATCCTCTGGCTTAAATTAATTTCTGATACTGCTTTCAGACATAGGTATCTTTTGGCTCAGATTAAGTTCTGATACTTCTCTCAGTAGACCTTTCACCGACTCAGATTAAGTTCAGATACATTTTTCGGTTAAAGATTTAAAATTCTGCTCTGGCACAGATTAATTTCTAATACTGCTTTAATACATAGGCATCTTCTGGCTCAGATTAAGTTTTGATACTTCTCTCCGTAGACCTTTCTCCGGCTCAAATTAAGTTTTGATACTTTGTTCGATTAAAGATTTAAAGACCTCTTATGGCTCAGTTTAATTTCTGATACTACTTTTAGATATAGGCATCTTTTGAATCAGATTAAGTTTCTGATACTTTGTTCGGTTAAAGATTTAAAGACCTCCTCCGGCGCAAATTAATTTATGATACTGCTTTCAGACATGGGATTCTTCTGGCTCAGATTTAGTTCTGATTTTTCTCTCAGTAGACCTTTCTCTGACTCAGATTAAGTTCTGATACTTTGTTCGATTAAAGATTTAAAGACCTCCTCTGGCTCAGATTAATCCCTGATACTGCTTTCAGACATAAGCATCTCTGGCTCAGATTATGTTTTGATGTTTCTCTCAGTAGACCTTTCTCCGGCTCAGATTAAGTTTTGATACTTTGTTCGGTTATACATTTAATGACCTCCTCTGGCTCAAATTAATTTCTGATACTTCTTTCAAACATAGGCATCTTCTGGCTCAGATTAAGTTCTAATACTTCTCTTAGTAGATCTTTCTCCAGCTCAAATTAAGTTTTGATACTTCGTTCGATTAAAGATTTAAAGACCTCCCTGGCTTAGATTAATTTCCGATACTTCTTTCAGACATAGGCATCTTCCGGCTCAGATTAAGTTCTAATACTTCTCTCAGTAGACTTTTCTCCGGCTCAGATTAAGTTCTGATACTTTGTTCAGTTAAAGATTTAAAGACCTCCTCTGGCTTAGATTAATTTCTGATACTGCTTTCAAACATAGGATTCTTTTGGATCAAATTAAGTTCTGATACTCTATCTGTAGACCTTTCTCCGACTCAGATTAAGTTCTGATACTTTGTTCAGTTAAAGATTTAAATACCTCCTCTAGCATAGATTAATTTATGATACTGCTTACAGACATAGGTATCTTCTGGCTCAGATTAAGTTCTGATACCTCTTTCAATAGACCATTCTCTAGCTCATATTAAGTTCTGAGACTTCATTCGGTTAAAGACATCAAGATTTTCTGCTAGCTCAGATTAAGTTCTGATACTTCTCTTAGTAGACCTTTCTTCGGCTCAGATTAAGTTCTGATACTTTGTTCAGATAAAGATTTAAAGACCTCCTCTAGCTCAAATTAATTTCTGATACTGCTTTCAGACATAAGCATCTTCTAGCTCAGATTAAGTTCTGATACTTCTCTCAATAGACCTTTCTCCGCCTCATATTAAGTTCTGATACATTGTTCAGTTAAAGATTTAACGACCTCCTCTAGATCATATTAATTTCTGATATTGGTTTCCGACATAGGCATCTTCTGGCTCAGATTAAGTTCTGAAACTTCTCTCAGTAGACCTTTCTCCGGCTCAGATTAAGTTCTGATACTTCGTTCGATTAAAGATTTAAAGACCTCCTCTGACTCAGATTAATTCCTAATACTGCTTTCAGACGTAGGCATCTCCTGGCTTAGATTAAGTTCTAATACTTCTCTTAGTAGACCTTTCACCGACTCAGATTAAGTTCTGATACTTTGTTCGGTTAAAGATTTAACGACCTCCTCTGGCTCAGATTAATTTGTGATACTGCTTTCAAACATAGGCATCTTTTGGCTCAGATTAAGTTCTGATACTTCACTCAGTAGACCTTTCTCCGGCTCAGATTAAGTTCTAATACTTCTTTCGATTAAATATTTAAAGATCTCCCCTGGCTTAGATTAATTTCCGATACTGCTTTCAGACATAGGCATCTTCTGGCTCAGATTAAGTTCTGATACATATCTCAGTAGACCTTTCTCCAACTCAGATTAAATTCTGATACTTCATTCAGTTAAAGATTTAAAGACCTCCTTTGGCTTAGATTAATTTCTGATACTACTTTCAAACATAGGATTCTTCTGGCTCATATTAAGTTCTGATATTTCTCTCAGTAGACCTTTCTCCGACTAAGATTAAGTTATGATATCTTGTTCGGTTAAAGATTTAATAACCTCCTCTAGCATAGATTACTTTATGATACTGCTTTCAGACATAACTATCTTCTAGCTCAGATTAAGTTCTGATACCTCTTTCAGTAGACCTTTCACTGGCTCAGATTAAGTTCTGATACTTCATTCTGTTAAAGATATCAAGATTTTCTTTTGGCTCAGATTAAGTTCTGATACTTCTCTTAGTAGACCTTTCTTCAGCTCAAATTAAGTTCTGATACTTTATTCGGTTAAATATTTAAAGACCTCCTCTAGCTCAAATTAATTTCTAATACTGCTTTCGGACATAGGCATCTTCTGGCTCAGATTAAGTTCTGATACTTCTCTTAGTAGACCTTTCTCCGACTCAGATTAAGTTCTGATACTTTGTTCAGTTAAAGATTTAAAGACCTCCTCTGGCTCAGATTAATTTCGGACTCTGCTTTCAGACATAACCATCTTCTGGCTCAGGTTAAGTTCTGATACTTCTCTAAGTAGACCTTTCTCCGGCTCAGATTAAGTTCTGATACTTCATTCGATTAAAGAATTAAAGACTTCCTCTGGCTCAGATTAGATCCTGATACTGCTTTCAGACATAAGCATCTTCTGGCTTAGATTAAGTTCTGATACTTCTCTCAGTAGACCTTTCTCCGACTCAGATTAAGTTCTGATACTTTATTCGGTTAAAGATTTGACGACCTCCTCTGTCTCAGATTAATCTATGATACTGCTTTCAAACATAGGCATCTTCTGGCTCAGATTAAGTTCTAATACTTCTCTCAGTAGACCTTTCTCCGACTCAGATTAAGTTTCGATACTTTGTTCGATTAAAGATTTAAAGACCTCCCCTGGCTTAGATTAATTTCCGATACTGCTTTCAGACATAGGCATCTTCTGGCTCAGATTAAGTTATGATACTTCTCTCAGTAGACCTTTCTCTGGCTCAGATTAAGTTCTAATACTTTGTTCAGTTAAATATTTAAAGGCCTCCTCTAGCATAGATTAATTTCTAATATTGCTTTCAGACATAGGTATCTTCTGGCTCAGATTAAGTTTTGTTACCTCTTTCAGTAGACCTTTCTCTGGCTCAGATTAAGTTCTGATACTTCATTCGGTTAAAGACACCAATATTTTATGTTGGCTCAGATTAAGTTCTGATACTTCTCTTAGTAGACCTTTCTTCGGCTCAGATTAAGTTCTGATACTTTGTTCGATTAAAGATTTAAAGACATCCTCTAGCTCAGATTAATTTCTGATACTAGTTTCAGAAATAGGCATCTTCTGGCTCAGATTAAGTTCGGATACATCTCTCAGTAGACCTTTCTCTGGCTCAAATTAAGTTCATATGCTTTGTTCAGTTAAACATTTAAAGACCTCCCCTGGCTTAGATTAATTTCTGATACTGGTTTCAGACATAGGCATCTTCTGGCTCAGATTAAGTTCTGAAACTTCTCTCAGTAGACCTTTCCCTGCTTAGATTAAGTTCTGATACTTCATCCAATTAAAGAGTTAAAGACCTCCGTAAATCAGATTAATTCTGGATACTGCTTTCAGACATAGGCATCTTCTGGCTCAGATTAATTTCTAATACTTCTCTCAGTAGACCTTTCTCCGGCTCAGATTAAGTTCTGATACTTTGTTCGGTTAAAGATTTAACGACCACCTCTGGCTCAGATTAATTTCTGATACTGCTTTCAAATATAGGCATCTTCTGGCTCAGATTAAGTTCTAATACTTCTCTCAGTAGACCTTTCTCCGGCTCAGATTAAGTTCTAATACTTAGTTCGATTAAAGATTTAAAGATCTCCCCTGGCTTAGATTAATTTTCGATACTGCTTTCAGACATAGGCATTGTTGTACCCCAAAATTTTCCCTCCCATATTTTTCAAAACATTTCAAGAAAGATTCTCAAGTTGCTCAAGGAAGTCCAAGGGTTGACCAGACAAGCTCTCTCCTAAGGCAGTCTACCTCAAATTAGGGTTTCATGTTGCATCAAGATACTTGAGTCCAAGGGATCCCAAATTCTCACCAATGTCCTAATATGTTCTCAAGATCATCCATGTCAAGTTTCAAGCCCTACAGAGAAAATTTGCTCTGTCAATTGCTCAAAGGCCTGAAAATCGATTGTGCTAGGGCAAAAGTCAACTGTGACCCCCATACAGTCAAACTTCAATATTTTTAGTCAACATTCTCATATTGAGTTATGTTTCTTCATTTGATCAATGGTTGATCATGATTCACCAAGGATTGCTCATAATTCATCAAGACTCAAAAGTTGCTAAATTAGGGTTTTGCAGGAAAAGTCAACTCAACTTTGACCAAGCATAACTTTCTCATACTTTATGAGAAATGACCCATCCAAATATAATTTTGAAGAGGCTGCAATTCTTTACAATCCATCTTCAGCTCCCAAGTTCAAAATATGCACTCACAAGAAGTTATGAATTTGGACATTATAGGTCATTTTGAAAAGTCAACAAAAACACTTTTTTTGTCAAAGCTTCATACATGAGCATGGAATATCAAATTGAGATGAGACCAAAAGGGTTGATTAGAGGACGTCTCAATATTTCTAAAAAGTCCAATAACACCTTCAAAGAGTCAAAATTGAGGAAGTTGTGCATTGGTGAAGTTGACCTTTTTTGCAAAATTGCCAAAAGTCAACCATGCCTAAAACTTCAATTTTTTCCAAATGGGCCCAATCTTTTTCACTTGTTTTAAGTTGGCAACATGATCCACGAGCCCTAGACTTTTCCACTTGTCATTATCTTATTTTTATTATTTATTTTGATTTTTATTTGAATTAAACCATTTTAAATCAAAACAAATAATAAAAAATCAAAAACAATGAAATCTCAAGATTTTGTACTTGTTTTAGGTCTTAATGTCCAGCTAGCATCAGATCAAATTCGTGTAAAGGCATGAGGTGCACAAAAAGATTGGATTTGGACTATTTTTGGAATGTTTTTCAAAGGAATCAAATCAAAATCAAATGCATTGATGGAAGAAGATTGTGATCATTCTTTCAACCCTAATTCATTCCTCAGTACATAAGGATGATGTGTAGACCAAAAGAGGCTAGAGAAAGAGGCGTATGATCAAGAACAAAACTTAAAAAAACACCAAAAAAGTGCCAACACGATTTCATTGGTCCAGGCCAATTCAAGACTCTTTGACCATTCCATTTGCTTCCTGGGATTGTAGGCAAGCAAAACCAATCAAAACCAAGCATTTCCAAGCCCTATAACGCACTGTAAGACATTTACGACACCCACCTTTTCTTGAATTTTATTTGCATAATTCTTGCACATTCATCAAATTCTAATCATATATTCTTGTTCACCATTAAATTTGCAAGCTTTCTATAATACTCAATTGCGTTTTCATGGACTGAATCGAGAACTGCCATTGTTAGGTTTTTAGGTTCCGTTTTAGGGTTTTTGTTTGCAGGTAAGATTAGCCTTCATGAAGGGTACTATCACGTTCAGAATGGCAAGACGAATCCAACCATGGAATTAGAAGTCATATATCATGCCCATGGAGGATTTTGAGATGAACCAGGGATGTAGCTACGGACATACGTCCGTAGGTAAAAGTCCCTGTATCTTTTACCCACGGTGAAGGGAAGAAGATGACTGTGTGGCGCCTTCCCATTGGATCGTTTGAAAATTCGCACTAATATTTTATTATTTCGCTTGTTCTTTATATAATAATTATTGTTTATATTACATACAAACAAACCAGCCAACGCAGATGGTAGTGGGGTATGTGCAAAACGCTTCAGGACCTGGGTTCGAATCCCAGGTCCCCCAATTTCTTCATATTTTTCCCTTTTAGGTAATCCAGCGCGCTTACAAGTCCAGGGGCTACCATACACCCTCATCATCCAGTCTGCCAAGTGGCCAGATGGCCAGATCCAAGGGCTATCCATGAGGGAACATCATAAGCCTGGTCAAACGCATAACATCAAATCATGAAAGTCAAACGTGGACTTCAGATTGTTGGGCCCAAGATTGATTCTTACACCCCCTCATATTGCTCAGGCCCAAATTTCTTCACCTTTTTTTCTTCTTTTTATATTTTTATTTCATTTAATTTATTTATTTTATTTTACTAACAAATCAATTATTTTCTTTTATCAAAAAGTCATAAAAAATAATACTTTCCACAAATTAGGTTTAGATTTTATTTTTTATCAAAAAATTAATTAATTTAATTAGGTTATTAAATTTAGATAACTTTGATTCTTTTTGCAAATAAATAAAAAATATTTAGAATAATTAGGTTTTTATTTCTAACTTAATTATACTTTCTTTCCCTAAAAATAACCAAAAAAAAACCAAAAAATAGGCCATGTGATTATTTTTACTAATTAATTTAATTACTAATTAATTTGTATATTTCATTTTAAAACCTAAATTCCTTTCTTTAAAAAATATTAAAAACAACAAAAAATATTTTTCTTTTAATTAGGTTAAAAAGGGGTCAAAACCCTAATTTTTCTTACCGTTCTAATTTCATCGCGCGCGCTTTATTGTTTTATCATTTACCATATTGATGTAACTTCCTACAAGTTGTAATAGCTTAATTAGGACTTTTATTTTCATTTATCGCTTTATTTCTCAAGGGTTTGTTTTTGGCTATGTAAATACCCGAAGCCTTGTAATAGCTTAGTTTAATTTCCGCACTTTAAATTCCGCAAAATATTGAACTGTTAGATGTATGAATAATTAGGGTTTGCATGACAAGAATGTATGATAAACTTTAAAACAGTTAGATAACCCTAAATGTGCAAAGATAAATAATCTGAAATTGAATCAACCGCACATGCGCACTCCTAGGGTACAGTCCCACTTGGATTCCTTCGGTAAACGGTCATTGAGTATAAGATGCTTTAGTGGTCGTGCTTTTGTCTAAACAAAGATCAAAGTCCCATTCGGAAAAGTTGCCTCGGAATGGTTGCCTCAGAATTGTTGCCTCGAATAATTGATCTAAGACATTAGGGTTATTGCTAAGACGTCCTAACATTGCTTTAGTGACCGTACGTCCCTTTCGAATTGACCCTCAAAACTCCAACGATGATTCTACCTACTCACTAATAGTGGGATAACATCGTCTAAAGGAAACAAACATAGAACAATTATTTTTTCGAGTAGGTAGATTAGTTCTTAAGTACTTGCTCAATCCAAACAAATTTTTTCACACTTACACTCTTTTACAAACAAAGTTTTCAAAAACACTTCATTACACTCTTGAAGACAGAAGCAAGAGTTAAATCGAAGTCAAAACAAAAGCTTTTCAAAGCACACAAACACAGAGAAGTAATTTTGAAAATGATGAGCAAGTACCTAAGAGCCCGTAGATAACTACGGATAGAAAGGGTGCTAATACCTTCCCTTTCTATAATCTACCCCCCGTACTCAGAAATATCTCGAAAAAGGAATTTTTCTGTGCTTTTTTCCTTTCCTTATTGGATAAAATAAAAGTCGGTGGTGACTCTTGCTTACCGCGACATTTTGCGAACACAAACGCAAAATGCAAACCAGCAATTCCTAAAAGAAACAGTCCCGGTTCTGGCCACCGTATCACAGAACTGGCGACTCTGCTGGGGATAGTATAAGTGGGGTGTACCTTAGGATTAGTTCATCATTTTGTCTTCTATTGTTTGATTTGATTGCTTTATATTTGTGGGTTTTGTATCGGAGTTACTATAGATCCTAACTCGGATCTGGGGATACCTTTTAGGTAAGTAGCAATAGACTGTGAGGGAACTGTACGGCGTATAGCGATACAGTTGAAGCAGTAGCTACGTTGATGTGGCACATTAGTTGGTACCGATATCCCTTGTGGAGCAACAAGGAGAGTATGGGGCTACTATATGGGTCATTAAGCATCAACTGACCTTAGAACCTATAATTGACCAACTTGTCCATACAAAGTAGTTGGATGCTACACTCATTGAGACCATACTCTCGCGATGGTTCTGGCTGCAAGAAAAGATTGCGTGAGCTGAAACTATGACCGATAGAGGATGATCCGTGATATTGAGAACCTCTAGAACCCGATTACTATTGTTAGGACAGGTTGAACCGACTAAACTACAAGAGGGTAATACCTAAACTCCATGCCAGCCTGAAATTTAAGGGCTATTGTGTGACTTGTTTGCCCTTACCATGTTTGGTATCTGTGATACCTGTGGTGTGTTTTTATCATGACATCATGCATCATGACATAGCATGCATATTTCATTAGACTAACCATTTCAAAGACCGAGGGGATTCATCTTTGTTCTGTTTTGCATATCATGGCTTCTATGAGCAGAAATACCATTCGAGTCAACTTCGTGCAAATCCCTGCTCTGCTCAGAGAGTTAGTTTTAAGAGTTCCTGATACTTCTTCCTTTGTTAGAAGACATGGTCATCTTCTTAGCCTGGTCACTTCAAAGTTGGATGAGCAAATGATGAGCGTGTTGTTCCAGTTCTTTGACCCGTTGCATCATTGTTTTACCTTCCCGGACTATCAGTTGGTCCCTACTTTGGAGGAGTTTTCTGATTTACTTGGCATATCTATTCTAGAGCAGACACCTTTTACAGGTTTGGAGATAGTTCCTAGGCCAGAGGATATTGCTTCAGCCCTACATCTAAAAATGGCTGATGTAGTATCTAACTGGGAGATTCAGAGTGGGGTTAAAGGTTTCTTGGCTAAGTTTTTGATTGATCAAGCCCAACAGTTCTGGGATAGTTTGGACTTTCAAGAATTTGAAGACATCCTGGCTCTCCTCATCTACGACTTGGTTCTTTTCCCGAACCCAGATTCTTTCGTCGATGTGAACGCAGTCAAGATCTTCATGTCTCGTAACCCAGTACCTACTCTTCTAGGTGATATTCTGCATGCTCTTTATACCCGTACCGTTCGGAGAAGGGGAACTCTTATGTGTTGTACACCGCTACTGGCGAGGTGGTTTATTTCGCACCTCTCTAAATCTGTATTGAAGAATGGGGAAGGTGTAGGTTGGGCTTACAGAATAATGTCCCTTGCTCATACGGACATCCTTTGGAGTTCTAAAGATATGGAAAGGGTAGTTGTCATTGATCGGTGTGGGGAATACCCCAATGTTCCATTGCTTGGAATTAGAGGAGGAATAACCTATAATTCTTGTTTGGCTTTACGACAGTTTGGACGAGCTCGGAGAGAGGTCCTCATGAGCTGCTGCTTACAGGCATTGTCTTTGACTTCAAGGGGGATGTTGAGGGACATCGCCGCCGGTTTATACGAGCTTGGGACAGGGTGAACAGGTTTGATCCACATGAGCTAGGAATGAAGACTTCTCTCCCGATGCAACCATATCTCCACTGGGTTCGAGCCCATGCTCAAAAGCTGGGAATGCCATATGAAGCTGTTTTGCCGGTGATTGTAGAGCATACTGATGAAGAAGGTGTTCCTTATACTGTCCTCCATCCCTATATGCCTACAGATCTTGGGGCATTGAAGAGATCTTGGATCCAGCTAAAGGAAGAAAGGGATACCTACATAGAGAATTATCATGAGCAGGAACGGAAGATCCTGAGGCTTACAAGGCAACTTGAGAACGAAAGGACAATCAACGACTATGTTAGCACAAATGGAAGATGACCATGGGATTTCTGATGTCTTTTATTATTTCTAGTTTAGATTTTCTTTTCAGTATTTCTTTTGTAACGCCTTAAAGGCATTGTTAAACATTTTACAAGTTTGAATCTAATAAAGTGTGTTTTATTTTGGTTTACAAATTTGAATATCCCAAAGTCTTTGAAATCATTTCATACGCATTTCATTCTCATGCACCTAATTACAGGTACCATTACAGGTTTCTCATCTTCTTCGCTGTTTATTTCAGCAATCATGTCTTCTGAAACACCTACTGATCAGGCAGTTAAGGCTCTTCAAGCACATAATGCTCACTTCCAGGAGATGTTCCTGAACTTGGCCAAAGGGCAGAAAGATTTGAAGACTCTCATCTTGAAAGACAAGAAGAAGAAGAAGAAGAAGAAGAAGGTGGTTCTCTTGAATATGGGTCACAGATTCGGGAACAATTTGCGACAGGAAACTGATTTGTCCCATTCATCTGGAGGGGGAGAGAATCAAGAGGAAAGAAAGGGGCCTAGTCCTGTGGTTTCTGATAATGACACTGACTTTGATGAAGACCAGTATCCTCCTGCTGAGGATAGGTATAAGCAACTCGAAGACCGGTTGAGTGCAATGGAGATCCAGAAGATACCTGGGTTGGACTTTGGAGATTTGGGTTTGGCATCTGGGGTGGTGATCCCGCACAAGTTTAAAGCTCTTATCTTTGCTAAGTACGATGGGGTATCCTGCCCGAAGCTACACCTCCGCTCGTATGTCAGAAAGATCCAACCATATACTGCCGATAGCAACCAGTGGGTTCACTTCTTTCAAGATAGTCTATCAGGGACTCAGCTTGAATGGTTCTATCAACTGGAAGGAGCTAATGTCTGCAACTGGTAGGACCTTGCTGCTGCCTTTTACAAGAAATACCAGTATAATGCCGACCTTTCTCCCACGCGTACTTAACTTCAGGGTATGTCTATGGGTACAGGCGAAGGCTTTAAGGACTATGCTCAGAAATGGAGAGATCTTGCTGGAAGAGTAAAACCCATTTTGTCTGATAGGGAGTTGGTGGATATGTTTCTTGGGACTTTGTCTGGTCCATACTTCAACCATTTGATTGTTAGTTCATCGTCTGGGTTCACTGAATTGATTATGACTGGGGAAAGAGTTGAAGCTGGTATTAAAAGTGGCAAGATACAGAAAGGTGCTTCGTCAAGTACAGAGAAGAAGCCTTTCAAGAAGGAATCTAGTGCAGTTTACAGCTCGAGGAGCCAAAACCGATCTGAGTGCCGCCAAGTAGTGAATGCGGTGTTAATATCAAGATCTACTGTTGCCCCACAATCCAACAATCAGCAAAGAGTAGAAAGACCGCAAAGACAGTATACTCGGCTCAGTATGACTCTATCTCAAATTCTGCCTCAATTGTTGAAAACCAACTTGGTGACTCTGAGGGAAGCTCAGAAGAATCCAAGTACTACATCACCGCTGTATAATCCGAACGCCCGCTGTGCCTATCACTCTGATAGCCCGGGGCATGATACAAATAACTGTTGGGCCTTGAGGAATAAGGTGCAAGATTTGATTGAAGCTAAAGAAATTGAGTTTGACGCACCGGAAAAGCCCAACGTCATAACGACACCTATGCCCAAACATGACCAGGGAGTGAATGCAATTGAAGATGACGAAGAGGAGTTAGATTTCGACAACTGGATTTACTCGACTACCAATGATGGATTAAGCAATTGGACGGCGAAGGACTTCATGCCCATTTCTTTTATTACACAGTAATAGACTTTTGTTTTGAGTTTGTAACAGACAATTTGAAACTTTACGGCCCGGTGCCTTTCCCGAGACACCATGGCTCTGTTTGTGAGGGCTTAATATTTGTCATTTCCATATATCATCAATAAAGCATTGGACATTTTCTTGCATTACAAATTTTACGCTCCTTGTTTTTCTATCTTGCACTTTATTAAAACAGCTATAGTCTTACACACACTCACATATCATAATACAGGTCCACATCCACTCTGGATCCCATTAATAACGACTCTGCTACTGCCAATTATGACTTCGAAAGTTCGATCAACCAAACCAAGGACGAAGGTGAGGATGATTGTGAAGTGCCTGGGGAACTTGCTAGACTGCTACTACAGGAAGGGAGGGCCATACAGCCCCATGAAGAGCCAATAGAATCAGTGAATCTGGGTATAGAGGAAGACAAGAAAGAGGTCAAGATCGGTGCAAATCTGGATTCTGGTGTTAAGCAACGGTTGATACAAATGCTGCGTGACTATGTTGAGATCTTTGCCTGGTCTTATGAAGATATGCCTGGGTTGGATACCGATATTGTGGTTCACCGTTTGCCAACTAAAGAAGACTGTCCTCCAGTGAAGCAGAAAGTTTGCCGTATGTGCCCAGAGATGTCTGAGAAAATCAAAGCTGAGGTTATGAAACAATTTGACGCTGGTTTTCTAGCAGTTACTTCTTACCTGCAGTGGGTTGCCAACGTGGTTTCGGTGCCGAAGAAGGATGGTAAGATTCGGATGTGTGTGGACTATAGGGATCTGAATAGAGCAAGCCCCAAGGATGATTTCCCTCTGCCTCACATCGATGTTTTGGTCGACAACACCGCACAACATAAGGTCTTCTCCTTTATGGATGGTTTCTATGGTTACAATCAGATTAAGATGGCTCCCGAGGATATGGAAAAGACAACGTTCGTCACGCAGTGGGGTACCTTTTGCTACAAAGTCATGATGTTCGGGTTGAAGAATGTTGGGGCAACGTATCAGCGCACCATGGTCACTTTGTTCCACGACATGATTCATCATGAGATTGAGGTATACATTGACGACATGATTGCAAGGTCCCAGACTGAAGAGGAACATCTTGACCATATACAGAAGCTATTTGACAGGTTGAAGATGTATAAGTTGAGGTTAAACCCGAACAAGTGCACCTTCGGGGTGAGGTCTGGTAAGCTGCTGGGTTTCGTTGTTAGTGATAAAGGTATTCAAGTGGATCTAGAAAAGGTGAAGGCTATATAGGAAATGCCAGCTCCCCGAACAGAAAAAGAAGTCAGAGGCTTTTGGGACGGGTAAATTACATTGCCCGATTTATTTCACATTTGACTGCTACTTGTGAACCAATCTTCAAGCTGCTGAAGAAAGATCAATTGGTGAAATGGAATGATGAATGTCAGGCCGCTTTCGAAAGGATTAAAGAATATCTCCAAGAGCCACCTATTCTGATGCCTCTAGTTGAAGGGAGACCTTTGATTTTATACTTGACAATACTCGACAATTCAATGGGGTGCGTGCTGGGGCAGCATGACGAGTCTGGCTGAAAAGAGCATGTTATTTATTACATTAGCAAAAAGTTTACCGATTGTGAGACCCGATACTCGCTGCTTGAGAAAACTTGTTGCGCTTTGGCATGGGCTGCTCGTCGGCTGAGACAATATATACTGACTCACACTACTCTATTGATATCAAAGATGAATCCAATCAAGTATATCTTCGAAAAACCTGCCTTGTCTGGAAGAATAGCAAGATGGAAGATGATTTTGACTGAGTATGACATCCAATACACAACCTAAAAAGCAATCAAGGGAAGTGTGTTGGCGGATCATTTGGCGCATCAGGCCGTGGATGATTACCAGTCTATGAACTTCGAGTTTTCGGATGAGAACATCATGTTGGTGACTGACTGTGAAACACCTGGACCGGATGAAGGACCTGAGGAAGGATCCCGATGGTCTATGTATTTTGACAGAGCTTCGAACACGTTGGGTAATGGCGTTGGCGCCGTGATCATATCTCCTGAAGGCTGTCATACTTCGTTCACCACCCGATTATGTTTTAACTGCACCAACAACATGGTGGAGTATGAAGCGTGCATCATGGGCCTTCGAGCAGCTATTGACCTAAGGATTAAGTTCTTAAGTGTATTCGGAGATTTCGATCTCGTGATCAGTCAGATCAAAGATGAGTGGGATACGAAGCACCCAAATCTTATTTCTTACAAAGAGTATGTATTGACATTGCTTCCACACTTAGAGAAGATAACCTTTGAACACTTCCCCAGGGAGGAGAATCAGTTAGCGGACGCGCTAGCTACTATATCTTCTATGTTCAAGGTCAAGTGGGACAACGAAGCTCCCCAGATTACCATTGAGAGGTTGGACGAACCTGCACATTGCTGTGACATTGAGAATGAGGAAGTAACAGATAAACCCTGGTTTCATGAGGTAAAGAGGTATCTTGAGACTCAGGAGTACCCTGAGGGTGCATCTGTTAATGATAAGAAGTTTCTAAGGAGGTTCACTGCAAGGTTCTTCATCAGTAATGGTATCCTTTACAAGCGTAACCATGACTCAACCTTACTACGATGTGTAGATAAGAACGAGGTAGAAAAGATTATGGCATAGTTACATGAAGGCACTTTCGGAACTCATTCCAGTGGACATACCATGGCAAAGAAGACCCTACTGGTGGGATATTATTGGTCCACCATGGAAGCCGACTATTATCAGCACTCTCGGACCTGTCATAAGTGCCAAGTCTATGCTGATAAGGTGCACATACCCCCAGTTCCTCTAAACGTATTGACGACTCCTTGGCCCTTTGCAATGTGGGGCATCAATATGATTGGTGAGATTAGACCTACTGCATCCAACAGGCATCGTTTCATCCTGGTAGCGATTGATTACTTTACAAAGTGGGTTGAAGCAGCTTCATTTGCTACAGTGACCAAGAATGTCGTGGCACGGTTTATTCAGCACAATCTGATCTGTCGATATGGTGTACCAGAGAGGATCATCACTGACAATGGTACAAATCTCAATAATACAATGATCACCGAGCTCTGCAAACAATTTAAGATACAACATCACAACTCTTCTCCTTACCGGCCGAAGATGAATGGGGTTGTTGAAGCGGCTAATAAGAATATCAAGAAGATTATGCAGAAGATGACAGTGACCTACAAAGTTTGGCACGAGATGTTACCGTTTTCTCTTCATGGGTATTGTACCTCAGCACATACGTCAACAGGGGAAACACCCTACTCCTTGGTATATGGCATGGAAGCAGTATTACCTATTGAGGTCCGGATACCGTCTCTTCGGATTATGAAGGATTCGGGTTTGAGCAAGGACGATTGGATACAAACCCGGCTTGATCATCTAAACTTAATCGACGGAAAGAGACTTACTGCTATTTGTCATGGTCAGACGTACCAAAAACGGATGATCAAAGCATTTAACAAGAAAGTTAGACGACAAGAGTATCAAGTTGGGGATCTGGTGATCAAGCGCATCATATTACCTCAAGGTGATCCCAGGGGAAAATGGACCCCTACTTACGAAGGGCCAATTGTGGTTAAGAACATTTTCTCGGGAGGAGCTATGATTCTAACCACCATGGATGGTGACGACCTTCCTCACCCCGTCAATGCAGACATAGTGAAAAAATACTACGCATAATCAAAGACCCACTAGGTTGACTGGCCTAGGCAAAAATAAGGGCTTCCCGGCGAACCAAAAGGGTTCGGGCAAAAATAAGGGATGAAAATGAAAAAAATTGTACACCTGGCAAGTCGAAAACCTAAAAAGGAGGCTTGGGAAAAAAGAGTATACCGGTGGACTGAAAACCCGAAAGGGTGGTCCAGGCAAAATTTAGGGATTAAAGCGTAACACTATGTCTCATTGGATCATCTTGCAACCAGACTTCGGTATCAACTATCAAGCTCGGACGACACTAATCAATCTGATCTACCTTCAACCAAGTAGCAAAGTAATGAGATGCTCGAGGATATAAAGGCAATAGTAGAGTTGGAACCCAGTGGGATTATTCACATAGCTGTTTTTCTTTGTTTTTCACAAATTGTGTAAATTCTATAATTCGGTGGCGTTCTCTTACTAGGACGTCAGCCTCTTGTACAAAAAACGCCTATTTACAGGCCAAACTTCAAAATCAATACGATTCATTTTTCACAAAGAAATTCCAAATTGTTTTCTTTTTCTGTTTTGTTTTGCAAGAACGTCCAATGTTCACTTTTGATATATGCATTTGACAATAATTGCTGCTCATAAATATTTACATGCGAAACAAAAGACGATTACTCGTAATATCAGAAACAGGGGCAAACCAGAAATGTCCAAACCATACAGTTGCTCTATCCACCAGGTATAGGGATAGACCTAGTCAGAGAAAACGATTGAAGGTATGTTCACTCCTTGCAAAGTAAAAAGTATCCAAAGACAGTGATGTTAGAAGTCCCGAACAAGACACCACTCTCCCTAGCTGAGGCATGCAACCGCGAATGAGTCGACAAGATTCTCCCCAAGCAGAGTTTATCTATCATCAGCACTAGAAAATTATCCCCAATGGAGTCTAGAAAATTATCCCCAGTGGAGTTCGGAAGATTATCCCCAGTGGAGTTTGGAGAATTATCCCCAGTAGAGTCTGGAGGATAGTCCCCAGTAGAGTCTAAAAGATTATCCCCAATAAAGTCGCCACTGAAAAATCATCCCTAGCGGAGTACATTCCTTCCACAAACAGAAACTCAATTCCCAACAGAGTGCATCGCCTCCGGCAATGGTAATTCATCCCCAGCCGAGGTCGTTCCTCCAAATCAACATAGCTTATAGCAGAGCATATCTTCCCCACAGAGTCATTTTCTCGTCAGTTTATTCCCCAGCGGAGTTATTCTCTCTGGCAGGATTATTCTCACAATCATCGTTATTCACTATCCCCAGCGGAAACGAAGAATTCAACTCTTTTCTTCAACAGCAATCCGGGATTTATTTTCCCCAACTGGAAAACATTACATGTCCATACATCATGACATACGCATACGCATCATACAACACAATCTCATTTATTTTGAGAACATCATTGCTTGATACATATCATGCATTACATACAACTAACATTTACCTTTCAGGAACGATACAATCAAATTCTCACAAAATTCAAGCTATGCAGCCCGAATTCGACCGGATAGTATCTTGATTTCTACAGCATATTCTGAAGCCCGGATTATGACCGGATAACAGTATCAAACACCACGAAGCCTGGATTCGACCAGATAGTGGTTATTCTTCAAGCTATGAAGCCCAGAGAACGACCGGATAATAGTTTAAATCCTCAGCAAGCCGTAAAGCACGGATTACAACCAGATAACAGCTTAACAAGTTATTGTGAAGCCTGGATTACAACCAGATAGCAATATAAGTTCCTGTGAAGCCTGGGTTACGACCAGATAGCAGCCAAAGACACCGAGAAGCCTGGATTACGACCAGATAGTGGTATATCTTTAACACAAGTTATGAAGCCCGGATTACGAACAGATAGCAGTTGGTCTCATCACTATGAAGCCTGGACCACGACCAGATAGTAGTTCATTCTCAACTTTCCTCTTCAATAGAGATGATTCCTCAGTAGAATAACGGACGACCGAAGTTCCTAAAATTCAACAGAGATGATTCCTCAGTAGAATAACAGACGACCGAAGTTCCTAAAATTCAACAGAGATGATTCCTCAGTAGAATAACGGACGATCGAAGTTCCTAAATTTCAACAGAGATGGTTCCTCAGTAGAATAACGGACGACCGAAGTTCCTAAAATTCAACAGAGATGATTCCTCAGTAGAATAACGGATGACTGAAGTTCCTAAATTTCAACAGAGATGGTTCCTCAGTAGAATAATGGACGACCGAAGTTCCTAAATTTCAACAGAGATGGTTCCTCAGTAGAATAACGGACGATCGAAGTTCCTAAAATTCAACAGAGATGACTCCTCAGTAGAATAACGGATGACCGAAGTTCCTAAATTTCAACAGAGATGGTTCCTTAGTAGAATAAAGGACGACCGAAGTTCCTAAAATTCAACAGAGATGATTCCTCAGTAGAATAACAGACGATCGAAGTTCCTAAATTTCAACAGAGATGGTTCCTCAGTAGAATAACGGACGACCGAAGTTCCTAAATTTCAACAGAGATGGTTCCTCATTAGAATAACGGACGACCGAAGTTCCTAAAATTCAACAGAGATGATTCCTCAGTAGAATAACGGACGACCGAAGTTCCTAAATTTCAACAGAGATGGTTCCTCAGTAGAATAACGGACGACTGAAGTTCCTAAATATTCAACAGAGATGGTTCCTCAGTAGAATAACGGACAACCAAAGTTCCTAAAATTCAACAGAGATGACTCCTTAGTAGAATAACGGACGACCGAAGTTCCTAAATTTCAACAGAGATGGTTCCTCAGTAGAATAACGGACGATCGAAGTTCCTAAAATTCAACAGAGATGACTCCTCAGTAGAATAACGGATGACCGAAGTTCCTAAATTTCAACAGAGATGGTTCCTTAGTAGAATAAAGGACGACCGAAGTTCCTAAAATTCAACAGAGATGATTCCTCAGTAGAATAACAGACGATCGAAGTTCCTAAATTTCAACAGAGATGGTTCCTCAGTAGAATAACGGACGACCGAAGTTCCTAAATTTCAACAGAGATGGTTCCTCATTAGAATAACGGACGACCGAAGTTCCTAAAATTCAACAGAGATGATTCCTCAGTAGAATAACGGACGACCGAAGTTCCTAAATTTCAACAGAGATGGTTCCTCAGTAGAATAACGGACGACTGAAGTTCCTAAATATTCAACAGAGATGGTTCCTCAGTAGAATAACGGACAACCAAAGTTCCTAAAATTCAACAGAGATGACTCCTTAGTAGAATAACGGACGACCGAAGTTCCTAAATTTCAACAGAGATGGTTCCTTAGTAGAATAACGGACGACCGGAGTTCCTAAAATTCAATAGAGATGATTCCTCAGTAGAATAACGGACGACTGAAGTTCCTAAAATTCAACAGAGATGATACCCCAATAGAATAACGGACGACTGAAGCTCCTAAAATTCTATTTCTCTCAAGACAGGGATCAGCATTCCTCGGCAGAGTCTTCCTCAACAACAGGTATACAAGCTCTCGCTAAGGAATCTCTTATGCGAGCGACACTCCTTCGGATGGCATCTTTAAGCCCATTCCCCCTCGGCAGTTTCCAAATGGCATATGTAAGCCCATTCCCGACATCACAAGATAAGTACCACATCATGTGAGTGCAAATTTCTGGGCACTCTAGTGTTCAATCATCTTTCACATTCGGATCACGAAAGGCACGAAAGCCAATCTACATCCTCAGGTCTAAGAAGATTGAACAGGGGCAACTGTTGTACCCCAAAATTTGCCCTCCCATATTTTTCAAAACATTTCAAGAAAGATCCTGAAGTTGCTCAAGGAAGTCCAAGGGTTGACCAGACAAGCTCTCGCTTAAGGCAGTCTACCTCAAGTTAGGGTTTCATGTTGCATCAAGATACTTGATTCCAAGGGATCCCAAATGCTCACCAATGTCCTAATATGTTCTCAAGATCATCCATGTCAAGTTTCAAGCCCTACAGATAAAATTTGCTCATTCAATTGCTCAAAGGCCTGAAAATCGACTGTGCTAGGGCAAAAGTTAATTGTGACCCCCATACAGTCAAACTTCAAGATTTTTAGTCAAAATTATCATTTGAGTTATGTTTCATCATTTGATCAAGGGTTGATCATGATTCACCAAGGATTGCTCATAATTCATCAAGACTCAAAAGTTGCTAAATTAGGGTTTTGTAGGAAAAGTCAACTCAACTTTGACCAAGCATAACTTTCTCATACTTTATGAGAAATGACCCATCTAAAGCTCATTTTGAAGAGGATGCAATTCTCTACAATCCATATTCAGCTCCAAAGTTCAAAATATGCACTCACAAGAAGTTATGAATTTGGACATTATAGGTCATTTTGAAAAGTCAACAAAAACACTTTTTTTGTCAAAGCTTCATACATGAGCATGGAATATCAAATTGATATGAGACCAAAATGGTTGCTTATAGGACATCTCAAGCTTTCTAAAAAGTCCAAGAACACCTTCAAAGAGTAAAAACTGAGGAAGTTATGCATTGGCGAAGTTGACCTTTTTTGCAAAATTGCCAAAAGTCAACCATGCCTAAAACTTCAATTTTTGCCAAATGGGCCCAATTTTTTTCACTTGTTTTAAGTTGGCAACATGATCCACGAGCCCTAGCCTTTGCCACTTGTCATTATCTTATTTTTATTATTTATTTTGATTTTTATTTGAATTAAACCATTTTAAATCAAAACAAATCATAGAAAATCCAAAACAATGAAATCTCAAGATTTTGTACTTGTTTTAGGTCTTAATGTCCAGCTAGCATCATATCAAATTCGTGTAAAGGCATGAGGTGCACAAAAGATTGGATTTGGACTATTTTTGGAATGGTTTTCAAAGGAATCAAATCAAAATCAAATGCATTGATGGAAGAAGATTGTGATCATTCTTTCAACCCTAATTCATTCCTCAGTACATAAGGATGATGTGCAGACCAAAAGAGGCTAGAGAAAGAGGGTATGATCAAGAACAAAACTTGAAAAAACACCAAAAAAGTTCTAACACGATTTAATTGTTCCAGGCCAATTCAAGACTCTTTGACCATTCCATTTGCTTCCTGGGATTGTAGGCAAGCAAAACCAATCAAAACCAAGCATTTCCAGGCCCTATAACACACTGTAAGACATTCACGACACCCACCTTTTCTTGAATTATGTTTGCATAATTCTTGCACATTCATTAAATTCTAATCATATATTCTTGTTCACCATTACATTTGCAAGCTTTCTATAATACTCAATTGTGTTTTCATGGATTGGATCGAGAACTGCCATTGTTAGGTTTTTGGGTTCCGTTTTAGGGTTTTTGTTTGCATGTAAAATTAGCCTTCATGAAGGGTACTATCATGTTCAGAATGGCAAGACGAATCCAACCATGGCATTAGAAGTCATTTATCGTGCCCATGGAGGATTTTGAGATGAACCAAAGATGTAGCTACGGACATACGTCCGTAGGTAAAAGTCCCTGTATCTTTTACCCACAGAGAAGGGAAGAAGATGACTGCGTGGCGCCTTCCCATTGGTTCGTTTGAAAATTCGCGCTAATATTTTATTATTTCGCTTGTTCTTTATATAATAATTATTGTTTATATTACATACAAACAAAACAGCCAGCGTAGATTGTAGTGGGGTATGTGCAAAACGCTTTAGGACCTGGGTTCGAATCCCAGGTCCCCCAATTTCTTCATATTTTTCCCTTTCAGGTAATCCAGCGCGCTTACAAGTCCAGAGGCTATCATACACCCTCATCATCCAGTCTGCCAAGTGGCCAGATGGCCAGATCAAAGGGCCATCCATGAGGGAACATCATAAGCCTGGTCAAACGCATATCATCAAATCATGGAAGTCAAACATGGACTTCAGATTATTGGGCCCAAGATTGATTCTTACACCCCCTCATATTGCTCAGGCCCAAATTTCTTCACCTTTTTTTCTTCTTCTTTTTATATTTTTATTTCATTTAATTAATTTATTTTATTTTACTAACAAATCAATTATTTTCTTTTATCAAAAAGTCATAAAAAATAATATTTTCCACAAATTAGGTTTAGATTTTATTTTTTTATCAAAAAATTAATTAATTTGATTAGGTTATTAAATTTAGATAACTTTAATTCTTTTTGCAAATAAATAAAAAATATTTAGAATAATTAGGTTTTTATTTCTAACTTAATTATACTTTCTTTCCCTAAAAATAACCAAAAAAAACCAAAAAATAGGCCATGTTATTATTTTTTACTAATTAATTTAATTACTAATTAATTTGTATATTTAATTTTAAAACCTAAATTCCTTTCTTTAAAAAATATTAAAAACAACAAAAAACATTTTTCTTTTAATTAGGTTAAAAAGGGGTCAAAACCCTAATTTTTCTTACCGTTCTAATTTCATCGCGCGCACTTTATTGTTTTATCATTTACCATATTGATGTAACTGCCTACAAGTTGTAATAGCTTAATTAGGACTTTTATTTTCATTTATCGCTTTATTTCTCAAGGGTTCGTTTTTGGCTATGTAAATACCCGAAGCCTTGTAATAGCTTAGTTTAATTTCTGCACCTTAAATTCCACAAAATATTGAACTGTTAGATGTATGAATAATTAGGGTTTGCATGACAAGAATGTATGATAAACTTTAAAACAGTTAGATAACCCTAAATGTGTAAAGATAAATAATCTGAAATTGAATCAATTGCACATGCACACTCCTAGGGTACACTCTCACTTGGTTGCCTTCGGTAAACAGTCATTGAGTATAGGATGCTTTAGTGGTCGTCCTTTTGTCTAAATAAAGATCAAAGTCCCATTCGGAAAAGTTGCCTCGGAATGGTTGCCTCGGAATTGTTGCCTCGAATGATTGATCTAAGACATTAGGGTTATTGCTAAGACGTCTTAACATTGCTTTAGTGACCGTACGTCCCTTTCGAATTGACCCTCAAAACTCCAACGATGATGCTACCTACTCCCTAATAGTGGGATAGCACCGTCTAAAGGAAACGGACATAGAACGATTACTTTTTCGAGTAGGTAAATTAGTTCTTAAGTACTTGCTCAATTCAAACAAAATTTTTCACACTTACACTCTTTTACAAACAAAGTTTTCAAAAACACTTCATTACACTCTTGAAGACTGAAGCAAGAGTTAAATCAAATTCAAAACAAAAGCTTTTCAAAGCACACAAACACAAAGAAGCAATTTTGAAAATGATGAGCAAGTACCTAAGAGCCCGTAGATAACTACAGATAGGAAGGGTGCTAATACCTTCCCTTTCTATAATCTACACCCCCGTACTCAGAAATATCTCGAAAAAGGAATTTTTCTGTGCTTTTTTCCTTTCCTTGTTGGATAAAATAAAATTCGGTGGCGACTCTTGCTTACCGCAACATTTTGCGAACACAAACGCAAAATGCAAACCAACAATTCCTAAAAGAAACAGTCCCGGTTCTGGCCACCGTATCACAGGCATCTTCTGGCTCAGATTAAGTTCTGATACTTCTCTCAGTAGACCTTTCTCAAGGCCAGATTAAGTTCTGATACTTCGTTCAGTTAAAGATTTAAAGACCTCATCTGGCTTAGATTAATTTCTGATACTGCTTTCAAACATAGGATTCTTCTGGCTCAGATTAAGTTCTGATACTTCTCTCTGTAGACCTTTCTCCAACTCAGATTAAGTTATGATACTTTGTTCGGTTAAAGATTTAATAACCTCATCTAGCGTAGATTAATTTCTGATACTGCTTTCAGACATAAATATCTTCTGGCTCAGATTAAGTTATGATACCTCTTTCAGTAGACCTTTCTCTGGCTCATATTAAGTTATGATACTTCATTCGGTTAAAGATATCAAGATTTTCTGTTGGCTCAGATAAGTTCTAATACTTCTCTTAGTAGACCTTTCTTCAGCTCAAATTAAGTTCTGATACTTTATTCGGTTAAGGATTTAAAGACCCCCTCTGGCTCAAATTAATTTCTGATACTGCTTTTAGACATAGGCATCTTCTGGATCAGATTAAGTTCTGATACTTCTCTCATTAGACCTTTCTCCAGCTCAGATTAAGTTTTGATACTTTGTTCTGTTAAAGATTTAAAGACCTACTCAGGCTCAGATTAATTTCTGACTCTGCTTTCAGACATAACCATCTTCTGGCTCATATTAAGTTCTGATACTTCTCTAAGTAGACCTTTCTCCGACTCAGATTAAGTTCTGATACTTCGTTCGATTAAAGATTTAAAGACCTCCCCTGGCTTAAATTAATTTCCGATACTGCTTTCAGACATAGGCATCTTCTGGCACAAATTAAGTTCTAATACTTCTTTCAGTAGACATTTCTCCGGCTCAAATTAAGTTATAATACTTTGTTCGGTTAAAGATTTAAAGACCTCCTCTAGCATAGATTAATATCTGATACTGCTTTCAGACATAGGTATCTTCTGGCTCAGATTAAGTTCTGATACCTCTTACAGTAAACCTTTCTCTGGCTCAGATTAAGTTTTGATACTTCATTCGGTTAAAGACACCAAGATTTTCTGTTGGCTCAGATTAAGTTCTGATACTTCTCTTAGTAGACCTTTCTTCGGCTTAGATTAAGTTCTTATACTTTGTTCAGTTAAAGATTTAAAGACCTCCTCTGGCTCAGATTAATTTCTGATAATACTTTCATACGTAGGCATCTTCTGGCTCAGATTAAGTTCTGATACTTCTCTTAATAGACCTTTCTCCGACTCAGATTAAGTTCATATACATTGTTCAGTTAAACATTTAAATACCTCCTCTGGCTCAGATTAATTTTTGATACTGGTTTCAGACATAGGCATCTTCTGGCTCAGATTAAGTTCTGAAACTTCTCTCAGTAAACCTTTCTCCAGCTCAGATTAAGTTCTGATACTTCGTTAGATTAAAGATTTAAAGACCTCCTCTGAATCAGATTAATTCTTGATAATGCTTTAAGACATAGGCATCTTCTGGCTCAGAGTAAGTTCTAATACTTCTCTCAGTAGACCTTTCTGCAACTCAGATTAAGTTCTGATACTTTGTTCGGTTAAAGATTTAACGACCTCCTCTGGCTCAGATTAATTTCTGATACTGCTTTCAAACATAGGCATCTTCTGGCTCAGATTAAGTTCTGATACTTCTCTAAGTAGTCCTTTCTCCGGCTCAGATTAAGTTCTAATACTTCGTTTGAATAAAGTTTTAAAGACCTCCCCTAGCTTAGATTAATTTCTGATACTGCTTTTAGACATAGACATCTTCTGGATCAGATTATATTCTGATACTTCTCTCAGTAGACCTTTCTCAAGGCCAGATTAAGTTCTGATACTTCATTCAGTTAAAGATTTAAAGACCTCCTCTGGCTTAGATTAATTTCTTATATTGCTTTCAAACATAAGATTCTTCTGGCTCAGATTAAGTTCT
Source organism: Vicia faba (assembly GCA_948472305.1). NCBI lineage: Eukaryota > Viridiplantae > Streptophyta > Magnoliopsida > Fabales > Fabaceae > Vicia > Vicia faba. Next base: position 454,115,751 of record OX451735.1, on the reverse strand, counting down.
GATACTTCTCTTAGTAGGCCTTTCTCCAATACAGATTAAGTTATGATACTTTCTTCAGTTAAAGATTTAATAAACTCCTCTAGCATAGATTAATTTCTGATACTGCTTTTAGACAAAGGTATCTTCTGGCTTAGATTAAGTTATGATACCTCTATTAGTAGACCTTTCTCTGGCTCAGATTAAGTTCTGATACTTCATTTGGTTAAAGATATCAAGATTTTATGTTGGCTCAGATAAGTTCTGATACTTCTCTTAGTAGACCTTTCTTCAGCTCAAATTAAGTTTTGATACTTTATTCGGTTAAAGATTTAAAGACCTCCTCTGGCTCAAATTAATTTCTGATACTGCTTTCAGACATAAGCATCTTCTGGCCTAGATTAAGTTCTGATACTTCTCTCAATAGACCTTTCTCCGGCTTAGATTAAATTCCGATACTTTGTTCAGTTAAAGATTTAACGACCTCCTCTTTCTCAGATTAATTTTTGATACTGCTTTCAAACATAGGCATCTTCTGGCTCAGATTAAGTTCTGATACTTCTTTTAGTAGACCTTTCTCCGGCTCAGATCAAGTTTCGATACTTCGTTTGATTAAAGATTTAAAGACGTCCCTTGGCTTGGATTAATTTTTGATATTGCTTTCAGACATAGGCATCTTCTGGCTCAGATTAAGTTCTGATACTTCTCTCAGTAGACCTTTCTCCGGCTCAGATTAAGTTCTAATACTTTGTTCGGTTAAATATTTAAAGACCTCCTCTAGCATAGATTAATTTATGATACTGCTTTTAGACATAGGTATCTTTTTGCTCAGATTATGTTCTGATACCTCTTTCAGTATACCTTTCTCTGGCTCTGATTAAGTTCTGATACTTCATTCGGTTAAAGACATCAAGATTTTCTGTTGGCTCAGATTAAGTTATGATACTTCTCTTAGTAGACTTTTATTCGGCTCAGATTAAGTTCTGATACTTCTCTCAATAGACCTTTCTCCAGCTCAGATTATGTTCTAATACTTTGTTCACGTAAAGATTTAAAGACCTCCTCTTACTCAGATTAATTCCTGATACTACTTTCAGACGTAGGCATCTTCTGGCTCAGATTAAGTTCTGATACTTCTCTCAGTAGACCTTTCTCCGGCTCAGATTAAGTTCATATATTTTGTTCAGTTAAAGATTTAAAGACCTCCTCTGGCTCAGATTATTTCTGACTATGCTTTCAGACATAGCCATCTTCTGGCTCAGATTAAGTTTTGATACTTCTCTAAGTAGACCTTTCTTCGGCTCAGATTAAGTTTTGATACTTCATTCTATTAAAGATTTAAAGACCTCATATGGCTCAGATTAATTCTTGATACTGCTTTCAGACATAGGCATCTTCTGGCTCAGATTAAGTTCTGATACTTCTCTTAGTAGACCTTTCTCCGGCTCAGGTTAAGTTCTGATACTTCGTTTGATTAAATATTTAAAGACCTCCCTTGGCTTAGATTAATTTATGATACTTCTTTCAGACATATGCATCTTCTGGCTCAGATTAAGTTCTGATACTTCTCTCAGTAGACCTTTCTCTGGCTCAGATTAAGTTCTGATACTTCATTTAGTTAACGATTTAAAGACCTCCTCTGGCTTAGATTAATTTCTGATACTGCTTTCAAACATAGGATTCTTCTGGCTCAGATTAAGTTTTGATACTTCTCTCAGTAGACCTTTCTCCGACTCAGATTAAGTTCTAATACTTTGATCGGTTAAAGATTTAAAGACCTCCTCTAGCATAGATTAATTTCTGATACTGCTTTCAGACGTAGGTATCTTCTGGCTCAGAACAAGTTCTGATACCTCTTTCAGTAGACCTTTCTCTGGCTCAGACTAAGTTTTGATTCTTCATTCGGTTAAAGACATTAAGATTTTCCGTTGGCTCAGATTAAGTTCTGATACTTCTCTTAGTAGACCTTTCTTCGGCTCAGATTAAGTTCTGATACTTTGTTCAGTTAAATATTTAAAGACCTCATCTGGCTCAGATTAATTTCTGATAATGCTTTCAGAAATAGGCATCTTCTGGCTCAGATTAAGTTCTGATACTTCTCTAGTTAGACCTTTCTCCGACTCAGATTAAGTTCTGATACTTTGTTCTATTAAAGATTTAAAGACATCCTCTGGCTCAGATTAATTCTTGATACTGCTTTCAGACATAGGCATCTTCTGGCTCAGATTAAGTTCTGATACTTCTCTCAGTAGACCTTTCTCCGACTCATATTAAGTTCTGATACTTCGTTCGATTAAATATTTAAAGACCTCTTATGGCTCAAATTAATTTATGATATTATGTTTAGACATAGACATCTTCTGGATTAGATTAAGTTTAGATACTTCTCTCAGTAGACCTTTTTCCGGCTTTGATTAAGTTCTGATCCCTTATTCGATTAAAGATTTAAAGACCTCCTCTGGCTTAGATTACTTTTTGATACTGCTTTTGGATATAGGCATCTTCTGGCTCAAATTAAGTTCTAATACTTCTCTCAGTAGACCTTTCTCTGACTAAGATTAAGTACTGAGACTTTGTTTAGTTAAAGATTTAAAGACCTCCTCTGGCTCAGATTAATTTATGATACTGCTTTCAGACATAGGCATCTTCTGGCTCAGATTAAGTTCTAATACTTCTCTTAGTAAACCTTTCTCTGGATCAGATTAAGTTCTGATACCTCGTTCGTTTAAAGATTTAAAGACCTCTTCAGGGTCATATTAATTCCTGATACTGCTTTCAGACATAGGCATCTTCTGGCTCAGATTAAGTTCTGATACTTCTCTCAATAGACCTTTCTCTGACTCAGATTAAGTTTTGATACTTTTTTCGGTTAAAGATTTAACGACCTCCTCTGGCTCAGATTAATTTCTGAAACCGCTTTCAAACATAGGAATCTTCTGGATTAGATTACGTTTTAATACTTCTCTCAGTATACCTTTCTCCGACTCATATTAAGTTATGATACTTTATTCAATTAAAGATTTAACGACCTCCTCTGGCTCAGATTAATTTCTGATACTGCTTTCAAACAAAGGCATCTTCTGGCTCTGATTAAGTTTTGATACTTCTCTCTTTAGACCTTTCTCCGGCTCAGATTAATTTCTAATACTTCGTTCGATTAAAGATTTAAAGACCTCCCCTGGCTTAGATTAATTTCCGATACTGCTTTCAAACATAGGCTTCTTCTGGCTCAGATTATGTTCTGATACTTCTCTCAGTAGACCTTTCTCAAGGCCAGATTAAGTTATGATATTTCGTTCAGTTAAAGATTTAAAGACCTCCTCTGGCTTAGATTAAGTTCTGATACTTATCTCAGTAGACCTTTCTCCAACTCAGATTAAGTTATGATACTTTGATCGGTTAAAGATTTAATAACCTCCTCTAGCATAGATTAATTTCTGATACTGCCTTTAGACATAGGTATTGTGATACGGTGGGAGAACTGACTTGAGGTTTTGCGTTCGTATTCGCAAATGTTTCGGTTGAGCAAGAGTCGCCACCGACTTTTTATTTTATCCTAAAGGAAAGGTTTAAAAAGCACAGCAAAAACCTTTTGAGATGTTTTCTTGGGTTCGGGGAGTAGATTATAGAAAGGGAAGGTATTAACACCCTTTCTATCCATGGTTATCCATGGGCTCTTAGTTACTTGCTTAGATCACTTGCCTTTTGTTTTCAGTTTGTTTGAAATGGTGCTTTGTGTGTGGGTTTGAAAATGTTTTGAAAAGAGGCCAATGTGGTGGCAACCTTTGTAATGATCCATGTGGGGATGTATACAAAGATGTATGTCTTTTGAAAAAAAGTTTTCATTTGTTTTTTGAAAGTTGTTTTGAAAGTGTAGTGATGTGTGGTTTGAAAAATAGGCAAGTGTTTTGTTTTGCAAGTTTGATTCAAGTAACTAAGAGGTTATCTACTCCTAAATTTCTCAAAAGATTATTGCTACGTTTTAACCCTTTTAACAAGTTTGTTCCACCATTGTATTTGGTGGACAACCTTGTGTTAGGATGTGAAAGGGACAAGCGCGGGTCATCGTTTAGACCATAGTTGCAATGGTGCCAAGTATCTTTGGACATTTTCTTTTAAGGGACTTGATCATTTGTTTTGGAAGTATTTTGAAAAATGTTATCGAGGGACTATGATCATTCAATTTGTTGTTTTGCCCAAAGAGACCTAACATGCAATATGGCCCAATTTTGAAAGGCAACAAGTGGAATACCCTAGGGGTGCAAGTGTGGTTTGTGTATCCATTTTCATGCTTGTTTATCTTGAGATTAGGTCATAACTATCTTTTTTTTGTCGTTTTTTCGCATACAAACCCTAATTCTAACATGGTATAATTTAGAAAGCAATAAAGTGCGAAATTTAAATTTACTAAGCTATTACAAAACCAAATATGGGAAGGGGGGTACAAATGTTCAAATGGGGATATTGACAAGAATTTAAATCTAAATTATTACATCATTTTTTGAATATTTGCAAGGTAAATAAATTGCATAAATATGCAAAATGCAAAAAGAAAGTTTTTTTTATATGTATGAAAGAAAAGTATGGTTTATGTAAAATAAAACAAGAAAAATAAAAAGGTATTATTTTTGAGTATTTTTAACTTTCAGGGCAAAAACCCTAATTTCAATTAAAATGAATATTAATTATTTAATTCATATAATATTTATTATTTACATACAAAAATAATAAAATATAGTATATTTGTAAAAAAGGGTATTTTTTAGTATTAAATATTAAAAAATAAAATATGTACATTTTTGGTATTTTTACTCTAAGTATATTAATATATATATATATATATATATATATATATATATATATATATATATATATATATATATATATATATATATATATATATATATATATATATATATATATATATATATATATATATATATATATATATATATATATATATATATATATATATATATATATATATATATATATATATATATATATATATATATATATATATATATATATATATATATATATATATATATATATATATATATATATATGTATATTTATATTATTCTAAATATGTATTATATACAAATAATAATAATAATTAATTAATTTTTTTCTTCTTGAAAATAGTATTTTCTATATAAAATATTTTTCAGAGGATAATATCAAATAAAAATAAAAATGAAAATATATTCATACTATTTTTCTATTTATTCTTAAATAATAATATGTACATATTTATGTATAAATGGAAAGAAAATCAAATAAAACCCAAATAAAATCAAAAAATGATGAGAAAAATATTTTCAAAATTTTAATATGCTGAGAAAAAATAAACAAGTCAAACAAAAAAAGGAAAAGTCAAAAAGAATTAAAAATAAGGCAAATGGGCTTGGGGGGTGAGAAAATGGAAATAGGGTGCAAAAAGAAGAAACCACACAGGCCCAGCCCATGTGGCTTCATCTTCAACCTTCGTTCAACAACATTCAAAAAAACGCGCGCCCTGTACTCTAGCTGCTAACTCCTGATTCCTGGCTTTTTAACAAAAACTCATAACATGAAAAATGCTCAGCATGAAGAGACGATTCCAACCATGTATAGAACTTGACCTAACTCTCTAAGATGAGGGAGAATTTCTCCTCCCCCAAATCCTAACCTAGTTTTTCTGCCATTTTCAAACTCTAAATTCTCTCTACTCAGGCAAAAGAAATGAAATGTAAAGATATGTACATGTTCAGGGCTATGAGTAGAACCTTGTTTCTTCACAAACTTAAGACTAAAGATACATAATAAGAGAGATACGAGTTCAAAGTTTTACCTGTGCAGTTGAACTTCTATCTGGAGAATGAGGAACTTCCAGTGCAAGGTGATGATTGGAAAAGCTTCCTTGAGGTCCAGGGATGCTGTTTCAATGCTTACTTTGTCTTGAAACTTCTTGTATCGAGCTGTGGAACTTCAACTGCAAGAGGAAAAAATGAAAATGGTGGAAGCTGTTAGAGGGATTACAGGTCAGGTTTTAGGTCATGGTTAGCTTGCATACATGCTAGGGAATGTGTATGAATTGATTTTGGTAAGAATGCTCGAGGGAAATGGGAGTTGGCACTCAAACTGCAGAGGCAACTCTATTTTTGCAGTTTGAGGATGATTCTGAGATGGAGGGTGTTTTGGAGGTCAAAGGCTCGTGCAAAAGCTTGGATATGTTCTTTGGAATGTGTTTGATAACTTTGTTCTTGTGTTTCTATGCTGAGATGAGAGTTGTTACAAGTTATGGACTTTTCTTCTATGTGAAGCAACAAAATGCAACTTGGCTTTCTAGGTCAGTAGAGGACCCCCTAATGTGCTGCATAAGCTTCTCTTGATCAGTGTGTTATGCACATAATCTTGTGCCAAGCAGATTTTCCATGTACTTGTTGGATTTCTAATTTGACATAAAGCTACTTTATACAAAAATGGCCAATTTGCTTTATCCATTTTGGGATTAAACCCTCATACAATGCTTGCACTCAAAGAACAACACTTTAACACATTGAATATGCATTAAATTATGGAGTGTAACTTGGTTTAAGGACCTGTAATCTTTCCTAAAGCATGCTGAGTTCAAATGGTAAGGTTATGGACATGTTTTGATGAAGAACAAAAGTGAATTTTTGCCAACTTGTGAAATTCGAATCTCTCAAGTTATGAGGTTGTTTGATGAGTTCTTGGACATTTTGGAAAGCTTGGAATGTGTACTACAATCCATATTTGAAATGAAAATTGGAATTCCAAGTGGAAGGTATGGAAAATGTCCTTGAAGTGGGGTAGAAAACCTTGTCAAAATAGGTTAAAATTCTACTAAGTTAAAAATGGTTTAGTGCCCTTATTCAAAAAATTGTAACTTGAGATACAAGCTTCAAATGAGAAAACTTTGTGAGTCAAAGTTGTAGATTATGCAACAAGCTACAACTTTCAAGTTTTTACTTTTGTTTGAATCCAAATGGATCTTGGTGAAAAGGTGGGGCAAAGTTGGGAAAAAATTAGGGTTTTTCATAACTTAGAAAAATTCTAAGTTATGAAAAATTCCATTTTCTAACCCTAATTTGCAATTTGTGATTTCTTGGTGAACAAGTTTCATGATTTGGCATGTTTTGATGAAAAATGAATCTTGACTCTTGATTTTGACCAAAAAGTCAAAGTTTGACTTTTCAGTATACAGTCAAAATTGATCAATTGACTGGGAAATTCAACTGTCAATCTTGTGTACTTGGGATCTTTTGAGCTTGATGAATGTGTCAAGACCATTTCATTGAGTCCTTGAGTCCATATGTGAGCTTGATTTTCCATTGGCTAGGTCAAACAGTCAAAAATTTCCTTTGTGCAGTCAAAACCCTGAAAATAACCATTTTGCCCTTTTGGTGATCTGATCAAATTTCTTATGGAATTGTGATCCAAACTTGATCAAATGGTCCATATGAGTTCAATATGTTGATGTGGGTCAAATTTCATGAGGTTTGACTGTCAATTGGCCACAGTTGACTTTTTCCCCAATACAGCTGATTTCTAGGTTATCTGTCTAATTGACTGGGCAAAACTTGGACTCAAGACTTGAAACTTGGTGAGGATAAACTTGGGAGTCCAATATGAAACATGAAAGTCATCTTAGGCATTTTAGGTCAAAACATCCTTGGGCAAACACAAACCCTAATCTGAGTCCACAGTGCAAGGAGAAGTCTTGAGCAGAGGAAACCCTAACTGGATCTTGATCTTCAAGGGTCTTGTGATGAGAAAATGTTGAGGAAATGGGAGGGTAAATTTTGGGGTACAACAGTTGCCCCTGTTCAATCTTCTTGGACCTGAAGAGTTAGATTGGCGAGTTTGCCTTTCGTGACTCGAGGGTAAAAGAAGATTGGACACTAGAGTGCCCGGAAATTTGCACTCGCATGTTGAAGTCTCAACGATGTGGTGTCGGAAATGGGCTTATAGATGCCATTTGGAGAGGTGGTGGATAGGGAGATGGGCTTATAGATGCCATCTGGAGATGTGACAGAACCTTGTCGGGAATGGGCTTATAGATGCCATTTGGAAGTGTCGATCGCATAAGAGATTCCTTAGCGAGAACTTGTGTATTTGAGAAAGACGGATGTTTTCCTGGCTTGTTACAAGTGTTTGATCTTCAGTCTCCTTATGCAGATATGCCCTGGCTAGATACAGGTATCGAATCTACAATTGGTTGCTCACAGATGTGCCCTGGCTGGATACAGGAATCGAATATGGAAATAGTCGTTAATAGATGTGCCCTGGCTGGATACAGGAATCGAATCTTCGAACTCTTTAGACGTGCCCTGGCTAGATACAGGAATCGAGTCTGGAAACGTGGTCAACAGATATGCCCTGGCTGGATACAGGAATCGAATCTGGAGATGTTGTAGTTGATAGATGTGCCCTGGCTGGATACAGGAATTGAATCTTCGAACTCTTCAGACGTGCCCTGGCTAGATACAGGAATCGAGTCTGGAAACGTGGTCAACAGATATGCCCTGGCTGGATACAGGAATCGAATCTGGAGATGTTGTAGTTGATAGATGTGCCCTGGCTGGATACAGGAATCGAATCTTCGAACTCTTCAGACGTGCCCTGGCTAGATACAGGAATCGAGTCTGGAAACGTGGTCAACAGATATGCCCTGGCTGGATACATGAATCGAATCTGGAGATGTTGTAGTTGATAGATGTGCCCTGGCTGGATACAGGAATCGAATCTTCGAACTCTTCAGACGTGCCCTGGCTAGATACAGGAATCGAGTCTGGAAACGTGACAGTTGAAGGTAGTTGTTTTCGGGATTGTCTTTTTCCTGAAAAGGCAAAAACGTAAGTTGTATGCAATGTCATGATGTATGATATGCACGATGTCATGATGTTCAACATGAGATGGTGTTGTATGCGCTTTATCATGTAGGTAAGCAAGATGTATTGGAAATGTGAAATGTTTATGAATGTAACTTCGTCTTAGGAAAATAAATCCTTGACGAACGGCCGGGGAGTTGCTCTGTGGAAGAGATACTTGGCCGAAGTTTTGATAAGAGGCCTGTTGAGGACTTTAATGATGGATTCCGCTGAGGATAATGATGATAAACTCCGCCGAGGATTGAAGGAACTTTGCCGAGGGCAGTCTTCCGTGGTCTTTAGCTGAGGATAACCCAGTTATAAGTCCTTGTGAGGAAATAACTCTAAATAAAACTCGGGAGAGACGTCCGTGCACTATAGGGAACAAGCTTCCAGGACCTACTGGGGATGAGCTTTAAGGCCTGCCGGGGAATGTTGTGCCTTTTCAGGATTGACAGGGAATCAACTCCGCTTGGGGAAAGTATTACTGAATCTTGTTTTACTCTGCGGGGAGTTGAGATGATTTGGCCACATTCTTCAGCTGAATCTACCTTGGTACCTTGGCGGACAAAACAACCAGACTGCATTAGACAACTTCACATCGCCCTTGTCTCTGATGTCACCTGTAATCAATCTCTTGTTTCATATGTAAACATTTATGAATCAGCAATTTTAATGTCAAATGCATATATCAAAAATGAACATTGGACGTTCTTCGCAAGACAAAACAGAAAAAGGGAAAACAATGGCAATTTGTATGGACAAGTGAATTTGTATTGATTTAAACTTTGCCTGTGAATAGGCGTTTTTGTACAAGAGGCTGACATCCTAGTAAGAGGACGCCGCCAAACAACATGGAGTTTACAAAAAAGGAAACAAAACAGCTATGTGAACAATCCCACTGGGTTCCAACTCTGCTATCGCCTTTATGTCTTCGAACGTCTCATCGCTTTGCTGCCTAATTTGAAGCTGATTGGTCAATGCCGAAATCTGGAGCCAGATAGTTGATGCCGAATTCCGGATGCGAAGCGATCCAATGAGACATAGTGTTACGCTTTTATCCCTAACTTTTGCCTGGACCGCCCTTTCGGGTTTTCAGTCCACCGGGATACCCATTTTTGCCCAAGCCGCCTTTTCAGGTTTTCGACTTGCCGGGTGTACAGATTTTTATTCATTTCATCCCTTATTTTTGCCCGAACCCTTTTGGTTCGCCGGGAAGCCCTTATTTTTGCCTAGGTATGTCAACCTAGCGGGTCTTTTATTCATGCGTAGTATTTTTTCACTATGTCTGCATTGGCGGGGTGAGGAAGGTCGTCACCATCCATGGTGGTTAGGATCATGGCGCCTCCTGAGAACACAGGTTTAACCACAAATGGCCCTTCGTATGTAGGGGTCCATTTGCCCCGGGGATCACTTTGAGGAAGGATGATGCGCTTGATTACCAGGTCTCCAACTTGATACTCTTGTGGTCTGACTTTCTTGTTAAATGCCCTGATCATCTGTTTTTGATACGTTTGACCATGACAGATAGCAGTGAGCCTCTTTTCGTCAATCAGATTTAATTGATCAAGTCGAGTCTGGATCCAATCATCTTCATTCAAGTCTGCATCCTTCATTATCCGGAGAGAGGGTATCTGGACTTCAATTGGCAAGACTGCCTCCATGCCATAGACCAAGGAGAAGGGAGTTGCCCCGGTTGACGTTCTGGCTGAGGTACGGTACCCATGCAGAGCGAATGGTAACATCTCGTGCCAATCTTTATAGGTCACTGTCATCTTCTGCACAATTTTCTTGATATTCTTATTGGCTGCCTCTACAGCCCCATTCATCTTCGGTCGGTAGGGAGAAGAATTGTGGTGCTGTATCTTGAATTGTTCACAGAGTTCAGTGATCATTTTGTTGTTGAGATTGGTACCATTGTCTGTAATGATTCTTTCCGGGACGCCGTACCGACAGATCAGATTATGCCGGATGAAACGTGCCACGACGCTCTTGGTTACTGTGGCATAGGAAGCTGCCTCAACCCACTTCGTGAAGTAATCGATCGCCACTAAGATGAAGCGATGCCCATTGGATGTCGTCGGTCGGATCTCACCGATCATATCGATCCCCCACATTGCGAAAGGCCAAGGTGCCGTCAGGACGTTCAAAGGAACCGGAGGGATATGCACCTTGTCAGCATAGATCTGGCATTTATGACAAGTTCGGGAGTGTTGGTAACAATCGGCTTCCATTGTGGACCAGAAATATCCTGCCCGAAGGATTTTCTTAGCCATGGTGTGTCCACTGGAATGTGTTCCAAATGTACCTTCATGTAATTCCATCATAATTTTCTCTGCTTCAGCCTTATCCACACAACGTAGCAGAGTTGAATCATGATTCCGTTTGTAGAGAATACCGTTGCTGAGGAAAAATTTTGCAGCAAACCTCCTCATGAACTTCTTATCATTGATAGATGCACCTTCAGGGTATTCCTGAGCTTCCAAGTACCTCTTCACCTCATGATGCCAGGGTTTTTCAGTCACCTTCTCAGCCTCCAACTCACAGCAGTACGTCGGTTCATCCAACTTCCAGATAATGATTCGGGGAGCCTCATTGTCCCATTTAACTTTGAACATTGAAGACATCGTAGCTAGGGCGTCCGCTAGCTGATTCTCCTCTCTAGGGAAGTGTTCGAAAGTTATCTCCTCAAAGTGGGGGAGCAAGGTCAACACGTACTCCTTGTAAGGAATAAGATTTGGGTGTTTCGTGTCCCACTCGCCTTTGATCTGATTGATCACGAGAGCGGAATCTCCGAAGACACTTAGAAATTTGATCCTTAAGTCGATTGCACCTTGTAAACCCATGATACATGCCTCATATTCTGCCATGTTGTTGGTGCAGCTGAAACATAATCGGGCGGTGAGGGGAGTATGAGTTCCTTTGGGAGATATGATTACAGTGCCGACGCCATTACCCAAAGCATTGGAGGCTCCATCAAAATGCATAGACCATCGGGATCCTTCCTCAGGTCCTTCATCCGGTCCAGGTACTTCACAGTCAGTTACCACCATGATGTCTTCGTCCGGAAAATCAAAGTTCAATGATTGGTAATCGTCCACAGGTTGGTGTGCCAAATGATCCGCCAGTACACTTCCCTTAATTGCTTTCTGAGTTGTATACTGGATGTCATATTCTGTCAAGATCATTTGCCATCTCGCTATTCTTCCAGACAGAGCGGGCTTTTCAAATATGTACTTGATGGGATCCATTTTTGAAATCAATAAAGTAGTGTGAGTCATCATATACTGTCTCAGCCGGCGAGCAGCCCATACAAGAGCGCATCAAGTTTTCTCAAGCAGTGAGTAACGAGACTCACAGTCGGTAAACTTTTTGCTCAAGTAATAAATAGCGTGCTCTTTTCGGCCAGACTCGTCATGCTGCCCCAGCACACACCCCATTGAATTGTCAAGTACTGTCAAGTATAGTATCAGAGGTCTTCCTTCCACCGGTGGCATAAGAATGGGTGGCTCTTGGAGATATTCCTTTATCTTTTCAAAGGCGGCCTGACATTCATCATTCCAGCGTACTACTTGATCTTTCTTTAGTAATTTGAAGATTGGCTCACAAGTAGCAGTCAGATGTGAGATGAATCGGGCAATGTAATTCAGTCGTCCCAGGAAGCCTCTGACTTCTTTCTCTGTTTTTGGAGTCGGCATCTCTTGTATGGCTTTTACCTTGGCAGGGTCCACCTGAATACCTTTATTACTTACAATGAAACCTAGCAATTTTCCGGATCTTACCCCAAAGGTGCATTTGTTGGGATTTAACCTTAGCTTGTATAACTTGAGTCGGTCAAACAACTTCCTCAGATGGTCAAGGTGCTCCTCCTCAGTTTGAGACCTTGCAATCATATCATCAACGTATACCTCAATCTCATGATGGATCATATCATGAAATAAAGCAACCATGGCACGTTGATAGGTTGCCCCAGCATTTTTCAATCCGAATGGCATGACCTTATAACAGAAGGTGCCCCACTGAGTCACAAAGGTAGTCTTCTCCATATCTTCTGGAGCCATCTTGATCTGATTATACCCCGAAAAACCATCCATGAAGGAGAAAACCTTGTGTTGAGCTGTATTGTCAACAAGGACATCAATGTGAGGTAGGGGGAAGTCATCCTTGGGGCTGGCCCTGTTCAGATCCCTGTAGTCAACACACATTCTGACCTTACCGTCCTTCTTCGGTACTGGCACCACATTGGCAACCCACTGAGGGTAAGAAGTCACTGCAAGGAACCCGGCATCAAACTGTTTCATAACCTCGGCCTTGATCTTTTCAGACATCTCTGGACGCATCCGTCGGACTTTTTGCTTTACCGGAGGGCAATCTTCCTTGGTTGGCAGGTGGTGAACTACAATGTCGGCATCCAAACCAGGCATATCTTCATAGGACCAAGCAAAAATTTCCATGTAATCCTGTAGCATCTGGATCAATCGTTGCTTCACGCTGAGCTCTAGATTGGCACCAATCTTGACCTCTTTCCTATCTGTCTCAGTACCCAGGTTAATTGTCTCCACCGGCTCTTCATGTGGCTGAATAGCTCTCTCTTCCTGGAGTAGCAGTCTTGCGAGTTCACCAGGCACTTCGCAATCATCTTCACCTTCGTCTTCGGCCAAGTTGATCGGATTTTCGAAGTCATAACTGGCGGTAGCAGAGCTGTTACCAGTGAGATCCAGAGTGGATTGAAACCTGTATAAGTGAGTGTGTGTAAATATAGCTGTTTTGCAATATATATAACACAAAGGAAAAGAGCACAAGATTTGAAATGCAACAAACGTCCAATGTTTTGATTGATGATATATGAAAATGTCATACAAAAAAGCCCTCACAAATGGAGCTACGATGCCCCGGGTAGGACACCGAGCCAACAAAGTTTTAACATATTGTTTGTTACAAATTGGAAATCAAAAGAAATTAATTACTGCGTGACAAATGTGATAGGGGTAAAGTCCTTTGCCGTCCAGTTGCTTGGTCCGTCGCTGGTAGTCGGGTAGATCCAACTGTCAAACTCTGCTTCCTCTACATCCTCCTCGATAGCATTCACCCTTGAGCTGGAGATAAACACCGGAGCCTTTCTGATCTTCTCCTTGCGCACAGCCCTCTGAGCCTCTGCAGTAAAGCCCAGCCCAAACTTGTCATTCTTCTGAGTGAAGTCAGGAAGCTGACCCCAGTTTGCACAATTGCCTTTCTGAACCACAGCCCGGGCATCCCTTAGGGAAGCCATCTTTAAGGAAACATTCTCTTCGACTGTTGTTTCTGCTGCTGCTGAAATTGGATGTACCTCCTCGAAATGCTGAAAGGGGGTTTCAATAAACTCCCCGTCCATCTCAATGTATCTGAAGGAATTCAAATGGCTCACCATATATTCCTCTTCTCCTTGCACAGTGAGGATCTTCCCCTTGACAGGGTACTTCAGCTTCTGGTGCAGGGTAGAGGTCACTGCCCCAGCTTTGTGGATCCAAGGTCGACCCAGTAGACAAGAGTATGATGGACGTATATCCATCACATAAAAAGTAGAGTCAAATACTTGAGAGCCCACACAAATAGGGATGTCAACCTCTCCATGAACCATCCTTTTTGAACCGTCAAAGGCCCTGACGATGATATTGCTGGGCTTCAGTTCTAGGCTTTCATAATCCAAACGGTCTAAAGCCTTTTTCGGTAGAACATTCAAGGAAGAACCAGTATCCACCAATACATGCGCCAGAGTAGTGCCCCTGCATTCGATAGAGACATGCAGGGCATCATTGTGGTCTCTTCCCTTCGCAGTCAGGTCAGCATCTGAAAAGCCCAAGCCATTGTCTGCTGTCAGATTTGCTACGCAATCAGTGAACTGGACTGCAGATGTCTCCTGCGGTACATGGGTCGTCTTGAGAAATGAGATCAAGGCCTTAGCGTGGGCCTCGGAGCATAGCAATAAGGAGAGCATGGAGATCTTGGAAGGAGTATGCCCCAGCTGTTCGACAACATTGAAATCGCTCTTTTTTATTATTTTCAGGATCTCCTCCACTTCTTGTTGGGAGGCCTCAGCATTTATAGGTATCGGTGCCTCCATCCGGGCAGGCTCTTCTTCAATCCCTTTGCCCGAGCATTAGATGACTCGGCAGCAGGGGAAACAACTTGATCAGTAGCAGGAACAGGTAAACTTGTAGGTGTTATAAGGAGGGGTCTTCGAGTAGCGGGCGGTGCAATGTCAGGCGAGAAGAGCCTGCCACTGTGGGTGACCTTGGCTGGACCAGTGATATCACAGATACTGGCGCCAGTGTCGAATTCCTGTTTGATTCCATTTACATATACGTCTGCCCCATAATGCCAGGGGACAGCTTTATCAGATACGTAGGGGAGAGGCCCCAGAACAGTAATAACCACAGGTGCAACAGTCATGATTTGAACAGGCTTCTTCGGGAGAGCCTTGATTGGATTATTGAAGATGGTAACCACAGAAACTTCTTTTACCGGAACCAACTGAACAGCAGACTTCTTAAACAGAATCTCCTTACTATCCATTAGGCTTTGGACGCCTAACCTCAGCAAGGGACAACCAGATAGGGAAACAGCACAGAGTAGGCAACCTTCACTGCAACCTGGAAATAAACCGGCCCGCAGTAGGTTCTTCTTGACGGTCCTCAGAGGGGTGACAACTTCATTTACCGAAACAGCATACAGTTCTTCCTCAATGGCATTTACTCTATGCTGGGGCATAGGAGCAGTTACAACATTTGGTCTCTCTGGCGCTTCAAACTGAATTTCCTTTGCGTCGATCAGATCTTGTACTTTGTTTCTCAAGGCCCAGCAATCATCAGTAGTGTGCCCGGGACTATCAGAATGATAAGCACACCGGGCATTTGGGTTATACTTAGGAGACGCAGTGTTGACAACCTTAGGAGCTTCTTTGAGGGTTACCAGGTTGGTGGATAACAGTTGGGGTAAAATTTGAGATAAGGTCATACTCAGTCGGGTATACTGCCTCTTGGGCCTTTCGCTTCTTTGTTGATTGTACTGCTGAGGAGCAGCAACAGGTTTCGAGATGACCAAAGCATTGATGGCTTGGCGACTTTCGGGCTTGACTTGTCTTCTAGTACCATAGACGGCACTCGCTTCTTTCTTAAACGGCCTCTTCTCAGCACTTGTGGAGGCAGCCTTTTGTATCTTGCCTGACCTGATGCCAGCTTCAATTCTTTCTTCCGTCAATATCAAATCTGTAAACCCAGCGGAGGAGTTACCAACCAAATGATTGAAAAACAGACCAGACAACGTCCCTAGAAACATATCAACCAGCTCTCGATCAGTCAATGGAGGCTGCACCCTGCCAGCCAAATCTCTCCATTTTTGAGCGTACTCTTTGAACCCTTCACCCGTTCCTAGAGACATACCCTGAAGTTGGGTACGCGTAGGAGCGAGATCAGAATTGTATTGGTATTGTCTGTAGAATGCGGTTGCCAAATCTTCCCAGTGTCGGATGCTAGTTCCATCTAATTGGTAGAACCATTCAAGCTGTGACCCCGAGAGGCTATCTTGGAAGAAGTGAATCCAAAGGTTCTTATCTGCCGTGTAAGGTTGGATTTTCCTTACGTACGACCTCAGATGCAGCTTTGGGCAGGAGACCCCATCATACTTGGCGAAGGCGGGCGCCTTAAACTTGTGTGGAATTACTACCCCAGAAGATAACCCCAAATCTCCGAAATCCAGCCCCGGCACATTCTGAATTTCCATGGCGCTCAAGCGGTCCTCCAATTGCTTGTATCTGTCAGCAGCAGGTGGGTATTGTTCGTCGTTATAGTCCGTCTCGTTGTCGGAGACTGCGGGACTAGGAGCTCATCCCCCTTGGGGACTGTTTTTCTCAGCAGAAGAAGTAGTTGGATCAGCTTCATTATGGAGTGTGTTCCCAAATCTGCGCCCGGTGTTGAACAATGCAGTCCTCTTTTTCTTCTTCTTCTTCAGGAGCAGAGTCTTCAACTCTTGCTGACCTTGGGCTAGGCTTAGGACCATCTCTTGAAACTGTGCATTTTGGGCCTGAAGGGCCTTGATTGCTTGCTCACTGGATGAGTCTGGATTCATGATGACTGTGCAAAATAAACAGCGAAGGAGATTAAGCAACCTGTGAAATAGGGTACCTGCTATGCATATGGTGCAATGGAATGCGTATGTTTTATGTTTTCAAAGACAAACAAGATTCAACTTTGTAGACAAAAAGGGAAACACACTTCATTAGATTAAAATTTCAATTGTTCAACAATTTGCCCTTAGGCATTACAGGAATGAAAAATACTGGAAAGGAAATAAACTATAAAAGGAGACATCCAAAGCTCATCAATGCTCCCATGGCCTCCTCTTTTCAGTGCTGATGTAGTTGTTCAGGACCCGTTCTTCCTCCAATTGCTTAGTCAGCCTCTGGATCTTCCGTTCCTGCTCGTTGAATTTCTCCCGATAGAAATCCCGTTCTTCCTTTAGCTGCGCCCAAGATCTCTTCATGGTGTCAAAATCAGTAGGTATCTGAGGAGGGAGGACAGTTGGAGGAACCCCATCTTCAACAGGAGACTCAAGGATGAGAGGTCTAACAGCTTCGTAGGGTATACCTAACCTTTGAGCACGGATGCAGACCCATTTGCAATAGGGCTTCAAAGGTAGAGAAGTCTTTGGTCCCAACTCATGTGGGTTGGCTTTGTGGATTCTGTCCCAAGCTCTAATGAATCCCTGGCGTAGTTTGTCACTGTCTTCCTGAAACTCAAAATGGAAGTGAGGAACCAGCATTTCATGAGGCCCATCTCCTTTGGCTCTTCCAAACTGACGCAGAGCTAAGCACGGATTGTAAGAGATTCCTCCTTGGATACCAATCAACTGAACATTAGGGTATTCTCCGCAACGGTCAATAACAGCTACCTCATCCAAACCTCTGAGAGTCCAGGTGATGTCATTATCAGTGAGAGACATTAACCTCCGAGCCCAACCTTTTCCTTCTTCATTCTTCAGCACGAACTTAGGAAGGTGCGAAATAAACCACCTTACTAGCAAAGGAGCACAACACCACGGAGTTCCCCGTTTTCGAGCAGTACGAGCATAGAGTTGTTGTAGAATGTCACCCAAAAGAGTGGGTACCGGATTCCGAGACATGAAGATCCTTATGACATGGGTACTGATAAAGGCGTCAGGATTGGGAAACAATACCAGACCATAGATCAAAAGAGCCAGAATATCCTCGTACGCCTTGAAGTCCAAGTCATTCCAGAAATCATTAGCCTTGCCAACCAGAAATTTGACCAAAAAGCCCTTGATCCCATTTCTAGTTTCCCAGTTGGACAATACCTCTTCTTTGGTCAAGGGGAGAATTGCAGCAATCTCTTCAGGCCTAGGAGTCTTTTCCAAACCAGTGAATGGAGTTTGTTCCAAGACAGGGATCCCAAGCAAATAAGAAAATTCTTCCAGGGTAGGAACCAACTGGAAGTCTTGAAAGGTGAAACAATGGTACAGAGGGTCATAAAACTGGGTCAGAACACTTATCAGTTGTTGGTCCCACTTTGCAGTGACCAAGCCAAGGAGAGAACCATGTTTGTTGATGAAGGAAGAAGTGTTTGGAATCCTTCCAACCAAATCCTTGAGTAACACTGGTGGTTGAACAAAGTTGAGCCGGACAGTATTCCTACGCACGGGCATCATGATGTCCTACAAAACAGAGCAAAGATGAAACATTTTTGTCTTTGAAATGGGTTAGCCCTTTATACAGGATGCATGCAATGGTATGATGGCATGATGCTATGATGAAGCACACCACAAGTATTCACATAGGCAAATAAGGCACACAAGTCACACAAGACACCCTTAGGTTTCAGGCCAGCATGAGTTTCAGGTATTACCCTCTTTTGGTTTTGTTGGTTAAAACCTGTCCTATTAAAAGTAACCGGGTTCTAGAGGATCTCAAATCATTGGCTACCCTCAATCGGTCATAACTACAGCATCGTAATCTTTTCTCGCGGCCAGAACCATCTCGAGAGTTTAGCCTCAATGAGTGTAGCATGCTGCTACTGTCCTAATAGCCAAGTTGGTCAATTTAGGGTTCTAAGGTTGGTTGGTGTTTAATGACCCCTTAGAAGACCTATATTCTCCCCGTTGCAACACGAGGGATATAGGTACAGACTAAGATGCCACACCAACGTAGCCACTGCTTCACCCATGTCGGTCTACGCCGGACAGGTCCCTCACAGATTATGCTACCTAAAAAGGGTATTTCCCAGATCCGGGTTAGGATCTATGAAACTCCGATGCAAAGCCCACAAATATAAAAGCAAACAAAGCAAACAATTGAAAACAAAGGTGATCTAAGCCCTAAGGTTACTCCACTTTTAAAACTCTCCCCAGTAGAGTCGCCAATTCTGTGATACGGTGGGAGAACTGACTTGAGGTTTTGCGTTCGTATTCGCAAATGTTTCGGTTGAGCAAGAGTCGCCACCGACTTTTTATTTTATCCTAAAGGAAAGGTTTAAAAAGCACAGCAAAAACCTTTTGAGATGTTTTCTTGGGTTCGGGGAGTAGATTATAGAAAGGGAAGGTATTAACACCCTTTCTATCCATGGTTATCCATGGGCTCTTAGTTACTTGCTTAGATCACTTGCCTTTTGTTTTCAGTTTGTTTGAAATGGTGCTTTGTGTGTGGGTTTGAAAATGTTTTGAAAAGAGGCCAATGTGGTGGCAACCTTTGTAATGATCCATGTGGGGATGTATACAAAGATGTATGTCTTTTGAAAAAAAGTTTTCATTTGTTTTTTGAAAGTTGTTTTGAAAGTGTAATGATGTGTGGTTTGAAAAATAGGCAAGTGTTTTGTTTTGCAAGTTTGATTCAAGTAACTAAGAGGTTATCTACTCCTAAATTTCTCAAAAGATTATTGCTACGTTTAAACCCTTTTAACAAGTTTATTCCTCCATTGTATTTGGTGGACAACCTTGTGTTAGTATGTGAAAGGGACAAGCGCGGGTCATCGTTTAGACCATAGTTGCAATGGTGCCAAGTATCTTTGGACATTTTCTTTTAAGGGACTTGATCATTTGTTTTGGAAGTATTTTGAAAAATGTTATCGAGGGACTATGATCATTCAATTTGTTGTTTTGCCCAAAGAGACCTAACATGCAATATGGCCCAATTTTGAAAGGCAACAAGTGGAATACCCTAGGGGTGCAAGTGTGGTTTGTGTATCCATTTTCATGCTTGTTTATCTTGAGATTAGGTCATAACTATCTTTTTTTTGTCGTTTTTTCGCATACAAACCCTAATTCTAACATGGTATAATTTAGAAAGCAATAAAGTGCGAAATTTAAATTTACTAAGCTATTACAAAACCAAATATGGGAAGGGGGGTACAAATGTTCAAATGGGGATATTGACAAGAATTTAAATCTAAATTATTACATCATTTTTTGAATATTTGCAAGGTAAATAAATTGCATAAATATGCAAAATGCAAAAAGAAAGTTTTTTTTATATGTATGAAAGAAAAGTATGGTTTATGTAAAATAAAACAAGAAAAATAAAAAGGTATTATTTTTGAGTATTTTTAACTTTCAGGGCAAAAACCCTAATTTCAATTAAAATGGATATTAATTATTTAATTCATATAATATTTATTATTTACATACAAAAATAATAAAATATAGTATATTTGTAAAAAAGGGTATTTTTTAGTATTAAATATTAAAAAATAAAATATGTACATTTTTGGTATTTTTACTCTAAGTATATTAATATATATATATATATATGTATATTTATATTATTCTAAATATGTATTATATACAAATAATAATAATAATTAATTAATTTTTTTTTCTTGAAAATAGTATTTTCTATATAAAATATTTTTCAGAGGATAATATCAAATAAAAATAAAAATGAAAATATATTCATACTATTTTTCTATTTATTCTTAAATAATAATATGTACATATTTATGTATAAATGGAAAGAAAATCAAATAAAACCCAAATAAAATCAAAAAATGATGAGAAAAATATTTTCAAAATTTTAATATGCTGAGAAAAAATAAACAAGTCAAACAAAAAAAGAAAAAGTCAAAAAGAATTAAAAATAAGGCAAATGGGCTTGGGGGGTGAGAAAATGGAAATAGGGTGCAAAAAGAAGAAACCACACAGGCCCAGCCCATGTGGCTTCATCTTCAACCTTCGTTCAACAACATTCAAAAAAACGCGCACCCTGTACTCCAGCTGCTAACTCCTGATTCCTGGCTTTTTAACAAAAACTCATAACATGAAAAATGCTCAGCATGAAGAGACGATTCCAACCATGTATAGAACTTGACCTAACTCTCTAAGATGAGGGAGAATTTCTCCTCCCCCAAATCCTAACCTAGTTTTTCTGCCATTTTCAAACTCCAAATTCTCTCTACTCAGGCAAAAGAAATGAAATGTAAAGATATGTAAATGTTCAGGGCTATGAGTAGAACCTTGTTTCTTCACAAACTTAAGACTAAAGATACATAATAAGAGAGATACGAGTTCAAAGTTTTACCTGTGCAGTTGAACTTCTATCTGGAGAATGAGGAACTTCCAGTGCAAGGTGATGATTGGAAAATCTTCCTTGAGGTCCAGGGATGTTGTTTCAATGCTTACTTTGTCTTGAAACTTCTTGTATCGAGCTGTGGAACTTCAACTGCAAGAGGAAAAAATGAAAATGGTGGAAGCTGTTAGAGGGATTACAGGTCAGGTTTTAGGTCATGGTTAGCTTGCATACATGCTAGGGAAT
Organism: Vicia faba; assembly: GCA_948472305.1. NCBI lineage: Eukaryota > Viridiplantae > Streptophyta > Magnoliopsida > Fabales > Fabaceae > Vicia > Vicia faba. The sequence goes on along the minus strand of OX451735.1, from coordinate 454,094,103 downwards.
GTGTATGAATTGATTTTGGTAAGAATGCTCGAGGGAAATGGGAGTTGGCACTCAAACTGCAGAGGCAACTCTGTTTTTGCAGTTTGAGGATGATTCTGAGATGGAGGGTGTTTTGGAGGTCAAAGGCTCGTGCAAAAGCTTGGATATGTTCTTTGGAATGTGTTTGATAACTTTGTTCTTGTGTTTCTATGCTGAGATGAGAGTTGTTACAAGTTATGGACTTTTCTTCTATGTGAAGCAACAAAATGCAACTTGGCTTTCTAGGTCAGTAGAGGACCCCCTAATGTGCTGCATAAGCTTCTCTTGATCAGTGTGTTATGCACATAATCTTGTGCCAAGCAGATTTTCCATGTACTTGTTGGATTTCTAATTTGACATAAAGCTACTTTATACAAAAATGGCCAATTTGCTTTATCCATTTTGGGATTAAACCCTCATACAATGCTTGCACTCAAAGAACAACACTTTAACACATTGAATATGCATTAAATTATGGAGTGTAACTTGGTTTAAGGACCTGTAATCTTGCCTAAAGCATGCTGAGTTCAAATGGTAAGGTTATGGACATGTTTTGATGAAGAACAAAAGTGAATTTTTGCCAACTTGTGAAATTCGAATCTCTCAAGTTATGAGGTTGTTTGATGAGTTCTTGGACATTTTGGAAAGCTTGGAATGTGTAATACAATCCATCTTTGAAATGCAAATTGGAATTCCAAGTGGAAGGGTATGGAAAATGGCCTTGAAGTGGGGTAGAAAACCTTGTCAAAATAGGTTAAAATTCTACTAAGTTAAAAATGGTTTAGTGCCCTTATTCAAAAAATTGTAACTTGAGATACAAGCTTCAAATGAGAAAACTTTGTGAGTCAAAGTTGTAGATTATGCAACAAGCTACAACTTTCAAGTTTTGACTTTTGTTTGAATCCAAATGGATCTTGGTGAAAAGGTGGGGCAAAGTTGGGAAAAAATTAGGGTTTTTCATAACTTAGAAAAATTCTAAGTTATGAAAAATTCCATTTTCTAACCCTAATTTGCAATTTGTGATTTCTTGGTGAACAAGTTTCATGATTTGGCATGTTTTGATGAAAAATGAATCTTGACTCTTGATTTTGACCAAAAAGTCAAAGTTTGACTTTTCAGTATACAGTCAAAATTGATCAATTGACTGGGAAATTCAACTGTCAATCTTGTGTACTTGGGATCTTTTGAGCTTGATGAATGTGTCAAGACCATTTCATTGAGTCCTTGAGTCCATATGTGAGCTTGATTTGCCATTGGCTAGGTCAAACAGTCAAAAATTGCCTTTGTGCAGTCAAAACCCTGAAAATGACCATTTGCCCTTTTGGTGATCTGATCAAATTTCTTATGGAATTGTGATCCAAACTTGATCAAATGGTCCATATGAGTTCAATATGTTGATGTGGGTCAAATTTCATGAGGTTTGACTATCAATTGGCCACAGTTGACTTTTTCCCCAATACAGCTGATTTCTAGGTTATCTGTCTAATTGACTGGGCAAAACTTGGACTCAAGACTTGAAACTTGGTGAGGATAAACTTGGGAGTCCAATATGAAACATGAAAGTCATCTTAGGCATTTTAGGTCAAAACATCCTTGGGCAAACACAAACCCTAATCTGAGATCACAGTGCAAGGAGAAGTCTTGAGCAGAGGAAACCCTAACTGGATCTTGATCTTCAAGGGTCTTGTGATGAGAAAATGTTGAGGAAATGGGAGGGCAAATTTTGGGGTACAACAGGTATCTTCTGGCTCAGATTAAGTTTCGATACCTCTTTCAGTAGACCTTTCTCTGGCTCAGATTAAGTTCTGATACTTCATTCGGTTAAAGATATTAAGATTTTATGTTGGCTCAGATTAAGTTCTGATACTTCTCTTAGTAGACCTTTCTTCAGCTCAAATTAAGTTTTGATACTTTATTCGGTTAAAGATTTAAAGGCCTCCTCTGGCTCAAATTAATTTCTGATACTGCTTTCAGACATAGGCATCTTATGGCTCAGATTAAGTTATGATACTTCCATTAGTAGACCTTTCTCCGACTCAGATTAAGTTCTGATACTTTGTTCAGTTAAAGATTTAAAGACCTCCTCTGGCTCAGATTAATTTCTGACTCTGCTTTTAGACATAACCATCTTCTGGATCAGATTAAGTTCTGATACTTCTCTAAGTAGACCTTTCTCCGACTCAGATTAAGTTTCGATACTTCGTTCGATTAATGATTTAAAGACTTCCTCTGGCTCATATTAATTCCTGATACTGCTTTCAGACATAAGCATCTTCTGGCTTAGATTAAGTTCTGATACTTCTCTCATTAGACCTTTCTCCGGCTCAGATTAAGTTCTGATACTTTGTTCGGTTAAAGATTTAACGAACTCCCCTGCCTCAGATTAATTTCTGATACTGCTTTCAAACACAGGCATCTTTTGGCTCAGATTAAGTTCTGATACTACTCTCAGTAGACCTTTCTCCGGCTCAGATTAAGTTTCGATACTTCGTTCGATTAAAGATTTAGATACCTCCCCTGGCTTAGATTACTTTCTGATACTGCTTTCAGACATAGGCATCTTCTGGCTCATATTAAGTTCTGATACTTCTCTCAGTAAACCTTTCTCCGACTCAGATTAAGTTCTAATACTTTGTTCGGTTAAAGATTTAAAGACCTCCTCTAGCATAGATTAATTTTTGATACTGCTTTCAGACATAGGTATCTTCTGCCTCAGATTAAGTTCTGATACCTCTTTCAGTAGATATTTCTCTGTCTCAGATTAAGTTCTGATATTCATTCGGTTAAAGACATCAAGATTTTCCGTTGGCTCAAATTAAGTTCTGATACTTCTCTTAGTAGACCTTTCTTCGGCTCAGATTAAGTTCTGATACTTTGTTCGATTAAATATTTAAAGACCTCCTCTTGCTCAGATTAATTTCTGATACTACTTTCAGACGTAGGCATCTTCTGGCTCAGATTAAGTTCTGATAATTCTCTCAGTATACCTTTCTCCGGCTCAGATTAAGTTCATATACTTTGTTCAGTTAAAGATTTAAAGACCTCCTCTGGCTCAGATTATTCCTGACTTTTCTTTCAGACATAGCCATCTTCTGGCTCAGATTAAGTTTTGATACTTCTCTAAGTAGACCTTTCTCCGGCTCAGATTAAGTTCTAATACTTTATTCTATTATAGATTTAAAGACCTCATCTGGCTCAGATTAATTCTTGATACTGCTTTGAGGCATAAGCATCTTCTGGCTCATATTAAGTTCTGATACTTCTCTCATTAGACCTTTCTCCGGTTCAGATTAAGTTCTGATACTTTGTTCGATTAAAGATTTAAAGACCTCCCTTGGCTTAGATTAATTTCCGATACTTCTTTCAGACATATGCATCTTCTGGCTCAGGTTATGTTCTGATACTTCTCTCAATTGACCTTTCTCTGGCTCAGATTATGTTCTGATACTTCATTTAGTTAACGATTTAAATACCTCCTCTGGCTTAGATTAATTTCTGATACTGCTTTCAAACATAGGATTCTTCTGACTCATATTAAGTTCTGATACTTCTCCCAATAAACCTTTCTCCGGCTCAGATTAAGTTCTGATACTTTGTTCTGTTAAAGATTTAAAGACCTCCTCTAACATAGATTAATTTCTAATACTGCTTTCATACATAGGTATCTTCTGGCTCAGAATAAGTTCTGATACCTCTTTCAGTAGACCTTTCTCTAGCTCATATTAAGTTCTGATACTTCATTTGGTTAAAGACATCAAGATTTTCTGCTGGCTCATATTAAGTTCTGATACTTCTCTTAGTAGACCTTTCTTCGGCTCAGATTAAGTTCTGATACTTTGATCAGTTAAAGATTTAAAAACATCCTCTAGCTCAGATTAATTTCTGAGACTACTTTCTGACATATGCATCTTCTGGTTCAGATTAAGTTCTGATACTTCTCTCAGTAGACCTTTCTCTAGCTCAGATTATGTTCTGATACTTTGTTCAATTAAAGATTTAAAGACCTCCTCTGGCTCAGATTAATTTATGATACTGATTTCAGACATAGGCATCTTCTGGCTCAGATTAAGTTCTGATACTTCTCTCAATAGACCTTTCTCCGGCTCAGATAAAGTTTTGATACTTTGTTCGGTTAAAGATTTAACAACCTCCCCTGGATCAGATTAACTTATGATACTGCTTTCAAACATAGGCATCTTCTGGCTCAGATTAAGTTATGATACTTCTCTCAGTAGACCTTTCTCTGGTTCAGATTAAGTTTTAATACTTTGTTCAGTTAAAGAATTGAAGACCTCATCTGGCTCAGATTAATTTCTGATACTGCTTTCAGACATATGCATCTTCTGGCTCAGATTATGTTCTGATACTTCTCTAATTAGAACTTTCTCCGACTCAGATTAAGTTATGATACTTTGTTCGATTAAAGATTTAAAAACCTCCTCTGACTCAAATTAATTCTTGATACTGCTTTCAGACATAGGCATCTTCTGGCTCAGATTAAGTTCTGATACTTCTCTCAGTAGACCTTTCTCCGGCTCATATTAAGTTATGATACTTCATTCGATTAAATATTTAAAAACCTCTTATGGCTCAGATTAATTTATGATATTACGTTTAGACATAGACATCTTCTGGCTTAGATTAAGTTTATATACTTCTCTCAGTAGACCTTTTTCCGGCTTTGATTAATTTCTGATACTTCATTTGATTAAAGATTTAAAGACCTCCTCTAGCTCAGATTAATTTTTGATACTGCTTTTAGATATAGGCATCTTCTGGCTCAGATTAAGTTCTAATACTTATCTCAATAGACCTTTCTCCGACTCAGATTTGAGTACGTATACTTTGTTCAGTTAAAGATTTAAAGACCTCCTCTGGCTCTGATTAATTTCTGATACTGCTTTCAGACATAGGCATCTTCTGGCTCAGATTAAGTTCTAATACTTCTCTCAGTAGACCTTTCTGTGGATCAGATTAAGTTCTGATACTTCGTTCGTTTAAAGATTTAAAGACCTCTTCTGGCTCATATTAATTACCGATACTGCTTTGAGACATAGGCATCTTCTGGCTCAGATTAAGTTCTGATACTTCTCTCAATAGACCTTTCTCTGACTCAGATTAAGTTCTGATACTTTTTTCGGTTAAAGATTTAACGACCTCCTCTGGCTCAGATTAATTTCTGAAACTGCTTTCAAACATAGGCATCTTCTGGGTCAGATTAAGTTTTGATACTTCTCTCAGTAGACCTTTCTCCGACTCATATTAAGTTCGGATACTTTGTTCAATTAAATATTTAAAGACCTCCTCTGGCTCAGATTAATTCTGATACTGCATTCAGACATAGGCATCTTCTTGCTTAGATTAAGTTCAGATACTTCTCTCAGTAGACCTTTTTCTGGCTCTGATTAAGTTCTGATACTTCGTTAGATTAAAGATTTAAAGACCTCCTCTGGATCAGATTAAATTTTTTATACTGCTTTCAGACATAGGCATCTTCTGGCTCAAATTAAGTTATAATACTTCTCTCAGTTGACATTTTTTTGCTCAGATTAAATCGACGAAATATTTATTCTGATACTTCTCCCAGTTAAGGTCAAGTGTATATTAGTCTAATTTATCTATCAAAAATTACTTTGGATGTAATCTATAAACCCATTTCTAACAACTCTCTGTCACCTCTCTAAATGGAATATTTAATCCCATTATCGATGCAATCAACAAACATTTTTACTTCATGAATAAGCGAGTGCAAATTTATGGGTATTTAAGTGTTCAATCCTCTTCTACCTTCAAGTCATGAATGGTAGACAAGCCAGTCTAACTCTTCAGGTTTAAGAAGATTGAACAGGGGCAGCTGTTGTACCCCAAAATTTCCCTCTCTTTTCTCAAGACATTTCTCACAAAGATCTTCAATAGCTCAAATTTTCATAAGTGTTGACTAGGTCAAATCACCTCTTGAGCACTGGGACCCCAAATTAGGGTTTTGATTTTCACAAGTACAATTAGACTTCTAATGCGTCAACTGACTTTTATGTTTCATTATAGACCTCCAAGAATACTCATGACAAGTTTCAAGTCTTGGATCACAATTTTGATCAGTCAATCGATCAGATGACTGAAAATCAATTATATTGGGTAAAAAGTCAATTGTGGTCAACCCACAATCAAACTTCAATATTTTTTGCCAATATCAATATTTTGAAGTCATATTCATCAATTGATCAATTTTGGATCATAATTCCTCAAGAAAAGTGTTCAAATCATCAAAGGGGAAAAATGATCAAAATTAGGGTTTTTACTGAGAATGGATGATTTTTGACTTTTGCATAATCTTATGGACTCAAACACATCATTTTGACATAATTGCATAATATTATGACTTGAATCATAATCTTATGGACTGAAACACATAATTTTGACCTAATTGTATGACTCAATTCATTTCTCAAGATCAAACAGTTTATACTTGAAATTTGGTCAACTGATACATCAAAAGTCAAACTTTGACTTTTTGGTCAACATTAAGTTTCAAAGATCAAGATTCATCAAGACATTCAAAATTATGAAGGTTGATCTTCAAGAACCAAGAAATTAAAAAAAATTATCAAAAAGTCAAACTTTTCAAGACTTAGAAAAATTTCTAAGTGTTTTAAACCTTGATAATTTAACTACTTCATAACCCTTTTTCACCAAGATGCAAGACGATTCAAAGAAAACTTTCAACATGAAAGTTGTAGATCTTAATAAATTCTACAACTTTGTATTAGAGGTTTGATGTCTAAAAAATGCTTAGATTTGAAGATATGAGCCCATGAAGTCATGACATTTTTCATAAAACACTTAGTGAAAATTTTGACAAGTTTAGGCAGATTTTTGACCTAACTTCTTGGCCAATTTTCACCTAGATCCAAGATGATTTAACAAAAATGGTCAACACGAAGTTTGTAGATAATGTTTTAAGATTTCCAAAATGTCCAAGAACTTTAAGAAGCAATTTTTAAGCTAAGATAATCGAAGGCAAGAGGTTGGGCATCCATTCTTGAATTACAAGTCATTTTGATGATGAACCCTTGGCCAAATCTCATAGCTATGCTGCATAATCTTACTTTGCAGGCTTCTAACTTGCAACTCACTCCATAATTAATGGTTTACACAATTTTTAGAGCTATGATCCAAGCATTAGAGCCATTGTCCAAGTGATTAATCCATTTTTGGCACAAAGGTAACATTGCCATTTTGGAAAAGTGGCTTTAATCACAAAGTCCACTCTCCTTGAGCTTTGAAATTGTTCCTTTTGCACATACACAATCTCAAAGCTAAAAGCAACTTTTCTAGAGCCTCTCAACCACCATACAAGCCTTGTACTATACATTAAAACCATGTTTGTCAAGCTTGCTTCAAAAACAAGTCAAATGGCTATAACATGTGATCTTGTAATTCTGACCATCTCAAGTCTTCAAACCTTTTCCTATAAATTGAGACATTGTTTACAAGCCAAGGACACGAAAGTACAAGCCTGGAAACTCCCTCAAACTCAGAATTGCTCATAAACTTCATTTTTGTGCCATTTCTGACCTTACACATCAAACTCCCATTTCACTTGTGCGTTATTCCTCAAATTCAATCACAAAGCATCACTACAGCATTTAGAACCTAACCCAACACCTGTTACACAACTGTAACACCTCCATCACCATCCTCCATTTTCAAAAATAGCACATTGCACTTTGACTTCTCCAGCACGATTCAGGAACTCTCAGCTTAAAGTAACTATTGAAATAACTTCCTGGAGTTTCAGTGAAGCTAACCAGATCATTACAACACCTTGAAGTGTGCTCAAACTCAAAACACGATCTCCATCTGCAAGGTGATTTTTCTGAACTTCTATCTCTTCATACAAGCATCATTTGGATTTCATTTTAAAATATAAAATGTAGACATCATAGCTTTAAAACTAACCATGTCCTTGGAATTCATTTATATTGCCTAAGCATGGAGAATTTTAAGTCTGAACTTTCTGAGAAAATTAGGTCATATTTGGTATCAACAGAAATTCGTGCTTATCTTTGATCCATTATTTAAGTTATTTACATATTTGAAATCATGGTGAAATTTCTAACAAGTTTGATGTTTATAATTTCTGAAATGGTTAAGAAATGAGCAAGTTACAAATTCAAAAATATGGTTCAAAGGCTAGGCGCGAGGAAGAAGATGAAGTTATCATCAAGACTGAGTTTATTTTAAATTTAGTGCAAGTTGTTTCATAATCAGATGCACAAGCCACCCCAGTGGCAAGACGCGCGTGTATAAGGCATTGGTCTATAAGGTCCTGGATTCACGCCCCAACGCTACCTTTTTTTACTTTTCCTTCTATTTTTCTTGTTTTTCTCTTACTCTCAAAACGTGCATGGGCCTTCCAGCATTGGGCCAACACACATTTACTCACCATCACCCCCTGATTACTTCACACCACGCAGGCCCATCACATTTTATTTTATTTTGTTTTATTATCTGACTTGTACAAAAAAAATTGTTTGGGCCTTAAACAAAAATTGTTTTACTTTTTAACCTCCTAATCTCTTTTCAAACCCCCAGACTCTTTAATTTATATTTTTATTTTTATTTTATTTTCTTTATTTTATTTTATTTTATCATTATTTTTAATCAAAAAATATAAAAGTATATTTTCTTTATTAAATAATTAGACTAAAAATTGTTATTTTATTTTCACTTTATTTTATTTCCATTAAACAAAAGACCTAAAAAATATTTTCTTAACAAAGTAATTTATTTTCTTTTTTAACTAATTTAGACTTAGGTTTTAGTTTAATTTTCTCTTCTAATTAAATTAATTTAGACATTAGAATTTTTATTAACTTCTTTTCAAATTAATTAATTAGGTTAAACCCTTTTACATCAAAAATCCATCAAAAACAATTTCTTCTTTCTCTTCTCTTTTCATTTCTTTGTACATTCTAATATTTCACATTATTATGTAATTGTAAAAGTCTTGTAATAGTAATTAGAGTTTACTTACTTTTCATCCCCATTTATAATTTGTAACCCCATCCCCTAAAGTGATGTAATAGTGTAGGACTTTTAATTTATGCAATTTATCGCTTTCCATATTATTGCTAGTAATTAGGGTTTGTATGGAAAGACTTAAAATAAACCTTAGACAACCCTAAATTCAAGACAAATGCATGAAAACAAAAACACTTTGCACACTTGCACCTCTAGGGTTAACCCACACTTGTTGCCTTAGATAAAAACAGTCATGTCCCTCGAACATGGGATACTTTAACAAAGACCATCGATTACAAGACCATAGTCCCTCGATGACCCTTCAATGTTGCCTTTGGTAAACGATCTTAGTCCCTTATGACAAATTTCTAAGTTATCCTACAATGTTGCCTTTGGTAAACGATCTTAGTCCCTTATGACAAATTGCTAAGGTATCCTACAATGTTGCCTTTTATGATTGTACGATAACCCGCGCACGTCCCTTCACATCCAATGATATGATTTCTTACTAACTAATGGTAAGATAACACTATCTAAAAGAGGAGGAAAAGAACAAAGACTTTCTTTTGAGTAGGTAGAACACTCGTAGTTGCTTGCTCACAAACATTTCAAAACAAACATCTTTCAAAATACACCAACACTTTCATGAAATATTTTTCAAAAGTCAACACTTTCTATACATTATTATAGAGACGAGAATCATTACAAAGTTCGCCTAAACGAAGGCACTTTTCAAAAATACTTTCAAACAATCACAAGCACATTTATAAAGCATTTCAAAATGAGCTAGCAATTAAGAGCCCGTAGATAACTACGGATGAAAATGGTGCTAACACCGTTCCTTTTCATAACCTACCCTCTGAACTCAAGAAAAATTCTCAAAAGGTCTTTCCTGTTCTTCTCACCCTTTTCTTTATTGGATAAAAGAAAAGTTGGTGGCGACTCTTGCTATCCGCAACAATTACGATAAAACGCAAAACACCCAAGTTAGTTATTCCATCGTATTACACAATGCTTTTTCTTGGAGTTTCTTGGAATATTCATCTCCCAAGAAGTGGTCATTATCGTCAGCCTCAATGGAGGAGGGAGACGTCGTGAATTCGTCTCACTTAACGGGGATGTCCTCGAGGAAAGATAATTTGTCATCATTGTTAGCTTTACAAACGGGGGAGAGGGCAGTTTTCTAGTGAGATGGTCGTCCTCGCGATCAGTCATGATCGAAATCTGGTGATGTTGCTTTTATCTTCGATTTCTGGAGAATGGAAGACGTGGAAGACAATTTCCCACAGACGACGCCACTGATCTTACCATTTGATCAGAACCTACAATGGGCTGATAACTTTGTGTGCTAGGTGTGATCGCTGGAAATAGAACTGACTGTTTTGGAATGCTGGTTCGCGAAATGTCGCGGTAAGCAAGAGTCACCACCGTCTTTTATTTTCTCCAACAAGGAAAGGACAAAAGCACAGCAAAATTCCTTTTCGAGATGTTTCTCGGTTCGGGAGGTAGATTATAGAAAGGGAAGGTGTTAGCACCCTTTCTATCCGTGGTTATCCACGAACTCTTAGGTACTTGCTCACTATGTTTTCAAAATGTTTGCTTTTCTTGTGTTTGTGGGTTTTGAAAAAGTTTATTTTGAAAACTTCGTTTTAACTCTTGTATTTGTCCTCAAGAGTGTATGAAGTGTGGTTTGAAAACTTTTGTCAAAAAAGTGTAGGTGCAAAAAGTTGTTTTTGTTTTGAAAGAGCAAGTACCATAGAACCTCTACCTACTCAAAAGAAATTAAGCTGTGTAAATGTCCTTTAGACAATACTATCCCACTATTTAGAAGTAGGTGGCACCGTCGTTAGAGTTTTCGGGTCAATTCGATTATAGGGACATGTGGTCACCAAAGCAATAGTAGGACGCCTTAGCGGTAACCCTAATGTCCCAGATCCTTTTTATCCGAGGCAACCGTTTCGAGGCAACTTGGATCTTTAGACAGGAGGGCGACCTCTAAAACACCCTATACTCAATGACCACATCGAGGCAACCAAGTGAGGCGTACCCTAAGAGTGGCATGTGCGAGTGTGTCAGGATTCAGTTAATATTATCTTTGCACAGGTTATGGTGAGCTACGTTTTGATTTTATTTAAGAACAAGTCTTATCATGCATAGTTAACACACATCTAACAATTAAAGGTTGCGGAAAATAAATTGCGGAAAGTAAATCTATGCTATTACAAGGCGTCGGGTATTTACATCGCCAAAAGCAACCCTTTGAAAAAGTAAATTGCGGGAAAATAAATAAAGCGATAAAAAGTCCTAATTATGCTATTACATCCTCAGAGCAAATACATAAATATGATCAAAAATAATATGTGCGAAATAAAATGGCATCAGAGAAGTCCTTAGGGTTTTAACCCTTTTTTTTTAGAAAGAAAGAAAATTGATTATTAAATTAAATTAAACCTAAAACTAATTAATTAAATAAAAGAAATATTTTTTAAGTTTTTTTATGTGTTAATGAAAATAAAATAAAAAGGATTAAAATTGTCAAAAGAAAACCCTAATTCTATGTTGATTTTATTTATTGTGAAAAAAGTCAAAATTAAACCTAATTAAACTAAATTAGTTATATTAGTATTTATTTACAAAATAATAAACTAATTAAGGGTGAAATTAATTTAAATAATAATAATAATAATAAAATATTGTTTTCTGAATTTATTATGAAAATAATTAATTATGTTAGTTATAATAATAATAATTAGTAAAAGAAAATAAATAAATAGAAAATATAAAAGAGAAAAAAAGAAAAAGAACCCAGGGGGTGTTGGCCCATTTAGGAGGTTAGTTTGTAAATTCCAAGCCCATTGACCTCAAGCCTGCTTTGACTTTGGAGATTATCTACACGTGTATTGACCAGGAGTATGATGGTCATCCAGCTTTGGACCATTGGATCTGTGCCTGTGGCCACATGGCATGCTGAGGCGTGAGGTACATGATGGACTCCTTTGCAAGCCTTGTACTGGAATACCTGAGGAAAAAGAACAAATAATGTTTGGGGGACCTGGGATTCGAACCCAGGTCCCAATGATTCCATGCCAACGCATCCTCCACTACGCCATGTGCTTCAGTCATTATTAAAATAACAATCAATCATTATATTAAGAAACAATTAATATGCTAGAAATTACAAACACGCGCACTTCTTTTCAAATGGCCCAACCAAATGCTAACACGTCTTTATCTTCCTCCTTTGTACCTATAAAAACATGTTAGATAGCGGGGGTTTTTAACCCCCACAATATGCAATGACGAATAATAACGATTAGCTCTAGGATTTACATAAATGTTTCGCGAGGGTTCCAATGCGTTCGTCTGGTCTCAACGAGTTCAATCATGGGTCTTATGAGTCTCAATTTTTCCTGTATTGCAAAGCCCTAATTTGAAAGCTTATGAACCCTAAATTTCGTCAATGGCAATTTGTGATTCTGTGCATTATAATTCAATTAAACTATGCCAATAGCTTCATGGGATCTCTAGCAACACAAAACAAACAAGAAATCATGTCAAATGTTTATGAATCATGAGTTACGATTATGAAAAAAAGTGTCAAACCGTGAGATTGTTCTTGATGATTCCTTGAGCTTTAGCGTGCGAATTTAATTGCTACACGTTCCTGGGAACCCATGCAAGGTGTTAGAATTAACAAAAGTTCTTGAATCATCCTGGAATATGGAAATCAGTTTTCAAGTTTTCTTGGAAAATTTCAATATGGCTATGGCTTTGTTTGCAGCTTATTCACGTGTGCATGATTAGGGTTGGCTTGTATATATATAGGAGAAGGGAATTAGGTCAGAATCTTGCACAAAAATCCCTTGGAATGATGATTAAATATTTGATTGGAAATCATATATTTTTGAATCTTCAAGAATGGAAAAAGTTGCCTAATTTGGAGATATTGCATCCTTGATTGGTACACGAAATTGCCAGCCTTTTTAGGTCATTCTTGCTTCACAAAAAGATTGAAAAATCATATCTTTATATTTTCCTACAATTTAAATTAATTAAATGAATTAAAATCAATTAAAAATCCAATTAATTAATAAAAAATAAGAAAATAATTCAATTAAGATTGATGGGTCGTGCATAGGCCATGGATAAAGTTTCAAGAAGAAATTTGAGGCCCATTAGCAAAAATAAGGTGTTTTGAGCAAAGTTGACTTTTGCAAATTCCTAAAAATTTCCCAACTTCTCCAATGCATATCTTGCTCAATTTTGATCATATGAACATGTTCTTGGACATTTTGGAAAGGTATTGAAGTCCTCTAACCAATGCCTTTGGTCCCATGTCATTTGGACTTACCAATCTCAAGTTATGGTCTTTGACTTAAAGTGCATTTTTGTTGACTTTTGAATTTGACCTATAATGTAGAAATTGATAACTTTTTATGAGAGCATTTCTTGGACTTGGAATGTGAAGATGAATTGTAGGAAATGTCATACCCTTCAAAATGAGCATTGGATGGGATTTTTCTGATAAACCATGAAAAAGTTATGCCCTGGTCAAGATACAGTTGACTTGTCTACTGTCCAAAAATAGTAACTTTTTGCATCTTGATGATTTTTGAGCCATTCTTGTGGAATCATGATCAAGACTTGATAAAATGATGATTGTGACCTCAAAATAAGATGTTGACCAAAAATTCTGACTTTTGACTGCAAAATGACCATTTTGCCCCTGCAGTTGACTGTAGATCAAATGAGGCTTTTGACTGTGCAAATTGGCATTGTGGGTCTTGAAACTTGGCATGTAGGTGCTTGAGAATGTATGTGGACCTATGAGACTTGATTGAGACATTGAAAACCCCAAATTCCTTGAGAGAACCAAAACCCTAATTTTGACTGTCTTAGGAAGTGGTTTGGACTGTGTAACCCTTGAGTAATATTGAAGAATATGGGAGGGAAAATTTTGGGGTACAACACTAGGCTAATAAGATGAAGAGGGAATGGGTGTACCTGCAAGACACTTTGATGATCGAGTGAGAAAGAGTGCAAAGAGATACAAGAAAGAGATTAAGGTTTTTTAGTGTGAATATTGGATATTCGTGAGGGTTTATATAGTACCCCCGGCGCTTGGCCATTGGTTCCTATTTTTGGGTCTAGATATCAGGTTCCCCAAAAATAGGTAACTTCCAGGAACTAGCCGTTGTAACAGGCAGAGATGTTCGGAATTAGCCATTACAACAGATAGAGAGGTTCCTTTCGAGCAAGCGTGATTTCTGGTCGTTTCTGGGTGGCTATCCTCGTATTCCATGGCAAGATGAGGAATAGCCTATTTATTAATTTAAAACGAAAAAAACAAGAAAGAGATCCGTACCTTTGAGAATTGAATGAAATTGGATGAAGGAAGAAGAGAATGAATAAGGTGGTGGGTGGAGGAAGATGAGAATGAGAGAGTTATGGGTTTGAGAAGAAGAAAGAAGACAAGAGGATGAGTTCTAGAAGAAACGAAATTGGAAATATATAACTAAGTAGTGACATGGTTTTCACGTCACAACATTTCCACATGAAAATCACGTCACAAGCACCAACAATCATAATTAAAGTAACATAATTTTCTAGAAGAAACGGATTGGAAATATATAATTAAAGTAGTGACGTGATTTTCACGTTGCAACTTTGCCACATGAAAATCACATCACAAACACCATCTCTCCCCATATAAGTCCTCTCATGAATCTCATTTATTAAATGGGTTCTTCCTTTAGCATTAGTTTAATTAATACATTTAACTTCAAATAAAAATATAAACTAACAAATAAGAATATAATCTAAAAAAAGTAGTGAGATAAATATAATTACTATTCGTTCAGCATGTTTGGTAATACTAATGCTTCTAGCTCTATGATTGGAGGCTCCATTTTCATATGCTCTACGTTGCTTTGCTTTTTCAGATTTTTTCTTAAACTCATATGAATTCTAATAAACAAACATTTCTTTAAATACATCTTCGCCCAACCATGGAGGTCTTATCCCTCTTTGTTTCCAACCAATCCTAGCACGCCTAAGCATGTCAGAAAGTTGGGTCATTGCTCTCTTCTTAAAATTAAGCTCAATATATCACCGCTTCATCTATTACGCTTCATGCTCACTTCTTCTGCAATATTAAAAAAAATTATTAGATAATTATAACATTAAAAATTTAATTACTTAAAAAGAAAAAATTATACCTAAATTTGTCAAACCAAGTTTGATACAATTTCTTATCCTTCTTGATAAGTTATCCAAAAGTCTTCCTAGATTGTTTATATAACCTTGAATAATCTATTTTATGCGTATAACATCAGGCCTACTCAGCACAAAACTAAACAACAATAATTTGAATAAGTATTAAATTTAAAAAATGACAACATGTACATATGCTTAAAATATAAGAAAGAAACTTACGAGCTTCCAACAGTCCTAATAACCCATCTTCCATTAAATTTCTTATGTTGAACTTCCATCCCGACCATATCCATGTCCTCAATGTCCTCCTCATCCCCCTCCCCATGATCATGCAATATTGGGTCATCATGCTCCTGATGCGATGATGAGGGTACATGTGAGATATGGGATCCCCCAAGATGATGAGATGATAAGGATTCATATGTGAGATGTGGGATGCGGAATCCCCCAGGCTGATGGGATAACAAAGGTCTATGTGGGGGATCTGGGATGCTAGATCCCCCAGATTGCATGTATGGTGGGGGTATATGTGAAGGAAATGGAAAACTAGAGCCCTCAGACTTCATGTATGAGGGATATGTATGAGGAAAATGGAAACATAGATCTCTCAGGCTACATGTGTGATTGGGATACATGTGTATGCTGGAATGATGTGGATAAAAATCCTGGCGGATAATCCTGTGAGGTAAGTAGTGAAGTGTGATATATTTGAGAAAGAGAAGTGCTCATAGGCTGAGGCATAGTCGGATGACCCCCTTGACTAGTCTTAGGCATAATCGATTGAGCCCCCTAACTAGAATGAGGCAAAGAATAATACATAAAAGATGGAAGCACCTCAATTATACTTATACTCGTGCGACGACCTTTCTTACCCTTACCTTTATTAGGACGTGGTTGCATTATATCCATTATGTTCAAAATAAGTATTCACTTGGTATACTTACTCAAGGTATAGTTTAACTTCAACGTAATTAATCAAGACATAAACATGAGCAAATTGAAATTCCTTTTGGTCAGCCAATTCATATTTGTATATCCAAAATTAGGATCAAGAAGACCGAAGACTAATAAGGTTAATTGACTTACTTATGTAACATTAACTTCATTCCTTATGATTTTTGGAGTTAACATCATGTGATTGAAATAATGAGAGCAAAAATATGATGTTTACTGATGCAAGTAATGTGCACATATTGAACCCTTAATTTTAGCCTTATTTTTCACTGATCTCTTTGAATCACTCAAGAATATTTCAAACGGATACATCCACCTATATTGAACAGGCCTGCCAAGCAAGCTTCATATGCAAGATGCACATGAAGATGTTCCATTAAATCAGAAAAAAAACACGTGAAAAAACTTGTCCAACAGAGAATGAGAGGAATGCTTTAGTCCAACTTAATGAGGTTATTCACTCTTAAAGTTGACGCACAAATATCTCTAAAAAAATAACTAATTTCAGTTAGTGGGTTAAGCACTTGTGTTGCCAATGAGATGAAGGAAATTGGAAGCAATCTTTTCATGAAAACAGGACAATCATGACTTTTCATTCCATGCAACTTCCCAGCGTTGGCATCAACACACCTTACCAAGTTATAAGCAAAACCATTGGGCATTCTCAATTCACTTAACCATCGGAAAAAACAACTTTGGCGTCTTAGGGAGTTAGACTATAAGTAGCCTTGGGTTTTAATAGTTTATCATTCGATAGGGTCTTTAACTCTAAATCTTTTCAATTACACAAAAATTTCATGTCTTTCTAGTCTTCTCATTATCTTTTGTCTTGCCTTGGACATCCATCATTGTGTTAAATATATTATCGAAGAAATTCTTCTTTATGTGCATAACATCAAGATTATGCCGCAACAAATTATCTTTCTAATATGGGAGGTCCAAAAAATACTTATTTTTATCCAATTGTGTGTGTCCCCATATCCTGGAATTGTGCATGCTTTTCCATACTCTGAGTTTTGGCAGATCACAAACCATGTTCCATACTTCAACCAATGACAAACAGGGGGGGGGGGGGGGATCTGTTACTTTTACAAATTTTTTAAAATCATTCTCGTTTCTTCTAAGTCCATGGTTTTCTGGTAGGATTCTATGGTGACAGTGAAACCATAAATGTTTCCCTCCTTTTTCTAATGTAAACACCTTTGTGTCACCAATGAAATTAGGACATTCCATTTTACTATGTGTTCGCCAATCAAACAACATGGTATATGCAGGAAAGTCATTAATATTCCATATTAAAGTAGCTCACATATTATAGTTTTGTTTATGAGATATGTCATAAGTACATTCTTCAATCCACAACCTCTTTAAATCATCAATTAAAGGTTGTAAATATACATCAATTCCTGCTTTTGAACTTGATGGTCCTGGAATGGGGCAAGTCAAAAACATGTAAGGTTTTGTGATGCGCATCTTAGTAGGGAGGTTGTAAGGGGTAACAATAACCGACCAACAAGAATATCCAATTTTTGACGCTTAGACAAATGGAGTAAAACCATTAGAGCATAATCTGAGTCTAACATTTCTAGGTTCCCCATCAAATTCTGGATGTATTCTATCAAAGTGCTTCCATGCCTCGCCATCAGATGGGTATCTCATCGTGCCTGGACTAATTTTGTTTGTATGATACCATGCTATTTGACAAACATTATGCATTGGAGAAAACATTCTTTGTAATATTGGTATTATTGACATATAAAACATGGATTTCATTTCTATGCATTTTTGCTTACGATCAATGGCTTTACTGTGAACTACATACCTTTGAATATTATAAAACTTACATTTCTCTAACACTTCGTCATTTGTACCAAACTCATTATCATAGAACAACATGCAACGTCTAATGCAACAATCAATCCTTCTTACTTATAAACCCAACTTTGACACCAACCTCTTTGCGTCATAATAACTTATAGGAAAATTTTCTTTCGTAGGAGTCACATCCAACATCATTTGAGAAAAGAATTCCAAACATTGATCAAGAACATTTCAATTGAACTTTACGGCCAATAATCTCACACACATATAGGTAATTTAGATTTCGATGAACCCTCAAACAGTGGCTTATTTATTTCTTTCAACAATTGATAAAATTTCTGAGCTTTCTCATTTGGCAACTCTTTCCCATAAAAATCTTGTTGTTAATCATAGGTTCTATTCACCCCATAAAGCGTCCCCAACCATGTCACTATTAGCTCCTAAATTCGACACTCATACATATTGGCCTTATTGGCAAAAATAGATTGAAGAAATCTAAGCTGGAGACACTTTGACAAAAGATCCTATGAAAGGGGTTGTGTCGAAGTCATCCTTGTTAAGAAGGAGAAAACACTTAGAGAATTTTCTAAGTTAAAGGAAGTCTTCGACCGAGAGGCTCTTTTATTAGAAGCAAGTGGAGTTGAATTTGAAGAAAGGAGGGAAAGACAATTCATTGGGCAGTTAGGAAAAGCAATGTGGCGTGAAGATAGAGGTCGAAGAACATGCAGAGGACACTTGTCCTCATCTTGGGACGAAGAAATTGTTTGAAAGTTACTTATTACCAGTATAAATATAGGAAATTTGTGTAGAATTTCGGGTGTTCAACTTATTGTACAAGTCACTCAATTTTATTCAAGTACCCGCTGTGAGAGAAAGAATATTGAGAATGTACGTTTGAATCACCATACTTTATTGCAATCAAAGTCTTTTACATTCATTTACAATTCTTGCCATTTAACATTTTTCTGCAAACTTTACCATTACAGCCCTTTTAAATTATTGCAAATTTACTTTACTTATGTTTTTATCAAGTTTTTTTACCTTCATCATGCCTTTACTTTCAATGTCTTGTCGAACCATTTCATATAAACCTATTCAAACCCCCAAACACTTAGCATATGTCCTAGGATCAAACTGATTGATCCTGCAAGTAACCAAAATAACTCTTTTTGGAAGATCAGTGGTTGTTTGCCAATTTTCACGGTAAATAAATTGGGACGCCCAGTGGGACTTTGCTAAGTTTTTGTTTCTTTTTACAAACTTTGATAAAAACAATTTTATCATAAATGCTTTAAGTAATTTCCTTTCTCTCAAAGAGTGTTGTATGTTATTGAGAAGTGGCAAAACAACCACCAAGGAATACATACCTAAGAGAAGAAATAGGAGAATGGTTAATCAACCAAGTAGTGGAGAAATTCCTCCACCAATTCCTGGAAATGGAAATGCGATTATACCAACAGTTAGTGAGCCTATGCCATCAACGGTTGGTTCGACACCAACATCGACATTTACACAAACAAGGCCAATACTTTCTTATATAGGTCCTAGAGGTCCACCATGAACACCCCCACCAAGGGGAAATCTGGAAGTTCGACCTTATGTCCCTCCAGGCTTTTCGACAGCCTGGATGGGTCGAGACCAACCTTATGGCATGCAAACTGCTTAAATGGCAATCCTTATGAATGCCTCATCCATATTTTCAAAACCTTTGGTAAGTGCATCTTCGCCATTGCAGGGATCTGGAACTGGTATGACAAATATGGGTAGAAACCAACTCCTAGGAGGGACATCCCATATAATGCGAAGCCTCACAAATGCTTCTACAACAATTTTGAGGCAACAAATGGATGAGAGTAACCATGACATGGTGCAGATGTTGGCACAAACCTTGAGTACATTATTTAACCCTCTAATAAAAAATACCACCCAGTCGAATCAGCAAATAGCAGCGCAAATGATGCGCATGGACGGTTTTTTGGGGTTCCTCAACCTATTTGACACCCCCAAAGAGAGTTGATAAGAGGAAATCAAGGTGTGGTCTTAGAGGATGTCATAACCATTAACCAGAATCCACATCCAGATGAGATGAATCATAGAGTCGAATAACCTAGGTTCGAAGTACCCAGAGTTGCCCCACAAATCCCAAGAGCTATCGAACAAGGTATAGTTGTGGTAAATAGAAACCAAAATGCTGATAAAATAATACAGCAAGTTTGACACCACAACCATGCAGTAGATAATAACTTGACAACCATGGTCAAAAGAATCATGGCACAGAACAGAGTAAACAATGGTTTTCATAGGCCAAACTTTACATCTCCATTGTCAGATTATATCTTGCAATCAGATTTACCCCCTAGGTGAAAAGTTCCAAAGTTCATCAAGTTTTCAGGGGATACGATAGAGTCCACTGTCGAACACGTGGAAAGATATTTGATAGAGGCTGGGGAAATCTCAAATAATGAGAATCTTAGGATTAAGTATTTTCCAAGTTCCTTAACCAAAAATGCCTTCACTTGGTTTACCACACTCCCAGCCAATTCGATCCATAATTGGATTAAGTTGGAAAGATTGTTCCATGAACATTTCTATATAGGACAAAGCAAAATAAGTTTGAAAGAACTGGCTAGCGTGAAGAGAAGATTCACTGAGCCAATTGACGAGTATCTGAACAGATATCGACTACTCAAAGCCAGATTCTTTACACAAGTGCCTGAACATGAGTTGGTCGAAATGGCTGCAGGTGGTCTAGATTATTCCATTAGGAAGAAATTAGATACCCAATACCTGAGAGATATGGCCCAATTGGCCGATAGAGTTCGACAGGTGGAACGCCTTAATGCTGAAAAAGCTAAGGCAAATAAAAATCATCGAAGAGAAAGGGTAGCATATGTCGAAATGGATGATGATGATCTAGAGACATCTAATGACCCTGTACTTGTCGAAGAGAGCGAGATCGATCTAGCATAATTAAAGCAAGGGCCATCATATTCTTGCAAACTATTAACACCCTCAAATGGGAAGAATCCTACTGAATCTGAAAAGAGTAGTAATAGGTTCCTAAAGAAAACATATAGTTTTGACGTCACAAAATGTGACGAAATATTTGACTTGTTAGTTAAAGATGGCCAGATGATAATGCCCCCAAGGGAAAAAGAGAGGTTTTTATAAATATCATATTTTTTTGGGTCATAAAACCTCACAATGTTTTCTTTTCAGGGATCTCGTTCAAGGCGTAATCAAAGACGGCAGACTCAAGTTTGCTGACAAACCACCCATGAAGATTGATGCAAACCCGTTGCAGGAAGATGCCCATTATGTTGAACCTTCATGCATCAATATGGTCGAAGTGTCAAAAAACTTCATCAACAAACCTGTATTTGGCAGTTTCACTGAGCATGTTAGCAGAAAAGCTGTCGAAGAGGTACAAAAAAAGGCTACTGAGTGTCTAAACAAGGGGACCACTGAAGGTTCAAGCAAAGGAACTACTAAAGGTTCCTACTTGGTTGCTGTCACAGATTCGACAGAAAGCCTAGAGACCAAGATGCAGAAGCTAAGTATAGCTGGAAAGAACAACATGGAAATAAATATGGTTGAAGTGTCTGAACCTAAAGCTGCAGATTCAGAAGACAGCATCAGACAAGAGGAAATCAACAAGCTTGATTTTCCTAAAGAGAATGAAAATCTTCCAGATTTTCTATACAGATGCCAGAAAAAGAAGTCAGAGGTTATGTTGTGTCCAAGATGCAGTTCTATCTTCGACAAGAAAGCTGCTGAGCACATACAAGGTGTGCGTGCAGCAAAGAAAAAATAGGGCAACATTTCCCAGCTTAACATGGATCCTGAAGTAAGGTACGACCCTAGAAGAGGATACCAAAAGGGGCCAATAAAGCAGGTGAATAGGCCATCAACCTTTAATCCTCCAACAAATGTTCCTGTGGGAACTTAGTTGAAGACATCAAATAGAAAAAGGCCTAACGAGGGAAAATGGAAAACATTTGATATGCCAAGAGGATCCTCTTTGTCCTATAGAAAAGAATTTCAGTCAACAACAACAAATAGGGTTGCTCACGTGTCAAATAATTACAAAGGAGAGAACCCTATGACCCATTCCCAATGGAGAAGGTATCAAAGACGGCGAAAGGCTAAAAGAGAAGCTGTAGAAGGGACCCAACTAGAAACAAGCACTAACATGCCGCAAAGAAAAGAAAAGGCTAAACCAAGAATGCCTTTGGAGAAAAAGCCAATTGCTAGAAGGCTGGTATAGCCTGAGCAATGTGAATTGGAAGAAGAATCTGACTCTGGGTATGATGCTACATTATACATCATGGTAAATGTGGTGTCTGTGCTTCCTAGAGAATATGGCCAACTGGTCAAAGTCGAAGAGACATAATGGGAGGTCGAACAAGAAATGGTCAAACATAGGCCAATATGCTACTATGTTATGAACAATGGATGTGTAGAAGAGAAAAATGCCTTCTTTGAGCGTCCTACTAAGGCAATGAGGAATCATCTCAAACCCTTGTTCATAAGGGAAAAAATAAGGGAGGCGACCATCAACAAAGTCTTGGTTGATTGTGGGGCCAGAGTTAACATAATCCCTCAATATATGCTGAGAAAGCTGGGCAAGAGAGATGAAGACATCAAGCCCCATAACATGATTTTATCAAACTATGAAGGTGGAATTGGGACTACAATGGGAGTAATACAATTGGACCTCAAAGTGGGAACCATAGTTCGACCAACAATGTTTATGGTCATCTCAGTAAAACCCAATTACAATTTTCTCCTAGGCAGGGAGTGGATCCATGGCATAGGAGTAGTGCCATCATCAATGCATCGGCGTGTTACCATCTGGTGCCCAGATGACATAGTAGGAAACATTGAAGCTGATCAAAGTTACTATATGGTCGAAGTCAACAATGTCGACAGAACAAGCTTCGACAAAAATTTGGCTCACATAGGGCCATGTAATCTTCCAGACTTTAACTTGGCGCCATCACCCAACACTTTTTGCTCCCTATACCTACACTCGGATCATGGATTCTAATGGGATAGGGAGGATTTGTCAAACATCGATTACGGAGGGATTGATGATATACGACAACAGGCTAGGGAAGTGATTTCAGTGATTATGACTAAGTCACAAGCATTACAGAGGATTTCAGCATATGTAGCCGAAAACAGAATGATAACGGCCTTAGAGGCCTAAGTGAAGTATATGGTTGTCAAAGCCAATGAGCAAGTGCCACTTCCAAGAGGCCCTAGGAAAGATTTCGACCCAGAACCACCTGACTCAAGAGAGGAGGAAGTGCAAGGCCAAAGGCTAGATGCCATCTACGATGATGAGCCTTTGGGTTTCGAGAAGGATCTATTGGAAAGCAATATTAGAATGCTAGCGCAAGATCCTCTTGAAGAAATAGACTTGGGCGAAGGAATGGTGAAGAGACCAACATATATCAGTGCAAAGATAGATCCAGAGCTTAGAGTCAAAATAATCCAATTGTTGAAGGAGTTTAAAGTCTGCTTTGCATGGAACTTCAATTGCCAATAAAGCCTGGGAAAAAGCCTGTCAATCAAACTCTAAGGTGTTTTGCACCAGATATCTTATCCAAGATCAAAACGGAAGTCGAGAGACTGCTGAAATGCAATTTCATCCGAACAACCAGGTATGTTGAACGGATTGCAAATATAGTACCTGTTATAAATAAAAATGGTACCTTAAGGGTGTGCATTGATTTTAGAGGTTTAAATGTTGTAACACCCAAGGATGAATATCCAATTCATGTGGTGGAAATGCTTGTTGATTCTGCCGCTGGCTTCGAGTACATGAGTATGCTTGATGGATACTCTGGGTACAATCAGATTTTCATTGCTGAAGAAGATGTATCGAAAACAACATTTCGATTCCCTAGGGCTTTAGGCACTTACAAATGGGTAGTAATTCCTTTTGGCCTAAAAAATGTAGGAGCAACATATCAAAGAGCAATGAGTTCTATCTTCCATGATTTTATTGGAACTTTCATGCAAATTTATATTGACGATATTGTTGTCAAATCCATTTCAGGGAAGAATCACATAAACTATCTTCGACAATCCTTCGAAAGGATGAGAAGCTATGGTCTAGAGATGAATCCTCTAAAGTGCGCTTTCTGCGTAAAGGCAGGGGACTTCTTAGGCTTTGTGGTCCATAAAAGGGAATCGAAATAAACCAGAACAAGACCAAGGGCATTTTGGAGGCAAGAGCACCAACAAACAAGAAGGAATTTCAATCTCTACTTGTCAAGATAAATTTCCTAAGGAGATTTATATCCAACTTATGTGGAAAACGCAAGCCTTCTCACCCTTACTTCGACTCAACAAAGTAGGATTCGAATGAGGGCAAGAACAACAAGAGGCCTTCGATAAAATCAAAGGATACCTCACCAAGACACCTATTTTGGTGTCTCCTTATAGAAATAGGAGTATGATATTGTACATAGCTGCATCTGGTAAAATTTTAGGAAGTATGTTAGCTCAAGAGGATGAGAATGGTGTTGAAAGGCCTATCTACTACCTCAGTAGAGTTTTAAATGATGCAGAAACTAGATATAGCGAAGTTGAAAAACTATGTTTATGTCTTTACTTCTCATGTAAAAAACTCAAGCAATATATTAAACCAGTTGATGTTTATGTTTTATCTCATTTTGATGTTTTCAAATATATGTTGTCGAAACCCATCTTGCACAGTCGAATTGGAAAATGGGAACTTGCATTGACTGAGTATTCACTAACCTTTATGCCGCTAGAGGCTGTTAAAGGATAAGTGGTAGCAAACATTATAGTCGACCACTCAATAAATGAAGAATCCTTAAATTACTTAGAGATTGAACCCTGGAAGTTATACTTCGACGGTTCCAGTCATAAAGATGGAACTGGAGTGGGAGTTCTAATTATTTCTCCAAATAAAATTCCAACAAAATTCAAATACAAGATCAAAGGTTCTTGTTCGAACAATGAGGCTGAGTATGAAGCTTTAATTGTTGTCCTTGAAATCTTGTTCGAATTGGGGGCAACTCGAGTCGAAATAATGGGAGACTCAGAGTTAGTCATAAGGCAAGTTACAAAAGAACACAAATGTATAAGATAAAACTTGATCATGTATTTTGTAATAGCCAATTGCTTGTTGAAAAAATTTGAAGTGATCAACATTCGACATATACCAAGATTAGAAAATGAAGTGGCTAATGACTTAGCATAGATCGTATCTGGGTATAAAATTTCAAAAGAAACATTTCAACAAGCAACCAAAGTTAGAGGAAGGGTAGTATCAACCAAGTTGTCTCCAACAAATTTGGAAACAATAAAGTTGGGGTACGCTGACCAAGAAAACTTTGAGATTTCGTTCATAGACAATCTAATAGAGCAAGATTGGAGAAAGCCTATAGTATATTATTTTCAAAATCCAACAGCTCTGACAGAAAGAAAGACAAAGTATAGGGTGTTGAGTTATATTCTAATGGGAAATGAGTTATTCAAGAAGACGCCTGAGGGAGTATTACTAAAATGCCTAAGTGAAACAAAGGCATATGTAGCCCTTTCGACTACACATGCTAGGGCATATGGGGCATATCAAGTAGGCCATAAATGAAACAGTTGTTGCTTCGACATGGATTATATTGGCCTACTATGTTTAAATATTGTGTTGAGTTTGCAAAAGGGTGCCAAGAATGTCAAATACATATAGGCATCCAACATGTACCTGCAAGCGAACTTCACGCAATTGTGAAACCTTGCCCTTTTAGGGGACGTGCTTTGGATCTTATTGGTGAGATTCGACCAGCATCATCTAAAAGCCAAAAATATATATTGGTGGGCATTGACTACTTCACTAAATGGATTGAAGTAATTCCTTTAGTCAATGTAGACCAAGAAAATGTCATTGAATTTATTCAAAAGAACATTATATATAGTTTGGAATCCCTGAGACAATAACAATTGATTAAGGATCAATATTTAGTGGTCGAAAAATGAAAGATTTTGCTACATAAATGGGATTCAAGCTATTAACATCTACACCCTATAACGCACAAGCCAATGGCCAAGTCGAAGCGGAAAATAAAGTAGTGATTGGCTTAATAAAAAAGCATGTAGGAAACAAGCCAAGAAATTGGAATAATACGTTAGACCAAATCTTATGGGCATGTCGAACTTCTCCTAAAGAAGCTACCAATACGACACCATTTCGATTAACTTATGGTCATGACGCAGTGTTACCAGTATAAATCTGTCTGCAATCAACAAGAATTCAGAGACATCAAGGTATTCCTTCTGAATCTTATTGGAATATGATGTTAGATGAACTACTTGATTTGGATGAAGAAATACTGAGAGCTTTCGACCTCTTAAGGATACATAAGAAAAGAGTGGAAAAATCTTATAATAAGAGAGTAAAACCCAAGATATTCTTGCCTGATGATTTGGTGTGGAAGATAATTCTCCCAATGGATCATAAAGATAGGAGCATGGGAAAATGGTCTCCTAAATGGAAAGGACCTTTCAAGATTATCCAGGTATTTTCTGGTGGTGCTTATGATATCGAAGAGTTAAGTGAAGATAAAAGACTCTTGAGAGTAAATGGTAAATATTTGAAAAAATTTAAATCTGCACTTCAAGAAGTTAAAATCATCAGCAATTGATCTTAGTAGAAGTATATAGCCAAAATGGATAATTCATTAAGTTTGCCAAAATGGCTCCAAAACATTACATATACCCATTCCGAGGTTTCGAACATTCGTTACAAAAGCACGGTGATACAAAAAAGAAGTCCAATCAAAATGGAAGAGCAGCCTTAATCTGGAGATATTTGATCTTCTGAAGTTCCAAGCGCCTTTCACATAAAGCCCTCGACTGATGGAGAGATTCAATCTTTAAATCTAAGGCTTGGGCTTGTTCAGCATACTTCAGTCCACTGTCAAGTTCCTCCTGGCTCTCAGAGTCATTGTTGGCAAGAAGCTCTTCTTTGCGTTTGTCATTCGCAATAATCTTAGCTTCTAGTTCTTTTATTTGAGCTTTCATGCTAGCAGTGCTCTGGTCAATCTCCTCGACCTATTTTTTCCTGGATTCTTGTTCCTTCGATAACTCATTTAACCTCGAAGCTGATTCAGCAGTAGCAACCCAGGCAGCAGAAACATGGCCATTTGCCTCTTCAATTTCGAGATTAAGAGTCCTGCGACGAGTGTAGTCAGCTGAAGCTTGATCAATGATCGAAGTCAGGTCTAAGATGATGCTAGCTATTTCAGGAGAAACAACAAGGAGATCAACAACTTTAAGAGTTCTTTTTAGAAAGGAAGGAGCAAAGGGTTTCCCTCTAAGGTCAACATCAGACCCCTCTTGAAAATTTGAGCCTTAACCTTTTGAAGTGCTTCTTCAATGGGAGAAGCCAAAGTAGACTTACCAGATGTAGTCGAAGCATCACGACTTTGGTTGGAAGAAGTTTCTCTACTTTCAAGAATGGCGTTCAGATGGCCAAGGGGAATATTCTTTTTGATTAGTGCCAAATATTCTTTGGTGCGAGACCCCATCGAAGAACATTTTCATTAGTGGCATGAGCCACATTATCGGCTTGGGAACTTTCGACGTTTGCGGGATTCCCTTCCTTTTTTGTAGAGTTTTCTCTCTCAAAATTTGTAGGATTCTCCTCTTCTTCATTTTGGATGCCTTCCATTTCTATTTCGGCTTCATCATCAACAACTTCTTCTTCTTCTGCCTGATCATCATCAACAGCAGGCGAAGTTCTAAGATTAGCATGTTGTAAATCAAGATCTTCCTCCCTAAGGACTTCATTATTTTGCTCCTCAGTGACTTCAACTTGGTGTTCCGAAGTTTGGTTCACTTCACTGGCTGAACTTAAAAAAGATCCCTTTGTTGAAGAAGGCTTGTGAGTAGGATTGCCTTCACTGTTTATTGGGGTAGAATCTTCTGCAGGCGTGGGAACCTGTCTAGAAGTACCAGCAGTATCCTGAAGATTAAGAGATTGTTGTTAGAATTATTGCAAAATGATTCAAAACATGGTGTTTAATGGTCGAAAGTATTACCTTGGGAGAAACTTCAATACTAGGACTCGAATTGTCGCTCTCACTTGGATCATTCATCCTGGCAGCTATTTCCTACTCATTTGGTTCTTGGATGATGATGGGAGCAGGCCTAGGACTGCTAGCCGTAACCTTAATTTTTGTTTTTGGGCGAGATTCAGGGACGTGAGTTATTTTCTTTAACTTTTGTTTCTTGGGAGGGATAGGAGGTGTGTCTTCATCATCACTAGAAAGTTCAATTTCTTGGACTTTTCTCTTTGTTGGTATGGATTTCTTAGTAGCCTGAAGGGAAGAAGTTGAAAACGTCAGCATTAATGTTGATAGTTTAAAAATAAATTGATTGTTAAAAGTATTTTCATGTGGTGGGGGTTTCATAGACGGGTCTCCTCCCTTTGAGCTTTCAGTGACCTTCTTGGTAGCTGGTTTTGGAATGGTTCTCTTAACAGCTAACAAAAATAAGCAAATGTGAGCCAGATATCGTGAGATTGAATTAAAACAAAATAAGGCATTTCTTTGGGAAGAAAGAGTACCTTTCTTAATCTTGTCAGAAACCAACAGGAAAGCATCTTGAAGATGGTTGGAGAAATATTTGGCGTCGAAGAACTCTTCGTCGTAGTATTGCCTCCACCAGTCTTCAAAGACGATTGAACACAGGAAGTTGGGTTTAAAATTGAACAAGGTCAAAACAGTTCGATCAATATACCTACCAATTTTCTTAGTGGAAGCTTCTTCAGAATGGTCTGCATTATAATATAGCAAAGACTTTTCTCGAGCATAGATGGGATTTGGAAGCGATTGGATAATGCCAAACTGGCGAGAAACAAGGTTCAGCTGGTAAGAGATCAAGCTGAGTTGATTCTTGGATTTTTTGAATCTCAGTGGCATAATCCTTGGGCGTAAAAAGGACTCCCAAACAGCCACATATTCCTTAACATGATCGTCAGTGGAGGGATATGGTCAAGTAAACCATGTTGGACCAACCTTTCGATTAGAAAATGGAGCCATGGTCGAAACAAACTCGTTCCGCTTCGCAAACATCATCACAAAGCTGGTAAAAGCCTTTTAAAATTGTTGGCCTTCATCTGTCAGAGTCAATAGAACCAATTTGGTTCCTTCGACCCTCCTGTTCAGAATTTCTGGAGCCTTTTCATCAATTGTGTTCTTCTAAGGAAGAAACGATTCGAAAGTGGCGTTAAGCCAAAGTTGGAGAAGCCAGAAAGGGCCAGAAAGAAGCACGCTTTCCCTATCGCCTATAACTTTGAGATGAGTCACACCATTACTGATGGACTTATAAAGATTGGCTAGAATTAATTTAGCCAAACAAAGGTTATATCCATGATGAAGTTGAGTGGCCAGAGTAAGCATTTTTCTTTGTCACTTGGAGTGACTTAGTGCAGAAAACGAAGCGAGATAACCATAAAGCTAAGAAAGCTATATGTTCCACCTCAGAGACAACATCGGTTGATTTATCGTGAAAGTGATTGATAAAGGTGGTATAAGTGGGTTTCGTGGCTGAAAACCCAATGGTGTCTTCAGACATATCATCAGGGTCAGAGTAATCACTAGTTGGTCGAAGGCCAGTGATGGCTGCAATATCAAAAAGAGTGGGTGTCACAATTCCACAAGGTAAATGGAAGGTGTAATGCATGCTTTCCCAAAAATACAAAGAGGACACCAACATAAGAGGACAATAAGCTAACCCAGTCTTTGACAGCATGACTAGGTCATAAATTCCCATATCTCCTCAGATTTGGGATTAAGCTGCTTCCATCTTAGCTAGCCACTCTGAGTACTCTGAGGTTAAGCTATGGCAAGACCTAAAGATTCTATTCTATTTGTTCATGAACTGGAGGTTTATATCCTCCTTCGTCTGGGAGTGTTGTTGGTTGGCAGGAGTTGCATCTTCAGGTTCATTCCTAGGCTTCTTGGTACACCCTATGGGGTTGAGTCTAGGGCGAGTTGGGAAAAAGGCGTTGTTGTGTTGAGGATTTTCAAAAAACGCGGACAACGGACCGGACATAGCATATGTCCAGAATATCTAACAGGAATGAGTACCCGTGACTTATATGCATCACATTCTTCTTTTGTTATAGGTTCAGGGACGAACCTTCGTTTCCCAGTCGAAGCAGGAACAGAGCTGGTTGGCAAAACACCTATTTGTTGTCGTGAATCAGAGGCATCTTTTGTCTTTGGGTTGTTTGGAACATTTGAGAGAAAGGACATGGCTTTGTTAGTAGAAAGATTATGAAAGAGATGAAGTTCTTAAAGATTTCTTTATGAACGCAAAGAGACGAGGAACATCAGACGGTTGGAAAAAATTCCAAAGGAGATGTTCGTGGCTATTTATAGAAGCCAGGGAAGAGTGTTTTCCCTCAAAGTCATTTAATGTTGTAGAGTGAGTGGGACACATGGTGATTGTTGGAGCAGTTGTACAGGCGAGTGATGGGAACGCTTGCCATGCTTTCCTAGGTTATAGGGATAATGGTCATCATGGAAGCGTGTAACGACTGACTGATAGTGAAATATTGGAAAAAGTGTAATGATGGCTCTGACGTCAGAAATAGTTGGTAGAAGGAGAAAAGTTCACTATGAACTTGTGTGACCAAGAAACGGACAAGTGTCAAATAGAAATATCAAAGAATGACTATTTCTCCTTGTGTCGAAATTGACATTCATAGGAGGAAATTTGTTAGCTCCTAAATTCGACACTTACACATATTGGCCTTATTGGCTAAAAATAGATTGAAGAAATATAAGCTAAAGACACTTCAACAGAAGATCCTATGAAAGGGATAGTGTCGAAGTCATCCTTGTTAAGAAGGAGAAAACACTTAGAGAATTTTATAAGTTAAGGGCAGTCTTCGACCGAGAGGCTCTTGTATTAGCAGCAAGTAGATTTGAATTTGAAGAAAGGAGGGAAAGACAGTTCGCTGGGTAGTTAGGAAAAGCAATGTGGCGTGAAGATAGAGGTCGAAGAACATGCAAAGGACACTTGTCCTCATCCTGGAATGAAGCAACCGTTTGACAATTACTTATTACCAGTATAAATATAGGAAATTTGCGTAGAATTTCAGGTGTTCAACTTATTGTACAAGTCACTCAATTTTATTCAAGTACCCGCTATGAGAGAAAGAATATTGAGAATGTACGTTTGAATCACCATACTCTATTGCAATCAAAGTCTTTTACATTCCTTTACAATTCTTGCCATTTAAAATTTTTCTGCAAACTTTACCATTACAACCCTTTTAAATTACTGCAAATTTACTTTACTTACGTTTTTATCAAGTTTTTTTACCTTCATCATGCCTTTACTTTTAATGTCCTATCGAACCTTTTAATCTAAACCTATTCAAACCCCCAAACACTTAGCATATGTCCCAGGATCAAACTGGTCGATCCTGCAAGTAACCAAAATAACTCTTTTTGGAAGATCAACAGTTGTTTACCAATTTTTACGGTAAACAGTCACTGATTTTCTTCATATTTCATATGTGATCGATTGCTTGAACCCTATTGTGAATTACTAGTCTCTGGTACATTCATCTACATTTCTTCTCTATTTGATGTCCAAATCCAATAATTTTCCTAAACCCTTTATCTTTAAATGAATTTCTACTTCTTCTAAATTACTAATTACGTGTCTACATTCACATTTAAGACGCATGCATCTTACTCCTCCTTCTTTTCGACAATATTCTTGAGCAAATGAAAATGTAATAAAACCTTTAACTCTTATTTTAAAATATGGTTTAAGTCTACGTCTTCTAACATACATACACACATCTAACTATGATAATACTTATAATATTCTATATTACACGTTTACAACATCGTTCACATTATAATCACGAAAAGATTTTAATCAATTGACTAATTCAAATTTTTTGGTCAATTATATCAAATAACTAGCACATATATATAATAAAATATATTATAATTTTATGTTATAAACAATAGTAACAATATATTATTCTATTTTTCCAAATATATTATGTTTTTATTTTTTGTTTTCAACATATATTTTATTTAAAATATGTTTTAAAAATATATGTCTTAAAATATATACTATAAATATGTTTTATAAAATATACTATAAAATCTTTTTAAAAATATATAGTATAATTGTGTTTTTAAAAATATATTATAAATCTGTTTTTAAAATATAATATATTTATGTTTTAAAATATATTATGATATATTATATGAAATTTTCTGTTTTTAACAATATATTATAATTTTGTTTTAAAAAATAATAACAATATATAGTAATTATTTTTTTAAAAATAATAATGATATTCTATTTAAAAAAATATAATATTCAGTTTTTAGAAATATATATTATTCTGTTTTTAACAACATATTCTTGTTCTATTTTAAAAAATAGTAATAATAGATGTACAAAAAAAGTAATAAAAATAATAATAATAATAATAATAATAATAATAATAATAATAATAATAATAATAATAATAATAATAATAATAATAATAATAATAATAATAATAATAATAATAATAATAATAATAATATAAAATATATTATAATTCTGTTTTTAAAAATAATAATGATATAACATAAAAATTTATTTATTTATTTCTTTTTTAAAAATATTATGTTTTTTAAAATATTTTATTCTATTTTTAACTACATATTATAAATCTATTTTTAAAAATAATAATAAAATAAAATTTATTATATGTAATTATCTCTATTTAAAAAAAACAAAATTAATAATTTAACAATATATTATAAATCTCTTTTTAATTATAATTTAATTCTGTTGTATAACAAAAAAAACGAAATTAATATTTTAGTTTTAATATCTATATTTTTAGTTTTAAATCACAAATAAAAACAGTTTTGCTAAATATTTTCTAATAATTTTATCATACAATTAAAAGCATATTTTCTAACAGATTTTCTACGTATTTTCTAACAAATAAAAGCATCACCAATTTTATCACACATTTTCTAATATATTATATATAAACTAAACCATCGCCAATTTTATCACACAAACTTAAATAAAAAGAACAAATTCAACATCACCTCAGCAACCCAATATAAAGTAACAACAAAATTGTATACCTTAACAAATGTATTTGATGAAAAATTTGAATAAAAATCCGAATCCAACAACAATTAGAAGAAAAAAATACAGCAACAAATTTGATGAGTTGGTTTTGTTTGTTTTAAAAGGTTTTGTTGGAGGGAACTTAGATTTTGATTTTTGAAGATGAAGAATTTGAGAGAGACGGGTTTTAGGTAAGATGAAGCATTTGGGAGATAAAAGAGAGAAAGTGAAATGGATTTGAGAAAGATGAATCTTCTTGAATAATGAGAGAAACGAATTGAAGTGGTGTAATAAATAAGAAAGTTGTGACGTGAAATTCTTTCTATAACATTTAGAGTCGTTGAGATTAGTGGCGCAGAAAATACCTCGCAAGTGTCGAGTCAAAAAAGTATCTTGCGATATGAATTTAACCTCACAACGTTTGAACAAGTCAAAACATTCACCTGACACCTCAATAATTGAATCGACTGAATTTCTCTCAATATTTTTCAAAAAATATTGCCGAGTGTTTTTCACCTCACAACTCACTTTTTAAAATATTTGAAATTTCCACCTTTAATTGTGAGATGAAAAAAAATATATTTCTTTTTAATTTTATGTTGTAAAATGACTAACACTCCGTAAGTATAATTTTTTACGAGATGATCTGACATAGTCATTCTGCAACATTAATTCTTGTAGTGAAAGAGTTGTAGTGGTATCGTGTCATTGTTGTTATTTTCAAGAGTCTGGTGCTCTTAAAAAAATTGAGTTTAATTTTTTAAATTAACTAGTTTTAAAATTTATGTTTAGTTTTAGAGTCTTAAAAAGTTTTATTTGATTATTGAAATATTTAATTTGTTGGTTAGCTTAACTTGTGAAAAAAACAAATTATTTCAGGATATACTAGTAAAATCTCTTGATATACTTGTATAAATGATTCGTGAATATGATCAGTAAAGGCAAAATATTCTAGTTCAAACTAGAAAATCTCCCAGAAACATGAATAAGTCAATATTCGATCAAACTTTGATAATTCTCTAAGTCATTTCTCTCACTCTTATTATTTATTTTCTGTTATTTACTTTATTAGTTTTAGTACTTTTTGAAAAAATTAATGTTTTTTTTGTTTTGTTTTAGTTAATGTTTTAATTTAAAAGACATGTCATATATATATATATATATATATATATATATATATATATATATATATATATATATATATATATATATATATATATATATATATATATATATATATATATATATATATATATATATATATATATATATATATATATATATATATATATATATATATATATATAATATATATATATATATATATATATATATATATATATATATATATATATATATATATATATATATATATATATATATATATATATATATATATATATATATATATAATATATATATATATATTTGTATATATTATTTCTCATTAATTATTAAACTCATAATATAAGATTATATTAATCTATAATTAAATTATTTAATTAATTTTTAGTCTATAATTTATAAAATCTAAGAAATGGTTGAAATTATTAATGTCAAGTCCAAAACAAATTTTTAATCATATATTTTCTATACTTTTTAAGTAATATAAACATCTTCAATGCCATACATATATCAATAATAATTAGATTTAAATTAATATAAATTCAATTACATCTTATTAAAAAATATATAATATGATTTTATGATATATACCGTCTACATTAAAAAAAAAATTACAATAGTGGAATGACAAATCCTATCCCATTAAATTAATAAATTAAAAAAAATGATAAAAATAAAAGAAAACAATTATAAGCTAAAAATAAAAATTATAAATAAATATCTAAATCACAGAGGTCAAAATACTTCTTGAGAAATCTTTGTGAATAAAATGTGATAGTGTGTTCTATTAAATAAGATTTTGTAGAATATGTCGCTGATTTGTCAAATTGCTTACACATTTATTTCATTCATCGTATGCATGTGAATAAAATATATAATTGTTATTATTGATGCTGACAATATCTTATCTTCGCTCCACCTGCAAAAATATATAAGGTGTTTTTTACGAGAAAATATAATAATTGATATGAAATTTAATAATAAGATAAATAAATCTGCAAATAAGGATGACAATGGATCGAGTCGGGTGCAGGTTTCACACTACCCAAACCTGCATCCGAAATCACCATTTGAATCCGAACCCAAACTTAAAGGCTATTCGGGTGGTAAAATAACATCCACGCTCACACCCGTTGGATTTGAGTTTTTCCACCCAAACCTAAATCCGCAGCAAAAACACAAAAATACAACAAACAACGTTGAAATTTGAAACACGAGAATTCCATCAAGATCTCTCAAAGAAATTAAAGAATTAAATTACAACTTTCCATCAAGTTTGGTAACATTACAATTAAAATTAAGGTCTTAAATTTTTACACTTATATATATTTAGAGGTACTTATATAATTTAATGTCTAAGCGAATATGGTTTCAATTTCAGGTGTGGGTTTAAGTGAACCCAAACACGCACCTGAAATATCGGGTAGCACCCGAAACCCAAACTCAATCAACTCGAGTTTTCAATTGTTGACTCGAGTTCAGGTGAGGACAAACCCCACAAAGTTGGGTCTTCCTGCCATTCCTATATGCAAATAGTTATAAGAAAAATATCTCTTACTAATTAAAATTATTATCAATAACAGACATTGTGAAAAATCTTAAAAAATAACGATCTAGTGAAATGGATAGAATAAATAATGAAAATAGAATTAAGGGTATTTATAAAGGTGTTTAAGAATACAAAAAGATATAATTGTTTTTCTATACCATTATTAATATTATTACTATGACCTAGCATTTTGATATATTATTCTATAAATTAATAGAAAACAATAACCTTCAAACATAAATAAAGTATTAACTAAATTTTAATTTTATAACAAATTTAATGATGAATTAAACAGATGAAAGAAACTGAAAAACTAAAAATTCCACTAAATATATTTTAAAATAAAACATGAAAATAAAAATATTAGTAGTTTATTTTAATAGGTTGGCTTTTATAAGAAAACTATGTAATATATTATGTATTTTTATAAAGTATTATCTAATTTTTTATTTTTCCTTAATAAAATGAGGGAAAAATAAGACAAAAAAGAAATACAATGTCAAATACTATTATAATTTTATATTATATTAAAATCTTTTAGATTATAAAATATTAAAAATGTATTTTTTTATTGTTTGTATATTTAAATTTATTTTTGAATTATATTATAAATTATTTATATAAAATATATTATTTAAATGGTTTGCGTAGTGTTTGTGATTCTAAATAAATAAACGCTATTGAATATTTTTATGGACAAATAAAATATATTATATATAACATA
Organism: Vicia faba; assembly: GCA_948472305.1. Lineage (NCBI taxonomy): Eukaryota > Viridiplantae > Streptophyta > Magnoliopsida > Fabales > Fabaceae > Vicia > Vicia faba. Next base: position 454,057,522 of record OX451735.1, on the reverse strand, counting down.
AATGAGAATAACACGGGGTTTTAATTATTATAAATTATTTATATACATGATATTATTTATACATATTAAACTATTATTAAAAATAAATATCATAGTTAAAAAATAATTATTTTAAAATCAAAAGTGAGATTTTTTTTTTGTAAATAATATTTAAAATTTATACAAACTGAAAATTAGTATTAGCATAAATTTATATTTTGAAATTAAATAATAAAGGTATTAATTAAAATATTATAACAAAGACAAAATGAAACTGATTTTTAACTAAATAAGAGTCATAATTAATTGTTATTAAAAATTATAAATACGTATTAAATTATAATAACGGAAACAATTGAAAATTTTAATTCATCATGTCTAAAATATATTATTCTAAACCATTAAAACATTGAATCAAATCCTTCTTAAACATTGAATCAACCGGATTACAAAAAAAAAATCCATAGTAATGATATATTACAAAAAAGGAGATCAAAGACATTGAAATCATTCAAAGTCAAAGCATGTATTAAAACGAAAATGAAATTGAAACTTACAGATTAATGATAGAAGAGAATTTGATGCCCTAATTTTCACAACCAACACAAACTCACCAAACACGAAACACACAAAAGAATAGATTGCAAACTGAGAAGAGCGAGAGAGGATGCTCAGATTCATAGGGAAGTTATTGAAGCTGCTCAACGATCATATTGCTAACCAAAGTCTATGTGAACAAACAAAAAGTGAAATAAACGTAACGTTAGTGTGATTTTTCCAATGTTTGTGCGTGGGCGAAAAGTTTAGGGGGATGACGAGTGAGTTACTGTCGTGCCCTTGATAAATTTTTTAGCATTTTAAGTGGTCACATGTGTGTTGATAGGTTTAGGCGACGACTATTGTTTTATTGTCGCAGTCCTTAGAATTTTTTCAATTGTTTAAGTTGGAGCTCATGTCTTGGAAAGGTTTAGGGGGCGACGATTGTTTTTTACCGCTGTGACGTCTATTTTAGGGCAGTTCATTAACCGTCATGACTTGAACTTTAAGGCGGTTAAATGAACAACTGTCGCTATCTTTATTTATTTTTTTAAATGAAAGGACGGTTGTTGTAAACCGTCGTGATAACCGTCTCTAAAGGAGTGTTACGACAGTTATCAAGTAACTACGCGATTTTTGTATTGTAAAATCCTATTTATAGGCTAGCTTTTTATACATGAAAGCATTTTTGGTTAGTGAACTAGGAAAATATTATATCTTTAAATTTTCATTATTCGCTATGTCCCCAACTTCGGTAAGATACCTAGTTATATGTTTGACAGTTGATTCACTGGTGTCACCAGAGAATTTTGTAAATTTTGGGACTTTCCAACCCCGAGACAATTTAATTTGCAAAATATATTCATACAAAGGAGAAGTATAATTTGGCCTATAATAGCCAATATTTATACTATTTCGTGTCATAATTCTTTTGACCATGACTGTCAGATTGTTGTCTAAAATATTGAAAATAAAATTGTATTTTTTATAATGATTGATATCTTATTTTTAGTTGCATTTAAGATTATCTTGTAGGCTATTTAGATTATGTTTACCATTATACTATTAATTTTTAATATGAAAGACAACAAATTAGAAAAAAATTACTATGATAATTTAAAATGTATAAATTTATTAATTAACTAAAAAATATTATTAAATACTTATTTGTAAACTATCAATGTACCTATATCTTCACATTCATCATTAGTCACCATATAAATATAATTTTTTTTAAACATATTTCACAAATTATTGTAGCATTTTATATTTTATATATTTATATTTTTTAGAATCCATAATAATAACTCATTTGAGTTATAACTTTTTCAACTGATAATAGATTCATATAATACATACAAGATATGATTAATCAACACTTTAAATATATTTTTATTATTTAATATATAATTTAAAAATTAAGAAAATAAATTAAATTTATATTACACAAATATCATTTACAATATCAACTAAATAAATAAAATAACATATGCATTGTCTTTTTTATATTTTTCGTTTATTGTACTATTTTTTTTCTTTCTAATCTATAGTTGTTAAACTTATATATATATATATATATATATATATATATATATATATATATATATATATATATATATATATATATATATATATATATATATATATATATATATATATATATATATATATATATATATATATATATATATATATATATATATAATATAATATATATATATATATATATATTATATATATATATATATATATATATTATATATATATATATATATATATATATATATATATATATATATATATATTATATATATATATATATTATATATATA